>OZ005658.1:69996938-70644438 GCA_963930645.1 Salticus scenicus
ATTTAATTATTTATTTTTTATTTATTTATTGATATTAAACCTATTAATTTAGTTATACAATAATAAACGTATTACATGTTTTTTTTAAAAATTAACTATTGAGCATTAACGAACTATTAGAAGTATTGTTATTAATGCTAGATGTATATGCTATTTCCGGAAAGATAAATAAATAATTAAAAAAATATATGTTTTTCTCGTTTTAAAAAATATCATGCACATATGCCTATCTCCCCCATTAATTATACATTTAGACAAGCACTAAAAATAAGTTACAAAAAATAATAATGAAAAACCGATCCAGAGCTTCGGTAAGATTTTTTTTTTTTTTTTTTTTTTTAATAAATTTTTTAATGTTAAGTATATTAAATGTATTTTTTAAATAATTAATTAATAAAAGTATTAATGAATTATTAGAACAATTGTTATTAATGCTAGATCTATGCTCTTTCCAGTAATAAATAAATAATATTTTTGTTTTGAAAAATATGATACACCGATTCATACATATACCGATTCCAGATCTGGAAATACTTTTTAAGTCCCAATTGTGCATCAACACGACCCCTTACAAATAGATGAAAAATGCACAAAATTTAGACCAAAAGCAACCAATGGTTTTCAACAAGAAAAAAGTTTATTTTTGCATACTGTTGATTGTAATTAATTAAATCATTAACTAATGAACCTCTTAAATATATTTTAGGCTTAATTAATAAATATTAAAGAACTATTGTTACTCATCCAAATAAATACCCTTAAGGAAAAAAAAAAAAAACTAACATTTTCTTTTTTTGGAAAATATCATATACAGATGTCTATCTCTCTCAGATCCGGAAATACTTTTCTGATCTCAATTATACATTCACACGACCCCCTGAAAATAGGTAAAAAAATGCACAAAATTTAGTCTAAAACCAACCCAGGGCTTCAGCAAGAAGAAAGTTTAATTTTTTTTTTTTCAAAACGAAATAGAAATTTGTTTGCCGGGAACGGAAAAACCAAATAATTTATTTTCTCTCGAACTGCGTTTACCACAAACACTAAATAACTTTAAAATTCCCCATGGTGTGAAACACATTACACCACTCTTTAACCAATATTCTTCAAACACGCATGTATGCATACTCCACTACCAAATACGTTCCAATTCGAATTCATGCCTAAGGTGAAGAGATAGACGAAGGGGGGGGGGGAGGGGTCGAAGATATCTTGTACTCTGATTGGACGCTGCCGCTTATGCATTTAGAGGGGTCCTACCTTATTTAATCAGACCCCAGGGTTTTTGAAATACGGACGATCTAGTTGAGCAAAGATATCCTCTGTATAGAAAGGCGAAATCTCACTTTTTTTTTTCAATTCGAGCCTTGCAATGCGGTATGGAATTGGTGTATATATACATTTTTTAATATCTAGTGAAGAAGGAGAGATTTATTTTTTTTCCTGTGTTTTTTTTTTTTTTTTTTATAAAATTTTCCTAGTGTGTATGGGATGGGATCTCTGTCATTTTTTATTTATTTATTTATTTTACTCTTCCGAGGAGTTTGAGTGAGCATGTCTGTGTCGGGCTAATTTTGCTGGGAGGTAGATATTTTTCTTTGTAAATACGAGGATGAAAAGGGGTTGGGTAAAAATTGAATATGGATATTTAAAGTGGTTAGTGTAGCAGGGTTTGTTCAAACGTTTTGAAATGCTTAAAAGAGGAGAAATAATTGTTGAAATAAAAGTTTTGGATGGAGGATTCATTGTTGAAACGATTTGTCAATAAAAATATTTTTTTTGTGTTTAATGTCGAATTTTAGGTAAGTATGTGAAGTTATGTATTATCTCAGGTAAAATTCCGTGAAAAAATAACATTCGTTCTAGTTTGTCAGGGTTTTATTTTCGTTTTCCGTAAACAAAAATACGTTATATAAATACGAATAAATTTAATATATAATTTTAAAGTTCATTTTTTTTTAGTACAAGAGCAGTTTTTTTTTTCTATTAATCTTTTGTGTAATTGCAAACTTTTGCAATAGAAACTATAGAGCTTCGTTATCCTGAAAAGGACTGGCTGCGTGTCTAAACGGACGGTGCTATGTTAGATAGGACTTGCGGTGCTGGAGCGGGTATTCATTGTGAACTTTTTAAATTTTTATTTACCAGTAGGACCTTGTACTACTGCTTTCGATGGTGAAATCAAAGCTATTGCTGTGACAATCCAGCAGTTGTCGATCCGCAAACACTCATTTGAAAGAGCGGTAATATTGTCGGATTCTAAAAATGCGCTTCTGGCACTACTGAACAAACAAAATAATTCTCAAAGAATTTTGGAATGTAAGTCCTTACTTAAGGTACTGCCACACATAATTCCATTCCAATGGATTCCAGTTCATTGTGGAATTTTGGACAATGAAAAAGCTGATGTTCTGGCTAAGAAAGGAGCTTTGATAGAGCAATGTAATAAACCGTCCGCTCTCATTTCATTCGACTAAATTATGTGTCAATCTGATCCATCGATAAACTGTTAAACGGAATATGACACAAGGTGCAGGTGACAAGAGATGGAAGATTCTAGGAGATGAGAAAATAATTCCTGGTTTTCCAAGAAAGACTGCGGTGGCTCTTTTTAGAGGGTTAATTGGACATGATTGTTTACGGAGCCATTTATGTAGAATTGGCGTGACAGATTCCTCGGACTGTGTTTTGTGTGACTCAGGTCAACCAATGACTTGAACATTTGAATTACTGTAATGTATTGTCTCAGTGTGAGAACATAGTTAAGAAGTATTGGAGAGCCCGTGAACTGATGGCTTAGGCGCTAATGTTTGGTAGTTGTAAAATAAATAAATAAATTTGTGTAACTGCCCATCTACCGACCGAGATGTTTTACTCTTGACGCTGGTAGATGCAGGGTTTGATCTTATATTGCGCTCGTCGGAGTTTGGCGTGGCTTTCTACGAAACTCAGGGGTTAGGACTTTGTAGAAATGATTTAACGGAGGGTGTTTCAACCGAGGCCTACACTGACAAAAGAAAATATGCCACCTCCATTTAGAACGAATAAGTTGTCATTTTCTGAATCCCTAAACTAGAAATATAGATTTCCGAGCTATGCGCATAAGGCGCGAAAGTGAATCGACGAAATGATCTAGAATTTCTAGTCTACACATTTCTAGATGGTGAGACAATATTACGAATATTATGAATCCTTTATATTGCGAGAAATTCTCGCTTGATATCCTAGAATCCGGCCATAAACCAAGATTATAATTACTAAAACTTGTCTCTTGGTATCGCATTTATTAATAGACTTTTTCCAGTAACATGGTAAGGATGTATAGAATGTTACTGAATTATACAAAAGTATTCAAGAGAAATTTTTATTTGGGTTTAATCTTCTTTCCCGAAATATATTTACTTCTGAAGTTTTATTAACAAGTTAAGTATTTAAAAAATTAAAAATAATGTTTAATCATGGAAAAGTATTATCTAATATATAAAAATTTTATGCATATATATATATATATATATATATAAATACATTTAATTATTAAAAGATAAATATATAAAGAAGTAAATAACAGAACATTAATTTCCCATCGAAAAATTTTTTTCTTGAAAAAATCATTTATAATAATATATTTTTACTACAGTTATCATAAAAATATAGACTAATAAAGCTAGCAAAAATAAATTTATGTATAATTAGAAACAAAATCTAAAATTTACTGAATTTATAACAGATCATTTACTTATTTCAATTCCAACTATTTATTTTTAAAGATTTCTCTGTATTTTTAACAACTCATAAATTTTATTCAAATTTACGAGAAACACTCTGTATTTCAGTTTGAGAAATACAGGATATAGGCTTTCTTGTTCCTAAAGATAATTATGATGTATTAATAAAAATGCAATTCAATTAATTCTCTTTATTTTTAGAAAATTTAAACTAATTAAAAAGATTTTTGATATTTAAAACAAGATTTAGATTATATGTTAATATTAAGCATGCATTAAATTGAAATTTTTGAAAAATGTATTACCAATTTAAAACTAAACTGTGTTGTTTTTTAATGCGCTTATAAATATTCTTCGACCACATTTCATGAAACCATTGAAGCATCTGCGCAAGCGCTAACTCAACGATCCCAATGCTAAAATAGGGGTGACAGTCATCTGGCTCAGAGAAAATGAGCAATATCAGAGCGCGGAATTACTGGATGCTTTCCAAATTTCAAACTGTCGGACAAGCTGGCATCCCTACAACATTTTGGACGCGTCCTCACTGCTAGTTTTAGGATAAGTGGCTGCACTGTAATGTTTTTCAAATTAACAAAACGATATCATTTAAAAAATATTCTTTCCAACTAAAAGGCTTTTCCGAAAGAAAAATTATTAAATCGTCGGCAAACTGTTCTTACTTCTTTTATCCGACTGTCGTAGCTAATGGAAGTATTGTATTAGGCCAAAAATTTTGATATCAGCTTTTCATCGGATTCACATCGTTTAACGTTCTTGATTCTAAAAGGTGTTTTTTTTTTAGGTTGGTCTGTGTGCGCATGTGTACATATATATGTGTATGTATTGAAGGAATCTTTTAAATATCATATCTCTTATTTTGATATACATTTTTTCTTATTTTATTTACATTGGATGTTTCGGACCTGTGCACAAAGAAATACTTAGCTTTTGCTATCTTTGTAACAGAAAAACATTCATTTATTTAGCATGTTTGCTTTCTACCAGGCCCTTGATAACCTTAGAATGGAAATAATGCTGTTTTCTTATCCCAACTTGCTTTAATTCATTTAGATTTGACTTTGTTTCCTTTTTGGTTTGATTTGGGTGGTCTTTGTTTTTGATCATATTAATTGTTTCAATACTGCTATTAAATCCTCTTTAAATTCTAGCTGTATGTACTGATAATGTTATATTTTTAATGTACGTTCTGATTATCTATATCTGTATCTATCTATCTATCTATCTATCTATCTATCTATATATATATCTATATATATATATATAAATAAATAATTTTTATAATAAAAAAAAATTTAGTGAACCGATAAATTTGCTAAATTTTGGTAAAAGTTTAGTGCTTATTTGATTTGGATGTATATCAGCAAACAAGTAGCGTTGCTATGCTGAAAAAAGGCTATATCTAAGCTTCTATGGCGTAAAAATGCACCAAATTTGATATGTGAAATAAACACTGTGTAAACGAATTTTGATCTAACTTGGGTGTATATCGGTCGACAGACGACACTGCTATTACACTTCATCTGTGATTGTCCTCATGGCTACATCCCATCATGTATTGGTTAAAATTGCTTATGTAAATTCTTCATTTTGAAACACTGAGATTGAATTTTCTTACTGTAAGCATCAATGTTATACAATTATATTGAAGAAAGTTACGTGTACATTACTATACACAAGTATATACTCAAAACTGTAGCATACTATTTATTATTTATTATTTATTATACATTATTTTCTAAACTCAAGTGAGTGACTAGAAATTGAGAAACTGATGATTCGCTGACTCGCAGGTCATAGAATGCCGGGGTCTGACTTGATTGCTTCATGAATTTATGAAATTTTATTATATCTCTTTGAGAACAATAAGCAAGTTACGTTAACCAAAATTAAATCCTATCAATAAAAAAGAAAAACACCATAAATTACTAAATCACAATAATTGTTTCCAGGTTGAAATATTTAAGCACAAACCTTTATCAAGCATAAGAATAAACTCGAGTGCAGCAAGAAAGCAATCGTGAACCCATGCCAATATATCCGACTTATAAAGAATCATGCTCAATTATTCCAAACTACAGCAATTTATGATATTTTTTCACAAAAGTTTTTATTCAACAACTTTTGACATCAGGTTTTGGTGGATTTTAATACTGAATTAAACTCGGTTAAAATGTTGAAAAAGCTTCATATATGACTTATTATTATTTTATTATGATAAAATACAAAATTTTTTATGTAGTTGCTTTCTCCCACAAAAGAAGTAAAATAATAAATCAGTCAGAATCTCATAACAATTCAATGATAACATTTCATCTTCTCAGCAATAATCTGATAGACATTTCACCCAATCCGTAATCAAAAAGTCATCACGAAAATTTTATTCAAGGACATATATTCAGTATAATGAGTTGTTCAATTACCAAAGGATAATAACAAACAATCTATGAATGAATGAATTATAAGTGGGTGGTTCGTAAGAAACCAAGCACCGCGACCAGAGGTCTATTCTACTAACCCATAAAACCTAATCTTTAAAAAGGCCTGTGGCAGAAAGAAAGCCAAGCCGGAATATCCTGAAGCTCCCAAGGTTCAATTATATGCCGCCCCAAGTGCTTAAACCTATAGGCAGAGAAGACTTCACATTCATATAAAATATGTGTTTCAGTTTCCTCCTTGTACTTGCAACTCCTGCAAAATGGGTCACTAGAAATACCCATGACATAAAGATGTTTTTTTAAGAGACAGTGTCCCGTAAGGAGACTAATCACAAACAATCTAACAAATAATTTCAAAATTTCTCAAGAGACAATAAATCTTTGAAAATTAAATTTTTCTGTTAGCTAGTTGTCGATTGGTTGGTTGTGTGGCTGAAATCCAACTGACTACTCTAGGGATGGAGGGTTGGTTGGATTTTACGTCGTACTAGTGCTGCGCAGATGGACAATTGGTGACGGTCTGGGATACACCCCTAGAGGTGGTCGGAGACATGCCATCATAATTTTGATCCTCCAGGGAAGGGATGGGTCTCCCGCTTCGGTGACCCCCAGAGGTATAATTTTTGATGGGAACATAGAGGACATTGCGGCCACGACAGATTTTACGTGCACCAGCCACAATTAGTGTACACGACGGTCTTTGGTTGGCTCGAGTACCGAACCCGCAATCTTCCAATTACGAGGCCGGCGCTCTACCGACTGGGCTACCGCGGGCCGACTACTCTAGGCTCTTAAGCCTATAGGGGGAGTATCCTCATGAAGATCTTTCTAATGGGTTGTTCTAGACCGTATTTACATGAGTTTCGGAGAAAACTATGGAAAATTCCGAATGGTTAGGTCGATGAACGTCACCTAGAATTGAATTTCCCATCTACTAGATTTAAGCGCAGAAACGCTCGGACACTGGAGAAGCCTTTTCTGCTTAAATAATGTATAAGTATAGTTTCATTTCTTTTCTTTTAATGTTCAAATATATACAATATTTTAATTTTGTTTTTTCTATGGTAGTTGAACTGTAACACTCTACTGAAGTAGACACATCCCTAAGACACTGAATAAGAGCTTGTTTTATTATTCAAATTACTTTAGTCTTCAATATAAGAAAACACACACCCGTTAAATGGATATAATTACTGTGTATATGAAATAATTGATACACAAATCAATTAATCAAATACAGAGCAGTAAAATAGCTGAGAAGACGGGAAAAGAGCATATTTAGATAGAGGAATTATGAAGACTCCCTATGGACGCAGACGCGAAATACATGGTAAGTGATTCCTGATTACTTACCTTAACTGCATAATTAGGATTTTATAAAACAATTGTCTTTAACTAGAAAATACTGATTTTTGAAGCTACTGCGTGCTATTAATTATTAGACAGATTTATAATACAAACTAGTGGACACAAACAATTAAGGAGAAAAAATAATGGAAGAGCGAGGAAAAAAAAAAAAAAAAAAAAAAACTGAAAATTCTAAATTGGGATGTAAATTTTAAAAATTTTACATATTATTTAAGCAAAATCATCACAGTAGAACATGTACAAATATGGATAAATACACTAAAATAAAAGTTTAATGCAGATATCTTTGACAGTTTTTGAGATTATCAGAATAGGAATATTAAAAGCAATTGGATTTATCCCAGAGCAATATTAAATAAAAAAAAATACTGTAAAGTTATTTTCAAAATTGCATTTAGTTTAGGAAAAGAGGCTTTTTTTTTTTTTTTTTTTTTTTTTTAATTTATTCTTTCATATAAAGGCATAACTGCACACATTTGTGTAAACTTCCATTCGGATACTTTTATTGGAAAACAATGTGTCTGCTTTTGTAGGTCCTTTCTTTAATAAATCTTTGTAATACATATAACATTAATAACTTTATAACCGTCGACCTCAAATGTGTTCTAATTTTGCGGGGGACAAAGGTACATTTTGAGGACGTCTGGTCACCCTCAATGTTGTAGACTTTCTCATTGAACAATATTTTATATTATTTCCTAAGTGAAAGTCCGTAGTTCATAATGCTTCTATAAAATTTCGGCCGTGTTCTGAATTAAAAATCTACCATAAAATTCCCCACTAAAACCTTTTTGCTAAGTAAAATCTACACAATTTTGCAGAAGGTGAGATAAAATTAATATTACAATGTTTAGTTGACATTAATAATTAAATAAAAGCTATCAAAATAAAATATAGGTTGCGAAATATAAATGAATGTTGAAAATGAAAATTATATACAGCCACTACACATATATATATATATATATATATATATATATATATATATAGAGAGAGAGAGAGAGAGAGAGAGAGAAACAGAACGTTCAGTAGTAATATAATATTATCAGTGCAAACATTTGAATTTTAAAGATGATTTAATTTCAGTATTCAAACAATTATTCTGATCAAAAACGAAGACCACCCAAATCAAACCAAAAAAGAATAAGTAAAAAAGTAAAATCTAAAAGAATTATAGCAAATTGGATTGAGAAAAAAGCAATATTTGCATTCTAACGTTATCAAGGGCCTGGTAGAATGCAAATATGATAAAAAATTGATGTTTTTCTGTCACAAAGAAAGCAAAAGCTAAGAATTTCTTTGTTCTTAGGCCCGAAACACCCATTGTAAATAAAACAAGGAAAAACGTAGATCAAAATAAAACTCATCACTACAAATGATAATCCAATAAACCATTTAAAAAATTATTAGTGATAATACACTAATAAACATCGCAATTTTAAGCCCCAAACAATCACAAATAAGCAAGAAAGAAGCAGCACAAATATAGTAATTTTAAACTCTTTAAAAAAAGATTATTAAAACAATAAATAAATAAATAAAAGAAATATTACACAATTTTACATGTGATAAGCCAAAAGAAATATTGCAATATAACTACTAAACACTTTGTAAAAAAAAAAAAAAATCAATATTTATTTAAAAAATGAAAAAAGAAAGAAGAACGGAACAGAAATAAAGAAAGATAAATTACAGCTCATTGCGTAATAGTTTCTCTTTATTATCAGTTATAGATTGTTTCATTTATAATTTGTCGCCAAAAGGAAAGGAAAATAAAGAAAAAGGAAAAACCATTTTCATTTGCTCTAATTTTGTTCAAAAGAAATAAACCTTCACCTTAATAACATAAAAAAAAAAAAAAAAAAAAAAAAAAAGAAAAAAAAAAAAATAGAGAACAGAATAAAATTTTTATCAGAGAAAATTATGCCTTTTAGCATCAAATTAAGATAAATTTCAGATATTCATCCTTATGAATAAAGCTCTATTTTCTCTATTTTTATCATTTTGACATGTATATTAATATAGAGAGAAATTAAATTAACGGAACTTTGTGATTACTTTAGTGGTGTGGTATAGTGTGTTGTGATAATGGTGGTGGGGGTGTGTATGTGTGTGTATACGTGGGGAATAGGAGAAAAGTCATTTACGATTAATACAAAAAAATAATAAAACATACAAAAAGAGCTCAATTTTCTCCTTCAAAACAAACAAGTCCTTCCGGCTTTTTCGGAAGGGTAGGTTGATTTCTTTTTCCTTATCAAGTAGCCGTCATTTTGTTTCAAAATGGGGGCTACAAATAATTAATGCACTTGGTAGAAATATTGATGTAGGCAATGCACATATGGAGTTTTAAGCAAATCGGTTCATAAATACACTTTTATGTGAATTTAAAATTTTCAAGTGGCCGGCGCTTGGAAAGAAAATGGTGGGTTAAGTTGACAAATATATGAAATGTATTTGGGAGATAAGTCTACTGTACACATACAGTTCGAATTAATGCAAAATCTCAAAAGTCATCGTGTTGAAAAATTAAGTGACTGCCACTTCGATCAAAATGGCAGACAAAGTTGCTCATCTAAGATATCGTTGTAAATTTGAAAATAATTTTTTTTGGTAGAAATTCTTTCAAAGAGGCTTAGTAAGTTAATAAAAATGTTAGTTTTCTGTATTTCTAGTTTGTTTTAGCATTAAAATAGCCTAATTTTTCCTTAAAAAAGCATTAAAAAGATCCAATAATGCAAGTAATAGATTTGGCGCCAAATTTGGCGACTTTTCCCTATTGGCGACATTTTTGGCGACTTTTGGCGAGAAAATACTTATCAATATACCAAAGATGGACGCAATATCGTGATTGGTTCACGAGTTACGTGAATTTTCTAGATTTTTGTTGTTTGAATGATAAATCCAATTTTCAACTTTGATTTGAATTGATTAAGTATTTCTAAAGTTACCGTGATAACAAATTTTCAAGTGGCCGCCACTTGGAAATAATACAGTGGAACAAGTTGCCCAGCAAACACATCCAAGATATTTGAAGCATAGGTTCACTGTCCAACTGTGGTTTAAATCAGTGCCGTGTTTGAGAAGTTATTATTATGGCAAATTTTCAAGTGGCAGCCTAAGTGGCTTTAACTTGGAAACAAAATGGCAAAACAACTTGCCCATCGAAATCATCCAGTATATTTGTATGATAAATTCATTGTCCAGTTCTAGTTTAAATTAAATCAGTATTTCAAAAATTATCGTCATAAGAAATTTTCAGGTGGCACCACTTGTAAAAAAAAGTGGAGTGTGATGCCCAGCGAACTTAAATGAGATATTTGAATGATAAATCCACTACCCAAATTTGATGCGATTTGATTCTGTATTACTAAAGTTACAAGAATGACAAATTTTCAAGTGGCCGCCATTTGTAAATAAAATTGTGGATCAAGTCACCAAGTGAACTTATCCTAGATATTTGAACCATATTTTCACTATCTAACTTTTATTTGAATCAGTTTAGTATTTTAAAAGTTATCGTGTGGCATATTTTCAAGTGGCAGTGTGATTTCAAGTGGCTGGAACTTAGAAACAAAATGTCGGGACAAGTTGTCCAGTGAAAACATTCAAGTTAATTATATGATAATAACATTGCAAAATTTAGTTCGATTTGGAGTATTATTTGAGAAGTTATCGTGATTTCAAATTTTCAAGTGGGAATTCAAGTGGCCCCGCTGAACTTAAGATATCTGCCACTTTATTAAAAATGGTGGATATAGTTTATTAATAAACTTCATTGAGATCCTTACGTGGTCTGTATTTACATCACAATTCAAACAATTTCGGAATACGCTTTTTACAATTTAAATTTGAAAATTTCAAGTGGTCTCCACTTGAAAACAAAATGGCGGTGCAACTTGGTTAACAAACTCATCTAAGATATTTATATGATATGTTAAGACACTGTTCAAATTTGATTCTATTTGGAGTATTATTTCCGAAGTTATCATGGTTTTAAATTTTCAAGTGGTGGCCTTGTTTTTAAGTGGTCCCGCTTAACTTAAGATATCCGCCACTTTATTAAAAATGGCGGATAAAGTTCATTAATAAAGTTATTTGAAACACTTGTATAATCTATGTATACATCAAAATTTAAAAAAATTCGGAATACGCTTTTTACAAGTGTAATTTGAAATTTTCAAGTGGTCTCCACTTGAAAACAAAATGGTGGAGCAACTTGGTTAACAAATTTCTCTAAGTTATTTATAAGATAAGTTAAGACACTGTCCAAATTTGGTTCGATTTGGAGTATTATTTCAGAAGTTATTGCGATTTAAAATTTTCAAGTGGTGGCCTTGTTTTTAAGTGGTCCCGCTTAACTTAAGATATCCGCCACTTTATTAAAAATGGCGGATAAAGTTCATTAATAAAGTTATTTGAAACACTTGTATAATCTATGTATACATCAAAATTTAAAAAAATTCGGAATACGCTTTTTAAAAGTTGAATTTGAAATTTTCAAGTGGTCTCCACTTGAAAACAAAATGGTGGAGCAACTTGGTTAACAAATTCCTCTAAGTTATTTATAAGATAAGTTAAGACACTGTCCAAATTTGGTTCGATTTGGAGTATTATTTCAGAAGTTATTGCGATTTTAAATTTTCAAGTGGTAGCATGATTTCAAAAGGCCCCGCTTAAATTAAGATATCTACCACTTTATTAAAAATGACGGATAAATTTCATTAATAAACATCATTGAGACTCTTGTGTGGTCTATAATAGCATCAAATTTCAAACAATTTCGGAATACGCTTTTTACAATTTAAATTTGAAAATTTCAAGTGGTCTCCACTTGAAAACAAAATGGCGGTGCCACTTGGTTAACAAACTCATCTAAGATATTTACATGATAAGTTATGACACTGTTCAAATTTGATTCCATTTGGAGTATTATTTCGGAAGTTATCATGGTATTAAATTTTCAAGTGGTCCCGCTTAACTTAAGATATCCGCCACTTTATTAAGAATGGCGGATAAAGTTCATTAATAAAGTTATTTGAAACACTTGTATAATCTATGTATACATCAAAATTTAAAAAAAATTCGGAATACGCTTTTTACAAGTTGAATTTGAAATTTTCAAGTGGTCTCCACTTGAAAACAAAATGGCGGAGAGTAGATAGGAATTGCCGTTCTTGCGGCAGCAGGGTGCGGTGGTGCGTACGCACCCTGCCGAGGGTCATGCACCGCACCCTGGCGAGGAGGGTTATCTTATCTACATCCTGTGATAAGCTTCCTACGCACCCTGTCGTGAAAGATAAGGAAGGTTAGAAGAAAGATGATAAAGAATTTAATTATGATTTTAAAATTAATTTAAAACTTGGAAAAAAAAAAAAAAATATGATTTTAAGAGTCAGAAAGATAAGGAAGTTATTTTAAGAGAATTTTAATTAGGATTTTAAAATTAATTTTAAACTTAGAAAAAAATTAAAAAAAAATAATTTTAATTATGGTTTTAATTATCAGTGTCATCTGTTAGTTGATTTGAGAGAATTTATTTTTTCTGTCATATGCAGTAATAGAGTGATTTATAATTGTGTAATCTACGGTTTATCCTTCAAATAGTGTATTTAAAGAACTTTATCAGAGCACTGTCGCTTTCTTAAATTACGGGATGTTGATATTATCTTTTACACTTGTAATTTTTAGTTTGAACTTCCATTTTATAATAAAATAGTTATATTATCTTCTATCCTAATATATTTCAAATAAATAGAGAATCTTGTAAATGAGTTGTCTTAGAAATTTTGCGAAGGACAATTTAAATAATGTGATAAGTGCGTATTTTCGGACATATGTAGAAATAGTGATTAAGAATTGTGTGTTAACGATTGTTTATCTTTGCAATTCAGGAAATGCTTAAACATGTATTCATGAGATCTTGGTCATAAACTTTTAAATAGATAAGGAATCTTTTAAATGAGTTGTATTAGAAATTATGTAAGAATATATTTTTATGTAGACAATTGTTAGATAAGTAGTTTTCGTTTAAAATTATGTGATTTAGGATGAAACTTTAATAGTGAATTCGCATAGATAGAATTTATTTATTTATTTTTATTTTTTTAATAAAGAATTTAATGAGAGGCAATATATTTCGAGGACTTAGCATTTTTCGCAAGCACTTAATACGTCATACTACAATAAACTCATTTTGTTTGATTATCTTATATAGTTCTACTAAACTAGTTAAAAAAACTTTTTTAAATTATTCACCTTAAAGTGAAAATACTATACTACAGAGTTACCATTTATTTAATTCATTAAAAAATATGCTTCTTTTCTACACTTCCAAAGAAACAAATGAGTGATAAGGTTATTTCTTATCGACCATGTTGATACTACGTCATACTACGATAAACTCATTTTGTTTGATTATCTTATATAGTTCTACTAAACTAGTTTAAAAAACTTTTTGAATTATTCACCTTAAAATGAAAATACCATACTACAGAGTTACCATTTATTTAATTCATTAAAAAATATGCTTCTTGAAAATAATGAGCTATCTAGAAGTATTTTTCATTGATATGTAGGATATATTTATTTAATAATATTAATTTAAGAACTTTATTTTATAAATTAACTTCTATCAACCAATAACATTTTACCACACAACAGAGTTATAGTAGATTTTATTTAACTTATCATAAGCTAAAATCAAGCCATGCACTTATTAATCTTATATTCATATATTTGCATATTTTGTTTATTTATGCATCCTTATGTATTTTAGTTATGTAATATTTTAAAATGTGATTGGAAAAAAAAATATTTCGCATTATAAATGTAATTTAAGTTTATGCACGCACACACATAGAAAAATTTAATTATTTATTTTTTTAATCTTAATAGATTAAAACGGAAATTTAAAAGTTAAGCATATGTACATTGCGAAATTGATTAAGATTTAATATTACAAACTTAATTATATTGAGTGAAATTAGGATGTAACTTATTAAATAAGTAATACTTGTAAATATTGCAAAAATGTTGAAGTACATTAAGGTTTCATAGCTGTATAGTTATATTTTATGTACATATATAGTACTTTTGCGATGTTATGTAGCTTATTAGATAAACAATACTTATAAATATTGCAAAAATGTTGAAATACATTAAGGTTTCATAGCTGCATAGTTATATTTTATGTGCATATTTAGTACTTTTTGTGATGTAATGTAGCTTATTAGGTGAACGATAGTTATAAATGATGCAAAAATGTTGAAGTACATTAAGGTTTAATACTTGCTTAGATATATTTTATGTGCATATATAGTACTTTTGCGATGTTATGTAGCTTATTAGATAAACAATACTTATAAATATTGCAAAAATGTTGAAGCACATTAAGGTTTCATAGCTGCATAGTTATATTTTATGTGCATATTTAGTGCTTTTTGTGATGTAATGTAGCTTATTAGGTGAACGATAGTTATAAATATTGCAAAAATGTCGAAATACATTAAGGTTTATTACTTACTTAGTTATATTTTATGTGCATATTTAGTGCTTTTTGTGATGATATGCGACTTATTAGATGTCCAATAGTTATAAATGATGCAAAAATGTTGAAGTACATTAAGGTTTAATACTTGCTTAGATATATTTTATGTGCATATATAGTACTTTTGCGATGTTATGTAGCTTATTAGATAAACAATACTTATAAATATTGCAAAAATGTTGAAATACATTAAGGTTTCATAGCTGCATAGTTATATTTTATGTGCATATTTAGTACTTTTTGTGATGTAATGTAGCTTATTAGGTGAACGATAGTTATAAATGATGCAAAAATGTTGATGCACATTATGGTTTAATAGTTATATTTTATGATAAACAATACTTATAAATGATGCAAAAATGTCGAAGTACATTATGGTTTAATAGTTGCACAGTTATATTTTATGTGCATATATAGTACTTTTGCGATGTTATGTAGCTTATTAGAGGAACGATACTTATAAATGATGTAAAAATGTTGAAATACATTAAGGTTTAATAGTTATATTTTATGCGCGTATATAACACTTTTTGTGATGCGAAACAAAATATTCTCAGGGGATAGTAGTTTTCAAAAAATTTAACCACAGGAATACACTCTATTTAAGATAGAAATAGGTGCACTAGTATTGAACATGGTGGCTTTTTGGGGTCACGTGATTTTTTTCGTCCAATCAGAAGCACGGAATTTTAATGAATAGTATTATAAAATTAAGTGTTTTTTATATACAGATATTTTTGAGGTTCCATGAACCAATCAAAACCAGGGATTTTTAATGAATAGTATTATAAAATTAAGCACTTTGTGGAATTAAGTGTTGATTGTGTACAAATAATTTTGGTGTTTTTTCAACCACATGGATTTTTAATGATTATAAAATTAAGTGATTTGTGGAATTAAGTGTTGATCATATTCAAATAATTTAGGAGTACCATGAACCAACCAGAAGCATGGATTTTTAATAATTGTAAAATTAAGTGATTTAAGTATGCAAGTTTCGGAAAAAACCATGAAAAACTTCAAACGAATAGTCTACAAGCTTTAAAATCTGTGATGCACAAATTATTTGTTTTAACATGTTGATAAACTAGATTACATTAAAAAGTTTGGGTATTAAAATGATATATATTTGGTGTGATTAATAGGGATTCTAAAGAATTTGGCTGCTTTTCCTGGTGTATGAATTTAGCTTATATTTGGCGTGATTTCGCCAATAATTACAAATTTGGTGGTAAACCTGCAGTATAAATGCATTCGCAAAGAAAATTTTGTCAGTTGCTGCTGTATTTTTGAGGAGTGCGCACGTTTAATTTATCAACTTGTATTTTTTATAACACTTTACTTTTTAGTGAGAGAGATGGATTTATCTGCAAAAATGCCTATTTCAAATGAGGTGTCATCAAGCTTGGATACTAAGAAAGTACCAAAAACTTTTAGCTGTGTTTCTTGCAGTATGGTATTTAAACGAAAATGGGATTTGCTTCGTCACATGAAAATTCATCTCAACGAAAAATCTTTTATTTGCAATGTATGCCAGAAAGCATTTACCAGGTCAGATGAGTTAAAGAGACATTTAAAAATTCATGAAAAGACTTCTATTGAACATAGATGTGGGCAATGTGATGAATCCTTTAATCGCAAGTATCAGTTGCTGATGCATATTAGAAAAAATCATCGAAAACCTTTACCAGCGCATTTCTGTGATCAATGTGCAGAAACATTTAGACAGAAATATAAACTTTTAGAGCATGTTAGAGAAAATCATCGAAAACCCTTATCGCAAGCAACATTAAAGGGAATATCAAATTCTGACCGAGATTTTCTTAAGGAGAAAATTATGCATTTTAAAAGAAAAAATGCTCTTAATACATTTACAATAACCACATTTGATAATAAAAACAAAGATTTGGATTTAACGTCATTTTTTAATAATTTAAGAACTGACATTTTAAACGAATTAAACTTTCAATTAAATGATCAAGGATCATTGAAATGGTACATTAATGTAGAAGTTATTTTTAGTTGTATTTATGAAAATGGAGAGAAGGATTTTATTACACAAAATTTTAGGTCAAAAAGTATAACAACTCTTTTAATAAATGATTTGAATAATGATCTTGAAAACGCTTTTAACAAGATGAAAAAGTGTTTTGATGAATTTAGTGAACAAGGATCAGGTTGGACATTAACAGAAATTTTCAAATTAGAACTTTGTATGACTAAATATGGTTCTTTTCAAATGTAATATCTGATTTTACTATATATATATTGAAAATTGTTAGTTGAATCTTATAAAATTATTGTAAACTTTGTATAAAAATGATGCATGTAAAAATCTTATAATTTGAAAAATAAAAGTATGTGTACAAAAATTGTATTTTTAATTATTTATCTCATATAAAAATTTTATGTAAAAGTTTAAAGTATTAATCGGATTTTTAAAATAAATGCACTTATGTAAACATGTTTAAATAGAAAGTTTTATATTTATTTTATCAAAGTAATTTTTTATTTTTTATTTATTTATTTATTTATTTTTTTTTTTTAATATGATTTTAAAACTATATATTTTAATATGGTTTTAAAACTACATATTTTTATAAAACGTTATTTCATAAATAAATTGATATTTTATAGTAAATATAATCTTACCAATTTTAGAGATTGTATCAAAAAATCATGAACTTTCCAATTTTAGCATTAACCATTTAACATATAGTCTAGGGAAATACTAACCTGCTTAAAAGTTTAACTTTTCTGCATGCTTGAAATTAGACATCAACAAATTATTTGTTTCGACATGTTGATAAACTAAAATATTTTACGAGATTTTTAATGGGATTGGGGATATTTTTCAAGATTTGGCTATTAAAATAACATATCTGCTAAGATTTGGCGAGATTTTTTAATATATTTGGCAATAAATACTAATTTGGCATTAAACATAGAGTATAAATTCAGTCTCAGAGGAAAATTTAATCAGTTGCTAACTTGTTTTCGTGGTTCATATACCATTTTTAAAGTTTTACTTTGATTAAATTTATAATGGATCTATCTGAGGAAGTGCAAGTTTCTGTTCATCAACAACCCTCTTCATCATGTTTTGAAGATGAGACTTTACACTTAAAGGATGCAAAACCCTATGTTTGTGATATATGTAAGAAAGCATTTAGGAGATCGTATGATTGTAAGAAACACTTAAAAACTCATGAAAAACCTCGCATAGGATATGGGTGTGAATACTGTATGGAAAATTTTAGTCGTAAACGGGATTTTTTAAAGCATAATGCAAAAATTCATAAAAAGACTTTACATAATCACAGTTGTGATGAATGTAGTGAGGTGTTTAGGACTAAACAAGATTTATTGAATCATAAAAAAATGCTACATCGAAAGGTTTTACCTGAATATCTATGCGTAGAATGTAACGAAAGTTTTCGGTATAAGTATGAATTATTACGTCATAACAGAAAAAATCATCGTAAAGATTCTTCTGCTTACGTATGTACAAAATGCAATGAACGAAATACTCTCAACTTAGACAGTGAAAATATGAACTTAACGAATTTTTTGAATACTGCTTTTTTAACCAACACCTATTCTTTAGCCAAAAGCTTTCATGATGAAAATAACAATACATATTTTTTAATATTTTTAAATAATGAAAATATGAATACCGAACGCATAACACAAAATATTGACTCACCAACCAACAACTTTGAGAGTGCAAATGCGAACTTAACGAATTTTTCAGATAATCAAAATATTGTTTTCGGTTCATCAACCAGTGAAAATGTGATCTTATCAAATGTTTTGGGTAATAATGAAAATGCATACAACGTTTTACCCACTGCTAATGGAAATATGAATACTGAATGTTTGACACAAAGTAATATTTATGACTCACCAACGAACAACTTTCAGAATATAAATGTGGACTTTAC
This sequence comes from Salticus scenicus, assembly GCA_963930645.1. NCBI lineage: Eukaryota > Metazoa > Arthropoda > Arachnida > Araneae > Salticidae > Salticus > Salticus scenicus. The sequence continues at coordinate 70,015,984 of OZ005658.1, forward strand.
GAATTTTAATGTAGAGTGTATGAGTAATCAAAATAATTTTTCACCGGTGAGTGTTGATAACGACTTGTTGACATTTTTGGATAATTTTAATGTAGAATGTATAACTCAATGTAACCTTAACGATTCAACAACAATTTAGATTTTTATGAACCTGTTTTTATATTGACAATAATAATGTAAAATAAATTATTTTAATCAAAAAATGTGTTTTTATTATGAAATTACTTTCTATACATCATTTTATATTACAATAGATTCGTTAAGTCACGAAAAAAATCTAAACATGTATAAATATATTTTTTGCTTTCTTATTAACTAAATCGTTTAATACATTTATATACAATAAGACTTGGTGATTTTAATTCGTTTTAAAGAAATTCTTTCCCAACAAACTGGAATGGGACGAAGTGACTTATAAAAACCGTAAAATTAAGAACTCTAATATTGCTGATTTATTAAATATTTTCTACGAATAAGAAAGTGCCTATCAATGCACAGGGCGAATTGTTGCAAGCTCTTAATGATATGCCTAATACCTTTATTAAAAACAAATTTTTGTTATCTTCTGTACCCAAATGTAGCCCCACCTATTGATTAAATTTTTAATATAAAACACTGGTCTCTTTATTTATGTTTAAATAAATGATATAAAAACTGGACTTACCTCAACACAGTTGTTAATTTGCGTCCTTCTCTTCTACTCGCATGGTGTGAAATGAGCGATAACGCTATTTCTTATCAAGATCACGTGGTAAGCTTTCTTATCTACTATGTCACGTGACATTGTCTAGTATGTCGTAGTAAGCTACCTACGTCACATGACATTGTCTACTATGACGTATCTAGCACGTATCTACTACGTCACATATACTACATTAGTGTAGGGTTTGTGTTTAGCTTACTACGTCATAGTAGACAATTTTATTTTTTGATTAAAATAATTTATTTTACATTATTATTGTCAATATAAAAACAGGTTCATAAAAATCTAAATTGTTGTTGAATCGTTAAGGTTACATTGAGTTATACATTCTACATTAAAATTATCCAAAAATGTCAACAAGTCGTTATCAACACTCACCGGTGAAAAATTATTTTGATTACTCATACACTCTACATTAAAATTCGTAAAGTCCACATTTATATTCTGAAAGTTGTTCGTTGGTGAGTCATAAATATTACTTTGTGTCAAACATTCAGTATTCATATTTCCATTAGCAGTGGGTAAAACGTTGTATGCATTTTCATTATTACCCAAAACATTTGATAAGATCACATTTTCACTGGTTGATGAACCGAAAACAATATTTTGATTATCTGAAAAATTCGTTAAGTTCGCATTTGCACTCTCAAAGTTGTTGGTTGGTGAGTCAATATTTTGTGTTATGCGTTCGGTATTCATATTTTCATTATTTAAAAATATTAAAAAATATGTATTGTTATTTTCATCATGAAAGCTTTTGGCTAAAGAATAGGTGTTGGTTAAAAAAGCAGTATTCAAAAAATTCGTTAAGTTCATATTTTCACTGTCTAAGTTGAGAGTATTTCGTTCATTGCATTTTGTACATACGTAAGCAGAAGAATCTTTACGATGATTTTTTCTGTTATGACGTAATAATTCATACTTATACCGAAAACTTTCGTTACATTCTACGCATAGATATTCAGGTAAAACCTTTCGATGTAGCATTTTTTTATGATTCAATAAATCTTGTTTAGTCCTAAACACCTCACTACATTCATCACAACTGTGATTATGTAAAGTCTTTTTATGAATTTTTGCATTATGCTTTAAAAAATCCCGTTTACGACTAAAATTTTCCATACAGTATTCACACCCATATCCTATGCGAGGTTTTTCATGAGTTTTTAAGTGTTTCTTACAATCATACGATCTCCTAAATGCTTTCTTACATATATCACAAACATAGGGTTTTGCATCCTTTAAGTGTAAAGTCTCATCTTCAAAACATGATGAAGAGGGTTGTTGATGAACAGAAACTTGCACTTCCTCAGATAGATCCATTATAAATTTAATCAAAGTAAAACTTTAAAAATGGTATATGAACCACGAAAACAAGTTAGCAACTGATTAAATTTTCCTCTGAGACTGAATTTATACTCTATGTTTAATGCCAAATTAGTATTTATTGCCAAATATATTAAAAAATCTCGCCAAATCTTAGCAGATATGTTATTTTAATAGCCAAATCTTGAAAAATATCCCCAATCCCATTAAAAATCTCGTAAAATATTTTAGTTTATCAACATGTCGAAACAAATAATTTGTTGATGTCTAATTTCAAGCATGCAGAAAAGTTAAACTTTTAAGCAGGTTAGTATTTCCCTAGACTATATGTTAAATGGTTAATGCTAAAATTGGAAAGTTCATGATTTTTTGATACAATCTCTAAAATTGGTAAGATTATATTTACTATAAAATATCAATTTATTTATGAAATAACGTTTTATAAAAATATGTAGTTTTAAAACCATATTAAAATATATAGTTTTAAAATCATATTAAAAAAAAAAAAATAAATAAATAAATAAATAAAAAATAAAAAATTACTTTGATAAAATAAATATAAAACTTTCTATTTAAACATGTTTACATAAGTGCATTTATTTTAAAAATCCGATTAATACTTTAAACTTTTACATAAAATTTTTATATGAGATAAATAATTAAAAATACAATTTTTGTACACATACTTTTATTTTTCAAATTATAAGATTTTTACATGCATCATTTTTATACAAAGTTTACAATAATTTTATAAGATTCAACTAACAATTTTCAATATATATATAGTAAAATCAGATATTACATTTGAAAAGAACCATATTTAGTCATACAAAGTTCTAATTTGAAAATTTCTGTTAATGTCCAACCTGATCCTTGTTCACTAAATTCATCAAAACACTTTTTCATCTTGTTAAAAGCGTTTTCAAGATCATTATTCAAATCATTTATTAAAAGAGTTGTTATACTTTTTGACCTAAAATTTTGTGTAATAAAATCCTTCTCTCCATTTTCATAAATACAACTAAAAATAACTTCTACATTAATGTACCATTTCAATGATCCTTGATCATTTAATTGAAAGTTTAATTCGTTTAAAATGTCAGTTCTTAAATTATTAAAAAATGACGTTAAATCCAAATCTTTGTTTTTATTATCAAATGTGGTTATTGTAAATGTATTAAGAGCATTTTTTCTTTTAAAATGCATAATTTTCTCCTTAAGAAAATCTCGGTCAGAATTTGATATTCCCTTTAATGTTGCTTGCGATAAGGGTTTTCGATGATTTTCTCTAACATGCTCTAAAAGTTTATATTTCTGTCTAAATGTTTCTGCACATTGATCACAGGAATGCGCTGGTAAAGGTTTTCGATGATTTTTTCTAATATGCATCAGCAACTGATACTTGCGATTAAAGGATTCATCACATTGCCCACATCTATGTTCAATAGAAGTCTTTTCATGAATTTTTAAATGTCTCTTTAACTCATCTGACCTGGTAAATGCTTTCTGGCATACATTGCAAATAAAAGATTTTTCGTTGAGATGAATTTTCATGTGACGAAGCAAATCCCATTTTCGTTTAAATACCATACTGCAAGAAACACAGCTAAAAGTTTTTGGTACTTTCTTAGTATCCAAGCTTGATGACACCTCATTTGAAATAGGCATTTTTGCAGATAAATCCATCTCTCTCACTAAAAAGTAAAGTGTTATAAAAAATACAAGTTGATAAATTAAACGTGCGCACTCCTCAAAAATACAGCAGCAACTGACAAAATTTTCTTTGCGAATGCATTTATACTGCAGGTTTACCACCAAATTTGTAATTATTGGCGAAATCACGCCAAATATAAGCTAAATTCATACACCAGGAAAAGCAGCCAAATTCTTTAGAATCCCTATTAATCACACCAAATATATATCATTTTAATACCCAAACTTTTTAATGTAATCTAGTTTATCAACATGTTAAAACAAATAATTTGTGCATCACAGATTTTAAAGCTTGTAGACTATTCGTTTGAAGTTTTTCATGGTTTTTTCCGAAACTTGCATACTTAAATCACTTAATTTTACAATTATTAAAAATCCATGCTTCTGGTTGGTTCATGGTACTCCTAAATTATTTGAATATGATCAACACTTAATTCCACAAATCACTTAATTTTATAATCATTAAAAATCCATGTGGTTGAAAAAACACCAAAATTATTTGTACACAATCAACACTTAATTCCACAAAGTGCTTAATTTTATAATACTATTCATTAAAAATCCCTGGTTTTGATTGGTTCATGGAACCTCAAAAATATCTGTATATAAAAAACACTTAATTTTATAATACTATTCATTAAAATTCCGTGCTTCTGATTGGACGAAAAAAATCACGTGACCCCAAAAAGCCACCATGTTCAATACTAGTGCACCTATTTCTATCTTAAATAGAGTGTATTCCTGTGGTTAAATTTTTTGAAAACTACTATCCCCTGAGAATATTTTGTTTCGCATCACAAAAAGTGTTATATACGCGCATAAAATATAACTATTAAACCTTAATGTATTTCAACATTTTTACATCATTTATAAGTATCGTTCCTCTAATAAGCTACATAACATCGCAAAAGTACTATATATGCACATAAAATATAACTGTGCAACTATTAAACCATAATGTACTTCGACATTTTTGCATCATTTATAAGTATTGTTTATCATAAAATATAACTATTAAACCATAATGTGCATCAACATTTTTGCATCATTTATAACTATCGTTCACCTAATAAGCTACATTACATCACAAAAAGTACTAAATATGCACATAAAATATAACTATGCAGCTATGAAACCTTAATGTATTTCAACATTTTTGCAATATTTATAAGTATTGTTTATCTAATAAGCTACATAACATCGCAAAAGTACTATATATGCACATAAAATATATCTAAGCAAGTATTAAACCTTAATGTACTTCAACATTTTTGCATCATTTATAACTATTGGACATCTAATAAGTCGCATATCATCACAAAAAGCACTAAATATGCACATAAAATATAACTAAGTAAGTAATAAACCTTAATGTATTTCAACATTTTTGCAATATTTATAACTATCGTTCACCTAATAAGCTACATTACATCACAAAAAGCACTAAATATGCACATAAAATATAACTATGCAGCTATGAAACCTTAATGTGCTTCAACATTTTTGCAATATTTATAAGTATTGTTTATCTAATAAGCTACATAACATCGCAAAAGTACTATATATGCACATAAAATATATCTAAGCAAGTATTAAACCTTAATGTACTTCAACATTTTTGCATCATTTATAACTATCGTTCACCTAATAAGCTACATTACATCACAAAAAGTACTAAATATGCACATAAAATATAACTATGCAGCTATGAAACCTTAATGTATTTCAACATTTTTGCAATATTTATAAGTATTGTTTATCTAATAAGCTACATAACATCGCAAAAGTACTATATATGTACATAAAATATAACTATACAGCTATGAAACCTTAATGTACTTCAACATTTTTGCAATATTTACAAGTATTACTTATTTAATAAGTTACATCCTAATTTCACTCAATATAATTAAGTTTGTAATATTAAATCTTAATCAATTTCGCAATGTACATATGCTTAACTTTTAAATTTCCGTTTTAATCTATTAAGATTAAAAAAATAAATAATTAAATTTTTCTATGTGTGTGCGTGCATAAACTTAAATTACATTTATAATGCGAAATATTTTTTTTTCCAATCACATTTTAAAATATTACATAACTAAAATACATAAGGATGCATAAATAAACAAAATATGCAAATATATGAATATAAGATTAATATGTGCATGGCTTGATTTTAGCTTATGATAAGTTAAATAAAATCTACTATAACTCTGTTGTGTGGTAAAATGTTATTGGTTGATAGAAGTTAATTTATAAAATAAAGTTCTTAAATTAATATTATTAAATAAATATATCCTACATATCAATGAAAAATACTTCTAGATAGCTCATTATTTTCAAGAAGCATATTTTTTAATGAATTAAATAAATGGTAACTCTGTAGTATGGTATTTTCATTTTAAGGTGAATAATTCAAAAAGTTTTTTAAACTAGTTTAGTAGAACTATATAAGATAATCAAACAAAATGAGTTTATCGTAGTATGACGTAGTATCAACATGGTCGATAAGAAATAACCTTATCACTCATTTGTTTCTTTGGAAGTGTAGAAAAGAAGCATATTTTTTAATGAATTAAATAAATGGTAACTCTGTAGTATAGTATTTTCACTTTAAGGTGAATAATTTAAAAAAGTTTTTTTAACTAGTTTAGTAGAACTATATAAGATAATCAAACAAAATGAGTTTATTGTAGTATGACGTATTAAGTGCTTGCGAAAAATGCTATGTCCTCGAAATATATTGCCTCTCATTAAATTCTTTATTAAAAAAATAAAAATAAATAAATAAATTCTATCTATGCGAATTCACTATTAAAGTTTCATCCTAAATCACATAATTTTAAACGAAAACTACTTATCTAACAATTGTCTACATAAAAATATATTCTTACATAATTTCTAATACAACTCATTTAAAAGATTCCTTATCTATTTAAAAGTTTATGACCAAGATCTCATGAATACATGTTTAAGCATTTCCTGAATTGCAAAGATAAACAATCGTTAACACACAATTCTTAATCACTATTTCTACATATGTCCGAAAATACGCACTTATCACATTATTTAAATTGTCCTTCGCAAAATTTCTAAGACAACTCATTTACAAGATTCTCTATTTATTTGAAATATATTAGGATAGAAGATAATATAACTATTTTATTATAAAATGGAAGTTCAAACTAAAAATTACAAGTGTAAAAGATAATATCAACATCCCGTAATTTAAGAAAGCGACAGTGCTCTGATAAAGTTCTTTAAATACACTATTTGAAGGATAAACCGTAGATTACACAATTATAAATCACTCTATTACTGCATATGACAGAAAAAATAAATTCTCTCAAATCAACTAACAGATGACACTGATAATTAAAACCATAATTAAAATTATTTTTTTTAAATTTTTTTCTAAGTTTAAAATTAATTTTAAAATCCTAATTAAAATTCTCTTAAAATAACTTCCTTATCTTTCTGACTCTTAAAATCATAATTTTTTTTTTTTTTTTTTTTTTCTAAGTTTAAAATTAATTTTAAAATCATAATTAAATTCTTTATCATCTTTCTTCTAACCTTCCTTATCTTTCACGACAGGGTGCGTAGGAAGCTTATCACAGGATGTAGATAAGATAACCCTCCTCGCCAGGGTGCGGTGCATGACCCTCGGCAGGGTGCGTACGCACCACCGCACCCTGCTGCCGCAAGAACGGCAATTCCTATCTACTGCGGAGCAACTTGGTTAATAAACTCATCTAAGATATTTAAAAGATAAGTTAAGACACTGTCCAAATTTGGTTCGATTTGGAGTATTATTTCGGAAGTTATAGTGATTTTAAATTTTCAAGTGGTAGCCTGATTTCAAGTGGTCCCGCTTAACTTAAAATATCTGCCACTTTATTAAAAATGGCGGATAAACTTCATTAATAAACTTCATTGAGACCCTTATGTGGCCTGTATTTACATCAAAATTCAAGCAAATCTCTCTTTAAATATGCTTTTTACAATGTCAGTTTGAAATTTTCAAGTGGCTGCCACTTGAAAACAAAAAGTCGGGGCAACTTGGTTAACGAACTTAACCAAGATTTTTATAAGATCAGTTCACTGTCCAAATTTGGTTCGATTTCGAGTATTATTTCGGGAGTTATCGTGATGACAAAATTTTCATTATAGATAGATAGATAGATAGATAGATAGATATATAGACAAGTCCTTCCGGCTTATTCGGAAGGGTAGGTTGATTTCTTTTTCCTTATCAAGCACGGCTACAAATTATTAACGAATTAGTAGAAATATTGATGTAGGGTATCTACATATGGAGTTTTAAGCAAATTGGTTCATAAATAACATTTTTATGTGACTTTAAAATTTTCAAGTGGCCGTCGCTTGGAAACAAGATGGTGGGCCAAGTTTACAAATGTATCAAATGCATTTCTGAGATAAGACTACTGTACAAATATAGTTGGAATTAATTCAGAATATCAAAAGTCATCGTGTTGAAAAATTGAGTGGCTGCCACTTGGATCAAAATGGCAGAGAAAGTTGTTCAGTGAACTAATTAATCTAAGATATTTTTACAAATTTGAATTTTTTTTTTTTTTTTTTTTTTTTTTTTGTAGAAATTCTTTCAAAGAGGCTTAGTAAGTTGATTAAGCATTACTTTTCTGCATTTCCAGTTTGTTTTAACGTTAAAATAGCGTAATTTTCCCTTAAAAACGCATTAAAAAGCTCCAATATAGCAGGTAATGGATTTGGCGACAAATTTGGCGACTTTTTCACTTGGCGACTTTTGGCGAGAAAATCCATAGTTCATTAATAAACTTCATCGAGGCACTTATATAATCTATGTATACATCAAAATACAAACAAATTCGGAATACGCTTTTTACAATTTGAATTTGAAATTTTCAAGTGGTCTCCACTTGAAAACAAAATGGTGGAGCAACTTGGTTAAGAAACTCATCCAAGATATCCATAACACAAGTTAAGGCGCTGTCCAAATTAGGTTGGATTTGGAGTATTATTTAGGAAGTTATCGTGATTTAAAATTTTCAAGTGGTAGCCTGATTTCAAGTGGCCCCACTTAAGATATCTGCCAATTTATTAAAAATGGCAGATAAATTTCATTAATAAAGTTCATTTAGACTCTTATGTAGTCTAGATTTACATAAAATTCAAGCAAATCTTGCTTTAAATAAGCTTTTTACAATGTGGGTTAGAAATATTCAAGTGGCTGCCACTTGAAAACAAAGAGTCGGAGCAACTTGGTTAATGAACTCATCCAAGATATTTATAAGATAAGTTAAGACACTTTTCAAATTTGGTTCCATTTGGAGTATTATTTCGAAAGTTATTATGGTTTTAAATTTTCAAGTGTTAGCCTGATTTCAAGTGGTCCCGCTAAACTTAAGATATCCGCCACTTTATTAAAAATGGGGGATATAGTTCATTAATAAAGTTCTTTGAAACACTTGTATAAACTATGTATGCATCAAATTTCAAACAAATTCGGAATACGTTTTTTACAATTTGAATTTGTAAATTCCAAGTGGTCTCAACTTGAAAACAAAATGGTGGAGCAACTTGGTTAAGAAACTCATCTAAGATAATCATAACACAAGTTAAGACGCTGTCCAAATTTGGTTCAATTTGGAGTATTATTTCGGAAGTTATCGTGATTTAAAATTTTCAAGTGGTACCCTGATTTCAAGTGGCCCCACTTAACTTCAGATATACACCACTTTATTAAAAATGGAAGATAAATTTCATTAATAAAGTTCATTTAGACCCATATGTAGTGTATGTATGCATCAAAATTCAAACAAATTCGCAATACGCTTTTTACAATTTGAATTTGAAATTTTCAAGTGGTCTCCACTGGAAAACAAAATGGTGGAGCAACTTGGTTAAGAAACTCATCTAAGATATTTATAATACAAGTTAAGACGCTGTCCAAATTTGGTTCGATTTGGAGTATTATTTCGGAAGTTATCGTGATTTTAAATTTTCAAGTGGTAGCCTGATTTCAAGTGGCCCCGCTTAACTTAAGATATCTACCACTTTATTAAAAATGACGGATAAATTTCATTAATAATCTTCATTGAGACCCTTATGGGGTCTATATTTACATCAAATTTCAAACAATTTCGGAATACGCTTTTTACAATTTGAATTTAAAATTTTCAAGTGGTCTCCACTTGAAAACAAAATGTCGGAGGAACTTGGTTAATAAACTCATCTAAGATATTATAAGTTAAGACACTATCCAAATTTGGTTCGATTTGGAGTATTATTTCGGAAGTTATAGTGATTTTAAGTTTTCAAGTGGTAGCCTGATTTCAAGTGGTCCCGCTTAACTTAAAATATCTGCCACTTTATTAAAAATGGCGGATAAACTTCATTAATAAACTTCATTGAGACCCTTATGTGGCCTGTATTTACATCAAAATTCAAGCAAATCCTGCTTTAAATATGTTTTTTACAATGTCGGTTTGAAATTTTCAAGTGGCTGCCACTTCAAAACAAAAAGTCGGAGCAACTTGGTTAACGAACTCATCCAAGATATTTATAAGATTAGTTCACTGTCCAAATTTGGTTCGATTTGGAGTATTATTTCGGGAGTTATCGTGGTGACAAAATTTTCATTATAGATAGATAGATATATATATATGTAGATAAACGAAGTGATTGCAATAGGTCGATTTCTAAAGAAATCAACCTAATAGATAAACGAAGTGATTGCAATAGGTCGATTTCTAAAGAAATCAACCTAAAATTAGGATTTTAGTGGCTATTACATCATTTAAAACTCTCTATCAGTGACTATTAAGGTCAACCTAACCCATGTCAACCTAAGAAGAAAGTAGTCCCATTATTATTCATCACATTTATATTTATAAAATTAGACTTTTGTCTGTAAAATACTCAGATTAAAAATTTTTTGCGATATCGTTACGTCTTACACATCATGAAAGCCAAAAATGACTTCAGAAAATTTTCTCTCTGTGTGTGTGTAATTGTGTTTGTATGTCTGAAATGTTATTTTTGTCCGGGAATCACGTGAGAACGGCTGGATGGAATTCAACGAGACTTGGCAGAAATTTAGGTTTGTACTCAACTTAAAATTATATCTATCAACTTTTGTGAATTTCCTTCCCGCTTCTTCCTGCGGGGAAGGACAGGAGGCAAAAACATGTTTGTAAGCATAACTCGGCTCCAAATTACTTTACGGTGAAGAAATTGCGCATGGTGAGATTAGACTTCAGTACAAAAAAATCATTTTCTGTGATTTTATGGTATAAAGAGACTTTGAGGAATTCCATCTTATTTCAGTTTATTTTAATGCACACTGCAAAAATACAGCACAGTGAGTTGGCAATACTTTTACACTTCAGCACATTCTACTGTAATCTTCCACAGAAAATTTTTACAGTGTAATTAGTAGATTAAAATTCAATTATAATTAATAACATATAATTTTCTATTGTTCTGATGGAAGTAACTTATTGAAAATTATCTTAATTAGTTTTTGTATTTCCTCTAGTTGAGTAATTTAATCGTAATTTAAAAATACTCCCTTTCTCTTTTTTCAGCTATGCATTCACATTCACGTAAACACACACACACACACGCACACAGAGAGAGGAAGATAGAGGAGGGGTAAAAAACCAAAGAGATATCAATAACCGAAAAAAAAAAAAAAAAAATCCATAATTTGTCAGAGTATTTCATCTTCAGAATAAAAAACGTATTTTCACCTGAAAATAAAAAACCGCACTACATAATCAACCCCCTCATTTCTCATTTCTTAACGCAAAGGGGAAAATGGGGAGGGGATGGAAGAAAATTGGTCTTATTGAATTTTAAGAAATAAGTCTTTTATTGTCAAACTTTTCAGATGAGGGTCTTTTCAATGAGGGTGAACTTCTAAAAGAGGAAAAATCATTATTCTATTATTTATTTATCATTTCCTTTTCGCCTTACGTGAGGTGTTATCTTTTCCTTTCCCCCATCCCTCATTCTATTATCATTATTTTCGAAGTATAATTGAGTAAAGGAGCCTTGAATTTGAATATAAATTGGGAATGCGCAGTTCATTTTTACGAAATTTTAACTTATCTATTCATTTGTTATCTATCATCGTTTAAGAATTTCTTTTTTTCCTCTGTATTTTCTTTTTCAGAAAGAGGAAAGAGGAGAGAGGGATTGTGCTGTTCTGTGAAATTTTTTATTGTTTTTTTATTTTGTTTATTATTTAATGCCGAATATTGGTTTTCTTTTTTTCCTTTTTGTTATTAATGATATCAGGCTTTGATATGATTAAATTGAATTGGATTTGAGGTGAAATAGATACGACACTGTGTTAGAGGGAATGTTTTTTCACATGAAAGGATTATAAGGAAAATTTCGTTCGATTAATTTTAAATGAAATTATTATCGGAATTCAGATTTAAAATTTGATTCGTGTTTTTCTTTATCAAAGAATCAAAAGATTTTTTTTTTTTTTTTTTTTTTTTTTTTTTTTTTTAACTTTGAATTAAGTGAATATGCTGTTGGAAATGATTTGTGAAATACTTGGATTAAATTTTCATTTTATTTTATTTTGAATAAAGATCAATTTTTGAATATGAGTTTGAGCTCTTTAATATATTTTCAACTAAAATTTCATTTATTTATTTTTTTCCATTATGGCAACTGAAAATAATTTATGTAAACCTTCCTTATACTTTAGGGGAAGTATAAAGTATTTATAAAAGGAGAAAGTTATGATTCAGAAGTAAGATATAGAATTTAAATGATTTTAAGGCGATGAAAAAATTATATGGTTTATTTATTTTTTATAACTTATTGCATATTTTTGTCCCCCAACAATGCACATAATTTGAAAGTTTTTAGCTGACAAATAATATAGGTAAAAGGTTTTTTTTTTTTTTTTTTTTACAAAAATTGCCTTCAAATTTATAACTGTAATTTTTTTGTCAATTTGTTCACTACGTTTTAATCATGTTTTATTCAGTTTATTTTCACAGTGCACATTATTTAAATGTTTTTAAAATGACAAATAGTAATTTTGTATTTTTATTTGTAGTGGTGATTTTATTTTAATCTACAATTTTAAGTGGTTTTGGATTATCATTTTTAGGTAATAGTTTTATTTTGATCTTCATTTTTTCTGTTTTTACTATGGGTGTTTCGGGCCTGTGAACAAAGAAATTCTTAGCTTTTGCTTTCTTTGTGACAGAAAAAGATCCATTTTTTAGCATACTTGCTTTCTACCAGGCCCTTGAAAACGTTAGAATGCAAATAATGCTTTTTTCTCATTCCAATTTCCAATAATTCATTTCGATTTTTCTTTAATTCTTTTTTGATTTGATTTGGGTAGTCTTCGCTTATGATCCGAATAATTGTTTTAATACTGAAGTTAAATCATCTTAAAATTTCAAAAAATTTTTGAAGTGATAATATTGTATTACTATATATATATATATATATATATATATATATATGTATATAAATTTGCCGTAATGATGGCCAACTTATTTTGTGTTTGAGCAAATTTATAACTGTAATATACTTTGTCTATTTATCAATTGTTTTAAACATATTTTATTCTTTTTTTTTTTTTTTTGTCATGGTGTACATAACTTGAAGGCTGCCTTTTTTATTGCTTTTCTGAAAAAATGGCTGCTTTTTGTGCGCTATCAAATTTACAACTGTATTTTTTTAAATACATTTATTTAGCATTCTAAACAAATTTTATTTAGTTATTATTTATTACTTGTTCCCAGTGTACATAACTTGAGGGCTGCAATCTGGATTGCTGCGCCACAAAGATGGCTGCTTTTTGTGTTCCATCAAATTTACAATTGTAACTATCTTTTTAAAACTATATTTATTCATTATTTTTATAAAAAAATATTATTATTATTATTTTTTTTTTAATTTCTTTTTTCAGAGTGTACATGAATTGAAGGCTGACATTTTGATTCTTGTATCACAATGATGATTGAATTTTTGTGTGTCATCAAATTTACAACTGATATATATAGAGAGATCATTTCAAAATAAATAGATAAGTAATAAATAAAAATAATATATAAATAAATAAAAGTAAAAGAAATATTCTTGAAAATACTTATTTAAGGCCATGTATCTTTCGCTTTTTACTTGTAATTATCAAAATGATAATTAAGAGATGTACATGTATATGAAATCATCTTGTGTTAATTAAATAATAATAATAATAATAATAATAATAATAATAATAATAATAATACTTATAAGGTTTATATAACATTTATAAAATTTAGTAAAAATATTATTTATATTTATTGTGTATTTATGAATAATTGCAAAAATAATTTAACCAAAGGTTATTCATTAAATAACTTATTGTTTACGATGTATCGGTAAAAAGGCATAAAATGTATATTTTATATACATTATTTAAGTTATTTTTGAAATATTTTATTCATTACATTTGAAGAAAAGAGAAATAAAAGAGATATATGTAATTATCAAAATGATAATTAAGAGATGTACATGTATATGAAATCATCTTGTGTTAATTAAATAATAATAATAATAATAATAATAATAATAATAATACTTATAAGGTTTATATAACATTTATAAAATTTAGTAAAAATATTATTTATATTTATTGTGTATTTATGAATAATTGCAAAAATAATTTAACCAAAGGTTATTCATTAAATAACTTATTGTTTACGATGTATCGGTAAAAAGGCATAAAATGTATATTTTATATACATTATTTAAGTTATTTTTGAAATATTTTATTCATTACATTTGAATAAAAGAGAAATAAAAGAGATATATATATATACATACAAAAACAATTAAGATTGCAGATAATTAAAGATCATTAACATATATTATTATTTTTTTTCTTTCGTATAAACAATGTCGCCTTGAAACAAAGCGCCATTATTTCATTTTCGTTAAAAAAAAAAAAAAAATATCAGTTATTGCAATCTAAATACTCAACTAAGTAAAAAAAAAAAAAAAAAAAACCAAAAACACCTTTTAAAAGCAATTAATTAGTCGTTTTACTGTAACGAGGACGACATTAATAAAATTGCTTTTAGGCCCATTTCTACACAGCTTACAGTACAATTATTATTATTAAAATAAATGAAGTTATGTAAAAAAGTTTTTCCACGGCACAGTACATTTACATACTCATTAACGCTAATTACTGACTTTACGCCGTGTTAATTTCTTCCATGATGAGTCAGTTTTGGATAAGAATGTTTTTTTTTTTTTTTTTTTTTTTCCTTTAACCACTTTTGTGAAATTCTGTTCATAAATAGGGATTTTTGTAAAAAGGAATATTATGTCTTATTTGTTTTCTCGTTTATATTTTTAAACATAATGGAAAATTTTTTCCTTTGTTTCGGTAACTGAGCTTAATTATTACTAATGTTTTTAATTTAAAGGATTTAAAAGAGACTTTATATTTTTTGTAATTTATATACTATGTTATATTTCAGTTGGAAGAATAACAATGAAATAAAAGTTTGAATAGAAATGTGAAATAAAAAAGCCTATTTGTTTTAGTTTAACTTAAGCTTATGGCATAAAATTAGGATTCAGAAAATATGAAACTGTGAAATGTGAAAATAATAAACGTATAATTTACCAAGAAAAAATTTGAATGTTACTTAATATGCTAAATTTTGATTTGCATCATGTAAGCCAAGTTTGAAGTTTTAGTTAAAATATAAATATAATTTTACGTGTTATAAAATAAAATTGGTTTATTATGATAATGGTATGTTATGTTTTATATAATCTTGTCTATTTCTGTATACATTGTTCATTTTTTTTTAGAATGCTTTATATGTTGACCTATATAAGATGCTTATTTGTTTATAATTTCTAAACCATATGTTTTTAGTTTTAGATTATAAGTCATAATGTTATTTTAAATACTCATTAAATCCTAATATTACTTTAAATACTCATTAACCCTAATTATTAAATTTACGCCGTATTAATTCCTTTCTGTATATGTTAATTTCAGATGATATATATTTTTTTCTTAAGCACTTCTGTGAAATTACGTTAATAAATAGGGATTTTTGTAAAAAAATATATATGTTTTATTTGTTTTTTAGTTTATATATTTAAACTAGATGGGGATTTTTTTTTTTTTTTTCAGTTGCTGAATTAAATTATTATTAATGCAGAGTTGACAAATTGACTAATTTATTCCCGAGAATTCTTAGTATACCCGCCTTTTTTCAAACCATATTTTTTGTTGAATAATTTTCTCTAATATGTAACTACGATTAAATAAGAAGTAAATTGTTTTTCAAAAAAGTGGTTTTAAAAAAAGGCGGGTGCAAACAAAATGTTCCTAAATAAGTTAGAAATTTTGGCAACTCTGCCAATGTTTTTATTTTTGCAAGTAAGGAGATTTTATGTTTTTATTTATTTATCAATTTATTTAATATTCCGTATTGTATTTCAAACGGAAGAATAAAAATAAAATGAAAGTTTTACCAAAAATAGGAAATAAAAATACCTATACTAAGTTGCTCTATTTAGTTAGCTATTTAGTTAGCCCTAATTAGCCTTATAGTTGCTGGCTGCACCTTAACTCTTAATATATGTTGAATGCCGTTTTCACATACATGTGACTTGTGGTTTGTAATTTTTGTGCTTATTTCTTGTTGGTTACTTATTCTTTTATTCTTTTATTTCATTTTTTGAATTTTATTGCAAGATAGAACGCACACTATAGTGTTTGGCTTAATATTGGCTTAATATATATACTATATTTGGAATCTTGCGATATTTGTGCTCTATGAAGAATGTACGGTTCTTTAAAAGATTGTTTTTTATTTTTTGAGCTTTTTATTTATTTATTTATTTATTATTATTATTATTTTTTTTTTCAAATTTCAATTTTCAATTTAGCTTAAGTTTGTAATATAAATTTAATATTCAGAAAATATAAAAACTATGAAAGATGAAAAATACTAAATGTATAATTTACTAAGAAATAATTTGAATGTTTTTAGATATACTAAATTTGGAATTGCATTACGTAAATTTTCCGGTTTCAGCTAAAGTACAAATAGAACTTCATACAGTATGTCATTAAATGTGTGTGATATCATCATGATATTTTGTATAGTTTTAGACTTTTTCTTATAAATATGTTTTATGCTTTCCTATATATGATGCACATTTGTTTACAATTCATTAAAACGTTTGTTTCCGTTTTAGATAATCAATTATATTACGACAGTAGAACCTCGGTTATCCGAGGTAATGTAAATCAAGGCTATCTCGGACAATCGGAAATTTGGATAATAGGAATTCTGTCATAAATTGAGGGGGGAAATATACGGCAAAGTTTGAAATGGATGAAAAAGTTGTCTATGAAGTAAAATGATATATATATTACATATTTAAATGTAGTTACAGTTAAAAATTCAATACTATACATACATATATAAATCATAAAATACAGTATTGTACAGTAAGATTTGTCAAAGATATCTACACCATTTGTCGAAAGCGACGTCTCCTCCGGGAAAAAAACTTTTCGGAACTACCTCGGTTAACCCGGAACTCTGTTCATGTATCCACACACCTTCGGAGGTGTTTTTTTTTTTTTTTTTTTTTTTTTTTTTAATAAACGAAACTTTGATATTAATTGCATTTGTTGTAATAAAAAATGATGTAAAACACCATATATATATATATAAATTCTCTTAAAACAAAAAATTGAAAACATAGGAAAAAATTATTAAAAATATGCAAAAATTAACTAATCCGCAAAACACAAAAACTCAAAAACAAACCAATTTATCAAAATTTTGTAAATCAAATAAGGAACTTAATAATATTTTCTAGCGAATAGAGCATACATATTGCCACAAAGTCAGCTTTATTTACAGCCGCCGTGGCGTAGAGGTATGTCTTTGGACTGTCACCCAGACGGCTTCGATTCGATTCTAGCCGGGGGCAAATAAATTTAAAGGCTCTAAAAAATTATTTATAAATTCTTATAATTATCTTTACATATTTAATTTCCTATTATAGCAGTTTTTAGAATTTTCTAATTTATGTTAATCTTGTATTCTGGAATATTCGAATATTGTACATAAGCGACTTGTTCCTCAGTTTGAGTATGTTCTCAGCCGAGTGTAGCTGTGTTACAAGTTTGTTATGCTAATAAACTACTTTTGTTACTTCACTTCGAGTGCTCACTTTGACTCTTCACGACATCTATGTGACAATATAATAATATCCCATTATTTTGGGGAGTTACAGCTGTTTGAGTATTTATATATGGAAAAATTATTGTAGCAGAATACTGTGCTAAATCAAACTTTATCATAATACAAAAAATAATTAATATATAATCTTATATGTAGTCTATTCCCTTTATAAACACTTAAAAATCCTTTCTGTACAATTTCAGGACATTTTATGCATTAGTTTTTGTTATATAGTGTTTTGCGGAAAGTTGAACCGACAAAAATATTCATTTTAAGAAAAAGCAAAAAACAACTTTAAAAAGCTGTAACTTTGGATCTAAATGAGATAGAAACGAAATTTATAACTGTAATCTATAGCTAAAATAAAGTATGGTTTTTAAAGTATTTTCACCTTAATTTATTTAATAGAGGAAAGAAGTACAACATTTTAAAATTGATTTAAAAATAATCAGGCTTTTGAGGGTTAATATATAAATGTATTTATATATATTGTAAGGTAGGAGGCAGTTTCGCAAGGTACGAGTCGTGAAACTGTTTTCAGGGTTTTACTTTCCCTAATAAAGTATTCTAATAAGGAGTTAGGATTTAAAAAGAACTTGCGTATTTTACGAGATTCGCAAAGGGAGTTTTAGTACAAGCGCGGTTAAAGGGAAAGATGCAAATTAGCAAAACGTATAAAATAATGATGGTATCGTGCTCGGGGATGGACGTGGTTTAGGTGTGACGTAGGTAGTGAAGTGGCTTCTGCCTGGAATCATAATTCTGGCCACGAGTACGCTTAAGATATCTAGCTGTTCGAGAGATCATCGAGCTAGCAGTCAAGTTTCTTTCAAGAGTGGTAATATAGTATCGTTTATTGATTTATGTTATGATAGTTGAGTTATATTCTTGCTAGCTAGTAAAAGTATTTAGTATCTATAATTTTACGAGGAAGTTTGCGCAAATAATTGTATTTCAAAAGGTCGTTTAATGGTGTAGTCCCATGCTCCCTCGAATTGAGATTTAATTAAATATAATATTCAGTTTTACATTTGTCTCTGTTGATTACTTTCTCTCACTACTTCATTAAGTATGACGTTGGCAGACAAACCAACGTCTTTACAATATTACAAATGAATATAATTGGAAAAGCTAAAAACCAATAATTACTGAAATAAACATTACAAAGACAACAAATTTAGAAGTTTACATCTTTAAATAAATTATGGCGTATTGGTTAAAAAATAATCCTTTGTATCTAATTATTATTTTATTTTTGTATTCTGAACTTCAATGGCTAGCTTCTTTTACACTGGTAAGATGGAGTGGTATGTGCTATTTTTTGCCTTTTACTAGTAGCTCATGGAACTACTATTTCCACCCAGCAGTGAGGGACTTCCCTGACAATTGCCTCAATGTTTTTTGGGTTAATTTTTATTTCTTGTCTGTTTTCATTTTAAATTTCTTTTAAGTTTTTTTGCCTGCATACATTTTTATTTAACTCTGGGGAAGAAGAAAAATGTTAACTGTTACATGATTTATCAAGAAATAATTTGAATGTTCTTAAATATGCCAAATTTAGATTTACATTATACAAGCCAATTTTATCATTTTAATTAAAGCACAAATAAAAGTCCATGCATTATATAATTTAATAACCTTCATATATAACAGCACCACCTACCCCATAATATGCACAAAATTTAGATCATATATTCTCGCAATCAAGATCTTATATATTATGATTCACATACTTTTAATCAATGATTTTGAACATACATACATAAAAAATCGAATAAAATGAATAGCAGCACAACCAATCGACTGATATATAATTACGCCAGCATTCTTATTCATAATGAACGTCTGAAATGCTAAATTTATTGCATTTATAAACTCCAGAAGTTAAGATATAGCCTTCTCATATACGGAGAAAACTGCACTATAGAAGCGCCATCTATCGACCGATATACACCCAGATTGAAACAGCGCAGTTGTTCCTAATGGCTGTCTCACATATCGATTTTTTGCATATATATCTTTATGAAGTTAAGATACAGCCTTCCCATAAACTGGTAAATTACAACGTAGCAGTTCCACCTATTAGGTGATATGTACCAAAAGTTTACAAACGTCAATTTATGTGACGGTTCGACAAAAAATATAATTTTTTTGTTAAATTCTGTGCAATGGTTCTTCATAGAGAGCTGCCAGAAAACGTTTGTCACGCACAGATCATAGCCTCCTAAACTAGATGCCTCGCTCGGAAACTTGGCAACAGTTCAAGTGATAGACAGCGCCACCTGGTACAGATTGCGCGACATTTTTATTCAAGAGCCACCAAAAATTTTTAAAAGTGGGATTTGATGTACATAAAAGGCGAATAGAATCGAAGAAACGTCGGTTATATGTATCACATATCACTTCTTAAAATTATTGGTGACAGTTGAATAAAAAAGTCACACAATCTGCACCAGGTGGCGCTGTCTACCGATTGAACTGTTGCAAAGTTTTCGAGCCACGCGACAGGCATCTAGTTTAGGAGGCTATGCACAGATAGACATTTTCTAAAAATAAATGATATAACGATCAAGACATTCGAAATTCTCTAAATCCATTGAAAACCGCAAGTCTACAATGTTTACGAACACAATACTTCTTTCTGTGAATATAGAGGAAAGTGAAAAAATGAATCATAACAAATGGGAATGTATTTGAAACTAAATTCAAAGAATGATTTATTCAAGCTTGTACCTTATCATTTTGAAACTAAATCTTCTATTCATATTTATTCCTCTATTCATCAAAAATTTGTTTAAAAAAGAATAGTGAAAAGCAACTTTTGATGTGGATGTTTTTGACTTTAAGTGCTTTTGAAAACATCCCTGGGGAATACAGCCGCATATTTAATGTTTACAAAATGAAGCTTAACATATCATTTGTAATAAGATTTTACATCTGATTTAAAATAATGGATGAAATCTTAATGGGATTATTATCTTGTTGATTTAAATCAGTCTTAATGTCTTTTGAGATTTAGACTTAAGCAGTAATTAAGCTTTACTTAAGCCACAATTGAATCAGTCGATTTATTAAATTAAAATGCACGGAAAATAATCCATAATTAGATAAAACGAACATGGATTTAAAATTTATGTTATGTTTATAAAGTGAACAAAATAAAGACTTTGCTTTTACAATGAGAAAAAATTATGTAACTGATAACTAGAATCTAAATTGTGGCTCTAGTAAAAATAGTTCTATGTCATTCTCTTTAAAAACGAGTTCTAGGAATACCTATTAGAATTCTAGAGCGTTTACCTGTACTATCGAGGGGGGTCAAAATTACTTAAAAATCTCTGCAAATAAATACGAATGCAAGAGGCGAGATTTAGTAACTGTAATCTTAATTTATGACCAAATTCTAGAAAATCAAGCTAGAATTTCTCAGAATACAAAGGATTAAGAATATTCAGAATATTATTTCACCATCTAAAAATGTATAGACTAGAAATTCTCGATCATTTCGTCTATTCAGCTTATTGGTGTGCCTTATACGCAAAGCTCAGAAATCTATATTTCTAGTTTTCGGATTTAGAAAAAGACCAATTATTCGTTCTAGATGAAGGCAGTATATTATTTTTCTGAATGTACACTGAAAAAAAGAATTGTACCTGGCATCTAGAATCTAAATTGTGGCTCTAGAAAAAATAGTTCCATGTCATCATTATAAATTCTAGTACCCTTTGAAAGCGAGTTCTAGAAACCCCTGTTAGAATTCTAGAGCGTTTACCTATATTCTCGAGGGAGAAGTTATTTAAAAATCACTGCAAATAAATGCGAATACAAGAGGCGGGTTTCAGCAACTATAATCTTGGACCTCTAGAAAATCAAGCTAGAAATTATCTTAATACAAAGGATTCAGAATATTATTTCACCATCTAGAAATGTATAGACTAGAAATTCTTGATCATTTTGTCTATTCAGCTTATTTTGTATGCCTTATACGCATAGCTCGGTAATCTATATTTCTAGTTTACGGATTTAGAAAATGAACACTTATTCGTTCTGTATGAAGGCAGTATATATATTTTTTTCTCAGTGTACTGCATATAAATTACTCATGAAATTACAATGCATTAAAATTATATAATAATTAAATGCGGGAAAATGTAATAAAGAATAATTTAAAAATTGCACCTACTGTATATGAAACAAAATTAAGTTTGTATATAGGTAAATTATGTTTCTTAGCATCTTTTCAGCATCCGTATCTGATTTTCGAAAAAAAAAACAAAAAAAAAAACCTTCATAATAAAATAAAGTATGATTAGTTTTTTACTCAAAAATTCTGCTCTAATAATTATTTATTTCATCTCAGTGGAGCTAATATTGATTGAATCTTCGTTTTTGGGTTATATTTTCGAAATTGAATTTTTGCGATATTTGCACATTTGAAGTTCCTAGAATTCGAAAAGCAGATTTTTGGCGATTGGCATGTGGTTGTTATAAGTATATGTTAAGAACAAATACTAGCAGAAAGTCCAAACTCGGTATTCTAAATCAGTAATAGGAATGCTATACCAGGACAGGACAGGACAGGACATCAGACCATGGCTGAAGCTGAATGCTTTATCGATTGAATTCCATGGTCCGTCGTTGAATATCCAAGTATCAGTGAACTCAATACGTTGTTACAATATTTACTATTCCATTATTATTACCATTATTATTTTCTCGTATTTAAAGTAATTTTTGTAGGTACGTCCATCATCTAACACAAAATGAACTTATGTTAAATATAAGAACCTCTTGGGTTTCATTGCCTAATACTACACTTTCATTTATTTTATTTATTATTTATTTATTATTTATTTATTTATCATTTATTTTATCCTTTTCATTGAGATTAAGCGAATGGGTTGTGTACAAAGACATCCAAGAGAATTCAAATACTTTATGTCTACTGGTAAAATTTTTGGCAGGTAAAATTTGACATCTGCAGGCTGCGCTAAAAAAAGTGAAATGAACGTATATTTTTTATATACATAAAAGCATGTTTCGTATAGAATATATTATGAAAAACCATACACCATACTTTCACAGGGCAACCCAAAGGAGTCGGAATACATTGGAACTATATTTGGAAAAAATGCTGGAAGTGTATATCCGGTTATTCTATCTGTTAATTATATAGGACTATACTTAAAACAATGTGGTGCGTACACTGTCCAAAAAAACAAAAAAAAAAAAAAAAAAAAAAAAAAAGTGCTGTTTGATGCAGTTTGCTGCCAGAAATTTTCTGTAATTCAGAAAAATACGTTCTATCAACGTAATTTTTCCGTTGATAGAACGTATTTTTTTGAATTACAGAAAATTTCTCGCAGCAAACTGCATCAAACAGGACTTTTCTTTGATATTGTACATGCTTTTAAAATGACATATTAACAAAGCGAAAACATTCTTTTCCATTGAATGTGATTGGTGGAAGTGTTTTACTACATTTTACCATATCCAGAAAAACTGCTCATGAATAAAATTGAATTCCTCATATCTTTACGGTAAAGTATTTTTTTAAATTAAATTTTCAATGCTAGCACCTTTGTACAATTACGCGTTTTGAGATGCCCTGAATGCTAATATCAAGTTTTTCACGTTTAACTTTTGTGCATGTCTGTTATCAACTCAACTTAAAAACAAATAATTACAGCCGATTCAAATTTTATTTTTTGAAGTTCGTATGAGTTTGCTACTTAAAAGTTTGATCTAGATAGATAAATTTCAAGGAGCGGTGCAGGCGAAAGTTTTGTGAATAATTTGAAATGAACTTTTTAATTTGATAAAAGTCTTGAATTCTTTACAAATTTAAGTACAGTAAAATCTCTCTAAGTTGGACACCTACGGTTCCAAGAAAAAGTGTCCAACTTAGAGAGGTGTTCAACTTATAGGGGTGCTTACATTTTTCAATTTAATTAAACTGTATCTGTGCATGCCTTTTAACTTTTAATCGTATCTAAATGTAACATAATTAAGTATTCATAACTTATATACAAAAAATGATTAATTTGCCAATGTAAAATCTAAATTTAAACTGGTATAATTGAGGCCATAATAACACTTTATTCCATAATTTTTTATATTACAGCACAATCCACCGAAAATTTAATCAATATAACTTCTCATAATAAAGATTTGGATATGCATTTTGCTACAATTTTATTCAATAAACACTGTGATAGTGATATGGAAAATTGGAGAATGTGTTTAAAAGTAGCACCACTTTGTCTACTGATATACACCCAAATTAAGATAACATTCATTTTAATAATAACCATCTCACTTATGAAGTTTGGTGAATTCATTCGCTCTAAAAACTGAGGTATAGTTTTCCCGTGAACGGGGAAACTACCGCATAGCAGCGACACCTGTCGATTGATATGAACCCAAATTGAATCAGTATCTTTTTTTCACTATATAGATGGATCTCTCACATGTTAAGTTTAGTGCAATTCTACACACAAGTCAAACTTGTTAGGAAAAATAAAAGGAACAAATGAAGAGGTACCCTAACAACCGAAATGTATTGCCTAATGTTCATTTTAAAACAGTCTAAGTCAAAACATGCTTGTAGAATTGCTACTGGATAGTTCCTGGAGAAAAGAACAAAAATAATTCATGCAAATCAATAAAAAGAAAGACTCTTTCATTATGCACCAAAATTCAGTAATTTGTGCATTTTTCAGTTGAACAAAATAAATATTTTTTTACAAGATGAGACAGAAGTGAATATATTATGACAAGAAACATTGTTTTTTTTAGATATTTACAGGTATTTCTACAAGGGATAAGTAAAATTTCTTAAGAATAAGTGAGAAAATGGAAGTTTTAATATATTTTTTCCAGTCTCACTGGGTAAAAGTGTCCAACTTAGGCCAGTATTCGAATGTCCATCTTCCAAATTAGAGGGGTGTCCAACTTACAGAGGTTGGACATAATGTTAATCCTATGGATACATTCCGTTCCGGTAAAAAGTGTGCAACTTAGAGGGGTGTCCAACTTGACAGGTTTCACTGTACTATATCCAAAAATGGAACTTAGGAGCGGCAGCTCCCGACGCAGAGAATTATATCTCAAATAAAACTGTTCCGAAACCTAGTTTAAAATGTTTTTAATGTACGTTTATATATTGTAATTGTTATTTTACCCCCTGCAATCTGTATATTTACTTTCTTCTATATTCAATAGAAGAAAGTATTGGATTCGTAAAAATTTTCAACCTCGGATTTTTGATGGATTCACATGTTTTGAGAGCTATAGAACACGATTTGACCATTTTTAGGAATTGTTTGTCTCTCTCTCTCTCTCTCTCTCTCTCTCTCTCTCTCTCTCTGTGTGTGTGTGACAAAATTTTGTGGCAACTGTATTTCAGAGACTATTGCAGAGAATTTCATACAAATAGGTATGTAGTTACACATGAACATAAATTAGTGCCTATCAATTTTTAGTAAAAATTGTCCAACAGTTTGCGTTGCCATTCCGTTTTTTCTAAATTTTTAACATGGTGGTATAGGACAAAATTTTGTATAAATGTGTACAAAGAGAATTATTTTTTAAGAATAATTATGAAATTTAAAATTCACTGAATACGGTATTGAGTAAGGGTTAAAGGGAATTATCCACAATTTCAGGGCGTCGAGCGGTCTTTTAATTAAATATGACTCTTTTTTAATCGCAAACTTCATATTATTCAATAGAAAAAAATGACAGCAAATGATTACTAAAGTTCAATATTAAAAATGTATCTTATTCAATTAAGAGATGGCTAAAAGCCCTGTGCATTGGACCTAGGCCTGGGTAAAATGCCCTTCATAAGTATTTTTCTATGGAATCCTAATCAATTTCGCACATATTTCTGAGAAAATCAGGGAATGCTTTGAATGACTAGAACGAATAAAACTAAAGCAATATATATTTTTTCAGAATATTTTAGATAATTATTACAAAAGATGAAAAAATTGCACTGTTTAACTTTTAAGATCTCAGCATATAGAGAAATTAGTTTGGACAGTTTGAGTTGGAGAAAAAAAATCTAACAAAAAATGCTTTAAAAGAAATTTCCCTTTTTCCCTTAATATCTAAAATCGCATCAAAATTTCCCGCTTTGAGGGAAATTTCCCTCAATCTGGCAGCACTGCCCAGCTAGCGAAACGTTTTTATACGCTGCAGTCATCAGCGCTCTCTACCGGCTCCAAGCGGCATTATCGCACACACATTCCTATACGAAATCTGCTTATTTAGGTCCCCTCTACCAGCCTTTACATTTTTGGCATATAGTTTAGGACCACCCTGTATATATATGTTTATATTTACATACATTCTAAGTTTATCATTAAATTTCCTTATAATACGAAGAAACCAGGAAGATCGGGCGCGACCTAGTGCAGATATATACTGATGGATCCTCAGATGAGACTACTTTGAATGGAGGAGCAGGCATATCAATCACTCTGACTAATGACATGAAAATGCAAAAAAGTATAGGAGCAGGAATCATCGCTTCTAATTTTACTTGCGAACTAAAAGCAATTCTTGAGGCCCTACAAATGTATATTTCTCTGAATGATACTGATAAAGCTAGTGGACGCGTCATTTTCTGTGATTCCAGGGCTGCCCTGGAAGCGATAGAAAATGGAGACTCCAGGCTTGCATAAGATATCCATCACTACTTAGAGGAAATTTGCCACCTTGGGAAAAGCTGTTCTTTCCAGTGGACACCTGCACATGTTGGTATTGAAGAGAACGAGGAAGCAGACAAGCTGGCGAAGGAGGCGAGGGACCTAAACTCGGAAATTTGCAGCACTGTAACTTTAGGTGACGCTAATGCAGTTGCTAGATACAGACTGAAAGAAAAACACATCAAAAATGAACATCAACTATGTGTTATCAATGCAGACAGGATGAGTACCAAGACAATCTCCAGACTTAGAACCCAACACTTTGGTGGAATGACAATAAATACAGATGAC
Source organism: Salticus scenicus (assembly GCA_963930645.1). NCBI lineage: Eukaryota > Metazoa > Arthropoda > Arachnida > Araneae > Salticidae > Salticus > Salticus scenicus. The sequence goes on from OZ005658.1 coordinate 70,042,995, forward strand.
ACCAGAACTTACAAATCATGTAGGAACTGCCTGGAGGAGGAACTCACCCCAGAACACATTTTCAACTGCCCGACCATCATAAGAAGCTTACAGGCCTTTGACGAATTTCCCTTTCAGGGAAATCTCTACAGTGACAAAATTGTGGACATTGCCAAGGCCGTGATTTTGGCACATGGAATGATTTGATTTGGCTTCAATTGGACACGACACCAACCAACCAACCAGGAAGATCATGATAATATTTATTAAAAATTATGAAACAACATGGGAAACTGACAATTGAACAAAGTATAATATTGCTAATATATGATGAAAATAAAAAATAAATTATGAAATAATACCTATTAAAAATCTCAAAAAACAATCATAATTTCGTCAAGGGCAATTATAACTGTTGGTTATAAATCTGTGTCCTAGAGGTAAAGGACATTATGTCCATTTTGAGAAAAGAGTTAGCACCATGTACCTGATGTGCATTTTTTGCCTTGTATAGAAGAATTAAGCATTATGCTCAGTTACTGTAAAGGAGATAGGACGGTAGAACATAAAATCCTGTGCTTTTCCTTTATTCACGTCAACCTTTATTGTGTGATTTTAATAAAAGGTTTAAACGATAACTTCATACTAGGTTTACTAGGTTTTTGTTTTAATGGGCTCTTCCCACCTGACGTCAGAGGTTACATGACAGAGATAAACAAAGACCAGACGAAGTCTTCTATGTCTATAGCGATTGCTAAAATAACACTTTTTCTATTCTTATTTTTAATCAATCCGATTTAATTTGTGTTATTTTTTTATACTTCATAATTTTAAATCCATTTTATATCATTATTATTCATCATCTTTTGTTTGCTGTATGCATTTACAATAATCATTTAGTTTATATTTGTTATTGATGTTGATGTTTGGTACTTACAGTCGGCCGCAAAAGTATCCGAGCACTAGCAATAATCCCTGTCTAAAAAAAGTACACTTAATACTACTTTGTTAAATAAATTCTTGTCGAGTCATGTTCTTGGTCAGTCTAAGAACATGATTCGACAAGGATTTATTTAACAAAACAGTATTAAGTGTACTTTTTTGATATCGAGATTATTGGCTAGTGCTCGGATACTTTTGCTGCAGACTGTATATCCTTAACGATGCAAAAGCATATCGAAGAGTAACTAAGTTAATTAACTTGTTGTAACACCTTTACGCGATTAAATTTAAATTAAAACATTTTAAATCAATTTCAAGTTATAATCCATAAACATTCCACTGTTCATTGCTAGATCAGTTAATGTAACAGTTATACTACAACATAGAAAAATTGATTCTTACAAGTGAAAATAAATAAACATATAAAGTGTTTTTAAAATTATTAAACTTACAAATACAATTATTCTACTGTTTACAAATGCACAATATTACTTTTATTTTATTTTATATTAAATATTAAGACTTTTGTTCTTAAGAACAATATTTAACTGAATTCGCTTCTCAGAATTTGGTTCTTTGTTTTTCTATATCACGTGATTGAACAGACGACGCTGGGAAGAGCCCATTACTCCCATTCTAAACATATTTTAACTCATACATTTTTCCTAGTATTGTCTCATAATTAATGAAAAATTAACATATTTTAACAAATTTTTGCATATGTATCTTTACAATTTTTTACTAAATATAATTTGTAGGATTAATATTTATTTTGAAAGAATTTTTTTGTAGTCTTTAATCTGGGAAACTTATTTTCTATATTTTTATTGTAAGATTTTTATTATAAGACTTAGTTTCAATTATTTTTCATTTTCAAGAATTTTATGTACTGTTGTACGAATTTAATAAAATATTTAAACAATAACAACATACGACATTTTTATTTTAATTCCTTCCATTCTAAACATAATTTTAACTCGAACATTCTCTCTATTATTGTGTCATAATCAATATAAAATACACATATTTTAACAAATTACACTGCTCTGAAAAAAAAAAGAGATTTGGCACCATTCTTGCTGATTCTTATGTAAAATGACCTCGTGAATCAGAATATGACTCCCATTTCGCCCAGTCACCCACCGTTTTCTAGATACACTACCCCCTCCCTAATTTTCTTTTCCTGTTCGATAATTTTATGACCATGAAAAATAATTAATTTAACACCTAATATATATATATATATATATATAATTTCAGTGGCAAATCCCCCCCCCCCCAAAAAAAAAAAAAAAAAAAAAAAAAAAAAAAAAAAAAAATTCTCTTTTCGCAAATGTCCATGTTTTGAAGTTTTCCAACTCTGTAGCCCCTCAAAAGATATTTAACTGTTAAAATAATCCTCCCTCCTCCTAAAAATCAAAATTATAGCCATAAAATCACCGAAAAATGATAAAAATAGGGGACTGCTCCTAAAAAACGGTGGGTGACAGGGCAAAATGGGCATCATATTCGGATTCTAGAGGTCATTTTACATAAGAATATGGTGTCAGAGGCAATTATGCCGAGCAGCGTTATTTCATATAATTTGTAAGACCGAGGATGAATTTCGTAGATATTTATTTTAATTTTTTTTTTCGTGTTATAATTTTACTTATTTTATATACAATAGAAAAACCTATTGAATTTCTAAACATTTTTCACTTCATACGGTTTTTGATAGATATACACGTTTTGAGAGCTCCGATACAAGATTTCACTATTTTTAGAAAATGACTGTCTCTGTGTCTCCGAGCGTATGAAAAAAATTTTGTGATAGTTCTAAAACAAGAACTAATGTTCAAAATTTCACAAAAGTTTATATGTAGTTGCACCTTAAATAAATTGGTGTATATTAACTTTTAGTGCATGTCGCCCAAGAAGTGGTGCTATCGTCACGTTTTATGTAACTTTTAATCGGCAACATACGACAAAACTTCGTATAAATGTACAAAATGAAAATTAATTTTAACCAATAATTGTAAAAAAAAAAAAAAAAAAGTCAACCAGAATAAAACTTTTGTATATGGCCAACGCTTTCTCTCTCTCTATTTTTTTTTCTCTCTCTCCCTTTTTCTCTCCCCCCCCCCTTTTGTTAAAGTACCTCCATGATGTATAAATTTTCATTGGTCAGTACCTTTAAAACTAGTGGTTGAACTATACATCTGTGGTAATTGAAATAAAGTTATCTATTTTTTTTTTATTCTTTTATTCATTAAAAATAAATAAATAAATAAATAAATAAATAATAATAATAATAATAATAATAAACAAAGATGCTGTCTGTAACGCACAATTTGACTTCCATTCGATAGGTAGGGTTATATTTTACTAAGTTGAAAATCTTCTTCACTCACCACAGAAAATACTTTTAATAAATAATTATTTTAATAAATAATTTGCACTGTATGAACTTGTTTAGTAAATTAAGGAAGAAAGATTTGTCATTGTCAATAATTTACTAGTTATGTGTGTTGTAATATAAAAGGAAAGTTAGTAACAATAACAGAGTACAGATGTTTTTGTTTTAATTACTTACATTTTAAATATCATTTTAATTCTCTTATTCTTTCTAGTAAATACTTCATGATTAATGTAAAATTCATTATTTTTAAAAAGCTTATTTTACGTGTAAAGCTGATATCACAGAGTAAAATTCTCATTTACTTTTAATTAAATAAGTGAAATTTATTTAGCTGTATTAGATTGTTTTTTGAAGAGATGTAATCCAACAAATTGAATCGAATCATTAAATTAAAAAAAAAATAAAATAAAACAATAGAACTTAATAAGAATCTAATTCCGTCATTTCCAAAATTGAATTCCTTTTCGAATTTGTTTAAATAAAGTATTAGAGGAAGTTTTGTATACGTTTATGTTTTTGACTTTGAGTGCTTTTATAAGCTTTTCTGGGAGACATTGTCTGTTTATTTTAAATTTCAAAAACGTATATATTCGTTAATTTTTAGCTACTTATTTCTATTAGGTGGGGAATTGAATTCGGTAGGGGAATTGAATTCGAAACAACAGAAGATTTAAATGGGATTATATTGATTTAAATGTCTGAGGACTATTTTGAGTTTTAAAATAAACAGGTTGCATTGATAATAATTAAATTGTTTATTATTTCATTGAATAAATGAATTGTGTAAGAAAGAATAAGTAACCATTTGATAAACATGGAGATGAATTTTATGAGAATGCTTGTTATAGAAATTGATTAAAAACAGTTTATTTGTAATTATTTAAGCAGTATGGGGGAAGAGGGGTGCATACGCAAGGATGAATTCGATAAAATTTTAGAAGCTTCAAATGATTTCTATAATAAATTGTAATTGAATATATATATATATTTTTTAAGGTCTGAGGACTTCTCAGGACTAAGGACTGAGACATCTCAATCTACGGATTTTCACGATACCAGTTTTACGATAGTTCGACATTTATCGAAATCGAAAATATAATTGAATTATTTGAAAGCATGTTATAATAATAATAATAAAAGTCTAATAGCCCTCCGTCCTAAACTAAATTCTGATTTTCCCAGAATTTTATAATTTTTTTTTTTTTTTTTTTTTAAGAAAAGGAAAAGAAAATTAACAATAATCAGTTTCGAAACGGACAGTACCGAAAAGTTTTTTTTTTTTTTTTTTTTTTTTTTTTTAATAATTTTGAATTAGGAAATAAAAAGCGCGCGTGCAAAATGAAATAAAAAATAAAATAAGATTTATAAATGGACAATATTTAAGGTCGTGGACTCAATTCAATGATATAATAAGAAAAAAATGACGACATTAGTCTAATGAGATTATTTTTTTAGGACTAAGGATTATTAGTCTCAATCTACGGATTTTTACGATACCAGTTTTACGAAAGTTGAACATTTATCGAAATCGAAAATATAACTGAATAATTTGAAAGCATGTTATAATTTGAAAAAATAAAAATAAAAATAAAAATAAAATAAAATAAAATAAATTCTGATTTTGCCAGAATTTTATCAAAACCTTCAAAAAAAAAAAAAAAAAAAAAAAAAAAAAAGAAAATTAACAATAATCAGTTTCGAAATGGACAGTAACGAAAAAGTATTTTTTAAAATAATTTTGAATTAGAAAATAAAAAGCGCGCTTGCAAAATGAAATAAAAAATAAAATAAGATTTATAAATGGACAATATTTAAGGTCGTGGACTCAGTTCAGTGATATAATAAGAAAAGAATGACGACATTAATCTAATGAGATTATCTTTGTTGGACTGAGAACTATTAATCTCAATCTACAGATTTTTACGATACCAGTTTTACGATAGTTGGACATTTATCGAAATCGAAAATTTTTCGAAAATATAATCGAATAATTTGAAAACAACGTTATAATTTGTGAAAAAAAAAAAAAAAAAAAAAAAAACTAATATTCCTCCGCACTAAACTAAATTTTGCTTTTGCCAGAATTTAATCAAAATCTTTTTTTTTTTTTTTTGGTCTTGGTTTGCATTGTAATATGGAGTGTATTAATAATTGTTAGTTTCTTATGAACAATTATTTCCTTATGAATTCCGTATTCATCAGTAATATACAGAGTCGTTACAATTGAAGAGAAGATGTTTGCCGCTATGACATCAAACAGTCACCTGATGTCATCCTATTCGTAGATATAAAGTGGTCACAGTTGGTAGCAAAATCATTTTAGCACATATCCCACTTTTCATATGTACAGTCGGTAACAAAAGTCTCCGAACACTAGCAAAAATTCCTATATAAAAAAAGTACACTTAATACCGTTTTGTTAAATAAATCCTTGTCGAATCCTGTTTTTAGACTGACTAAGAACAGGTTTCGACAAGGATTTATTTAACAAAACTGTATTAAGTGTACTTTTTTCACATAGGAATTTCAAAAATATTAGGAATATACACATAGGAATTTCAGTGTCAAAAATAAAGAATATTGGAGGAAAAAAGTGAAATGTTTTAACTTTAGCATTTTATATTAAATATTTATGTTATAAATTGATGTATTTTTCAATATTTTAACAGACACGTGTATTATTTTAGTAAATTATGTTAATGATCAAAAACCAGGGTAATACTCGAATTAAGATTTATAGTGTAATTTTAGCGGATGAGGATTATTCACTACGCTCTGTACATAGTTAGAAAAAATGTGTAAAAAATGAAGCATTGTTTCAAAAACGTTAAAGATTTCTAAGGACTTAAACATCTTATTTTGAGAATTTTCACAAAAGTTTTCATGCAAGATTAACATATATATACATAACAGTAATAAAAAATATAATTTTCCGTCAAAAGTTTGAATACTTAAAAAAAAAAAAAAAAAAAAAAATTAGCAATATTTTTTACGAAAAAGTATTATGTGTAAAATTTTATTTAAACCTGACTTTCCCTCTCATCTTAAATTCTGAAAAGAAATATACTTGGACTTTTGCACTTCATTTTACTTTTTTCAATCATATCACTGATGCAAAGTATATATATATATATATACTTTGTAATGTATATATATACTTATATATATACATAATATATATAATGTATATATATACCTATATATATATACTTAATGTAAATAATAATAATAATAATAATAAATAAAATAAAATAAAACTAGGGGAAAAAGCGCAAACAAATATTCTCTTTCACTTTCTATTAGCTTAATATATTTAGCTTTTATATTCTCTAAAAAATCCTTTAGAAAATTTCGTCAAAAATTGGTGTAGCTTAAATTTAAGGGTTTTGCCAGTTTAACACATACACACACGAAAAGGGGGGGGAGTGCTAAAAAGTATATTTTCCACTTTTTTAAATAGCTTTTTTAACAGTGTAATTAATTAATTAACTATAATTATTGTGAATAAATAAAATTGTGAAAAAAAATAGTTTTAATAACAGATATGATTTAATGTTACACATATATTTCAATTAACATATTTATTGTTATGAATTATCTTATTGACATATGTATTATTTTAGTAAATTAAGTTTATGTCCAAAAATACGAAAAATTTGAGAATCCGTAATATTTGTCGTCTTCACAGTTTATTATTTATTAAAAATTCTCAAGGGTTCCACCATTTTAAATATTTCTGAACAAATTTTCATAAAGGCACAGTAATAACAAAATATGGTAAAACTAGAAAGTGTTTGAATAAGTTAATGAAAAAAAAAAAAAAAGAAAAGAAAATCTAACAGAACTTTTTTAAAGAAATATTATGTATAAAACTACATTTAAATATAACTTTTCATATCTTCTCAACAAATTTAAAAAGAAATAATCTAAGGCCTTCGTATTTTAATACTGCTTTTATCATATCACAGATGCGAAGCATAAAAAAAAAAAAGAAAAAAAAAAAAAAAAGAAATATCAGTTAGTGAATGTTTTGAAGAAAGGAAAAAAAGCTTAAAAACAGAAAAAGTGTTTCTTTTCACTTTCTATTAGCTTAATATACTCAGCTTATATACTCTCTCAGAAACACTTACTGGTATATGTTTATGAAAAGTAACTCTTAAGGTTCATGTCTATGAAAAATAGCTCATTTTAAATGAAATATTCAAACTTGACAGGTATATTAGGAATATGTTTGGTGAAATACTCAGTTTCGCTTATTTTATTTTATTTATTTCCTTTTTTTTTTTTTTTTTTCTTTTTTCCCTTGTACCCAACATTTTCCTACAACATGCAAATGAAATAGAAGGTAAATTCAACTGGAATTCTGGGAGAATTCCTATAAAGGTGTCAAAATAAACTTTATGTCATGCGTTATGTGAAAAGATTGATATTTTAATTTAAGTGTTAGGAATTATTAAAATTTCTTTTTCCAAAGAGAGAAAAAAAATTGTAGTGGCATTTCATAAACATATCTTAAATACGTTTAAAAAACCTTCTGTGTGTTATTTTAAAAGTTGATATATTTCAACTTTAATCTAACAAATCTACTTTTTCTTTTATGTTTATGAATATTTTTATGTTTTCTTTCAAAAAATTGTTATTTATTTTTTTTTTTAAAGATTTCTTGTTTAATATTACATAATTGATTTTGTTGTTAGATACTTTTGGTATTATTAGTTTGGATATCTCTTTTACTAAATTGTGTTACATTTTGTTTTTTGTTAATAAAATGTTAAATATTGGAATACATTAATTTTTTTTTTTTTTTTAATGTGTGCGTATAATCAATGCTTCTTTAAATATGCTCTTTATATTAAAAAAAAAAAAAAAAAAAAATACCACAGAGCTGGCGTTTAAAAGTAATTGGAACAAAACTTTCACTAAACACCATAAAATATTAGAACTCGCAACAATTGTTTGAGGTCGAAAGAAAACACGACCCTTCGTCAGGCGAATAAAGTAAGCATGAGTGTTGACAAAGGGTTATGTTTTCTTTAAACTCGAAACAATTGTTGCGATTTCTTATATTTTATGATATTTATTCAAAGTTTTGTCTTGCGTTGCCGTCTTGTTTGCAGCCCTGGTACCTATTTTGTTTGCCTGACGAAGGGTCGTGTTTTCTTTCAACTCGAAACATTCGTTGCGAGTTCTTATATTTTATGGTGTTTACTCAAAGTTTTGTCCCAAATGCTCAAAATATGTTAAAAAAGTTTAACGTATTTGCAAAGGTCTATTTTTAACATTTTGAAACAATGTTCAAAAACATTTGATATTTTAGTTTGTCTGTGCTCTAACACTAGTAAAAATGCTTGAATTGTGATAAAACTAACAAGTTCGTTGTATGTAGTATTTTTTATTTGTTTGTAGGAACAAATAAAAGAAATTGAATGCATTACGGTCTATGGGAGATAATTTAAAAAAATAACTTTTATGGAAATTTTTGACAAATAAAATCATTATGCATTATTGAGGGCTTGTTGCCCCTGAAATATTTCATTTGGAAAAAAAAATTATAAGCGTAACATAGGTTTCTCATTTCCAGAAACACGCAAAAGATATCTCATAAATTAACGTCTATGCAGTCAATAATAGCTAAGATTAGTTTCAATTGCGTTAACAGTTTTAGAAAAACTGAATTTATGTATAAAAAGCTACTATTAGTTGCTGCTTTCATGGTTTCCCCAAAGCTAATAGACGTGAGGTACCGGGTTTGATCACATATCGTGCTCGTTAGCCTAGCCGTTCGGAGTTTTCCATGATTTCCTCCTAAACTTGCGTAAATACGAGTTAGGTTTACTTAGAAAGACCTCCCCACGGAAGGCACTCCTCCTCGGACCTAGGACCCTTGTTCAGTCAGTTGGCCTTATTTCCAAAACACAAACACAAACTCATGGTTTTCTTGTATCTAATCAATTTCATCTGATGAAATATCATATCTAATAATTTCTACCGGAAACAAATATTGTGAGATTTGTTATTTATTGTGTTTTCTTACAAATTTATTATTCTAGGTCACTGAGTATCGATATTTCAAAGCATATCAATGCATTTAATATTGAATAATAATAATAATAATAATGGTTATTATTATTATTATTATTATTATTATTATTATTAATTATATCACCAGAATATTACTCCTTTCAGACAGGAAAAAAGCAACATTAACATTTATTGTAGATCACATAGAAACTTAGATCACATTTAAAATATATATTAAGCAATAGTAAGAAATTTTACATAGTAAGAAATAGTCTAACAGAATCTAAAAATTTACAAATACTTAAAGAGGAAAACTCTGGGTCAAAAATTAAATGGTTTCAGGATATATATATATATATATATATATATATATTTAATTATCTTTTGTTTAAAAATGTATTGGAAAAAAAAAGTCTATAGTAAATAATGTTTATTAGCAGCTATTATTGTAATTTAAAACAAGTTATTATTATTATTATTATTATTATTAAATATTTCTATCTTGATAAGCAAATAAACCTAATATTTTCTTAATATTAAATCCCTTTTGTCGTCTTTTATTATGATACAATATTTAGTTGTTAGTTAAAACAGAGCAATATTGAACACATTACCTGGTTCATATTTTTTCATTATTTACAGATATTTTTAAAACAGTGGATATTCAACTTTGTACATATTTTTTAAGTGTTAAGCAAAAATGTTACGCAGATATTCTTATAGATATTTTATTATTATTATTATTATTATTATTACAAAACCTTTTCACAGTCACCAGTATTTGCAGTTTATTATACCAATACTTCAATTTATAAATATTGTTTATTAACGCTTGCTAATGGTAATAATATAACATTATGTTTTTAAGTTCGAGAATATGTATATACGCATACAGTACAAATTTTATTTTAATGCGAAGAAATCAGGAAGCAGGTCATGATAATAATTATTAAGAATATAATATACAACGATAAAAACTGAAGATTACATACAGAAACTGCATAATTTAACTTAAAGAATTAGTGGTGCATTTTTCAATATTTAAAAGAAAAAGGTATAAAAAAAAATCGCATGTGTTTATATATATATATATATATATATATATATATATATATATGGGGGGGGGAGGGGGAGCAATTTTTTACATACACACACACACACATATATATATATATATATATATTTATTTTTTTTTTCTCAAAAATTCATTAACAAATTTTTAAAACCATCCCTAAAGTTATAACACACACTTATGCGTACAATTAAAAAAAAAAAAAAAAAAAAAAAAAACGCAAGATATAGAAACCTGTAAAAGCAGAAAAAATAACTCTATTAATTTTTTTTTCTAATTTCTAATTTCTAAATTCTTATTTATATAATTCCTGTTTTTCCTGTAAAAATTACTTTGTTTGTCAATAACACTTAATAGCATACACATAAAAGATAAGTAAAAGATTTTAATAATAATAATAAAAAAAAAGTTTAAATGGTCTCCGAACTTCTTAAAAAAATACACTATACTTCAGCAAAAAAAGTGATTGTATATATAAACAACAAAGAAAAAATTATAATTTATATTTACTATGTTTTACAAATACAATAGTAAAAATAGTTAAATAATAAGATAATTTATAGATAATTGTAAATGTCAGATCTCTTTTATTACGAATATCTAAAATTATATATATACAGAACTACAATCACCGTTACATAGGATTCAAAGCGTATAACGTATAGAAAGATTTATCTTATAATAACTAAATGTTAGACAACATGCTCATTCTGAAATATATAAATAAATAAGTAAAATAACTCAGTATAAACATAAACTATAATAAAAAAGTGTTGATTTACAAATTATCTTATTATTTATCTATTGCAATTATAAGTAAAATAATTAGATTAGATATATAATAAGATATAATTATGAAAGCCAATTCTGAAAGCAAATTATGAAAGCAAATTACTATGAAATTAAAGCGTAATGCTTTAGTGAAGCTTTAGCTTTAAGCAAAGAGCGTTTTGTAATAAAACAATATAAGAAAATACATGAATATTGCAACAATAAAATAAATGTATAAATACCATAATAAAACAAACATTTTGTAAATCTAGTGTAATTTGAAAAGATAAATAATGTATAGGAGTGTATGAACATGAAATTCATTTGTAATGCTTTAGCGAAGCTTTAGCTTTAAGCAAAGAGTGTTTTGTAATAAAACAATATAAGAAAATACATGAATATTGCAACAATAAAATAAATGTATAAATACCATAATAAAACAAACATTTTGTAAATCTAGTGTAATTTGAAAAGATAAATAATGTATAGGAGTGTATGAACATGAAATTCATTTGGAATTTTAAGGAAGCCTTAAATACGAATTTCAAATACATAAATGCAATAAACTTTAGATAAAATATATAAATTCAATAGACATAGCAAAACGTTTCCAAAAATTACGATTCATAGGAGAGGGGGAAAAAGGGGGAGGGGGGAATAATAGAAAGGACGCTTTAGGAAAATTTCTAAAATTGTGAGAAGATACAAAATATGTGCGTAAAAAAGTGCGGATTTTTTGTTGTTGTTACAGAAACTTTAATAATACTGTAACCATACAGAAACTACAAAGGAAGAACATCTTTCGATTATTAAAATGTATAGAATGGAACTTTCATAATTAGACTAAAAAAAAAAAATCACTTAGAAACTATAGAATGCAGAGAAGTTGAAAAAAAAAATGTATTTTAGAGTTAAATAATAATAATAATAAATAAATAAAATAAAATAAAATTACATAATAATAACAAGATACTTTATAGAAAAACTGTAATAGGTAAGAAATAAAAGGGTTGGTGAGGTCTGGGTAAAAGAAATACAGAACAATAATGACGTGAAAAAGAAAATAAAAAATATTTTAATTTAACATACAAATGCAAACATTCAGACAAAAAAAAAAAAAAAAAAATATATATATATATATATATATATACAGTGTAAGAAAAGTAAGCTTCAAAGAAACAATTTTAAAACATACCCCCCCCCCCCGAAAAAAAAAAAAAAAAAAAAAAAAAAAAAAAACTTGGAATTCAAGTTTAAATTACAAAAATCAGTAGGTGAGTTTAAATTGTATATATACAAATTCAAACAAAATTTAGAATTAGTAGAAATATTTTTATATTAGAAAGCAATTAAATGCTGACTACAAGTTGACAAAAAAATCTGTTGCCATATTTAACTTCTAATTGTCTAAAACTTTAAATGATGTCTGCTCTAAATTCTGAAATCAATTTGATTTTAATTTCTGAATCTGTCTAAATAAAATGAATACTCAAAAACCTTCACAGGATAATTACATTTATTGAAAAACTCTTTCTCTGCCGGAAAAAAATTCACTGATTACCAGAGACTTTTGAATTCAACCAATTTATCTATTAATTTAGCAAGAAAGCTGAAAAAGAAACTGGATTATATTCCATTTATTTTTTTCTGTGATATTAGCTGTCATTTTCCCTCTTATAATGCAATGAAAAAGGAATTAAAACCGGCACTCTTTCGCTTTATTTTAAATTATAAAATAAATTGCTTTTCACCGTTGATGGCATATATTTCATCAGAGAAAAAGAGATGAAAAGGAAGAAAAAAACATTTGCGTATAATGAAATTAATAGACGAAACTGGTTATATATGTAGAACAAACAATTATGAATTCGCTTTTATATGAAGTTATCGCTAAATTAAAATTTTGAGAATATATCGAAGATATTAAACATCGTGTTATTAAACTAAATTAGTAATTTCATTTAAATAGTTATTTGCTGCGCTAAGGGACGATTTTATAATAATAAAATTATAATAAACCTTTTTTAATTTAAAAATTTGACATTATAGAATAATTTTCTCAAAAGAAAATGTCATTAGAAATTCGCAAGATAAATTTCTTTAAACTACCTATTTGATTATGAAATTAATAACTGAAATGTAAGTATTATGTTGTTTGTATTTAATTTGATTTAATTAAAATTAAATATTGACATATTATATTTATATTAAGAAATTATGAATGCTTTTTGTTATTTATTTAATTCAGCAAGTAAAATCTTGAGAAGTATAATTGCAGAGAAAATTGAAAATTGTTATTAAATAATATAAATTACTTTAAAAATTGAAAAACTGGAAAAATTTTAAATAAAAATTTTTTAATTTAAAATTCGATGATAAATCTGTCGAAAAGAAAATATTATTGAGAGTTTGAGAAATAAATTTTAACCATTTATTTTATTATAAAATTAGTAGCATATATAGACGAATTATGTTTTCGTATTAAATTTAATTAAAATTAGATAGTGGCGAATTATATTTATAGCTGTAATTAAATTATACAGAATATATTTAAGCGGGGATTATATAGGGGTTGAGCAAAATTGAAATTTGCATTAAATAATATGGTACTTTACTTCAAGATAAAAAGAAAAAATCTGGAGTGACTCCACTCGACTTTCCGAACATTGAGTAATTAGTGGTTTTGTAGATAAATTAAAGTAAGAGGAGTTGTTAAATAAACAAAAGAGAGAAAATTATAATAGGGTTTTTGAGTATTTTTCTCCATATAGTACACGATGTTTAATTTAACGCTACTGAACTTTGAGCCCATAGATTATAATGATAAACAATTTTTCATTGTGTCCCTGTAAAAACCTATAAATTCACCAAAATGCTTATAGATAGTGTAGCAGTGACTTATAATATTCACATAAATTTTCAGCTCAATTGAATAAGGCGTTTAGACGCTACCGCACTTTTAAAAATTTGGTCCCATAGGCCATAATTATAAAGAATTTTTCTTTGTGTCCCTGTAAAACAAATGTAAGTGCTAAATTCACCAAAATATATACAGTTCGTGAAACTGTGACCTATAACATGTGTATAATGTTTTCCCTCAGTTTAATAAGGCGTTTTGATGCTATTACACTTTTAAAAATTTGACCCCGTAGGCCATAAGGATAAAGAATTTTTCTTGGTGTCCTTATAAAAAACTATAAGTGCTAGATTCACGAAAATCAATAGGGTTCGTGCTACGGTGACTTAGAACATACGTACTAACTTTCAGCTCATTCGAGCAAAGCGTTTAGACACTAGCGTGTTCACCCACACACATACACATACACATACATACATCTTCATAAAAATAGGGAAAACGGATTCAGGGGACCTCAAAACGTATTGAAACATCAAAATCTCAAATTCGGATATTTGACATGATTACAATACTTTCCTTACATATATATGTTCGGAAAGTGAAAACTGTAAATATATTAAATATATTAAATTTAATATTTAATATTTCATTGCTAAACATATCAAGGCTTTTAAATTTAAGTTTGATATTATGAAGAAATTAATTAAAAGGATAATATGAATAAGCATATATAGACTGAATAAGTTTTCGTTTTTAATTCAATTTAATTAAAATTATATATTAGCACATTACGTTTATAGTTCATAAATCACCGGACATTTTTGATATCACACGTTTTGTCAAATATTGCCAAAAGTACATACTGAATTATAGCGAAATTTCAAGAGTGTAAAGAACGTTTCCATTCATTTCAGCGGAAATTTTACGCCGACAGGACAAAAAAAAAAAAAAAAAAAAAAAAGAGAACCAGTAAAAAAAAATTAAAGAAATAACATAATTTTGGAACCACTCTGCAAAAACTAATGTATGAAATGCTTTCTGGTGGTAATAAAAATTCTGGTGTGATTATAAAAATTCTCTGTATTTATTTGTAGGAGACTAGCAAATATATTCATTCAAATAATAAAGGTTTCTTTATTATTTTTTAAAATGCACCTTTTTACTTTCTTCTATATTCAATAGGAGAAAGTACTGGATTCGTAAAATTGTTTCGATGGATTTACACATTTTGAGAGGTCTAGAACATGATTTGACTAATTTTAGAAAACGACTGTCTGTCCGTCTGTGTGTGTGTGATAAAAATTTTGTAGTGACTGTATCTCAGACTCTACTGCACAGAATTGAATATAAATTTATATGTAAATGTACTAAGGCCTAAATTACTGCCTATGAAGCTTTGGTGTCAATCCTCAACAGGTACACAGCGATTTAAACAATTTAAAGGAAGGCTATATCTCAGGTTCTATTGCGTATAATCAAGAAAAACTTGATATGTGAGAAGGTTATTATGACACATTATGTGGATTCAATTTGGATGCATATAAGCTTCGAGGTGGCGCTGTGCTATACTGCAATTTTGTCTGAGAACGGGAAGGCTATATCTTAAATTCTATGGCATATAACTTTACCAAACTTGATATGTGAGATACTCATTATGAAAACATATATTTTAAGATGTTATTTTTAGACAATAAAACTGTCTTTCTTTGTATAGTTAGTGTTAGTTTTCTCTAAGGTGAAAATCGTCTGCATTCATTATGATAGATAAATTTAATAAATAATAGTTTTAATAAGTTATTTGTACTGAGTGAATTTGTATAAGAAAATTTAGAAGAAAGTTTTGTGGTGACCACAACGTATTAGTTTAATTATTACATGCAGAATATTAAACCCAATGAGAAGCTATTTTTAGGAAACTTGACAAACTTAAAATAACTACTTGCTGAACTTTAATTGTAAAAGTTCTTGTAAACCAGTTAAACTAGAACTTTTTGAAAAAGTTCAAGAACTGTTTTGAATTCTTATTTAAAGTATCATATAAAGTTAGAATGAAAAGTAAACAAAAATGTTAAAAATCTATTTTATATACACATTTTGATGGCGAATGTTATTTTAATTAATTATTGGTGGTTAGTTATATTAGTCATCTATAATACTCTTTTGTACTAGAATCGTACATTTTTAGTTTTTATTAAGAAATAAAACATAAAAAGAGATAATGTATATATAATAAAGATTGTGAACCTCTATTATTCTTTTTTAAGTGTAAATTATTATAAATCGACAGGGACTTTATTTAAAACAAAAAGTAAATTTAGAGAAATTTCTTATAGTATGGGAAAAAACTTAACTGTTTTTAAAAATTTTTAATTTGAAATTTCACACTGTAAGAGAGGAGAATTAAATGACTGTAATTACGAGACAGATTTAATTTTTTTTAACTTCTGGAAAAATAACATCAAACTTACTGATCATGAAGTTTTATATTATAGTTAGTTAAAATTGACTGGAACTATTCTTGAATATATAAACTGATGTCTTACTAATGAAAAGTGAAAATAGCATTTAGTATTTTATTAATGTATGACTCAGCCACTGCGAATATGAGACATTACTGTTAATTTAAATTAATATGATTGTTTGAAAAAAATTAATTAATTACGAGAGATCATTCACATTTCTTGCGTTAATTAATTTTACTTATTTAGTTCTTTTACATGGTATTAAAGTGTAAATTTCTGTTTCAATAAATTTTTAGAAAATATTTTAGTGTTGTTTTCTTTTTTAAATATTTTATGTACTCTCTATGAAAGATGAAAAAACAATAAATAAAAAAATGTAATTACAATAAATCCAAGGTTCAATCTGCAAGCTAATTTATGTACTAAATTAAACAGTACCGTACTGTATTGTATATTGAACAAAAAATAAAACAAAAACAACATAATTCATTATATTTACTTTCCTTTTCAAAGCAATCATTTGGCTTTTGTTTCTTGTTAAAAAATTTTTTTCTCTTAAACCTGCCCTTTTTCTGGTGCCCATGGATAATCCAAAAAATGCATAATTGGAAATTTACTGTATAATATTTTAATAGTCCAATACTTCATTTTTAGTACATGTATATTAAATAAAATGCTATATTGTATCAATTATTAACAAAGCACATTTTTCATGAGCATTTGATATTAAATATAATTAAAATAATATTGTATCCTTAAAAATAAAATGTAATTATCATTTGTCTTTATTAAATAAATTAAAATTTTAGCGAGTCGAGAAAAAAAAATTCCCAACATTAACAAAGTTTTTCATTTTTTAAACTTAATTTATAACTTTCCCTTTCCTGTAGCTGAATACTGAAAATTAACAACACCGTAAACTAATTTCATTATTACCGTAACTACAAAACATTAGAAAAATTAATGACTAAAAAAATATAAAGCGAAATAAAATCAAAATTTTTCGCTTCGTTATATTCCAATTTTTCCGCCTCTATTCAAATAAAAAAAGGAGAAAATATAAAATTTCCAATTTCACGCCTAAATTATGAATTAAATTGATTTTTGCTACTGATATCCACTACCCTATATCCCGCCCCCTCTTGTGAATTAAAATA
Organism: Salticus scenicus; assembly: GCA_963930645.1. Classification (NCBI taxonomy): domain Eukaryota; kingdom Metazoa; phylum Arthropoda; class Arachnida; order Araneae; family Salticidae; genus Salticus; species Salticus scenicus. Next base: position 70,060,657 of record OZ005658.1, read on the forward strand.
TAGAATTCGTTCTATTATAAGAAATGGAATATCGTGCACATTAATAGCGAAAATTGAATTTGACAATACATATTATAAAAATGCGAATACTCCGTTCTCTTTACCCATCCCTCCCCTCGGATTTTATTTTATAATTTTCTGATAAGAAATTTTGAGACAGGAATGCTGTGAAAAACCACCCCAACCCTTTAAAGACAGAAATAAACGATATTGAAAAATTGCGTGTGACACGATGGAGTATTTTTCAGGAGAAATTTTAATAACACTCTACTGCTGGTCTGGTAAATGCATGGAGTTAGAGACAGCGCCGAATGATAAGAAAGTCGGGGAATTTTTTTTCCAATCTAATTTGTACTGTTCTCTCATGATTCGTTCCGGTATCACCGCTCGCTTTTTAAAATTTATTAAACTGGAACCGTGAGATCTTCTCTGAAAATTCCATATAATGCATTATTAGGATATGAGGTGCTGACATAAAAATAATAGCTGAATAATGAACGGTTTTAACGGAAATTTGGTATTTCTTTAAGTTTAAAAATATCGAATATTTGTGAGTATTTTTATACGCGAGAAATGACCGGGGTGAATTTTTTATAAGAAATTCAAAATATTTTAACAGAAGTTGAAATTTGTTATTTAATATAATTTTTAAAGAAGTCAAAAGTTTAAAATGTATTATTCTTATTTTTTAATTTTGTTTTTCAAGATATTTATGCGGTTAAGTCGTGGGTGAAAAGTTGAAGATGATAAGAAAAATTATGCGAAATTGAATAAAACACCGCAAATTGTTTTTAAAAGTTTCATCTGAATCTATTAGAAATATGTAATTTTCGCTTTCTCCTTTTCCTCTGGCAGAATATAAGATAGAGCAGGAGTCACACTAATATTGCTAAGTCACACTAATAAATTACTCATGTAATTTTCTCTTGCTTGTTGCCTTTGATTTCTTTTCTTTTTTCCCTTTCCTTCTCTCTTTTCTCTTAAATATTTTTTCTTTCGTTACTCATTGATATATATATACATATATAACACGTTCTTCTGTCTTTTTTTTTTTTTTTTTTTTTTTTTTTTTTTTGCAATTTTTATCACACCTGTATTTACACCCATTTTTAAATTAATTTAATTAAATTTAATTATTATTTTTTATATCGCCTCTTTTTTCAGTTTTGTGTTTGCCACTTTGTTTGCTGCACTCGTACCTACTTTGTTTGCCTGATGAAAGTTCGGGTGTTGTTTCAACCGAACAATTTTTATGAGTTTTTTGTCATGTCGTATGGTGTATTTTGTATGGTGTTTATACAATTTTTTTTTCATTTATTATTCGTCAACACCAGCCCTCTGGTGCATTTTTCAATAATAAGGAAAGTTGTTTCGATTAATAATGCACCGTTTCTTTCGTATTGTGTTGTTCTATTCTTGGAAGATTAGTGAAGGTTGAATAACTATGCTGTAGTAGATACTATGTAATATTTATATGTATATAGTGTAGTCGGCAGCAAAATTATTCGAGAGCCTGAGAACATGATTCGACAAGGATTTATTTAACAAAACAGTATTCAGTGTACTTTTTTTTTATGTAGGAAATACTACTAGCGCTCGAATAATTTTTCTGCCGACTGTATGTAGTAGATACCACCGGACTTTAGAATGCGTAAAAAACAGCGGAAAAAGTAAAAAATCAATAGAAAATAGTATGAAAGGGATAGAAAGACCTAATCACAAGTGAGTGTTTGATGATGATTATTAGCTGCCAAAAAGATAAAATTCTTGCGTTGGCAATTTCAAGATAAGCTGTAAAAAAATCAGGTTAAAAATTAATTATAGATGAAAGAAGGAATCCAAGAGACCCAAGAACGAATCCAAGAGACAACAATTGGTTGAGCAGTTCAGCTGAATTTATTTATTACTTCAAAGAAGATATTTTGTGGCGTGACCATAGATTACCAGAAAAACTTAATAAATTTTCACAGACTGTAACAGAATGGAGCGTGGAGTATGGTGGGGGAAATAGCACCGGGCACAAGGATTTCAAGTAAGTGCCATTCAAAATTTATCAAAATAATATCATTTACAGGGCGAAAAGAATTTTCATTATGTTAGAATCATTAAATGAATACTGGGAATGGATCAAAGATTTTGCTTCCGCTACACCGAAAAAGATATGAAAGGGAACATATAAAAATTAGAAAAAGTATATTGAAAATTTTTTGTTTATAGGTTGAAAATAGTTATATCGTTATATTTAAAATAGTTGTTTACGATTAAATTACATAGTTTATAATTTTATTTATTTAGAGAATTTGTGTATCTTTTTTAGAGAAAAATTAATTTTATAATATGTGATAATCTACATCAGTATGGAGAAAATATATATATCAATCAGAAAATGCACAAAAAATAGGCGGACACGGTGCCTTAAAGCTGCTACATCTCACCTAGTATTACTAATAGCCGATGAAATAAAACATGGAAAATACATTACAATTATATGTTTCCAGTGATCATTCCTCAGCTTCTGTCCGTATTTAAATAATCCTTTGAGGAATAAAGGTAATTCCGTTTATTTTATATGGAAAACCACCAGAAACAAATTAAAATAAAAGAAATAAATGCCTTTTTCCGCTAAGTTATAATTATAGAATTTTTGAAGAAATCTGGGATGAATTTTTGAATTTGGGAAATAGTAATTACATTCTCGGCGTGAAAACATTGTGCTATAAATAGCAGTTTTAAAATCTAAATAGCTTACATTTTAACGTACTTTTTTGTATGGAAAACAATTTTTCTAGCATTGTAAGTTAAAATATATAGAAATCGACTGCAGCCGGCAGCAAAATTATTGAATCATACGTCCACATTTTTCCTTTTTCCCTTTTTTTTTTTTTCTTTTTTTTTTTTTTTTTTTCTTTAGTTTGATCACTAATTTTTACCATCAACTTACTTTTTTATTAACAGCATAAAGACTAAGGTCCATGACTCGACAAATATTTACTTAACAAAACAGTATTATGTGCATATGTCGTGGGGTTTGGATGCTGCAACTGCAAACTCCATCTTAATTACTTAACTAAATAACTAGATAGATAATTAAAGAGCACGAGACTTGAATATAAATTACAAATAATCCTTTTTATTTGAACTTAAATCAGGGGGGATTATTTGTTCCCGGAACTCAATCAAATACTTAAATAAATGGAGCAATTTAGAGAAATATAAAATTTAAATCTCAACCAACAGAAGTAGTAGAGATCTAGAGAACACTGCTCTTAGTTGACTCGCTGAACTATGCTCACTTCAGAATTGACGGCAGGATTCCCTTGTCCGGCAATTCCGTTTGCGCAACTTCCAATTTATCTACACATCGTAACACTCACCAACTTAGAAAACTCCGATGTCGAATAACTTCGTATTCACATAAGAATTTCGCCTCATCAACACCACACTCTTTCAATCACTTCACTTAGCAAAACTTCAAAACCTGTTCGTATCCATTTCACACGCCGCAAGCTATTTTCTCCGTTGCAGCTCTATGCTGACGCAAAACCATTCTGACTTTATCTAAAACTTCGCCGACTGTTTGCGTTGACCTTCCAAATCTCCCAACTGTTGCGTGACCTTCCATGGCTTCAACCTTACATTGTTTTAAATACGAATTATTGCTAGCATTTTAATAATTTTGCTGCAGACTGTAATACTCTTAATTTATCTACAAAGTTAAGGGAATCTCCATAAAAATCATGCGATACCAAAGTAGACGCCAATAGCTGATTAGCAAGAGAGAGTAGTCAAAGAAAAGTGTAGTTTTGGAACAATTAATTCTAATTTAGGATTTATTCCATTTAGAGAAAGGAGTCTGTAAACACTATTTAAGTTTAAATAATATATCAATTTTTGAGAATTTTTATGTAAAAAAAAAAAAAAAAAAAGACTTTGTAAATGTATTGTTTTAGCCAGAAGAGCACTGTCTGTCTGTCTGTATCCTCAACGAACGAATAGACAGTAAAACTCCAGAAAAGTAGATGTGTTTAGATAGTGTACAGTCTTTAATGATTAGTACCTTTTTTAATGCTATCGAACAAAATTAAAATCAGAATTAAGAATTCTAAATAATTTTTATGTCATTGTAATTTATCACTCTCAACGTACGTTCAGATAACTTTATGTTAAAAAAGTCCAGATTTGTCATTGCTAATATTTTTCAAAATCACTATTCATATAGTGATTTTTTTTTTTTTTTTGGGGGGGGGGGGGCGCGGTAGCCCAGTTGGTAGAACGCCGGCCTCGTGATTGGAAGATTGCGGGATCGGTACTCGAACCGGCCAAAGACCGTCGTGTACAATAATGGTGGCTGGTGCACGTAAAATCTGTCGTGGCCGCAATGTCCTCCATGTTCCCACCAAAAATTATACCTCTGGGGGTCACCGAAGCGGGAGAGCCATCTCTTCCGTGGAGGATCAAAATTGCGATGGCATGTCTCCGGACCACCTCTAGGAGTGAGTCTCAGACCGTCGCCAATTGCCCATCTGCGCAGCATTACTGCGACGTAAAACCCAACCAATCAACCATATAGTGATTTTTACTTTTTATTCAATTGCACGAAATATTACTAATTAAAAATAAGTATTTGAGACTACGGGAGACAATGACTATAGGAACCTGATTTATTTGATACATTGATACGTTTTTAAAACTGAAATAACAAAATTATAGATCTTAATCCATTTTTTAATAAAATAAAACGAACGTAATTCAACAAAGATCTTAAGAAATTAATTAAAATAATTAATAAATTTTATAAATTCTATCATGTTTATGCAACTCAATTGAAATATTAGCTTAATTTTAAACACTTAGGAGCAATTCAAAACAATTTTCCTTTCCTTTTAAATTCTTAAATCCAGAACTAGAAATGTAATCACCTGCTATGCAAAGTACCGACCTTAGATGACACAAGTTCTTTTCCAGAATAAAATTTTAACGGAAGATCTTACGGAATTACATAGCAAAAAGATCTTTTACCATAAAATTTTTCTCTTTTCACTCAAAATGCATATTACATGTGTTTTCTACCTCCGAAAATTTAATATACCCCAATGAGCGCACGGCAGAGAAAAACATTTTAATAAGAGGGACAATTTAATTTTATACGTGTCATTGTAGGGGAAAAGGGAAGAAAAAAAAAAAATAAATATAAAGAGGTCCTTGTTAAACGTGTTGTAATTTTATACCCCCCTTTCGCAAACGATTTCAGGAGAGCGGAACAGGTGTGTCTGGCTTCCACCCCACAAAAATATTCCGGTAAATTATCAAGTCCACCAAGCGTAGCGTATGCCGGATTTTCCTGCAATTGCCGCTGCTGCAAGTCTGAGACAGGAGAAGGTTGTAAAGGCAGAAGGGTGGTGGTGGTGGTGGTGGGATATTTTAATTTTTGTGAAAACAGAGCAAAACGCGCGAAAAATAATACGCTTCGAATCGTATTTGGAAGGCGTTTTAATAACGTTGCAAGAACGTCTTGTTTTCTTCTGGAAATGTTTTAGTATTTCAGGAGATGTTTGTATGAGGTGAGAAATATATTTGATTATTCGCGAGAGTGGGGATTTTAGTTTTGCTTGATGTTTTAATGATATGAAATTTGTTTGTTCTCGTATGATACGAGTTCAAATATTTTTGAGCATTATAGTGAATTGCTTTTTTTTTTTTTTTTTTAATATATCACTCTCTGTGGCAAGTCAAGTGCTAAAAAGAGTTGACCAATATTTTTGTTCAAGTTATTAATAAATAAATAAATAAAATGAAATAAATAAATCTGGTTTGTATTTTTTATTTATCGTTTCAACTGATCTACATTTCAAAAATTTTTACCTGTATTTCAAATTTTGACCTACATTTCATATAGCTTTGAGGAGACTAATCAACCTATCTAATCATTCGCAAAAACGTTTTATTTAAGGCATCTTTAGTAGGATAAGATTTTTAATAATGTAAATTCTTGAATCTTAAATCTGAATTTTACACTATATCATAAAATTAATTTTGCTCTTAGGGGATTTAACATTTTTAACTTCACAATATCGAAGGTTTCATATAAAATCTTGTATTTTCCTTTAACATATATAAAGTAAACTATATTAACCCGTTAGTAGTCGCTAGTTTGTCGATTTGCCGCCCATCCTTCAGTTTTTCCAGATTTTTTTATTCAACAGCCACCAAAAATTTTTAAAAGTGGCATTTGATATACATAAAACGCGAATAAAATCGTTTTAACGTCGATCACATCACTTCTTAAAATTATTGGTGACAGTTAAATAAAAAATTCGCAATCTGTAATAGGTGGCGCTGTCGATAGCGACTACTAACGGGTTAAACACATCTTAACTTCTAATAATTTTTTAATAATTCTTATTTAATTTTTAAAATTTTATGAATCTTTACTTCCTTTTTCTTTTTCACTAAATAACTGAAATTAATTTTTTTTTTCACTTATTCAAAAATAATTGAGTTAAAATCTGCAATACCAACGTTCTAATGATTTAATTAAATTTAGTTACTTTTAATAAAATGTTTTATTTGATATCCTTTTATTAACATTTAGATTGGAGTTTTTTAAATAAATGTCCGATTTTACAATATAATTTTTAAAAAAAAGCATCCATTTGTAGAGGATTACATTAGCAAAGCAATTATTATTTAAAAAAAATAATAATTAAATAATAATAAAAAAAAATAATAATGATATAAAATAAAGTAACTCCTTACTGTAATTTTTCGTTTTTAATGGGCTTTTTGAATTCGTTTAATTATGTATATATATATATATATATATATATCTGCTTTATGAAGTATGCGCCCCTTGATAAGTATATTTCTAATTTTAAGCATTTATATCCAATTGATTATGTGGTTTATTATCTTTTTTATCTTTCACAAGTTTAATGGCCCTTTTTTATTATCCTTCAGGTCGGCGTAAGTATTTTAAGTTAATATGGTAAATCATTGGTTCCTTATCTATATCGCAACTTTTTGGGTCATTCTTTCCTCTATGTTAAATTCAGTTCTATATTTTAGTGTGCTGTTATTGTTTTAGTTCTATTAATTGCTAAATTTTAAGCTTAAATTTTATTACGTTATCTATTATAATATATATATATATATATATATATATATATATATATTAAATTAACAACATAAATTATATAATTTGGAATCTAATATAATTCAATATCTGTTATAATATAATACCTAATAGTCAAGAGCTTTATCATAAATTTTATAAAATGAATGAACAAATTAATTTAAGTACAATTAAATAATTATTAATTCCAATTAAATATTCTTTTCAGTTATCAACATGTATTTTAAATTATCTGAAAAATAATATTTGCTTGAAACCTTTTATCTGATTAATTTATTTCCACAGATAAATTATTGTAATTGCTTCTTAAAAAATGATATTCCTTCCATTAAAAATAAATAAGTAATAGTTTTGATACAAAGATTTATGCAAAGGTATATACTTAAAATTATCCCATGCACAAAACATAGATTATTTTATATCTTAAATTATTTACATAAATTATCCATCTCACTATTTAACAATCCATAATTATGTTAAAAAAAAAATAATTCTCTAAATTATCACTTGAACTCCATTCACGTAATAACATTTTAAAATGTAAATAAATAAATAAATAAGAAATAATTACTTCAGAAATTGCAACTTCAATTTGTTGTGATACCTTTAAATAATGTAATCATTTCTTATAAAACGATTTACTTAACTTAATTTACTTATTGAAATAAATAATATATAAGATTACACGTCTAAGCAGATGTTATTGTTTAAAATCTTGATGTACATAGCATTTAATTATACATATCATTTCATCAATTTAAATTATGTAATTATATTTCTTTAAAATGTATTATTAAATTAGCTTCATCCACAAAATACAAAATTTTAGGCCGTTTAAAAAAAAAAAAAAAAAAAAAAAAAGGACTTTTTTTTTTTTTAAAGGAAGAAAAAGGCATCTTGGGCAATACTTACAAATCGCCTGTTAATATCACTTAAAAACGAATTTATATTACATGTACTTTGTGATTACATCTTAGAAAAATAATATTGATTACAATCTTGATATTCGATCCATTTTAAATAGCAATTTACATTTCATAAAAAATGTGTCTTTGAATTAGATATATCCTCAAAATACACATTTTTATATCGCTTCTAGAAAGAAAAATTGCTCTCCTGAAATTTAAGCTGAAATTTTTTATGGAATCATCCAATGTTAAAAAAAAAAAAAAAAAAAAAAAAAAAAAAAAAGACTTTTTTTTTTTTTAAAAGGAAGAAAAAGGCATCTTGGGCAATACTTACAAATCGCCTGTTAATATCACTTAAAAACGAATTTATATTACATGTACTTTGTGATTACATCTTAGAAAAATAATATTGATTACAATCTTGATATTCGATCCATTTTAAATAGCAATTTACATTTCATAAAAAATGTGTCTTTGAATTAGATATATCCTCAAAATACACATTTTTATATCGCTTCTAGAAAGAAAAATTGCTCTCCTGAAATTTAAGCCGAAATTTTTTATGGAATCATCCAATGTTAAAAAAAAAAAAAAAAAAATGCCCCAAGACATTTGATTTCATTTCAGTTTACATGCAGCTGATGAAAATTCACCTCACACGGCAGTCAAGTTTAAATATTTCATTTAAATAGAGCAATATTTCATGGGGCAAAACTGCAGCTGGTTTTTATTTAAATCCAGTCTTCAAGAGGAATTTAATTTTCGACGTTGGAGTCAAGGTATATTAAACAGAAATGCTATGTACATATGAGTTTCTCTTTTTGGTTAGGGGTATTTAGTTTCAATTTTCTTTCCTTTTTTTTTCTTTTTATTTCTTTGTCGAAATTGGTATTTCTTCCTTGAAAATTGGTTTTTATCAAGTGTTATTCTAGTAATGTAAAATGCGCATATCAGGGAAATACTAATGGTAAATAATAACAGCGAGCTGTTTTTTTTTTTTTTTTTTTTTTTTTTTTTTTTTTTTTTTGAGAAATGATTTTGTACACCATTGCTTTTAGGAGCAATGAAAAAAAAATTGTAATAGTTGGAATTTGGTGTACATGTATGTGTTTTTGTATGCGTTGGAAAAATGTTTTGATTATGTATGCTAAGAAAGGAAGTGTTTCACTCGAAAAGAAATTTTCCCAGAAAGGATTGAATTATTTACATTAACTTTTCTGGCATATCAGTGAAAAATTCAAATTATGATACAGTTTAATTTGAGTTTTATATTAAAATAGAGAAGTTAATATAACTCAGGTATATTTGCATGCAATTTCCATTTATCATGATAAAATATCTTTGTTAATTTAATTAGTACTTAGTTTGTTTATTTTTCAACGTTTATGACATGGAGTCAGATTAAACGTGATATACACGTACATGTGAAATTTATTAGAATGATTGAGAATTTTTCAATTTTTGATATATTATTATGATTTTTTTTTTTTTTTATGATTGAAATATTTAAAGGAAAACATTTTCACCTGGTTGAGATAATTTATTTTTATTCTTTAAGAGTGGTTTGGAGAATATTTTTAACTCTTTATGACAAATTTCAAAATTGTTTGTAATTACTGTTTGTCTGTCTATCTACTCATGTTTTTATCTCCATGATTTTTTTCTTTTATAATTCTCTAAAATACTTTCTAAGCATATTTATGCGTCATGTAATAAATACTAAGGTATAAACATTTTTAGACGTTATTTTAAAGGGTTGTAAACGTATAATACAACTCCAAATGCATCTTTATCGATTTTCCGTAAATAATCCTAATATTTTAGTGTGTATCTGTAAATGAATCATTAATGCTAATTAAATTATTTTCTGTAGGAAACTTCTTTTATTGCATCTCTAAAATATACATTAACTTAGAATGTTTAGTATAGTATAAAGATATTAACATGTACTTAAAAGAAATACATCTTATCTCTCGTAACTTAATGTATCCGAATTCGTTTAGTCCTTGTATACAAATCAGCTGTATGAATTTTAATAGTAAGCATTCTATGATAAATTTTAAAAAAACTCGTCTAAATTAAATTTAATTTAGGGAATTCTAAAATTATTTATTAAAATCATTAACATGGATAGACAGACAGACGAACAGAAATCATGAAATGAATGTCTTATATATTTGTCGGAAAAAGTTAAAAATATCCTGTAAGCCATCGGTCGCCAATCTTTTCGACTTCTAGGACCACTACATTTGAAATTTAATATTCCGCGGACCACTAAATTGATAAATTAAAACCACTAACCCTCTATTGATTAAAAGCATAAATATATTTCTAGAATAATAATCAAAGAATGTCCACTATATAAATATGAAATAATCTTGTTTTATATAAAGCATTGCAAATGCTCATTTTATTATAAGAAAGACATATGTATTTATTTAAACACTAGAACGATGCCCAAAAGTTATTTGATTATAATAAAACAATAACACTGCTCGGCATGAAAATTGCCCCAACATGATTTTGGTAAATTTTTGTTTAAAGTGACTTCCTGAAAATGAATATGACGTCCATTTTGCCCTATCACCCACCGTTTTTTTAGAGACGACTTTACATTTTTATCACTTTTCGGTAATTTTACGGCTATAAATTTAATTTTTAGGGAGGGGGAGGGGGGAGGATTATTTTAACTGTTAAATATCTTCTGAGGGGTTACAGAGTTGGAAAATTCTAAAACGTCAACATTTGCGGCAAGGAAAAAATTTAGGGGTATTTGCCACTGAAATTATGTACTACATTTCTTGTATTTTTTTAATCATTTATTAATATTATTTATTAAACATAATATTTTTTTGTTGTTTTTAAGTGTTAAATTAATTCTTTTTTATTCTTCAAATCAAATTCATGGCCATACAATTACCGAACAGTGATAAAAATTGGGGGAGGGGTGGTGTCCCGAAAAAACGGTGGGTAACTGGGAAAAATGGGAGTCATATTCGGATTCGGGAGGTCATTTTACATTAAAATCAGCAAAAATGGTATCAGGGGTCTTTTTTTTTTTAATTTTTTTTTCCCCTTGCGGTGTAGTGTTATAGAGAAAGAACGTCAACACCTTTTTATTTTTTCCATATTAAAACTAGTATGTTGTGGCCACCACAAGACTTTCTTCTATATTTTCCTATACATATTCAATCAGTAACAATATTTAAAAAAAAAAAAAAAAAAAAAAAAAAAAAAAAAAAAACAATTTTTTTTTTTTTCTAAGTTTTTTTTTTTTTTTTTTTTTTTTTTTTTTGTAAAAATTAATACATATTTAATCACTAACAATATTAAAAAAAAAAAAAAAATGCGAATTTTTTTTTTTTTTTTTTTGTTAAAAGTAAAAAAAATCGATAACTTTGTTTTAAATTATCACAGATTTATAGTTCAACCATTCGTTTTAAAGGTATTGACGAGATCTTTCGAAAGATACCCATCTTGAAAATTTACCCCCCCCCCCCGGCGGGGTACTTCCCCCCCCCAGGGGGGGGGAAGCGATGCCCCCACATGCACAAAATTTTTTTCCTAGTTACGTACTACTATTATCAATAATTCATATTAATTTTACAATCACAAGTGCAAAATAACTCTTATTATGCACATTTATACGAATTTTTGTCCTATACTGCCATGTTGAAAATTTAGATAAAATGCTATCACAGCGCCTCCTGTTGAGCTATTAATCCCCAAATATAATCAGCACCAGTTTATGTCGGGGACCAACTAAATACCAAGTTTGGTAAAATTTCGTTAAAAAAAAAAAAATACGATTTTTTTTCTAAGTTTTTTTTTTTGTTAAAAGTAAAAAAATCTATAACTTTGTTTTAAATTATCACAGATATATTGTTCAACCATTCGTTTTAAAGGTATTGACGAGATCTTTCGAATGATACCCATCTTCAAAATTTAACCACCCCCGGGGGTGTACTTCCCCCCAGGGGGGGAACCGATGTCCCCCCATGCACAATTTTTTTTTCCTAGTTAACTACTACTATTATCAATAATTCATATTAATTTTACAATCAAAAGTTTAATATAACTCTCATTATGCCCATTTATACGGAATTTTGTCCTATGCTGCCATGTTAAAAATTTGCATAAAATGCGATCACAGCGCCACCTGTTGAGCTATTGATCCCCAAATCTAATGGGCACCAGTTGATGTCAGGGTGCAACTAAATACCAAGTTTGGTTAAATTTCATTCATTGGTTCGTGAGATACAGCGTCCACAAAAAATGATACAGACAGACAGACAGACACACATACAGAAATTTTTTAAAAACTATCAATTCGTGTTCAGGACATCCCAAAACGTGTAGATCCGTCAAAAAACGGAGGTCAAAAATTTTCGCGAATCCAATACTTTCTCTATATTACATATAGAAGAAAGTAAAAAAATAGAAGAAAGGTCTAATTACAATGATAAATGGCTATTTTTGTTATATAAAGCTGTATTTAAGATTAAAAACTATTAAAAGTTTAAAATTAGAAAACATTTCACGTGTATATATAATATATAAACGGTAACAAACCACTTTAAAACACGTAGATAAAATATTTTAATTAAAAACTACACAAAGCTTTTCGCCATTATAACAATAGCATCATCAGGTGTATTTGCGTTACATAGAACCAGCAATATATAAATAAAGAAGTTGAAATGGTTTAAAGTTACGGTTACAATAATTTTTTTTTTAATTTCAATATCATTTTCAGTCTGTATTTGTTAATCTAACGTGTATATTATATTGTCGGATTATTAAAAACCAATACAAAATTTCATTTTTGATGTACATTTAAAACTTTGAAGAATTCGAATATTCATATAAATTTAAAATATTTCCTAGTTTTTCAGATTAGAAATTTAAAATGATAGACATAATTGTTTCTTATAATTCAAAATTTTGTGATAAAATATTATTTCATTTATCTTCTCTGTCATCCAGCAAACTCTGATGTCTAATGTTGCGAGTATCATTTATTTAGAAAATCCTAAGTTAAAATTATCATAAGTATAATTTTTAATAAAACATTAAAAAATGCAAATAATGTCAAGTATTTTCTGCAGACCACCAAAATTTTGTCGCGGACCACACCACCGGTTGGCGACCACTGCTGCAAGTTATTCTTAAAGTGTAGAAGCTAAATTATAATAACAAATGGAATTGATTTTCTTGAATTATTACAGGCATAATAATAATAAATCTAAACTCCAATTATTCTAAAAACATTTATATGTCTATCAGGGCCCGACTACGCTTTTTGAATATCCGGGCACTGATGCTATTTGAAGGCCCCCTTACTCAGCTCTAAAAAGCTCGCCAAAAGGACCCATTCTCAAAAACAAAAATAGATAAATAAAAACAGGGCATTTTTAAAAATTTTTCCTTCAGTTATACCTTATATTTCCTCATTTCTTTTTTATCAACCTATAACAAAATCATTAGTTTTATGTTCAAGACAAATGAAAAATTAAAGCACATTGATCAGCCAATAATTAGGAAATTAGTCACAAAATTTAATAATTGTTTAAGCTCTCTAATAAAATATAGAAAGAAAAGTTTAATAAATTTTTGTTTTTAATAGACATATAATGAAAAAAATTGTACGATTACATCTCAATTTTTGGAAATGAGACCCCCTAAATTTGGAGGCCCTGTGCCAGTGTCCCGTGTGCCAGTGTCCCCCCATAATCTGGCCCTCATGTCTATACATAATATGGTTATTATGTAAAATATTTTTGATTGAATTTTGACTAGGGTCATCTATCCCCATCCTCTTTATCTTTTTTTCTTTTTAGGAGTCGAGAATCCTTAATCTCGCTGAAAGTCAAGACCCATTTTATTCGATGGGAAAATTTGCTTACATAATTACTCAATATCTAACGAATTTTTTAAAATTCCGTTTTCACATACAGAAAATTCTTAACAGTTAAATTAGTATTTGTTTTTTTAAAATTCATTTTTTAAAATTTTTAATATTTTATTTCTCAGTTAAAAAATAACTAAGTGAATTTTTTTCATTTTTTAGCTAGTAAATGAAATATTAAAAATGGGAAAAATTAATTTTTCTAAAACGAGTACTAATTCAACAGTTGCGAATTTTTTGAATATGAAAACGGAATTTAAAAATTACATTGGTTAATGAGTAGTTGTGGAAACAATTTTTTTCCATAGAATAACATGAGCCTCCGCCGTTGGTGGAATTAAATATTGACCGGTCATAATGAAAGTTAAGCACGCTATATTCGCTGAACTATGCAACTACCTCGTGACGTGTGCACACGGTTAAACTTTTTAACAATGTTGTAGGTTAAATTTACGTCATTCAATTTTAATGGTTGCTTTCAGATGAAGTAAAATGCTTCTTATATCGATATAAATGTTTCTTATATTAATATAGATCATCTCATAAGTCCAGAATTATAGTTTTCTTTTAAAATCATATTGTGTCCAAGTCCATCTTAAAACATTATTCTGTTGTATCATTCTAATATATTTTTTTATTAAAGCCATTCTCATTGTCATAAACAGCAAATGCGCGTTTAGTTTATTTCTACTTAATTAGAATCTAAGAAATATCAGGTGGTGGGTGTTTCAGAATGTCTCAACCGTACCATGCAATTTTTTACGAACTGAATGATCACCCTATAACTCATATCTCTGACTCCGATCACGAACCTATACGGGCTGTAAGATGGCACTTCTCGCAGCAACGAAGTTCTATGAGACCGGGTTTTCAAACTGATTCATCGTTGGAATAAATGCCTCTACATGCATAGAGACTATGTGCAAAACGTAATAATTAAGTAACACTTTCATTTCTGTTCCATAACTACTTTATTTCTGAGATTAATTGCTTTATTATTATTATTATTACTCATGTTTTTAGCGAATGGTCTGTGTGTGTGTCTGTCTGTGTGTCTGTTATCAGCATATCTCAAGAACAAATAGTAGTAGAAATTCCAAACTCGGTATTCTAAATGTGCATCATGTAGGAATGCTACACTAAGCTTTTCGTTGAGATTAAGCAAATGGTTCATGTACAGGGGCACTCAAAAGTATTCAAATACATTACGCCCATGGGGGAAATTGCAGGTAAGTAGAGTTTAACACCTATAGACTGCACAAAACCAAATGAAACAAATATATATTTTTTGTAATAGAGATAGTCAACTGGGAAAAAAAAATTGTGTATGTAGGAGCCTCGACTCCCCTCCTGGGGGGGGGGGGAGTCCATTCTCGAGGGGAGTAAATTTTCAAGATGGGTATCTTTCAAAAGAGCTCGCCAATACCTTTAAAACGAATGGTTGAGCCATCGATCAGCGATAATTTAAAATAAAGTTATCAATTTTTTTTTTTCATTTTTAACAAAAAAAAAAAAAAAAATATATATATTTTTTTTTAATGTAATATTGAGAACAAATTCAACTTTTTTTTTGGATATTTAGTGTTATACTACTCTTAGAATAACTTAAAAACGAATATTTTTAAGCGATCCAAATGTTGTATTTTGAAGTTAATATAAGTTTGTTGCTGGAAAAGTTTGACCAAGATTGATAAGTTTCAAGGAATGTTGCGTGTGAAAATTGTCTGTATAATTTTAAGTAAACTTTTAATTTTATGAACAGAATTAAATTCTATATAAATGTAGGTGCATTAATAAAATGGGGGGGGGGGTTGAGAGGGGCGGTAGCCCCCCCCCCCCACACACACAGAACTAATTATCAAACTCTTCCGAAGCCTAATTTGAATTGTTTAACACAGGTTTACATAACAGTACTCGTTATCTTACCTCTTAATCTACAACCTGTATTTATAGTATTAAATTTCAGGGTAAGAGAAAGTCGTGGGAGTGACACACCAGATTATTTTTTCTTTTTTCATTTTTTCCTTCCTGAATATTTAACAAGACATTTGACCACTGTTTTGATTTGGTAACTATGGTAAATAATAATAATAATAATAATAATAATAATAATAATAAAAGAGATTTATTTGAAAATATCGACCGCTTGGCGGGCGAAGACCGACTAGTTTTATTTTAAGAAAAATGAAAGAAAATTATTTGTTGAAATATTAAATAGAGTAATCACAAATAAACATGCATATCAATTTGAAAGTACTGAAATTCCTCTGCTTACAAGTTAGATTCATAGTGGATATCTACTAAATTCCAGTGACAATTTTAGTATAAATAATATTATTTTTCAGAAAAGTGAAAAACAAATAATTTTTTAAATGTGAAATAGAATTTAAACCTCGCATCCTAAAACTACGCAACATTATCAAATGAATCTTACAAGTCAGACTCATCAAATAAATCTGCTGAAATCTATAGAATGCTGAATAAATTGTCAGTAAATTATCCACTACAACGGATAAGTCACTTTTTCATCCTCTTATCTTAACGTTAATTACAATTTAAATAGTTTTAAGACATGCTTTATTTTCTAAGGAAAATGCAAGAAAATAAATTTTTGAAATATGTAATATAGTATCAATAACGGGCTCTTTCCAGTGTCGTCTGCTCAATCACGTGATATAGAACTAGTATGTTGTGGCCACCACAAGACTTTCTTCTATATTTTCCTATACATATTCAATCAGTAACAATATTTAAAAAAAAAAATAAAAAAAAATACAATTTTTTTTTCTAAGGGTTTTTTTTTTGGAGGGGTACTTGTTTTTTTTAAGGGTACTTCCCCCCCAGGGGGGGAAGCGATGCCCCCCCCATGCACAAAAATTTTTTCCTAGTTACGTACTACTATTATCAACAATTCATATTAATTTTACAATCACAAGTGTAAAATAACTCTTCTTATGCACATTTATACGAATTTTTGTCTTATTCTGCCATGTTAAAAATTTAGATAAAATGCTTAAAAGTAAAAAAAATCGATAACTTTGTTTTAAATTATCACAGATTTATGGTTCAACCATTCGTTTTAAAGGTATTGACGAGATCTTTCGAATGATACCCATCTTCAAAATTTAACCCCCCCCCCCGGGGGGGTACTTCCCCCCCAGGGGGGGAACCGATGCCCCCCCATGCACAATTTTTTTTTCCTAGTTAACTACTACTATTATCAATAATTCATATTAATTTTACAATCACAAGTTTAAAATAACTCTCATTATGCCCATTTATACGGAATTTTGTCCTATAAAATGCGATCACAGTGCCACCTGTTGAGCTATTGATCCCCAAATCTAATGGGCACCAGTTCATGTCAGGGTGCAACTAAATACCAAGTTTGGTTAAATTTCATTCATTGGTTCGTGAGATACAGCGTCCACAAAAAAATGATACAGACAGACAGACAGACAGACAGACACACAGACAGACAGACAGACACACAGACATACATTTTTTAAAAACTATCAATTCGTGTTCAGGACATCCCAAAACGTGTAGATCCGTCAAAAAACGGAGGTCGAAAATTTTCGCGAATCCAATACTTTCTCTATATTACATATAGAAGAAAGTAAAAACAAAGAAGCGAATTCTGAGAAGCGAATTCAGTTAAATATTGTTCTTTAGAACAAAAGTATTAATATTTAATATGAAATAAAATAAAAGTAATAGTGCGCATTTGTAAACAGTAGAATAATTGTATTTGTAAGTATAATAATTATTAAAATACACTTTATATGTTTATTTATTTTCACAAGTAAGAATCGATTTTTGTATGTTGTAGTGTGTAACTTTTACATTAACTGATCTAGCAATAAATAGTGGAATGTTTATGGATTATAACTTGAGATTAAGTTGAAATGTTTTGAGTTAAATTTAATCGCGTAAAGGTGTTACAACAACAAGTTAATTAACTTAGTTACTCTTCGAAATGGTTTTACACAGTATGATGTTGCACTGTTAATGATGTACAGTCGGCAGCAAATGTATCTGAACACTAGCCAATAATTCTGATATCAAAAAAGTACACTTAATACTGTTTTGTTAAATAAATCCTTGTCGAATCATGTTCTTAGATTGACTAAGAACATGACTCGACAAGGATTTATTTAACAAAGCAGTATTAAGCGTACAATTTTTAGACAGGAATAATTGCTACAGCTCGGATACTTTTGCTGCCGACTGTAAATACCAAACATCAACATCAATAACAAATAGAAACTAAATGATGATTGTAAATGTATACAGCAAACAAAAGATGATGAATAATGATATAAAATAGATTAAAAATAATGATGTATAAAAAAAAAAAAAAAAAAAAAACACAGATTAAATCGGATTGACCAAAAATAGGAATAGAAAAAGTGTTATTTCAGCTATCACTATAAATATAGAAGACTTCGTCTGCTGTTTGTATATCTATTTCATGTTACCTCTGACGTCAGGTGGGGAGAGTCCATTATATGTATTAAAAAAATGAAGCACTTAATAAACACATATCTTAAATATCTGCTGCATCTTACAAGTGAGACTCACTATACAAGTCTGATGATATCTAGAATTATGAGTAAATTGTCGGTACCAATTTAAGTTAAAATACTTTTAATGCATTTTTTTTTTTTTTTTTTTTTTTTTTTTTAAGGAAAATTCAAGTAAATTAATTTTTGAAATATGGAATATATTATTATTAACATCAGATTTCCAAATGATGTATAGTACTTAAATGCATTTCTATAAATCATACTCATTATATACGATTCTGCGATTCTGCTGAAATGAAGAATGGTGAGTAAATTGTCAGTCTCAATTTCAATTAAAATACTTTTAATGTTTATTTTATTTTTTAAAGATGACGCAGAAATAAATATATGAATAAATAAATACTTTTGGATTTATGTAAAAAAATATTATGAAGAATCATATATTCTGAAGAGGTTCAATACTTAAATATAATCTACGCTCATCATAAAAGTTCGCTCATCAGTAATTATAAAACGAGGAGTGAATTGTCAATGTCGATTTTAATTTAAGTACTTTTAATGTATGTTTTTATTTCTTAAAGAACATTTTAGAAAAAGATTTTTAATAAAAAAAAAAAAAGGAATAACACTTGATTATAATTTATGTTTGTAGTTATTTCTTTTATAAAAATTGAAATGGAAAAATAACCATTGTCTTGCATTGCAACTTTACTTTGCATCAAACTTCTAATTTTATTTAAAAATATATCAGACACATGTTTTACAATTCTCTAAAATTGTTCAAAATTGTCCACATGTCTAAATAAAGTACTATCAAATTTCTTTCTTTTCTTTTTCTCTTTTTCTTTCTTTCTTTCTTTCTTTCTTTCTTTCTTTCTTTTTTTTTTTTTTTTTTTTTTTGGTGGGAGGTTGGGGGTGTACAAACTTGGATACATTTTCAAATCAAAATCAATATGAAAACACCCATTATTTAAATTTTGAATTATATATATATACAGTTGATCCTCGTTAACGTAAATCTCAAGAGGGATATTTTTATGATTCATTTTAATGAGAAATTTCAGAAAATATTAATGATTTTTAATATTTTCTGATGATATCTAGAATTATGAGTAAATTGTCGGTACCAATTTAAGTTAAAATACTTTTAATGCATTTTTTTTTTTTTTTTTTTTTAAAGGAAAATTCAAGTAAATTAATTTTTGAAATATGGAATATATTATTATTAACATCAGATTTCCAAATGATGTATAGTACTTAAATGCATTTCTATAAATCATACTCATTATATACGATTCTGCGATTCTGCTGAAATGAAGAATGGTGAGTAAATTGTCAGTCTCAATTTCAATTAAAATACTTTTAATGTTTATTTTATTTTTTAAAGATGACGCAGAAATAAATATATGAATAAATAAATACTTTTGGATTTATGTAAAAAAATATTATGAAGAATCATATATTCTGAAGAGGTTCAATACTTAAATATAATCTACGCTCATCATAAAAGTTCGCTCATCAGTAATTATAAAACGAGGAGTGAATTGTCAATGTCGATTTTAATTTAAGTACTTTTAATGTATGTTTTTATTTCTTAAAGAACATTTTAGAAAAAGATTTTTAATAAAAAAAAAAAAAGGAATAACACTTGATTATAATTTATGTTTGTAGTTATTTCTTTTATAAAAATTGAAATGGAAAAATAACCATTGTCTTGCATTGCAACTTTACTTTGCATCAAACTTCTAATTTTATTTAAAAATATATCAGACACATGTTTTACAATTCTCTAAAATTGTTCAAAATTGTCCACATGTCTAAATAAAGTACTATCAAATTTCTTTCTTTTCTTTTTCTCTTTTTCTTTCTTTCTTTCTTTCTTTCTTTTTTTTTTTTTTTTTTTTTGGTGGGTGGTTGGGGGTGTACAAACTTGGATACATTTTCAAATCAAAATCAATATGAAAACACCCATTATTTAAATTTTGAATTATATCATGAAAAACGACAGTTTTTTGAGTGACGCAATATATATACAGTTGATCCTCGTTAACGTAAATCTCAAGAGGGATATTTTTTTTTTTCATATTATCAGTAGTTCATGCTATCAGTAACTCAGAAACTATTTCTTCCTCTTGACGGAGACTGTGGAAACAGTTCACGTAAAAAGTATTTCACGTTAAACGTGTTCACGTTAACGAGGATAACGTTAACGAGGATAAAATAACGAGGTTATTTTATTTGTGCAAAACATCAGGGTTCAAAATTTTATCCAGATTCTTTTTTTCTAATTCTGCATATTTTACAAATGCTTTTATTTTTTAGAAAAGAACGCTTAAAAAAAAAAAAAAAAACAGTAAAAATTTGACTCGAATGTTTTTTTTATAATATAAAATATTTTTTATTTCTGTTGCCTAATGAAACAAAATAAATCATGTGTTATCATTTTACTGATTTTTACCTATTGTTTAGTCATATAATTAAATGAGTATGGCTGCAATGTGATACAATATATTTTTGAAAATAAATTTTATTTGTAAATTTCAATGATATTTTAAAATTTAATGCCTTTGTACACATAGGTGGTTATAATTAAACTTAAACAACATATTGTAGCTATGGATTGCTACCAGATTTGGTGAAAAATTCATGATATTTGCCCAAGTAATTAAAAAAAATTTAGTTAAAAATTTTTCCTGGGTAGTTCTTTTCAGAGAAAATTGCTAATTGACAATAGACTGAAACATACGGCTAATAAATAATAATAAAATTAATAAATAAAGGTTCAAATTAACGCATTATTTATCACTTTGTTTTCTTTTCAATTTTTCCATACAAAGCGCCCCCCAGTGAACATTTTTTAATATATGTTTTTTAAATTTTTAAAGCACATCTCGCTAATTACCAACATACCAAATTTTGTAGCAATCCGCTCACTTATCTGAAATGCAAGATGATATTTATAGCGTATTTTAATTAAAATCATCCATTATGTGTAATAAATAATGCTTTATAGTGCAAAATAGTGCTTTTTCTAGTTTATTAGTTTATTTAGACCTAGTTAGATAATTTTAATTACATGTGTTTAATATAAATTTTTAAAATATACTGTTTTAAACCCAACTCAAGTATCACCTCTTGTCTAATAAAGCTGTCCTATGTAAATTCTAAGTGGTTTTTTAGAAAGCTACAGAAGATTCGGATTTTATCATCCTGTTTATATGACAGATAACGTTTATTAACAGATGACATCACGAGCAGACGATATTTGTTTGCTGAGGGACAGTTGACCCAACACCTCCTGTAATAATGCCTCCGAGCTGAGCTCTACGTCATGGAAGATCGGGCGATTTTATCCAATCAACACTTCCTATGATACATGTTGGATCGTGGGGATTGGATGAAATCGGCCGGTCTTCCATGACGTAGAGATCAGCTCGGAGGCATTATTACAGGTGGTGTTGGTTGACCTTACTGTCCCATTGTTTATCATTGCGGAATAGTGTTACAAATATATTGTAACACAGTGTTGTAAATGTATTTGTAAAACCATAAAAACATTCGACTACTACTCTTCCAAAGGCATGGGGAAATTAGCGTTGTCCTTCAGCAAAGTACGGTTGCTAAGAAGAAAGTGACGTGGTTGTTAGAACTCTATACTTTATTAAAAATAATGTATCTTGGAGTAATTTTATGTTTGATACAGACGACATAAATTATTATTTCCTACACTATTAAAACATAAGCAGGATCTTCTCATTTTTGAGAAGTTTTGTAAGGTTAGGCGAAGATTTCGTAAGAAGTTCACAAATCGGAGTTGCGAGGAATCCTAGTTCGTTTATCATTACTCTACAGTTGGTAACAAAAGTGTCCGAACACTAGCAAAAATTCCTATGTAAAAAAAGTACACTTCATACGGTTTTGTTAAATAAATCCTTGTCGAATCCTGTTCTAAGAACAGGATTCGACAAGGATTTACTATTGTTCGGAGACTTTTGTTACCGACTGTATTTAAAAAGATATTCTACGAGTTTAATGTAAAATCTTCGGATTTAGCGAAATACAGCAGGTAAGAAGAAATTGAATAAGTTTGTCAGAAAGCAGGTTATGTACGAAATGCAAATTAATGTTGCAAAATATAAAAGGCAGGTTAAAGAAAGGCAGGTCTCGAGGAGATTTTGAATTTTGTGACTTCTGATGTCCGTTACGGAGTTTTCTATTCGAGTAGATAGAGTGAAGTGTCGCTCCGATTTATATGTCTCATGAAGTGTACTTATATTGTAAGTTTTACACCGTTTATGTCGCTGAAAGTATATTGGTAATATCACGTTATTTATTATATTTGTATTGAAGTTATAGATATAGATAGTTTATATTTTATTATACGTTTAAGAAGTAGTCCCATTCTCCACTCGTTGAAGAGCTTTAATTAAATATTTGTTAAGATGAACAATTACGTTTCGTTGTTTATTTCTTACACATATACAGCAGGCTCAAATATAAATGACGACGGCGTCAATTCATCACATGGGCGACCGAATTCGTCACAGTTTCGTTTCCGAGTGAGAATTTCTCATTTTTAAGATTTTTTTTTTTTTTCCCGAATAAAATGTCTTAATTTTGACAAAAATGTAAAGATTTTCTTTCTCATTTTTGACATAATCCAAGGGTGAAATGAAATAGTAATATTGTAATTTATCGTAACGTCTTTCATGAAATCAAATTATTAGTAATTATACTTATTTTAATTAATATTTCCATTTTTTGAGAGACCAACGGCTTTCGTATTTAAGTCTGCATCTCTTCTTTTTTGAGAAAAATCTTCTCAAAAAGGTATGAGGAGGCTTATCTTCTCATTTTTCAGTAGTTCATTTTTAACTGTGTAATGTACCTGAAAAATGTTTAAAATGGCACCCTTGGTAATATAGTGCTTACACACATTTTTTAAATTTAATTATATCTCGTAAATCTTGAATGTCATGTTTTAATTGAAATGAATTCATCATTTGAGCCTTATTCGATTGACCCAGTATTATGTTACTAAAATCCACCATAATTGTTATTTTACTTTAATTTTTACTGAAAATGTACGATGTCACACTGTTAAAAATTCAGTTCAAGGTTGAACCAAATATTGGTACCACCACAGTAGCTTCAATTTGTTAGATTGAACCAAAACTTGGTACAAGTGTAGCTTCAACCATGTAATGGTGAAACCTTCTACCATGATGTGGTGCTTCTTGTTGGAAAAAATAAAGCACCAAATTATGGTAAAAGGTTTCTCCACATTATGGATTTAGCTATTTCAGTACCAAACCTTGGCTTAACGAAGCTGAAGCATCAAATAATGGTAAAAGGCTTCACCATCGCATGGTTGCCGCTGCAGTGTACCATGTTTTGGTTAAACCTAGGGGGAAAATGTTAACAGTGTACCTGTTATAGTTAAAAATAACTAAAAATGGAAATATGTTTTCCTGAATTTGGATTATATGTAATCTTTCATATGTTCACAGTTCGTTATAGTCACGCTTGTTTCTCCTTTAATTATCTTTATTGTCAATAACCCAATTATATTTATTACAGTTGATTTTTATAAAATTTTAATATTGTAATGTGTTTAGATTCAACAAAATATTATAGTATTTTTTCATTACCATATTTAGGAACATTGTTGCATTTTAAAAACTACGCAATTAATAAAGTTATATTCTTATATATTTGTTTATGTATTTTTACAAGAATAAATTATGTTTACTTGTGGTAGTTTATCTCGATTCTATATAATAAAAATTCTTTTTGTATGAAATAGTGATAGTGAAGGAAAATATAAATTTTGATTTAATATTCCTAGTTTCCAAAATTTATAATTTTTAAATCAGATATATCACCTATATTTTAAAATAGAGATATGCTTATATACATATCAATAAATTTTGACATATTGCGTGATTATCTCATATTTTTTAAGTCGTGTTATATGATTATGTCATATTTGTGTGTGTGTTATATCATGTTATTATGTCATATTATCTGATTGTGTCATATTTGTTGTGTTATACTCTGCAATCATGTCGTTTTTGCACCATATCATGTAATTATTTCGTATTTTTGTGACGTATCGCATAACTATGTTGTACTTATTATGTCATATTTGATGATTATGTAATATTTATGACACGTTTGTATGTAAATTATTTGTATTTATTGAAATTGACTTAAAAATTTTTATATACAATCTACTAACAATTCTTAAATAGAATTATATCATGTTTATTTTCTACGACTAAGTAAATTGAACAATGTTATAGAAAATTCCTGGTATGAAGTGTCCAGCGTTTGGTTGGAGATGTAGAAACTGAGGATATTCATTTTTGCATATAAGTAAAAAGAAAAATATGTTAAAAATTAAAATTGCGTTTCGAATTGTAGTGAATTTAAAGTAAAAATATTCTTTCTGTAAATATATTCTTCGAGGTAAAATAAATAACTTTTATAACTACTATTAATAAAAACAAAATTTTATGACAGCGCATATGTTCATTACATGTAAAATTTAAATAAATAAACAACTGGCAATATAAAATAATTTGACCATTCTATTTTTAGGCATAAATTTTATAAAGTCTATAATAAATTTTAATGTTCGAAACAATATATTTAATATAAGGTTAATAATAGTTACAGCCTGTGATTAATACAGTATTTAAATACTTTTAAGTACTGTATTAATCAGAAATATTGGATTTGAGAATAACTATAACTAAATACTTTTGGTTATACTTTTCCTCAAATACAAATTCACTGTTTCTAACACGTTTGTAAACTCGCATTTATTTGTTAAATGAATAAATTATTTTCAAATATTTTTTGCACAGATTGCAACCACGATTATAAAGTTGTGAGCAATAATTAATCGTTAATTGTTTTTGTGATTATCTTATGTAGGTTGTGATTATACTATAGAATAATAACTATGTTAATGTTTTACTTATGCACACAAGTTTGAATATTTAAAAAATTTCTAAATAATGTGGGTTATATCTTGCGAATAAATACTGATATGACTATTCATGTAAATTATTATTTTAAATCCATTGAAATTAAAGCCTTCAGAAAGCATCCATATGGCATGCTCATTTTGAAAATGAAGAGAATAATTTTTTTATAAAGTCTATTATTGTTTATTAAACAGTTCTTTGTGTTTCATTTTTATGCAATTATGTCATATCTTGCTATTTATTGTCATAATTTTGTTCTTATTGATATTTTTTGTGTCATAATACGTGTTTATGCCATTTGATTAAACATATTATGTCATATTATCGAGTCAATTTATGTGACTATGTCATGTGTCATATCGTGTCATTTTGTCATGTTATGTTATTGTGTCATAATTGTCGTGTCAAACTATCATCATTTTTGTAGACCATCATCATATTATGTGTATATTTCATATTCATCATTTGATTATGTTATATTATGTTATATATAAATATGATCAGGTTATGTCTTGCGTTTTATTTTTATATTTTATAATTATGTAATATTTTTGTATCATATTAGGGGGTTATGTCCTTTTTTGACATATTACATGATTATGTCACATTTTAAGTCATTTTGTGTTTGCGTCATATCAAGTCAGTAAGTCATAATTTCTGTCTCACACCCTGTAAATATTGTAATTATTTTATACTCTTGTGTCATATCAAATGATTATGTCATTTCTTTTGACATATTACATTATTATGTCATATTTTAAGTCATTATGTGATTCTGTCATATTTTTGTGTCATAGCATGTCCTTATGCCATAATTTCGGTGTCATACTATGTGATTATACAATTTTTGGTGTCACATCATTTGATTATTTCATATTTATGTGTCAAATCATGCGATTATTTCATATTAGGTGATTATGTTATATTTATGTTACATTTGAATTTCAATTTTTGAGTTACTTGCAATTGACTTAAATTTTCATTTTTTTTCATACAATCTACTCACAAAAAATAAAAAAAAAGAAACAGATAATGAGCCTTTTTAAATATTTTATTGCAGTCTTTGTACATTTTTTCATTACGAAAGAGTTCTTCAGACATAGTAACATAGAAAGCCTGTTACGTGTTGTGCAGAAGATATATATTTGTCCTTAAAGATTCAAAAACACAAAGAAAACCGATTGTATTTCTTATATTAAGGAATGTACACAGCAACTGTCAAGTATTTGTCCTCGATAACTGATTTCTCTCATTTACTTTTTGGCACTCGCATTTTGTACAATATATTTCAGGCAATTGGAGCCAGTCTTTATAGGAACATTATTCTATACATTATTTACAGTCTTCTTGGTAACTTGCAAGTGTCAGCATCAAATATAAGATTTTATTTATTTATTATCATTATTTGGCGCAAACATAACTCCTTTTCGTAACTAGATTTAATAGAAATAATCAATTTTAATTCATTTAATTCTTCCAAAAATAAAATAGACATCAGAAGAAAAAGGTTAAAAGAAAACCTCAACTCTAAATATCCGTAATTTTAAAAGGGCTTGAAATTGATAATCTCACAACAAAAATTTATGTCTATTAAACTCTTATTTTAGATATGTTGTGACATATAGCAGAAAATATTGTTTTAAGCAAAAATCAATTACCTAAATTATTTCTATTTTGAACCAAATGATAAAAATAGTATATATAATAAACATTAAAGTATACTAATATAACTTTTTTTTAAAGCAGACTGTTTTTTCCTTTACTGGGTTTAATAAAAGTAACTTCTTTAGCGCGATAAAATTCATCAGTAATAAATACACAATATTACAAACACACACACAAAAAGAAAAATAAATAAATAAATAAAAATAAAATAAAATAAATAAATAAAAAATAATGATTATAATTAAAAAACAGAACAAAAATTACACCTGTTCGTCAAATCCACGTATTTAATCAACGTTAGTTAAATCCACGTTATTTATAGTATAATTTATTTTATTTTTATTTATTTATTTATTTATTTATTTTGACGAATGACATCGTCCTTTTTAAAATAAGAGATATTCCACAATCATGTCTTACTAAGTATTTGAACTTGGTCGTTTTAATATCTCGGAATCAACATTAGTTTTATTCACTGCCGTGTTTGTACGTGGAAGGAGAATAAAAGGATTATATCTTTATTTATCAGTTTTAGGAAAAATTCAATATATTTTCTCAAACTTCATTTTATTGAAAAAATAAATTATTTATTATTATTACATTTTTGGATTAGTTTTAGAAACATTTAATATATATATATATATATATATCATAATCTTCTCCTCTTAAACTCGAATAAATTAAAAAATCTAACAAGTGTGAATTTAAAAATTATAACGAGTATTTATTTATTATTTAAATATACTTTCTTAGTTTTTATATTAATTAATAAATATATATTTGAAAACAAATTTAATTTTAAATACTTTTTTTCTTCATATTTATAAACTGATTAAGAAAAAAAATAATCTTCATGCAATTTTCTATTATTAACATAAATGTAAAATAAAAATATATAAACTTCAATCCTTAAATTGATCTATTTTTCATTTTTTTTTTCTGTTCTCACATTAACTTAAATTTTTTTGTCTGCAAAATTTATACTAACGTTTCACTCTGTTTAATGCCACACTCGCTGCAAAATTTTAAAAAATAGTTTTAGAAAATTAAATAATGAATTACTTGCTGCTGGTTTTACTGTAGGAAAATAAGGTATTATATTTAGGTATATTAAATTATTATACTAAAGCTCTTATAGCAAAGCAATTCTACTGTTTAATTTTCTGGAATATTGTGACGGGCATAACGTTCTATAAAATACAGATAACATTATAGAATATAACAATATTTCCTAATAATATCATCGTATAATGAAAGGCTAGAATCAAATAGGAAATAAAAGCACAATATAGTTAATAATTAATCATTTTTTAACAGCTCTATAACATATAAAATACATAAAGATGTATTATATATCACAATCTTTCTAAAGTCATAATGTAGTGCGTGAAATATCATAAAGGCATAATTATTTATTTAGGGAATTACTAAGTTCACATACAGTCCGCAGCAATATTATTCAAGCGATAGCAATAATTCCTATATTTTAAAAAAAGTGCACTTAATACTACTTTGTTAAATAAATCCTTGTCGAGTCATGTTCTTAGTTAGTCTAAGAACATGATTCAACAAGGATTTAGAGGGGGGGGGAAATGAAAAATGGATAAATTTAAGGACTGAAGTTTGTATTTTTATATTTTACATTTATACTAATAATAGAAAATTACGTGAAGTTTTTTTTAATCAGTTTATAAATATGAAGTAAAAGGTATTCAAAATTAAATTTGTTTTCAAATATATCTTTATTAATTAATATGAAAATTAAGAACGTATATTTAAATAATAAATAAATACTGGTTATAATTTTTAAATTCACACTCGTTAGATTTTTTAATTTATTCGAATTCAAAAGGAGAAGATTATAATAAGAATTATATATTTAAATGTTTCTAAAACTATTCCAAAAATGTAATAATAATAATAATAATAATAAATAATGATTATAAAATTTTATTTTACTTTTCAATAAAATGAAATTAGAGAAAATATATTGAATTTTTCTAAAGCTGATAAATAAAGATATAATTATTTTATTCTCCTTCCACGTACAAACACGGCAATGAATAAAACTAATGTTGATATCGAGATATTAAAACTTCAAGTTCAAATACTTAGTAAAACATGACTGTGGAATATCACTTATTTTATAAAGGACGATGTCATTTGTCAATAAATAAATAAAATAAAATAAAATAAAAATAAATAAATAAAATTAAATAAAAATAAAATTAAATAAAAATAAAATTAAATATAATAAATAAATAAAATTAAATATATTATGCTATAAATAAATAAATAAATAAAATTTATTGTGAAATATTCTAGTAATAAATTGGCATTGTTATACTATTATATTTATTGTTTTTTAATTGAAATATTTTCAATGAAATTTCACTTCTCTTGAAAAAAAGATATAAATTTGCGGATATTTATAAGAAAATATCAATATATTGAATATTCTATTGTAAAAAAATTCAATTTGACCTAAATATATAACCAATATTGGACTTTCATTTTAACTATTTCTGATACTATGGGAGCTTTTCATCACCATTTGAAGAAAAAACAGTTAGTCAGGTATACATTTTATGTTTTTAATGTACCTAATATTGGTGCAATATTGCACAAAATCGGCGTACTATTGCGCCAAGCTTTATCAGTACCTAACAATAGTTTTATTTTCAACATACGCTATTAAACTTTAGTTCCGATATACTTTTTTAACTACTATTGTTCTACGGTAACTGATAGGAGATATCTACAGGCGGCTTTTATCCCTTCTGTTGCTAAACTTATATCGAGATGCTGACACAAATATTTTTCCAATGACGTAATCACATGTTACAGACAGTTCATAAATCACACCTATAGAACTTTAATATCCATCTCTTCATCACCACACTGATGGCTACTATCGTCATCGTCAGGTAGGTCCGGTGACTGACACGAAGGATGTTTATTCAGGCCATTCTCATCCGATCCACTTCTGACGTACGAACCTACGTCACTCAAGTCCGGATTGGGATTGTGCTTTGTCGGTAAAGTTTGTTCTCTAGAACCTCCCGTTGACAATAGCTCCCGTTCTTTAGAATTGCGCCATTTCATCCGCCGATTTTGGAACCAGATTTTCACCTATCAAAAATAAGAGAAAAGGAATAATTAATAACAGTAGATGCATTGTTAAAATAAACATTATATTTTTCATGTATAATTATGTTTTGCACGTGTTATATAAACAGAAGAGAACGGATAGAGATCAGAAGAAAAGTAAAATGTTGAATGCCTCTTTGAAAAACTTTTGCTTCAGAATCCTTTATTAAATATTTTCAAATTTAAATACTACTTTAAACAGTATGTTTATAATAAGTGTGTTAGGTGTAGATAAATGTGTGATATACAGTAGAACCTCGATCCATTGTTTTTCAAGGGTTGCGTGCAAAAAAAAAAAAAAAAAAAAAAAAAAGATCAAAGCGGGAAAACGACGAATACGGGTTTAAGTCAAAACACAAAGAAAACAATGTTTATGAATTAATACACATTACGTATACAGTATGCTACTAATAAAAAAATAATTTTTCCTTTCCAAACTGTCAAAGAAATAAACCAATGTTGTAGAACATTAAGTAAAATTTATTTTTAAAAATAAGTAATTTTATGTTGAATTTTTTTTCTCCTTTTATAAATTAAACAGGAAATTTTCCAGATTGACAACATTTTTCTGGTCTTTTTCTGTAATTTCATGTGCTTATATAAAAGTTCGTGCAATTTCAAACGCCATAATTGCGTCATCGGCGTGAAAATTATCCTTTGTTTCTTCGCCATTATTTCATTTTTTGAAATCACACATTTCTCCTATGCTTTAGAATACCGCATGTCACAACGTCTTGATTAATGAAATATTATCACTAAATTTTGCACCAGACTCATCCTCTACTACACAACAACCACTTTTCATCTGCATTATCACCATTATCATTTTCTTGCCCTTCTGTATGACATTCTTCATCACTTTTTCGCACGTAACCGCATTTCATGAAACAATTTTCTGGATAACTGACGAGGTTATTTCCTGCCATGCTGAAATCACAAAATAAATAGATGGTCTGGAGACATGACATCACATTTTTGGCCCTCCACAGAAATGGGAAAAAGAGTTATTTTAGGATGAAAGAAGTAATTTCAGTTTGTATGCCATTTGGAACCGCTTGATCTTCACGAATTTTTTTTTACAAGGTCAGGAGAAAAGTTTTACAACGATGAATACGGGAAAACGAACTTTTGAAGAACGATACATACGGGTTTTGTTAACATTATTTAAATAAAATTTGTTCAGGGACCATAGAAATAAAACGACCAATGCGGGAAAACGATGGATGAGGGAACGATAGATCGGGGTTTCACTGTATAAACATGGGACTGAGATGAAAAGAATAGTAAAGTTCAAATGCTTTTTTGAAAAACTTTCGCTCTAGGATCCTCCATTAAATATTTTTGAAATATTACTTTAAACATAATAAATAGGGTATGTGTAAATATATGTGCTATATAAACAGGTGAGAAGTGACAATGATTAAACGAAAAGTAAAATCATAATAATTATTTGACAAACTTTTGTTCTAGAATCTTTGATTAAATACTTTATTATTAAATAATCCTGCCTGTTTTTTCGTATTTGCGACGGTTTTCATTAAATTTGTCCTCTACATCAAACAGGAAAGTTTTTACATTTACCTCTAATTTTGATGACCAGCAAGTATATTTCACGCACACAGTATTATTTAATATAAGTCCGTAAATATGGATACTATTTACGCAATCTGAAATCTGAAATCACTTCAATGGCCATGTGAATTATTATTACATGCAACTCCATGTTACTAAATTTTAATTTTTAAAAACAATTTCTATAACTTTTGTTAAAAGAAAATTATAGGAGTGGAAAAAAGCAAGAATTTTAAACTAGACAAAAACAAAAACATTAGTTATTCTTTCGAAGTATTTAGTTTAGCCGTCTGAAAGTACATTGCTCTACTACTTTTAAAATAAAGTAGCAAAGACAAATTTATTAGAGCCCATTAACATCAAATCTATTTATCACGTTTGTGAATACACGCTCCAATTTACATCTATAAATAAAATACGTTTTTTCAAGCCCCCTTCCCTTCATCATTACTTTCAATATGCATGCTCACTCACGTTTCCCCAGCACCCCCTCCTATCTCAATCTATCTATACATATCCGCATAAATATATATTTATCGCAACTGAACAAATCAATGCACACTTTTGAGTATCACAGGTTTCAAAGTCAGTACCCCCACACCCAACACATTTGGGCCCCCGACTTAATGGCACACTCTGGTGGTATAGTGAGTTTTTATTGGGGGCCACTCATCCGTAGTATTTGCGGGGGTACACAGACGTCAGCTGGAGTTTTTGATCGGAGGGAAGTGTGGCCTGCACTAGGTTTGGGGAAAATTTAGCATTATAAGCAGTTTTATTTGACGTCTGAATTGTGAAGACTTGTATATAGAAGATACTCAGAATGGAAATAGTGTACATATGGTGCTGATTAATTAATTATTTCGAGACTACCCCTTCTATTCGGTGTAGTCTCGATGCAAGTCTTTGGTCATATAGCAATGTAATTCGAAATCTGAATGAATTTTGTTTCTGTATTAGAAATTGCAAAGAAAATTTTTGAAATGTGAACTTTTTATGTTATTTTATTTTTTTTTTTTTAAGAAAATTTTAAACTTATAAATAAGTTAGTATGTTAAATTATAGCAAGTTTTGCATAGTATTTCTTCTATATTTTCCTATACAAATTTTCACATTGTATAAATTATTTATTAAAACTATTATTTCTCGAAATTATTTTCAATGGTCAGTGTCGACGATTTTCATCTCAGAATAGTATAATTCTAAATAGCCAAAGAAAGTCAATCTTATACCTTATTATCGACATCATGGGAAATGCATTTTCTATGAATTCTTTTGTAAAAAAAAAAAAATCGATAGAGTTGTGTCAAATTATCACAGATAAATAGTACCAGTGGCGGCTCGTGCACCGAAAATTGGTGAAGAGGCACACTGTATTTTATGCTGTATTCATTTATCGAATATAAATTTACATTTGAATAAGTATTTTTAGTTAATTTTAGATCATGCTTAATAAATATTATGATTAAAAATACTTAAATATTATTTTTGAGCTCTTCACCTATTTTCGGTTCACGAGCCGCCCCTGCATAGTACAAACATCTGTTCTAAAAATATTGATGAGCTCTATTGAAAAATACACATATTGAAAACTTGCACTACCAGGGAGGTGGGGTGGTAGGCTCAAAACATTATTCTTATATATGTCGAAATTATATATTGATAAAATTTTATTAATATAAATTATTATTATTATTATTACTTTACATTTTACAATAATTAGTTAAAAACAATAATCATGGTGCACATTCAAACAAAACTTTGTCCTATGCAGATATATTAAAATTTTGAATAAAATTGGACAAGAGCACTACTTAAGGAATATGTGCCCCGAAAGTACATAAAGACATGTCAAAGTGCAACCAAATATGAATTTTTATGAAACTCTGCAATTTAGTTCTCCAGATAGATTTGGCATACAATTTTTGTCACATACATACAAAGGGACCGATTTACTCACTTGGAGGCCCAGGGCAGCACTCAAATTCAATGGGCCCCTTTTCCTCGTACTTTAATATTACAACAAACAAAACAAACTGCATATTTTCAATTCCCGCACCTAAAAATTCTCTCCACTTTTCATTTTATTGGTAAGACTTAACTAGATCCGATGCTTATCTATCGGATCAACGTACATCGCGCCCATGTATCTGCACTGCGGTGTGTGCCTCAGATTTAATTAGCCTTGTAAGAGTTTGGAATGCAGTATCGGTAGTATCCAGTTGTATTTCCGTTTAGCAAAAATATTGCAATTTTTTCAATGAACTGATAGTTTCCTTGAAAGATCATACTGCCGATTTATATAACAGCGCAGTAATACCTCCATCCATTGACGAAAAAACAAAAAACAATGATCATTATAGCAAAATTTGGAAAGTTTTCATTTTAACTATTTTTTTTAAAAATATGATGGAATTTCTTGGAGGCCCTCTCATTGTGAGGCCCCAGGGCACATGCCCCGAATGGCCTGCCTTAAATCAGGCACTGTACATACATACAGACAGACAGACACTTTGAAAAAATTTATCAAATCGTGTTCAAAACATCTCAAAATGTTCAAATACATCGAAAACTGGAAGTTGAAAATTTTTACATATCCAATACTTTCTTCTATTGGACAGAGGAGAAAGGAAAAGCTAACATATAAATAAGAAAATAAAATAATGAAATTAAAGTTACATTAAAAATTATAACCATTTTATTTGGCCTTTCATTTTTGAAAATTTGTTAAGTACAGATATTCAGAATAGGAAAAGGTGTGCGTGTAGATATGATCAATCCTATTCGGAGTGGTTTGGATGGAAATTTTAATCATGCAGCAATGTAATTTAAAATCGGAATTCATTCTGTATCTGTAATTCTGTGTTGCAAAATTTCGAAAGTGTACCTTTTTCTTTTATTAACCCAATAATAATAACAATAATATCTTTAGAGCTATAATGACGTTAATTTTACACTGCAAGTTTAATTTTTCACAAAGTTTTATATCAATTTTTATATTTACGCGTGAATTTATTTTTATTTCAAAAAAATTTAAAATCAACTCGTATTATAGAAAATTTCCAGAGGGTTTCCCGATCTTACATTCAAATAATTCACTGTGAATTATCTTTATACTGGGTAGGGAGGGGAATCATCTATCTATAACAAACAAATAAAATAAAAGTGATTTTTGAAATTAAGATTAGTTTTATTTGACGTCTGAGTTATGAAAACTTATAAGTAAAGATATTCAGCATAGAAAAAGTATGCATATAGCATGTATGCATGTATGCATATGCATTAATTGCCGAAATGTCTGTGAAGGCCTCCACGTGGAGACTGAAAAAGATTTTGGGTTCTGTCTGTCTGTCTCACGATAGCGGCCTCAAAAATCACCTTTTTGGATTGTAAATTGGTACACGTGTTCATGATCTCCATGAAATTAGCTGTATAGTTTTGGGTGTATATTCCATTTGTAGTTTATGTACAGGGACACATCAAAATTTTTCTTATCATTGCGGCCTATGGACACAATTTGTACGTACCGCAATAACGGCCGCAAAAATTCTCCAATTAACTTGTAAATTGGTACACACGTTCAAACTCTGTATAGAAATATCTGTATAAATTTTTATGTCTATATTGTTTATGCACTGTGCACAGGGACATGCCAAAGTTTTTATTATCATTACGGCCGATGGGGTGAATTACATTTAAACACATTTTAACATCATTACTTTGCAATCAACAAAATTAAATTAGAGTACATTACTGAGATGTTTAAACTTATGTTTTCTTCAAAAAATATGTACTGTCATCGTTTCTTCCTAATTAATGTACAGGACATTACAAAAGTGTTCTGACAATGTCATGTAATCATCCAAATGGACCATATTCCTCCTTTGGGTTCGAGACTATAAAAAATCAGCTGTTTTCGGAAAACAATTCTCAACTCTACCATAGAAAAGCATTGTGGCCTACAAATTTTTATCTTGCAATATTATTTATAAGAGTTACAGATTATATGAAATTGAAGTAAGAGTGATATAGTGATATCTTTGCTTTGTTTTTAATCCAGTTTTAGTAATATACTTTAATATTAATCAACATATGAATTATTAAAAGTTGCCACGTGAACTGTGGCGATGTTAACAAATTTAAATGGATGTTCCATTTAATAAATTCCTTTATTAAAGTGATTGAAATTCTAATTATTTAAGCTTTGTTGTCTATATGTATGTGTGTGTGTATAAAATGTTCTTATTAATCTTTTATTCATTATATATATATGTGTGTGTATACATAAAATGTTCTGCAATTTTTACGATATGGAATAGTCTGAACTTTATCATTCGATTCAGTTGCTTACATTTCTCTTTTGTTCTTGTTTGAACAGATATCTGATTATTAAGTTTCACTGGAGAAATATTTAGGAAAATGTTATGCGTAACAATAAAATGGCATCTTGAATCTAATTTGTTTACAAAATATCGGCTACGTGTTCGGCGATTTTACCCACTGTGACGTCACAGGAATATTGTCCATTATGTCAAAGTTCGAACAATTATTCATGAAAAACATAGAATAAGCTGGATAGTTGTTACAGGTGTATACAATGTTTATGGTTCATTTACGAAGACACACAATAGAATTTCGTGACATTAGAGTCTATGGACAAATTTTTATTTAAGCGCACTTTAATGCGTTTATATGCTGCATTGAACTTAATGGAATTAACATACATTATAAAAATGCTTAAAAGCATGTTTACTCTAAAAAAAGGATATGTATAGACATAATTTATTTACGGGACCACACAAAAGAATTCCGATGATGTACTGTAATCATCCAAATGATGTCAAATTAGGTTGAAATATTAATGAGTTATAATTAATTAAATAGATGTATTCTTTTTTAGTGTATATAATTACTGTGGCTCCTTTTCCGGGATGCATAAAAGAACTTCGTACTATTACAGTCTATAGTCGGTATTTTTTAAAAATGTATTTTAACATGGTTACACCCCATTAAATATAAAGAAATTTTATTAGAATTTTAAAAGCCTATTTTTCTGTGGAAATGTGTGGGCATAGAATTGGTAATTAATTTACAGGGTCACACAAAATAACTCCGATTGGTTATGTAATCATTTTGCATGAAATTTCGTACAAGTATTTATGTATTACAGGGAATTAATACAACACTATCAGTTATTAGGAATATATATGTATACAGATAGTTATAGAAAGAGATATACAGCGGGGGGTTGAGGGGGCAGCAGCCCCGTCAGAAACGTTTCTGTTTATGTAGGAAGTCAATCGAATCAATATATATATAATGTGAAACTTTAATAATTCGAACTTGTTTAATTCGAAATTCTGGGTAATTCGAATTTTTTACTCGGTCCCTTGAATTTTGTATTAAAATAATGTTAAAAAATCATAGATAATTCGAATTCTATTTTGGATAATTTGAATTTTACACAGGATTACCTTTAAGATATTACAGTAAAATTTGTTCTCGAGATTTTTCTCAGCTAAAGTTGCATTATTTTTTTTATCAGTCTTTGAAAAGAAGGATAAGGAAATACAAGAGTATTACCTACCTAATGCATCAGAAGATATGGTCCATATACATGAACTTCGAGTGTTTTTTTAAGAGAAAGTCATGTCTAATGTAGAAGATTCTATTTTTGTATCAATTTATAGGTTATAGTCATATGCTGTGGCACAAAGATTGTACTTAAAGAAGCTATCAAAAATATCTGACTTCTTTTAAAAAAAGTGTTGAATAATTAAGCTCGTAAAAAAATATTGATTTAATGGGGGGGGGGGGGTGAATGTAGCAGTATTCTTAGATATAAAGTTTATGTTTTCAATCTTAGATCGTAGAGATTTTTTTTTTTTTTTTTTTTTTTTTTTTTTAATTTATCTCTTCTTTTTGACAAAATAGTATAGGTAATTCGAATTTTTGGATATTTCGAATTTTTCTCTGGTCCCTTCAACTTCGAATTATCCAAGTTCTACTGTATTATATAGTAATAAGGAATAAATAAATATGATCTGTTGAATAATGTGTGATGCAAATAGGACGTTGAGGCTCCTGATCTGCAGATCCACTAGTTACGTTCTTTTGGGAGTAATTTAGATAAGAAATTTGGCCATACCAACAATTTTATTTATATTATTGTATTTCGCTTCTCTATAGAGATAGCGTCAATGTAAACTTGCCAAATAAGCTTTTATTTATTCATTTTTTTTATACTTCTATTTCTTATTAAATAAATAAATAAATAAAATAAACTCAGAAACACACAAATAAATAAAAATTTAAATACATAAATAAATAATAAAATAAATGAGGCAATAAATAAGCACAAGTTAAACTCAAAATTACATTCGTTTTATTACACCAATTAATAAATTTAAATTCAATTTAGAGTATGTAATAAGTAAAAAACGCTAAATAATAACCATAAAAAGCAAGAATTCCAACAAATTCTTGCTTTTTATGGTGTTTATTCAAAGATTTTTACTTATTACTGATAAAAGCGAGTTCTGAGGTGCTTTTTATTATTATTATTATTTTAGAGTATGTAGTTAGATTATGTAGAATATAAGAAGTAATGATATAGAAGCTGAATTATTCAAAATTGAACATTCAACTCTAAAATTTATTAATTAATCAAGTTGTAAGGAAAAATTTAATTCTTAATATATAGTTTTGTTTTATTACATGTGCGAATTGTAAAGTTCTGTAAAATGAAGATACTAAAAATTTATTAGTAATTTAAACTTTGGAGATACGTATGTAGTTTGATAATTAAATATGTAAATCATGGCTTAGAGAAATTCTACCATTATATAATCCTAATCTCAACTAGAAATTTCACACATAGAAAAACAACCAGAAAATTCACCCCTAAGAATGAATTCTTGACATCGCCAACTGCCCACTCCATAGCCCCAGTGCGATATCTTTTTTATTTAAAATTAGCTGAGTATTTAAAGGAAAAAAAAGTAATAATTTTAAGAGGATTTTAAAAGAAATGTATAGGGTAATTTCAGGGCCCACTAAAATCAGTAGATCCTAGTCCGAGAATTACTAGGCCTAGATTGTTTGCGAGGTACATTTTTTTACAAGTTTGTGAAAGATTTTCCTGATTCCAATACCGTTTCATTGATATAAAATGCCAATGGTCACTGTAAAAGAATTAAGCACTTTTTGCCGGTCCGATACTGTTAAAAAATTGTCAGTCACTGACCGTAAAAATAAAGTTATGCCCGTAATACTGTCGGTATTGGACTTTTATTTCGAAGAAGGGAGCTGACCGTAAACTTTCTTTCAGTCAATTCTCCGAATTTTACTAACATTTCTTAAGGTATATGATAATTAGCTTGTGAGAATCAGAAAAGTTATAGCCATAGACTAGAATAATTAAATAATTCAAAAAAATATTTTTTTTCTTCCCTTTTTTTAAGGAACAATACCTTTTCCAATAGAAGGCATTCTTTTATAATTAGGTACTCTTCACTCCCGCTACAATTCCTCACATTGAAAAAAAAAAAAAGTCTTAATTGGACGTAAACCAAGATTTTTATAGTGTGCCCTTTTTGCAAACGTTTTGAGATTATATATATACATATTAATTTTTTATGTATATTGTATTTTCCATAATATCCAGCTCCCACACCAATCTGTACCCTGCCTCCAAGAGTCTCAGAGACGCATCTGTTGTGCTAAAAAATATGTTTCTCTGAATAAAATAAATTAAAATTCGTTTCAAATGTTACTATACTATCTTTTAGTGAATTTATTGAATAAGTACACGCTTTTTTCTTATAGAATTCCGTAAAGCGCCGAGGATTGGAAGATTGCGAGTTAGATAATCGAGCCGGCCAAAGACCGCCGTGTGCACTAATGGTGGCTTGTGCACGCAAAATCCGTCGTGACCGCAATGTCCTCCATGTCCCTATCCAAATTATACCTCTGGGGGTTACCGAAGCGAGGAAGCCATCTTCTCCGTGTAGGATCAAAAGTGTGATGGCATGTCCCCAGACTATCCTTACGGGTAAGTCCCAGACCTTCACAAATTTCTCATAGCGCAGCTCTAGTGCAACGTTAAACCCAACCAACCAACCAACCAACCACCTTATAAAATTCCCGTTTTTATTTATTTTCTTTTTCCAATATTAACCAAGAAACAATATTATGTAAATTTATACATAAATGGTAAACAGATTTTCTTTTATTATTAGTGACTTCGTATTATTTATTTTTTCATTTATTTATTTAGCACAAAACTTAATAGCAAATCAAATTACGAGAAAATTATATTTAATATTTTATTATTCATACAACAATTTTAATAAAATATTTTTTATTTTTATTCTTGAAAAACGTTGCTTTAATTAACTAGATCTCATAGCGAGTCTCAAGAAATTTTTAAAATCCTCACTTATGATTCTAAATCACCACTTATTAAGATGCACTGTGTCAGAGTACTCTGTTTTCATTTATGTGATGAATACATTACCACTTACTAAAGTCCAGCAACGAATAATTTATAAACAATGCGCCAATTTAATAAGCTATTTATCTATGCGTATTTCCTGAAGCCATTAACTTCTACTTCCACTTTAAATAGCGCATTTAGAAACGTCATGTCTTAATAATCACCCCTTTTTTTTTCTTCTCCGCTTTTAACCAGAGTTGCCCCTTTTTTGATGACTTTTTAAAAATTCTTCCCTCCCCACTTTATCCATACTTAATCTCTCTCTCATCCCGAGTAGCTAGCGACAGCTTATCAACCAAGAAAGCGCGTGCGCGAATCAATGAGACGTAGCAATTCACGGGACAACCGACGCCTGCTATTGGTTACAGCTGTGACGTCATTCATATTCACGATATTCAGTCGCGCAACGCGGATCACGTGACATCGTTAATGCAGCGCCCTTTTGCATGTATGGGGGCATCACCTGATAGTGGCAACTTTTTGCTTTGTGAGGTTTCTTTTTTATTTATTTATTTATATATATATCTATATTCCAAAAGTGCTGTGTGAATTCTTGATGTATCGATGTATTTATATCACGATAGGGCCTGCGCTGCATATATTCATGCTGGCATAGATCTGAAATATTGGATTTTGTCGTGGTGATGATACAAAACACGCCGAATGTACTATGAAGATATATTCACAATCCTTCTTTCCCCCTCTTCTTTACCGTCTTGCTCTCTCTATTGCAATGGAATATTTTTATTTGAAAATGGTTGGATTTTTGACTTTTTTTCGATGTTGAGTTTAAAGAAAAAAAAAAAAAAAAAGATTTTCCTGAAATATTCTATATTCGAGGATTTCTTCAAGCTTGTGTATTGTAAATATGTATGCTATATAATATTTGTGTATTTTATTTAAATGCATATATTCATATGTTGCCACCTGCTAAATTTTTTTTTTTTGGAGACGCTTTCATTTGGTGTATCATGTGGTAGAGATTTTGTGGATATAAATTTATATGAAAAATAGAAATGACAGAATACAGAAATGGGATTGTATAGTTCTGAAATACAATACACACTTTATCACCAAATTTATTACATTTTATCAGAAAGTCTCATCCAACGAATCAAAGAAATTTCACTTCGAAAAATAATTTATAAAGATAACTGTTGCATTCTATTCTCTGTAAAGCTAAATTAGAATGCGGATTGGCTGTTCTTCGAGAAATCAATTTCTATATCTCCCAGAGTAAAATTTTTTCAAAGAATACAATAAAAGTAAGAACGCATAAATTTCGCATACATAAATATATCTCTCACTTTTATTTTATAATAAGGGAAGATGGGGTACCTCGGACCTATTTTGACTTTCCCAATTTTAATTTTGTAATTATTTGCCAAAACTAAATACAAATAGCTTTTATAAATACTGTATGGTGTTATATACAACATATATTTATTCAAAAATTTTATTAAAATTATATCAATTATTTTTTTTAAATTAAAAAGAAGTGCAATTAGGTCCAAGGTACACCACTAGTAGTGTACCTTGTACAATTTATTAAAAGATACAGAAAAACTCAATTTTAAGTAAGAAAATCTATTTATTAATCAATCACACACATATGAATTTAAATAATTTTTTTTTTTTTTTTAATTTAAAAATCATTAATCTGTCACAATCGTATTGTTGTTAAGTCTAATTTGAATCTAATAAGTGGAAAATATTAAATATTAACTTAAAAAAGACTACATTAAGTCATATTGTGATTATTGGTAAAAAACCTCACTCTTATTTATAATCAAGATTGTAGTAATTGGATAGGCCAATTCCAAATGTTTACTTTTGGAGCTGCATTTCTGATCCACCACACAATATGACCAGACTAAGGTACACAACTTGTATTGGGTTCAAGGTACACCACCCTGTTACTAAAAACGAAATTGCTAATCATAATGTTCAAGATGGGCTTAACTTGATTACAAGCATATGGGATTATAGCTATAAAGCTATTTCATGATGCATAACACGCATTTCAGAATATACAGTGTATGTGTGGGTATAGAAATACATAAAAGTATTTGAGAAAAATTTATTTTTGCAAGATTAATTTACTTTTTTAAGAACTCTTCAAAAAGTTAAGCTGCCAAGCAAACATAGATTATTTCACTTAGACCCCCTAACAGTAAATGTTTTAACCGCATGTGGTATTGTTTATGTATCTAATTAAATAGTGCTAGAAATGGCATAGGGCCGAGGTACACTTTATGTCCAAGGTACACTACTTTCCCCTACTTTAAAATGACAAAATTAATTGCAATTATTGCAGCGTCTGAATGTGTGCTTAATAAATTCGACATATACATAAAACAATAAAACAATTTATGTATGCAGTGTTTTGCTGGAAATATTGTGGTTACCGAAAACAGATGGCCTGAATTATATAATTGTTTCGCTCTATGTTTTGACTAGGCGTTGACACCAATATTGACATGAATTAATACAAAGAAAAAAATACATAATAATATTTGAATCAAATCGATACAGAACGATCCTATAGTTAATAAATGAATGCTTTTAAAAGTATATAGCTTTGGACGTGTAGCCCAAAACCCCGAAAAAACCGGTGTTGAAAAATGAAATAACATTATGATCAAAAATCATAATAAACTTCTGCTTATGCATTTTATCGTGTTTATTTATAAAAATTTTAGTCTTCAGTTTTTGAGTTGATTAACTTTTATTTCTTGATTTAAATATAATTCAAATTTAAATATAGTATCTTGGGAATTTAAAATGTGGAGACGATGAGGCAGAACAAAAGTACCAGTGATAAAATTTACTTTTATCATAGCACTTAATAAGCACTTAATTATTACTTTCAAAATAGGGTGTAGAAAACGGGAGCAATAAGCTTTTCCTCAACAAAGCTAACGAGGGAAAATTTGTTGTTAGTTTGATCTGAAATTCAGTGTCGCACTATTTGCAGAATTAAGGTGGGGAAATACTTGATAATTTTTCTTTTCGTGAGACATAAAATAGTGCATTATAAAATCATAATTTAGATAGTTCAACCTGGAAATATTAATTAAACAGATTATGTTTTCAGTACTGCTTCTTTTCCACAGTAAATTTTAGAATTTATTTTCCACCGATTTCAAAATTTGGGAACCTTATAACAGGTTCGTATGGATCTGCCCTTTTGCAAAGATTCTTTCATGAAAGCATTCACATTTTTGTTTGGATTTCAATTTTGGAATGTTCTTATTCATATTTCTATTTGTAAAATTCTGCATATTCTGTTTGATTGTGTGTGTCCTTGTTTGACAATTCCTTAATTATTTAATTATATATATATATATATATATATATAATCATCCTCTTCTCCAGTTTGTGTTAACTGTTTTACATGTGGTTACAATGCTTCTTTCTCGTTTTCTATCTGGTTTCCATGAAGATTTTATTTAATCTTTGTTTTAATTTAATATTTCACTTAATTTCTCATTCTATACGGTTTTATTGTTTTACGAAATCGATGCAGCGTTCACAGCTTTATGAAGTACTCGCCCCCTGATGAATATACTTCTAATTTTAAGCATTTTTATCCAATTATTTCTGTGGTTAATTATTTGTTTTCTCTGTCATTAGTTTAATGGTCCTTTTCTATTATCATTCATGTCGGCGTAAGTATTTTAAGTTATTATTGTACCTTATTGGTTCTTAATCTAAATCGCAACTTTTTGTGTCAGTCTTTCCTCTAAGTTGAATTCAGTTTTATATTTTTGTGTGTTGTTATTGTTTTAGTTCTATTAATTGCTAAATTTTAAGATTAAATTTTATTACGTTATCTATCATTTATATATATATATATATATATATGGTTTATGGAGATCCTTCAGAAAAACCATGGATGCATTTTAACAATACCTAATGTACCATTAATACTGAAATTTTGTACATGCACACTTCTTGAAAATAGAATTGACTAGTGTTTCAATGAAGTATTTTTCTTCTTTTCGATTACAACTAATTTTACAAGGTAATAACATGGGGTAAAATGTACCGAAAATTGTATAGTTTTACTATACAATTAGTATACATTAGTATACATACATTAGTATACAATTAGTATTAGTTATTATATTTACTATACAATAGTTTT
The DNA here is from genome assembly GCA_963930645.1 of Salticus scenicus. Taxonomy (NCBI): domain Eukaryota; kingdom Metazoa; phylum Arthropoda; class Arachnida; order Araneae; family Salticidae; genus Salticus; species Salticus scenicus. Next base: position 70,105,163 of record OZ005658.1, read on the forward strand.
ACTATACTATAGTAGCTCTGCGAAAATTTGTAATTCTTTTTTTTTTTTTTTCTTTTTAAATCCTTCCTTCAATCATTATACAATTCCATTTTGAAGAAGCGCGCAAAATTTGATAAGATCGATGCGTTAGTTTTGAGAGGTCGTGTCCGCCACTTTTCTCTGAAAGGTCTCCGGAAACTATGGCTGGTTATTTGATTGGTTGATTGTAGGGTTTAAGGCGGATTGACTACGCTAGGGTCCTAGACTTATAGGTGCAATGTCCTCCGTGGGGGGGACTAATCCGTATTTACACGAGTTTCGGAGAAAACCACCACTGGAAACTATGACCCACCGGCTGAATTTCCAAATTTTTTAAGGAAAATTTTAGAAAGTATTGTTTAAATGTTTTTTTTTTTTTTATATATATGCTTAGAATTTTAAGTAAAAAATGTTATTTATTATATAAAAAAGAAAGAAAAAGCAAGTTTTTTTTTTTTTTTTGTCGTTTTCAAAACCCATGGAACACTTTAAATTAAGCAACAAAATCATCCAATTTCCATAAAATTGTGATTTCTAAGCTTTTCACTACAAAAGAAGGAATTTAAAAAATTAAAATTTACGTAAAATATGCTTTCTATCTGTCAACTAATTACTAATTTTATTGTAATCATAAAATCTCAGAACAGAATTTTTTAATTTAATTTTAACCAAGCATTTCAGCTTTTTAAGATAAAATATAATTGAAAACACAGCTACTTTAAGGACGGACTTATCACCATAATTAAAATATCCACAATGCCTTCTTTATAAGTATCTAACATGACAGCTTTTTACATGAATTAAAACAAAACAAATGTAAACATCCGCAAGCATGTGACAAAAAATAATAAAATAAAAATAAAAAAATAAAGGCGCTTTGTTAATTTTCCTAGCTGTGATATGTTGTAAAAAGTCGCACGACATACCCACATTACAGTAGAAAAAAAATAAAGAGGGTTTTTATGCCTTAATTAACTTTTTTGGACGCACAAAACCTACGACGTATCCAACTTACTTGCGTGTCATTCTTTTTTGAAACACCTGTTACAAAAAAGTGAATTACCTGTCGCGAGCAAAATATAAGAAAAGCAAGGATTTTTTTTTTCTTTAATAAAGATTAATTTTGCTGCTATAGTTTGCAATTAGGATTTAATTTAAACGATTTTATTTTAAAGAAGACATGAATCTTGATTTCAGGTAATATCACGTTCCAAATAAATCCGTTGTTAAACTATGCAAAAACATGTTTCTAACAAATTAAATAGAAATAATAATTTAAAATTAATAATGCTTCAATTATACTAAGTCTACCTTCCTTTGTGTGTTATATAACATGTACAGAGGCCTTCGCTGCGGAATTTCTGTGGATTTCTTTATTTTCTTTGAGCGAAAATTTTACGTTATTTTAATCTCGATAGCGTATAGCATTTCTTTTACAACTCTCGTATGGCATGATAATGCTCGAATTTCTTACAAATAAATTGTAAACATATGTTTGCAAAAGTATGTATCATATGCGATTGAATAAGACACGTTAAATTTATTTTTTAAGAACAGTGGCAAAAGAAAATTGTACCTGCATGATCTAATGATAATTAAAAGTAATTTTTTCTATAACAAGGTGTGATCAAAATAAAAATAAGCATAATCATAAGAATTGCATTGTTCCGAAAACAAAAACTAAGATAAAATAAAATAAAATAAAAACTTTTTTCTTCAGCTGCATGAAAAAAAATTTTCGGTGAACTTTTTATTTTCGTGCACTGTTAAAAATTTCTGTAAATTTAATGTAAATATTTATCCAGAGTCTCTGTAAATTGAAAGTAATTCTTAGTTAAAAGTGAATAATCGAGATTCTCAATCTTTATTCTGTATTTTGCCTGATTTTATTATTTAATTTTTTAATTAAAATTAAAAAATGACTGTTTCTACTTTAGAAAAAGCATTCCAAGTCTGAAATATATTCCCACCAATAATTAATTAAATTAATATCAGTTATTAAAATGAATGTATAAAATAAGTTTTTTAACATCTCCGTTTATTTTTCTCTGTAATTTTACGTAAGACTTAATATAATAGATTACACAGAGTTTTCTGATGAGATTTTTAACAGTGTAGATGCTGAATTCAAAAATTATCTTTTTTTTTTTTTTTTCATTTTTTTCTGTTTCTTTTCTTTTTTTTTTTTTTTTTAATAACAGAGGTTTGAAAAAAAAAATATATATATATATATATCACTCATTTTAGTTAATTTTATTAAGCTGATAAACATTTTCAATAATGAAACAAACAGTTCCTTCATGATATGCTTTACGTGCTGTATTCAAACTTCAGCTTTTTTTTTTTTTCTTTTTTTTTTTTTTTTAACCCTCTACAAATAAAGTTTACACACAGAGAGAGAATTTTTCAATTTCAATTCTAATTATTTTGCTCCAATTCTTTTTAAACTTTTTTTTTTTTTTTTTTTTTTTTTAAACCCTAGATAACCAAACTTAAATCAGAGTTATTCTGTAACTATTCATTCGACTCATAGACTATGAATTAAAAATAAATATATTTTTATATTTCTTTTATTTAATAAAAATAATTTTTAAAAAGTATTAATTATTCAAAAAAAAAAAAAAAAAAAAAATGTATTATAATATTTCAATTAAAAAATAGAAAAATGGTAAAAAATTATTATTTGCACTCTTGGCAGATGTTAAAAGTGCGCTGTCCACAAATAGCCTTGTTACAGTAGTTGCATACATATTTTGTCATTCTGCGTTTCTTAGATAGACAGAAAATACAAATTCTGCGTTTGTTCGTCGCACTTTTAGTTATGTCTTCTGTGAGCTTTCCAATATTCAAATTATCTTCAATATTTAATTTGATGATCACTAAACATTTGACTGTTAGACGACTATTACAGCAAATCTCGAAAAGTAACAAGTGTACAGACGTGCTTATCACCTTCAGATAACTCAAGGTACTGTGAATGATGAGGTCTAAGCGCAACGGACGGGAACATCTCAAATTCGCAAAACTGGCAGTTGTCGATAGTCTATTTAGTCGAATGTTTAGTTATCTAGGGTTAAATTATTGATTTCTGAAAGGTAATTTTTTATTTTGTTTCAAAGGAAATTTCATTCTTTGATGGCGGCTTGCGTAGGTGAGTTTAATAAGTAATAATTAGAGACCCTATATTAGGAAGAGACTGGACATTGACGGAAAGTCGGCCATTTTAGTGCCAAATCGGAGCGATCCCCGTAGCACGTAATGCTTTTTTCTTCGCGATTGACACTTTACTATAGAACATAAATGAAAAAAAAAATATATATATATATTAAATTTGTCCAAAAACAATGTAGAATATAAATATGTATTTTTTTGTCTCAGAAGGAAAAAAAAAAAAAAAAAAAAAAAGAAGAAGAAGAAAAAGAAAAACGAATTTTGTTTTAATCTTCGATAAGATATGGTTACTTTTTCAACTCCAATAAGAAAACACAGGAATTTATTGTTACATATTTTTATATTCAGCAAAATACGTTGATTAAGAAAGTAATTCAACCTTATTTTTTCTGAGGACATACATTTTACAATTAAAAAGTTAGAAATTTTTTTCACAAAAATATTGTAATCTTAGTTTTTGTCTAGTAATTCATGAATAAATGTAAAACTACGACAAAAGAAAGGAAATTATTTTTTATTATTTTATAAAAATATTTATGCATAATTTTTACAAACTAAAAATACTTATTTTATTAATTTCAATTACGCATTATTATTACTAATGACGTAATTATTTATTTTTGTAAAAATATTAACCAATAATTAATGATAATAATTAATTAAAATATTAACTTATTTAAATATTATTTATAAAATTTATTATGGCAAATATTATTTAAAAGAAATTTATATTTTATATGCTAGTAAATGATGTACACCTTATTTTCTTTATTTTTATCAATTTATTTAAAAAAAAAACGAATACATTTTGCGTACTAGCAAATAATCAAAAATTATTATTTTTTTTTTATGTATATAGTTATTTTAAATATGCTTTTTTTTTTTTTAAATATATCAGAAAAATACATTCAGATCTAACATATTAAATATGTCACAAAACAGAATTTAAAAACTAATAGGTAGCAAATAAATAATGTATCTCATATGTTAGGAAATAAATATGTAAAACAGCATGCAATATGAGAATTCAAAGTATTTAAAACATGATATAGAGTAAATAATAATGCATGTTTATCTTTCAAATATATTCCAAAATTAATTTATTTCCCAAAGAAGTACAAATGTAATAAGTTCTCCTCCAGTTTACACTGAGAAAAATATTATACCGCCTTCATCTAGAATGAATAAATGGTCATTTTCTAAATCCTTAAACTAGAAATATAAATTTACGAGCTATGCGCATAAGGCACGCCAATAACCTGAATAAACTAAATGGTCGAGAATTTCTAGTCTACACATTTCTAGATGGTGAAACAATGTTCTGAATATTTTGTATTACGAGAAATTCTCGCTTAATTTTCTAGAATTGGGTCATAAACCAATATTATAGCTGCTGAAACCTGCCACTTATATTCGCATTTATTTGGAGATATTTTCAAATAGATTTGTCCTCGATAGTATAGGCAAACACTCAAGAATTCTAATAGGGGCTTCTAGAACTCGCTTTCCAAGGGGACTAGAAATTTTTTTATAAGAAATTTATAAGGATGACATGGAACTATTTTTTCTAGAGACACAATTTAGATTCTAGATGTCAGTTATAGAATTTTTTCTCAGTGTATTGGCGTGCCTTATACTCATAGCTCGGAAATCTATATTTCTAGTTTATGGATTTAGAGAAGCACCACCTATTCGTTCTAGATGATATATTTTTTTTCTCAGTGTATGAAGTAATATAATCGAAATTTCTTCTCAACGTAATGTTAAGCAATGGAACAACTGGCACTAAAATAGAGGATTTCGTCAAAAAGCCGACACGCCAATGACCAGTCTCTTTCTAATACAGGGTCACTAGTAATAATTAGCGTAAGTATTTTATTAATATTTGTTCACCAATAAAGGCTTCATTTGTTTAATTTTTAACACGCTTTTATTAGCTTCTCCTGTATGTATGTATGTATGTTTGTATGTTTGTAACCGCTCTGGGAGCAAACAAAAAATCTATATTGTAAAAAAAAAGACTTCCCCTACGTGAACGCCGTGGCGTCGAGGTATAGCTCCGCGCTACGAACCTAAAGGTCTAGCGTACGATCCCAGTCAGGGGAGATTTTATAAAAACGGTTTTTGTTTAATTCTAAATTATTTTAATTAAAGATTTAAATGTATGTAAATATTATGGTGTGTCACTCACACGATTTTCTCTTACCCTGCATTTTAATACTAAGATAGATATTTTGTGCTTTTTGGTTCACACTTCTATAAAAGCGTGTTCTTTTATTTTTTTAATGTAATTGGCATTCATATTGTAACTCTTGTGTGCTAAATTTTATAATGATTTGCAAGTCTTAACATTAGATAGATAGATATGCATGTACAGTAAAGCACCGTTTATACGTCTCTCGTTTATACGTTTTTTACAGTTATACGTCCTTTTAGAGAAGTCCCAGTTCATTCCTATTCATTTTAATGCAAAAATTCTTCGTTTATACGCCGCTAATATCGGTTATCCGTGTTTTCCATTTTACTAAAATTCGCAAAATTTCTGTACCTGCCACTATTTTCCATTCTAAATAAGACGGATTTTTCCTAGAAACCATCTTAAATGGAGGAACACAGGAAAGATCAAAGGTCGAAGAATACTGATCAAAGAATCAATTGAATTCACAGTAGAATTTTTAACACTCATACACGAGCAGCAAATCAGACGAATATTAAAGATTTTTAATGTTATTAAATAACTATCTGTATGGACATAAATCGTATGCTTATTATTAAAAATACGCAATATATGTAATTAATATTCAAAATGTGTTCATGTAGTTCTTCAGAAATGTAATATAATACTCAATATATGATATATATATATGATATATATATATGATCATCTTTATTATATATATATATATATATATATATATATATATATAATAAAGATGATCTATTAAGCATAGTAGAAGCCAAGCAACAGATACAAGATCACTGAAACACCAATGACCAATAAGATAAAAAAAAAAAAAAAATCCATCAGTGGATGAAATACACAATGTAAAGAAACCAGATCTATTAATTAACAGTCTGCAAAACAAACGAATCAATAAAGTAAAACAACAAATCTTAACTTAAAACCATAAACTTATCAAAATTAATGAAAAAACAACCCAAGAAACACAAGATAGGAAGAAGGAGGCAGGCGGCAAGACTTGTGACTTGCCTGTGGGGTTACACTAGTTTTACGCCGGCAACACTCCCCCAGCCTGCCACAACCAGAACAGGAACCATATGGATTTAAAAATGCAAAATTTCAAAGCAGATGAACAACAATGAAACCACGATGCCACAATGAAATTCACCGATTGATCACATTGTGTTTAACAGAATAACTAGAACATTAAATATAGTTGACAACTCAAAAAGGAAAAATCTGAAATTTTATTGGAAAAAGAAAGTTTGCATAGTAATACAAAGCAAATGCAACAAGCCTTCTACTTTTTTTTTTTTTTTTTTTTTTTTTTTGTACCCAGTCATGCATTAATGGTATGATTTTTCTCACTTTTTATAATACATCTTTTTTTTTTTTAATATATATATATATTTATTGCCTTAGAAGAAGTATATTATACATTTACTAACTAAAGAAACTTTATTAATTAGTATTTTCATATAAAGTTTTCTTAAGTGTTATTAAGTTTGTAGTAATCAAAGTATTAAACTTTCGATTATACGTCTTTTCATTTATACGTCCTTTTACGCCAGTCTCTTGAAAGACGTATAAACGGTGCTTTACGGTATATATATATATATTGACCATATTTTTATGATCAATTATAGGATAACAACTTTTATGATTTCGTACAAAATTCAACTAAAATATGCATTAAAAAAAAAAAAAAAAAAAAATCTGGAGTGACTCCACTCGACTTTCCGAACATTGAGTAATTAACAGTTTTGTAGATAAAGTGAGGAAAGAGGAGTTGTTAAACAAACAAAAGAGAGAAAACCATAATAGAGTATTTGAGTATTTTTCTCCATATATAAAACGATGTTTTTTTTAACGCTACTGAACTTTGAGCCCATAAGATCATAATGATAAAGAATTTTTCGTTGTGTCCCTGTAAGAACCTATAAATGCTAGATTCACCAAAATGCTTATATTTAGTGCAACAGTGATTTATAATATTCATATAAATTTTCAGCTCAATTGAATAAAGCGTTTAAATGCTATCGCACTTTTACAAATTTGGCCCCATAGGTCATAATGATAGAGAATTTTTCTTTGTGTCCCTGTAAAAAAACTATCAATGCTAAATTCACCAAAATCTATACAGTTCATGCATCTGTGACCTATAACATGTGTACAAATTTTTTGCTCAGATTAATAAAGTGTTTAGACGCTATCACACTTTAAAGAATTTGGCCCAGTAGGCTGTAATAATAAAGAATTTTTCCTGGTGTCCCTGTAAAAAAAAACTATATGTGCTAGATTCACCAAAATCTACACAGTTCGTGAAACTGTGACCTATAACATGTGTACAAATTTTTTGCTCAGATTAATAAAGTGTTTATACTCTATCACACTTTAAAAAATTTGGCCCCATAGGCCACAATGATAAAGAATTTTTCCTGGTGCCCCTGTAAAAAAACTATAAGTGCTAGATTCACCAAAATCTATAGGGTTCATACTATGGAGATTTACAATATACGTACCAACTTTCAGCTTATTCAAACAAAGCGTTTAGACGCTAGAGTGTTCACTCACATACATACACACATACATACACACACGCATACATACATCATCATAAAAATAGTGGAAACGGACTCAGGGGACCTCGAAACGTATAGAAACATCAAAATCTCAAATTCGGATTTTTGACATTATTACAATTGTTCCCTCACTAAAGTGTTCGGAAAGTAAAAACTTAGACGTGGTGGAACTTATCGAATAAAAAGCTATAAGAAACAGTTAAAACATCTTATTGAGCTCTTCACTTGTAGTCTAGTGTAATTGCTTTATTTTATTTTTTGTATTTGTTTTTAAATGCGCACGAAAATATATTTTATTCATTAAGTCTGTATAATTTAATAGCGATATAAGTCATGTACACACCTTTAGAATAATTTTATTCTAGAAATCTTTAGAGTGCAAAAAGGAAAAGTAAGCCTAATGCTCACGAACTTCCGACAAATGTTTTTAAATTTTTTTCTCTTTTATTAAATAATAAACAGTTTTCTTTTAGTAAAAATAGCAAACCAAGATTCTTAAATCTTCAATTAACACAATAATTACATGCATAGGTGGACAAAAAGGAAAATATACGTGCAATATATCATTTCAACCAAAAAAATTTCTTATCCAATTACGACATTTAAGCGGAGATATTTTGTACTTTAATTAACTTTTCCTGAACAAGAAAAAATTTGGTATGTTAACTTGTCACTCCCTTGTAACACCTGCTATTTACAAGTGGGTTACCTGTCCCGTAAAAATAAAGAGAGAAGAAAAAGCTAATAGAAAAAAACTGGTTTTATTAGATTATTTCTCATAAACAGTTAGTATACTGGAAGAATTTTTATAGGTTTAATGGTTGGCGTGAGATTTTTTGAGAAAGAAATAAAAAAAAAAGAAATGAAATAAATTGTATGTATATATCTAAATGTAAAAGAAAGAAGATAAATATAATCTTAAATAAAGAGCTGTACAAAGGATGCTAAGTTTATATAAATGTAAAAAGAAATTTGACATTTCTTTGGTCTTTTAACTTTGATTATTAGAGAATGTTTTACAATGTTATTTAAATATGCTGGAAGATTATGTTTTTATAAGCGTTGATTCTAAATTCATGATTTTCCTTACATTTGTACCAAACATTACTATGATTTCCACATAAATATTTCTGATAAATTTATATTATACATATATTTAATTTCTTAGTTCTAATTGTATCTTTTAGATTGCTTCATAGAAAAGAAAACCGAATAGTTATTAATGATTGTAGTAAACTGATATTGTGTAAGCAAACCACAATGGAGAAAAAAAAAAAAAAAAAAACACTTAACAATTGTTTCGAACCATACATATATATTTAATTTTAATATTTAATTTTGTTCATTTTTGCTTTTATTTAATTTAAGGAATTTTTAAAATTTCTATTGCTTCCAACTAATTGGTTATAAAGTCATTAGTTTAACTTTTCTAAGGCTAATATTACTTCTTCCATTCTTTTTTATTGTGTAGATTTTAGTTAAAAATTTATATCTTCAAAATCTCCAAAAAACTGATTAATAATCCTCCTATAATACATTTCATATCTGATGAATATATAATAAACAACTCACGTAACATTTTCGATCCGTTATTGTTATTTATTTATTGCATTTATAACACACACATATATATATATAGCTATAATATTATTTTTTATTAATAGTTATTGTATTTTATATTTTCTATCTTTTCTTTGTCTACCTTATTCTTCTATAACTTCTATTTTATTCAATCAACTCGGAAATTTTTAGAAAACATTTCCCCACTACGTAGCCTGTTTATAATTTATATAATCCTTTATTATTGTACATTCTTCTGTTATTTTAATTCATCCTGCTGTTTTTAAATATCGTGTTGTTAAACTTCCATTTCTTGTTTGAGAATAGAGTTATAATTTTTATTGTATTCCACTCTTTTTATTTTCTGTTCCTACCAGTGTCTAAAAGGTTCTGCTCTCTAGGTTGGTAGATGGGAGTTGCTGGATTCTATCCCAGGTCACATTCGTCGGCCTTTTCAATTCGTCGGAATTTTTCAAAGTTTTCTTTGAAATTCACATAAATTCGAGCTAGACCTTTTAAAAAAGAACCCAAAGGAGGGTATCTCACTCAGTCCTATGTTCCTATATGTTTTAGAATTGGCCTTAATCACTACGCCACACCACCACATTTTTATTTTTTTATTTCGTTGTCAGCTAACAATGCTTTCAGTCTTACACAGTTTAATAAGAATCTAAGCTCGTGCTGGCTCAGGAAGAGAGTGGGATTTATCCCCCTGAGCCTTTTAAATGTTGCTTTCTTTGCACATTCATTTGATTTTCACAAAAAGTATAGTTAATGCACAAATTAATATGCACAACTGCATACAAGTCAAGATGAAGACGCTCTCACAACCTTCTAACCACCACGATGTAATATATATATCAGACACTAGCTTATAAAAGCCCATTTCAGGCTTCCGAATTGATCCTGAACGAATATTTGACTTTGCTGTCACAATTTTATGCTTATTATCTGTACTAGCATACTGAAGTGTCATACTACAGTTCCATCATTTTTATCATAACCCCTTATATATTATGTGCACAGTCACAATTGCCCAGGGCGTAAAGTTGTCTGGATATTCGGAATTCCATCAACCCCATGCACGGTATTCTATTCATGTGTTGCAGTTTCGTATGAGGAAAAATCGTGCTTAATTATTTCGTCTAGACAACATCGATACACGTTTTCATAAGGTAGGGTGTTTACTTACAACATTCTTATTGACCTGCAGTTAATAAAATTTTTTTGTAGATATGTAAATAATGCTTTATGTTTTATGTTAGTTAATAAATATGTTTGGAAAACTAAGAATTGTGGATTATAGAAGGTATTTTTCTACAGTGAATTTTCATAGATATCGAGTTCGAGAACAAATTCTTTATCATTATTTTTGCTCACCTTATCTGACTACCCTTTTTAAGGGAAATATTGTAGTCTATTTAAAACTTCCACATCGAGTTTAAAGATGATTTAAAAATTCCCAAGTAGAAAAAAAAAAAAAAAAAAAAAAGGCTATGTGAGTTTGTGTGTTTCCGGGAAATTTTGTTACAGTCAAATTTTCAAAACTCTCTGAGAAAGATACAGCAACTAAATTTCATAATTAAGGCATATCCGACGTACAAAAAAGTTTACTAAGTTTTGATGAACTGAAAGTGATACAGAAAGCCGGCATAGCAAACACGACTATAACGATTTTCTTCAATGTAACCCTCTTTTTAGGTGGCCTTTCTTATACATTAATTGGTTACTACAGAATAATTGATAGAAGGTCAGTTTTAGATTTCGGAAACGGGTTTTTAAAAAATAACGGCTCTGTTGATTTTCTTCTACTTTTCCTCATTTGATTTACGTGATTCATGGTTTTCTGACTCTAAAAAAAGGCGACCTTGGAAATTGTGTGCGCGCGCGCACGATTTCCGCACATTCTCCCATGTGTATGGGGGAAAAAACTTTCTGACAGTAAAATCTCAAAATTGAAACAGATAGTGAAGTACAGTGTAAAAATGAGTTTGCCATGTTTTAATAAAAATCGGTAAGCGGGACAGAAAGTTGGTATCTCTACAAATGGTTCTAATTTTCTCAAAATATGCTGTACCCTTTCAGATGTCCTTCCGTGTGTATTATTTAGTTTACAGTAAAATTGATGGGCCTTTTAATTAGGTCAGTAAATTTTAGATATCGGAAGTAGATGTCTGAAAAAAAACAGCTCTGCCGATTTTCTTCAAACTCGCTGTATCGACTTCCTTTAGATGTTCCTTTTTATGTATTGGTTGGTTACTACAGGAAAATTAGTAGGAATACTGATTTATTAGGTTAAATATATGTTTTCTGACCACACAAATTTCAAAGAAAGTTTATAATATGTATAATAGTATTTAATGGAAATCATGTAGTAGTTTCGTACAATATTTTTTTCATTAACGATAATAAAAGCTACAACTATTTCAATGACTATACACCAGTTCTACCTAAAGGTAATTTATTTCTTATAAAACTCTGTTATTGAACTTATTATATATATATATATTAATTGATATGTTCATATTTTAATTTGTGATCAGAATATTTTAAATAGACTTACATTCATGCGTAAAAACCGCCTTAGAAGCAAGCTGTTATTAATTAAAAGGCACTCCTTTATCTAGGATTAGTCATTTATTCGCCATCAAAATTTCATTTCACGGTCCTCAATCTGTCATTAGGCGCTTTTGTTTAATATTTTAAAAAGTCATTCACAGACCTTTATGCTTTTTAGATACGAACCCCAATTAAAAATACCGCAAAAAATTATTGAAAAAATTCTTCTCCCTCCGCACTAACAATATGTTTTAAAACACCGCACCTATTCATGCATATAATATGGCTTAGCCTTACACTTTCCAACATAAAAAAAGAGTTCAAAAACTCCTTCCCCCCTCATTTTGTAGGGGGTGGTAAAGCGCCATCTTGTTCGAATGATGCCCGGGGGGAGACGAGTGGTGCTACACAATGGCCGCACGACAAGAGCACGTGTTGCCAATGCGAGAGGGTGATTTCGTTGCAATTGAGACGTCAGCTGGTAACCCCCACTAGCCTCCCTCATCTTTACTGATATGGAAAATGATGCCAACTTTGGTCTGCCCTTTTTGAGAGATTTGTACCGAGTCAATTGTCACAGATAGGCTTCCGGAAAGTGACAGCGAAGAAACCTATTATAGTCAAAATTTAATGTTACTGAATTCGAATGCCCAATTTTCACCAGTTTTATTGTAAAACTGTACCTTTTCTATCACTTACTGGGGCTTTTCTTAGAAATCTTTACAGTCATCTTTCTTTGTTCAGTGGTTGGGATTATTTTATAAAAGTTTGGACACTCGCAGGACATTCAATAAGAATACTCTTATAGTCACACTTTTATTGAAAATAATGTCAGTTTTTATCTGCCATTTTTTAGATATTTGTACCGAGTAAGTTGTCCAGATAGCCTTCCGGAAAGTGACAATAATGAAGTCGATTCTCATCAAAAATTAACACCACTAAAAATCAAATGATCGTTTTTCGATGACATTATTGTAAAATTGTGTCAAACTACATTCTCCTTCTCACTTTACAGCCATCTCTTTGATCAGCGGCTGCTGTTAGTTCACAAAATTTTGAACACTTGCAGAAAATTCTTTCAGAATTTTTCTACATTCTTTGTTTTATGGGAAATATTGCCAACTTTAATCATCCTTTGTCAGAGATTTGTACCTAGTAAGCTGTCACATGAGATAGGGTTCCGGAAAGTGACAACAACGAAACCTATTATTATCGTCAAAAATTAATGTTACTGAAAATCGAATGATAGTTTTTTTAGTGACATTCATTTAAAACTGTGTCAAACCACATCTTTCATATTGCTTACTATTGTTTATTTTAGAAATCTTTACAGTCACCTTCCTTTGATCAGTAATTTGTGATATTTTACAAAAGTTTGAACCTTTGCAGAACATTCTTTGAGGGTAGTTTTACATTCTTTTTTTCATGAAACAAGCCATTCCATCATTTGGCAAGGAAGAAGTAATAGCTCCTTTGATTTTCAGCGACATATTTTTGACAAAATGGCGGTTAAAAGATCGAAGATCATTTGGTTTTTATAGCGAAAATACTTCTCAGAAATTATCATAAAAAAGTCGTTATCGAGCGAAACAGGAGATTTTGCCTCAGTGAAATGTCTTATTTATCGGAAATACCTCAATACAAAGACACAATAACTCCCGTACGTTTTCGAAGATTTCCTAACTCAGTGTATACAGTTAAAATCTTCAGACATTTTAGTTTTACAAAATTAATATGTTTTTCATTTAATATTCAATTTAGTCTGATTCTGTATTCAAGTCTACGCTTGATTCACCTCGTTGCTGGATTAAAAGTTTTATTCTAGCCAGTAGAGAATCTAGAGCAATAGAGTTTGAAAATTGTATTGTTGTTTCCTAGAACATAACATAAGAATACTATAAAACTGATTAAAGGTGTACCATTTTTGTTAAAAAACAGTCGACAATTTTTGTAAAAAAAAAGAAAGAAAGAAAAAAGGAAATTCATTATTAATACTATAAATGCAAAATGCAGTTATTATTATTTTTTTTCTAAAAAACTAAAGAAAGAATTAATCATGCACATAACATTTCACGATATGTATTAAATTCAGAATATAAATAGAAAACGATAGATTCAAAGCACATATTCAATCATTAGAGCTTGATTATGCAAATCTCATTCACATTTTTTTTTAACACATACATGCACATAGGCGCATATTATATACAGGGTGATTAGAAAAAAACTACCCCGATATATGAGACCATAGCTGCCATACCGTTCCGAGAAACTGAATAAAAATTTGGTGGAAGATATTTTGAGGTATGCGCTCAAGAATTATATAAAAAACAACAGTTAAACTCTGACAGTTACGGTTACAGTGACAAAATTTCGAAATTTTCAAATGGCAACACCAATTTTTGTTTATTGGAATGGGATCTCCATAGCAAAAAACCATAAATAGCGCTGGAACGGTACCTCTAGATTGAAAATCACCAACGCTAGGCATACTAAGAAAAAACAGCTGTGATGTGCCTATCAGAGCACGACTTTCACTTTCTTAATGACGTCACATTTCACACTGAGTTTTCGGCTCTCACTAAAGTCTACTGATTCTGCTTCGAAAAGAAAAGAAGAGACCATGGTATCCTTAATTTCATGTCAGTCTACTGAATAAGGGTTTTAATGTCGTTGTTAGTCGTAAGACACCGTCATGACTGACGTCATCACACTAATTGAAAGACATTTTGAAATGCGTGATGTGTATCTTGCTTTCTTGCTCTGTGAAAAATATGCCGCTTACTGGGAAACATCATTATCATCATCAAAATCGATTTTGATTGCCATTTCACAATGCCTTGTTTTTCACGTAGGGCTAGGACGTCAGTCATGACGGCGTCTTACGACTAACAACGAAATTAAAGCCTTTATTTAGTAGCCTTACACGAAATTAAGATACCGCGATCTCTTCTTTTCGTTTCGAAACAGAATCAGTAGACTTTAGTCTGAACCAAAGACTCAGTGTGAAATGTGACGACATTAAAAAAATGAAAGTCGTGCTCTGTTAGGCACATTGCAGTTGTTTTTTTCTTTTTTTCTTAGCCTGCTAGCGCTGGCGATTTTCGTGCTACAGGTACCGTTCCAACGCTATTTATGGTTTTTTGCTATGGAGATTTCATTTCAATAAAAAAAAGTAGGTGTTGCCATTTGAAATTTTTGAAAATTTGTCGCTGTAACTGTAACTGTTAGAGTTTAACTGTTGTTTTTAATATAATTCTTTAGCGCATACCTCAAAATAACTTCCACCAAAATTTTATTCAGTTACTGTGAACGCTATGGTAGCTATGGTCTCATATATCGGGGTAGTTTATTTTTTAATCACCCTGTATGTATCAAAGGATATGCACATATCCTCTGAGCTAAAAATAAGTGTAATAAATAAAATTGGTCTCCGGAAATTTGAACCTAAAACAATCGATTATAGAGTAAATAATTATTTTGCATAATCGAAAATAGCCTGTGGAAAAAAAAAACCCGCACAATCACAAGTGAGGGAAAAAAAAAAAAAACTTACACCATAGTCAGAAAATGCATACAAAAAATAGACCAGAAAAGAGAACCCAAACGTGAGAAGGGAGGGAATGGGAACCTGAAGCTGTGACGAGGCTTATTAGAAAACTTAAGTAATGTTTCTGAAAATTCTCATAATAATAATAATAATAATAATTTGTTTTTACGTAAGAAAAAGAAAAGGGAAAAAATATTTTGAATGAAACAAATTACATATTTATATAATTTGTTTTAGTAAAGGTTTATTTTTTCCTTTTTTTCGCAAAAAAAACAAATTGTTATTATTATTAGTATTATTTTGGAAAATGATGTAACCTTTCTAATTCTTTTAGTTCGAATCCCGATTTAAGACTAGATGTTCGTAGTGATTTGGAAACCACTTTAAGCTGAAAGTTTCAGTTTAATGAGCTTCACAGTCGGAATATTGAATTTAGAGCGAAATCACTCCCCTAAAAAAAATGCACTTCTAGTACCAGTGATGCCAGATGGTCGAAAATTATTTCCCCAAACAGGTCTTCAAATTTTCCGAAATCAGGGGTTTTTTTTCAAAAAAAAAAATCCCCAACTTGATTTCTACTAAAAACGGAAAAAAAAAAAAAAAAAAAAAAAAAATCAAGCAGATTTTTCTATGATTTAAGCTCAGATTTTTCTCCAAATGAAGGCAATTTTCGAAAAAAAATTCCCAAATAACAGTAAAGCTATTGAAAGTCTCTAGTCGTAGGGATAAATCATTATGTTGCGAACATTGACAGAAACTTGAAGAACTCCCCGGATTTGTCACCAAAAATTTTAGAATTCCCCAAAAAAGTCCCCACAAACATTTGGTCCCCAAAATTGTCCCCAGAAGCCTAAAAAAGTCCCCAAAATGGGGATAAAATCCCCAATCTGGCATCACTGTCTGGTACTTATTTCTTATTGAAATACCTGTGCGACTGTTGCGTCATCAAACTCACGTGACGTCGCACCCAATGAAATTTACGAAAAAACGTAACTGTAGTCGGTAACTGTATTTTCTACTAAAAAAAGATTCGCAGAGTTTTCGTTCGCGTGATTATTCTTTTTTGAAATGTTCTAAAGTTAAAATGTAATGTTTATATTCTGTATATATTGTATTATGTCTTCATTAAACTTTGTCATGTGCTAAAATGGTTGCGGAGTTTTCATCTGAGACTTTCACCTTTTTATTCGACGCCTCAAATTAAATTGTTTTTATGGAAAAGCAAAGAATAATTAGTCTTATATCTACATTAAGTGCTCTACCAAGCTAGCCAACAATATATTATTTATTTATTCATAATCGCAACACGTGATTATTATTATTTTTTTTTTATTCATAACTATTGAATAAAACCACATGTTCATGTTAAAAAAAAAAAAAAAAAAAAAAGTTTTGTTATATTATAACAAAAATTCAGAAAAACCTGAATTTATTATCAATTTCTTTTTTCACAATGTTACTTTTAATATTGCATCTTGTGCATTACTTTCAGTTTAAACTCTAACAACTCGCTATTTGAACATGAAGTTCTTTTGACTCGTACCATTGTTTCTCTAAATCTCTTGCTCCCAATTCAATTCAGCAATAAGCATATGAAATTCACTTTCATAAATCGCAAATAAAAACGGAGCCTCTGAAAAACTAAAATAATAAAAAAAAAAAATAAAAAAAATATTTCCAAGCCGTTCGATGACATAAACTTTCATATTAAAAACAAAATATTATTTTCCACTGGCCTTCTATTTATCTTACCAGTTATTTTTTCACGCGTCGCTTAACCAAAGGGCCCTTTATTGAAACTCATAAAATGGAATTAAAGCCCCTTTTGACGCAACTAGTTCGGAATAAGTTTTTACTTTTGCCGATATCTCCGTTTTCTTGTTTATTTGTTGGAGTCTGTCGGGAAGCATCGGTTTATCTCCTACGATATTAAGAGTTATTATCGGTCCAATCTTCTTTACTAGAAGTTTCATTTTGTTTTTTGTTTTTATCCGTTTATTAGTTTTTGTTTTCCTTTTTTTTTTTTTTTTTTTTTTTTTCTTATAAACGAAGCAAGCCCAAGAAAAGAAATTAATATGAGGGTATCTGTTTTGTTTATGGAGATTATATTATTTTATTTTTCAATCTGTTTTTCTTGATCTTCATGGGGTTTTATTTGATGCTTAAGTAGATTTTTAAGGACTTGAATTCATTGAAACAAGTTCATTAAAGTGTAAAAGTAAAGATATGCATGTCTGTTGGTGTTCCAGAAATAATAACGTGAAAAGGGGAGATTTTTTTAAAAAAGAATATAACCAGAAGCAAGGATTTTATTTCCTTGAATTTGTAAATGAATAAAATGAAATAAAAGGATAATTTGAGAATTTTTTTGTCGGTTAAATAAATTTTTATAAACGACGCAAATACAAGAAAATAAATTAATATGAGGGTGTCTGTTTTGTTTATAGGGATTATATTATATTATTTTTCAATCTGTTTTTCTTGATTTTCATGGGGGTTTATTTGGTGCTTAAGTAGATTTTTAAGGACTTGAATTCATTAAAACAAGTTCATTAAAGTGTAAAAGTAAAGATATGCATGTCTGTTGGTGTTCTAGAAATGATAACGTGAAAAGGGGAGATGGATTTTTTTTTTTTTTTTTTTTTTCCCTTAAGAATATAACTAGAGTCAAGGATATTATTTCCTTGAATTTGTAAATGAATAAAATGAAATAAAAGGAAAATTTTAATTTTTTTTTTGTCGGTTAAATAAATTTTTATAAACGAATCAAATACAAGAAAAGAAATTAATATGAGGGTATCTGTTTTGTTCATGGAGATTATATTATTTTTTAGTCTGTTTTCTTGAACTTCATGGGGTTTTATTTGAGCTTAAGTAGATTTTTAAGGACTTGAAATCATTGAAACAAGTTTATTAAAGTGTAAAAGTAAAGATATGCATGTTGGTGTTCCAGAAATAATAACGTAGCGAACGTAGCGGGGAATATATATATATATATATATATATATATATATATATATATATATTTTTTTTTTTTTTTTTTAAGAATATAACCAGAAGCAAGCATTTTATTTCGTTGAATTTGTAAATAGAGAAAGTGAGATGAAAATAAAATTTTAAGTTGTTTGTGGGCTAAATAAATTTTTATGAACGAGACAAGTACAAGAAAAGAAATTTATATGAGGATATCTGTTTTGTTTATAGAGATTATATTATTTTTAATCTGTTTTAATTATTACTATTATTATTTTAAATCTTTATGGAGTGTTATTTATTGCTTAGGTAGACTTTTAAGGACTTTAATTCATTGAAAGAAGTTCATTAAAGTGTAATAATTAAGCCACGAACCCTTCGTTGGTGTTTCAAAAAATGATAAATTGAAAAGAGGTGATAAAAAATATAATAAAAAGAAACAAGGATCTTCTTTCTTTCTTTCTTACTTTCTTTTTTTTTTTTTTTTTTTTTTTATTAGTGGTTAAAATAATATAAAATGAAAATTTTAAATTATTTGAGAGATTAAATAATTTTTTTCTTGTTAAAATAACATAGTAAAACATGAAATTCTGTAAGTAAACAATTCGTATACTCTGATGAGTGTTCTCACAAAAGGAAATTTGAGTACCACTATTTTTATGCAGTAATTTTAGACTTGACTAATTCTAATCGTTAATATTCGTTGATACAGAATGTTTTAAAAAAAAACAAAACAACTTTTATATGACATAGTTATGAAACAGTGAGAGATAAAAAGGAGAAATAAGTGGTATGTTAGACAGACAGATCTGGAATTTTCTATATAAATATATTACGAATTGATTTTTTGTCTGGACCTGTTTTAAAATTAAATTTTTATTCAAAGCTTCGCCTTGTTATCGTCGGACTTCGACCTAATCGGTGGTATTCCAGTATAATAAAAATATGTTGCTCCAAGAAATACGACATAATGTTTTTCAATTTTCTATCATGACTACTTCAATACAACTCCTTTACACGTGTCAGCAATGAAACAGAATTACGAATGAATTTCTGGAATTCAAGAAACCATCCCATACTTTAATAATAAATGAAACTCAAACAAGTGTCATTTGAAAGAGCATATACAAACATGTTTTTTGATGCATAAATTAACTACCCTCGTCAGCTCGTTTTCGAGTTGCAAATTCAGGAATTTCACTAATAATCGATATAACCACGCCTGAATCGATAAACCACGCCTTACTAAAATAATGAATGAAATTCAAACAACCAGTAATCGAAAGAGAATAGATAAACGCTTTGTTTGATGTATAAATGAATTGCCCATTTCAGATCGAGATATAATGTCTAAAAATTCCCTAATTAGTACTTAAATTTCTACATTAGTAGAACCTTAAAATTGATAAAAGTCATGGTTTAGAAAAGTTTTTATCGAGACTCCTTCCACTCCTTTCTCATTACTACGTTTTTACTTAAACTTAAATATAAATTTCTCGAGAACGGGCTCACGAAGGCAAACAGTTTATGCGTCGAAAGTCACGTTAGATGATACCTTCTCGAATGAATATCATTTAACTAATTTCTATTATTATACTATTGAAATGGTTTCCTGGCGAATACTATTTAAAGCTTCATGTACTTGTGGCGCTACCTATTAGCCAATTTTGAAACTATTTCTGCCAACTGGTGTATAACAAATTCCAGACCTGTCCATCCAACATACCACTTGTTTCATCTTTCTGTTTCTCACTGTCTCGAAGTTATGTCATTCCGAAGTTGGGAAGTCTTTTCTGAAACATGCTGTATGTATTTAACCCTTTCAGAGGCAGCAAATTTTCTTCATTTAAAATCCACAACCACCAGAAATCACCAACAATATAAACAGTCAAGAAATAAATGAAATTATTCGTCTAAGTTATAAAAGAAGAATTTTATAAAAAAAAATTCGGGGACAGTTTTTGCATTTTTGGATTAAAAATTTTGGTTGCACTATTCAACCACCGCCCCTGAAAGGGTTAAAGAAATTATATAAAAATTCTGGTATCCAAATTTTCCTTTCTACTATCCCTGATTCTGATAGAAGATTGGTATTTACATTCCAGTAATTGATTTGTTGTAATATAAAATGAAATAAATGACATACAGAAGTTTAATTTCTGAGAAATACTATATAATCATTGAATAGAGTAATTCAGCATAAAATTTAGCTTATTCGGGTTCCATTAAAATTTTTAAAGTTCGTATTCAAACGAATTCTCATTCAAAAAAGCCGATACAGTTTTTTTTTTTTTTTTTTTTTTTTTCAGACGCATGAAAATGATTAGAATAGTTGAAAATTGTGAATTTTTTTGTTTGATTATTTTCATGCATGCAATAATTTAAGAAAAATATCTCACTCGTCGACTCTTTTTTTTTTTTTTTTTTTTTAGATACTATAATCAGCATTCACAGAATAAATAAATAATAATAAAAAAAAAAACTTTATCTTCTTTGTTTGTACTCTAAATAACACTGCTCTGCAAAAAATAATAAATAAATAATATATATATGTATATATATATATATTCTTTTTTTTGAGTTCTGGTACCATTCTTGCTGATTCTTATGTAAAACGACCTCCTGAATCCGAGTATGACACCCATTTTGCCCCGTCACCTACCGTTTTCTAGAAACACTACCCCCTCCCTCAATTTCTTTCCCTGTTCAATAATTTTACGACCATGAATTTGATTTGAAGAAAGAAAAAGAATTAATTTAACACATTAAAAAAAAAAAAAAAAGTTTAAAAAATAGCATTAATAATCTATTAAAAAAATGTAAGATATATAATATAATATGTAATGTGCAATATAATTTCAGTGGCAAATCCTTCCCAAAAATTTTCAATTGTCGCAAATGTCCATGTTTTAGAATTTTCCAACTCTATAGTCCCTTAGAAGATATTTAACTGTTAAAATAATGCCCCCTACCCCCCTAAAAATCAAATTTATAGCCATAAAATCACCGAAAAATGATAAAAATAGGGGCCGTTCCTAAAAAACGGTGGGCGATAGGGTAAAATGGGCGTCCTATTCGGATTCAGGAGGTTATTTTACATAAGAATATGCTGAAATTGTGTCAGGGGCAATTTTCATGCTGTGCAATGTAATGAGCTAAAATCCTTATTTTTGCCTGAGAACTTTATTTAGTGACATATTTCATATTTAATTGTAAAATTCTGTTTGAAATAAATAATAAATAATTTTTTATTTTATTTTATTTTTATTTATTTATTTATTTATTGTGAGCGTGCGTATTATTGTGTTCAAAATTTGCTTATTAGTTATTTTTTTTAAAGAAGTTTTACGATTTATCAATTTTTGTTAGGTAATTTAACATAGTTGATAACGTTGACATTTACACTGAGGAAAAATTCTGTAACTGACATCTAGAATCTAAATTGTGGCTCTGGAAAAGATAGTTGCATGTCATCCTTATAAATTCTAGTCCCCTTTGAAAGCGAGTTCTAGAAACACCAATTAGAATTCTAGAGCATTTGTCTATATTATCGAGGTCAAACTTATTTAAAAAACTCTGCAAATAAATGATAATACAAGAAGTGAGTTTCAGCAACTATAATCTTAATTTATGACCCAATTCTAGAAAATCAAGCGAGAATTTCTCGCAATACAAAGGATTCAGAATATTCAGAGTATTGTTTCATAGACTAGAAATGTATAGACTAGAAATTCTCGATCATTTCGTCTATTCAGCTTATTCGCGTGCCTTATACGCACAGCTCGGAAATCTATATTTCTAGTTTATGGATTTAGAAAATGACCACTTATTCGTTCTAGATGAAGGCGGTATATTTTTTTCCTCAGTGTATGGGTAGTAGACAATTTCTGTGTAATGAGTACAGAAAATTCCACTGCTATACGGTTTCTACACTAATTCGATATAGTGCAGGAATTTAGGCTGCTAGGCATGACACGTACATATAATTATTATTTTGTCATAAATTTTCAATCTTATATTGCTTATATTGATTAAGAAAAAGTTCCTGGCTGGTAAAATTTTGGGTAATTTTCCCACTTCTGTTCAAAACTATTCTTAAAAATTAAAAGATAAATCATATAAAAAAATAAAATTATTACTTTTTTAATTATTTGCATACATTAAAAAATAAATCCAAAAAGTTTAAAAATTCACAATTATTCTAATAATTGTTACGTCTGTTACTAAAATTTTGTTGTAAATAGATTAAAGAAGAGCGTTTACTTTGTTTAAAAATACCATAATATAAAATGCGCAAACAGCAAATTAAAATAATTTGGTGTGGCACTAACGCGACATTTTCTACCGGGAAATTCAATGCTATAAAAGCAGTTTGCTGAGTAAGGCGTCAAATAACAAATACAATTATATTGGGTTTTTCGAAAAGTAATTTCGTTTTTCTCAGCAGCGGACTTAATTGCATTTTTTTTTCACACCATTTTCACAATTAAGCTGCATTACCATTATATATTGTGACAGCTGATATAGCAAGGCTTGCTTGTGAAAAAGTTCGTTTTATTCTGCTCAATGGGTTTTGATTGGTGCCCTAATAACCCTTTCATTCCCAACTTTTTCCCTACATAAAACAATAAATCTTATACTTTGTCATAACTTTATTTCAAACGTTGTGTATATAAATATTTTTTTAAAATAGGAGTTATAGCAGAGTACGAATTAATATAGCTAACAAAGCAACTGATAGATGTTTATTTATGTTTAATATAATGTGCCATTAAAAATCATAACTTTTGAATAAATAAAAATATCAAAATTTTGGAGAATTACATATTGTAATTAATTAAAATACATATTATAAACATTAAAGAATAAAATGAAAAATATTTCAAACAGTTAATTTACTTAAATTGCCCAAAACAGGAAACTGATTCCGATATTAATATCAGAACAGCGTAAAATATACTTTCAATTATCAACAAAGATAGTTAAGTCATCCAAAATAGGTATTTTTCAGTGGAAAAATGTATATAGATTTTAATATTGTTCATTTTGAATCAGCGGGAGTGTTAGATGGTAAGAAAGAAAATCTGAAATGTTATGATTCCAATTGGAATCACGGGGAAGGAAAGGGTTAAATAAAGAAAATCAGAAGCGACATTTTCGGCATATTTTGTTTTTGCTATCAAAAAGGCGAAAATACTATTCAAACAAGGAAAAAAGTATACGATGTGCTTACAGAAAATTTATTTAAAGAGCGCCAGTGTCAAAACTGATTTACCAAGTTTTCTTCCGACAATTTTGACGTTGAAGATGCATTACGTTTTGGAAAACCAGTTTATGTTAATGAAGACAAAATAAAGTATTGATTTATGAAAACTGCCAAATAAGAACTCGTGAGATCGCTAAGAAACCGATCAAAGTGGAGAATATATAATTCAATAAAATATTTATGCAATATAAGAAAATCGTCTTTCATTTTCAAAGGAAAAAATGAAATTATTTTCCGAACAACCCAATATAAATTTACGGTAAAAACAATTTAACTTAAGCTTCAGGAAAACTTTACTTGACAAATAATTCTGTGTGAGGGAAGCTGATGCCCACCTCAATCCCACTCTTGATTATTGTACCTACATTTATATAGAATGTAAAGTTTATTCTAGATTATTCAGACAACTTTCACCCTCACCATTACTTGAAACATATCAATCTTGATCAATCTTTTCAAGTAAACACCTTACATTAATTGCCTGAAAATATTTGTTTTTAAGTTACTCTGATAAGAGACAGAGACAAAGACCAAACGTTACAAATTTGACTTAAAAGGTACATTAGCTTAAAAAGTACCATATTTAACGTATGAGGGTCATGAGGTATTAATTTTAATTTCTGAGCAGTTTTAATACACATGATAAAAAGTAAAGCTTCCACTAATTATATTCAATAAAATAGAGTGTTTTCGTCTAGTTGTTGGTAGTCCTGTATATCTTTCAACAATTATGTACACAACACGTTGTGCACTTGAATATAATCGTATTCTTGAATATAATCGTATAATACACATCATATCCATCAGTTTCAAAGTATTGTCCTACAATATTCTAGTTCTTTTGTGTAGCCCTGTAAAGGAACGGTGAATGATTTTCATGCCACATTCTACATGAAACATGCTTTTATGCATATAAAACATATATATATATTTATTTAATTTGGTTATTTTAGCCTATATAAACTCTACTTACTTGTAAAATGTGTAAATATAACAAAAATTTAATTTCGAAAATTTGACTCCAAAACAATACTTTATCGACCATATATACGAGTGAGCGAAAGTAAAAATAGTTTGGGGTGAAAATATCAAGTAGAAGACTCCATTAGGTGATGGAAAAAAAAAAAAAAAAAAAAAAAACTGAACATTTGCGTGCGTGGATATTTTGGGATATTTTGTTTAAAAATTTTTCAATCTTCATCCATAATTTGTTACAGCTTTTTATTGAAATTAAATATAAATTATTGACTTCCATTAGTATTGTGATCATATGTTTTCTTTATAGAGCAAATATTATTTTATAAACTTAAAAGACATTGAAAAGAAATTAAAATAATATTATAGTTTTAATATATTAAAGAACACGCTTTTATAGAAATGTGAATTAAAAAACACAAAATATGTATCTTAGTATTAAAATGCAGGGTAAGAGAAAATCTTGTGAGTGACACCATAATATTTACATACATTTAAATCTTTAATTAAAATAATTTAGAATTAAACAAAAACCATTTTTTAAAAATCTCCCCTGACTGGACTCGAACGCTAGACCTTTAGGATCGTAGCGCGGAGCTTTACCTCACAGCCACAGCGTTCACGTAGGGAAAGTCTTTTTTTTTACAATATAGATTTTTTGTTTGCTCCCAGAGCAGTTACAAACATGCAAACATACATAGAAACACACATACATACAGGTGAAGCTAATAAAAGCGTGCTAATAAAATTATTTGAAAGATGTATATTTTAATGTATTTGGTTTCTTCTTCTTTTTTTAGTACGGAACACTATTAGTCTCAATTTACGTATAAAACGCTGTCTCCAGTTTTACGATGGTTGGACATTTATCGAAATCGAAAATATAATTGAATAATTTGAAAGCGATGTTATAATTTGAAAAAAAAAAAAAAAAAAAAAAAAAAACTAATAGTCCTCCATACTAAACTAAATTCTGCTTTTGCCTGAATTTCATGAAAGTAGTTTTTTTTTTCTTTGAAAGAAAAAAAAAAGGATAAGAAAATTAATAATTATCAGTATCGAAACGGACAGTATCGAAAAAGTTGAAGAAACTTTTTTCTAGACAAAAATACATAATTTATTTTAACTTTTAATTGTTGCCAAAAAAGTTTACGAGTTGATTTTAAATTTTTTTGAAATGAAAAGAAATTTACTTGTAAGTAGTATTAAAATCGATGTACAATTTTCTGAAAAGTTAAACATGCAAGGTAAAATTGATGTCATTATAGCTCTAAAGGTATTAATTTTATTTATTTATTTTTTTCGTTTCTGGTTTTTGATCATTATAATGTTGAAATATTCTTATATGTATATATATACGTTAAATCACATGACTGTCGTTTTAAGTCTTATAAGAAAGCATATTTTTCTATACGGATTAATGAAATTTTTAGGTAATTACTTGAAAGAAACTGCCTTAACCCGTTAACGCCCGAATTAATTTTGCAAAATATTATTAGCAGATTATTTCACTTCTCAATTAATATAGACAGCCAACAGTAAAATATATCAACTTAATCAATTCTTCTGATAGTTTTAAATTTAAAGCCTATCCTCATTTATTGACGTTTAGTGATCTAGCGAAAAAACTTCGAGATAGAAAAACTTTGAGATAACAGATTAATGTCCTATTATATGTTGACAAAGTAAAGTATTATAATATATATATATATTATTCAACTGGATTTAAGGTAGTATACCTGCGCAAAAAGCAAATATACGTGCGACGAATGAAAAATCATAAAATGATTATCCAAATTATGAAATAATAATTAATAATAGGTACATAAAACTTTCAGGAATCATTTAGAGTGACGCGATAAACTGTCACTAAAAAGCAGAAATCATTCCAAGAAACCACAAAAAATATACGTGCCATTTTATTAGCTGTCCTCAAATGAGGACATTGTGCGCTAAAGGATTAATATAAACGTATTTAGATGTGCTACTGTTTGTTAACAGGGTCATATGATGTTATCAAGTCACTATCATAACATGTCTGAGCATTTTTTTTTCTTAATTATAATGTATTTACAATAACACAAATCTGAAAATAATAATAATAATAATAAAGATACTGTTACAATAAAATAAAAATATATTTATTATTAATGTTAATTTTTTTCATTGAAAGATATGTTAAATACCTACACCAGAAATAACATACTTATAATTTAAAATAACTTTAATAGATATTAATTTGCTTATATGAAAATTGAATTTGTAGAAAATGATATTTTGGTGTAAGAAGCAATGCTAAAATAAAATAAAATGTTTTTCTATAAAATAAAACCATTAATTATAAACTATTATTCATTAAAAGATTTTTAGAAAACGGAATGAGATATTGCCAAAATAAATAAATAAATAAATAAATAAATAAAATAAAATAAAATTTATATTAAATTCTCAAAAATATATAACCTATTTTTTTTCTTTTTTGGGGGCATTCTTACAAAAAAAAAAAAAAAAAAAAAAAAAAAAAGTTTAAATTTAAGTCTACTAAAATTTTGAAAGTTTCAAAACTTTGTAAAAGAAAACTGTCTAAAAATAAAAAACAAAGAGCTAAGTTTAGTCGAAACTCTTTCTTTATATAAGTCACTTTCCTTCTGTTCTCCCGTTTTTATATGAAGCAACATTCCTTTCAACTTATTTATTTTTATTAAATAAAAATATATTTTCCTAAATATATATTCACAACTAAGTGATACTTTTTCCAAAGAAAAAAAAAAAAAGATAAATTTTATTTATTTATTTATCTCGAACTGATAGAAAAGAAGAATGCAAGTCCCAAACCCTTTCTTCCTTCATTTCTTTTTCGAGTGCAAATATATAATATAATATTTCAGCAAAAGTTTTTATTTTATTTTTTTATAGAACCAATTCTCCATAGCTCTTCATTGAATTCCGATTTATACGTCTTTTCACTTTATTGATAATGTGAGAAAGCTTCATACGAAGGGGAAGGACCAATATTTAGGAGGATATATATATTCCAAATTTCCTTTTATTTATTTATTTATTTTATTTATTTTATTCGTTTTCAAGCTTTGGTTTTTAAAAGTTATTTTCTATTTTGAAAAGCGCCGGTGCTCAAAGACCTATAAATTTCACCAGATTTTTCTTATAGATATATAACCATGCGTTTTCGTTTTTAATATGATTTTATTTTAAAAGGCGTTCGTTCTGGAACGAATGTGAGAGTTTAGTTTTTTCATATCTACTTATTTCGATTGGAAGGGAAAAAAATAGAAAGAAGGAGCTATTGACTACATTTGACATTTGGCTGTCAAATATTTCACGCTAAATTCCCTTTTATATTTAGAGATTGCCTTCCAAATTATATTTCCTGCCAACTTATTTATATGAAATGCGATTATATTGATGTGTGTGTGTGTGTGTGGGAGGGGGGGGGGGGTATATTAAAAATATTAAAGCTTGAAAAGTTTTGATTTTTTAAAAGTATTACATTAAATGTTTCATACTCCTTTTAAAAATGGTTATACAAAAAATACTTAGATTTGTGAAATTTTTCGAAAAGAAAAATGAAAATAATTTTAGACATTGTATCAAACATAAATGTAACGATAGTAATAACATATACATAATTTTAAACTCTCTATTTTTAGTGAATTTACTTTAATAGGTTATTATGTTAGTATGTAATGATAATATGACGATGAATGATATGATGTTGATAAATGATATAATGATAGTAATAATATATACATTATTTTAAACTCTCTACTCGCAGTGAATTTACTTCATATGTTATTATGTTAGCATGTTACTGTACGACTTAGTGATAAGAATATTCAGGATTAAATGAAATAATTACAGTCATTACATTAAAAAAAAAAAAAAAAATTCTACACCGTAAAGGACGTTTTGTTGGGAAAACAAAATTCTTTTTGGTGACTAATGTTGTAGATTTGCTTTGTCATTTTTAATGTTAATTTTGTACTTTTAACCAAATCTACTTGATTAGATTGAGTCACTGTTATCGGATAGTCTCATAAGATACGTTATACATCTCTCTGTAAATAACCAATGTGCGAGTGGTGTAACACCATTCGATTCTGTTCCCAAAATTTTTACTAAGGCTATATCAGCAATTTATATAGGAATTTCCGCTAGTGTTCGGAGACTTTTGTTACCGACTGTATATTGTGATAAGTGTTTATATTACTTTTTATATTAGTTTTATATTACTTTTCGAGATTTGCTGTAATCGTCGTCTAACAGTCGAATGTTTAGTGATCATCAAAATAAACATTGAAGATATTTTGCATATTGAACAGCCCACAGAAGACACGACTAAAAGTGCGACGAACAAACGCCGAATTTTTACTTTCTGTCCATCTAAGAAACGCAGAATGACAAAATACATATGCAACTACTACAACAAGGCTATTTGTGGCGAGCACACTTTTAACATCTGCCAAGAGTGCAAAATATAATTTTTAACACTTTTCTATTTTTACTTTCTCTTACCCATAGGGTCGAGAAAGTATTGTTTTAGGGTCAAATTTTCGAACGTGAGTTTTTGTTATATTTACATGTTCTGAGGTCCCCTGAATACGAAAATCATGTTTTTAGCGAATGGTCTGTGTCTCTGTCTGTCTGTGCGCAAAAAAAAAAAAAAAAAAATTACTGTAATATTAAGAATAAATTCAACTTTTTTTTGGATATTTAGCGTTATACTACTTCTCTAATATGGAAATCGTTTTTATTATCATAAAGGATAATTTTTTAAAATAATAATTTTAATAAATTATTTTTTAAAAACAGAATTACTTTTTAATAACCGAATTAAATTCTATATAAATGTAGGTGCATTAATGAAACGGGGGGTTTAGGGGGGGAGCGGTAGGACCCCTCACACAGAAATTTATCATAGAAAACTCTTCTGAAGACTAATTTGAATTGTTTAACATAGTTTTATATAACAGTACTCGTTATCTTACCTCTTAATCTCCAACCTGTATTTATTAACACGCTTTTATTAACTTCACCTGTATGTATGTTTGTATGTTTGTAGTATCAATGTATGTTTGTAACCGCTCTGGGACCAACCAAAAAATCTATATCGTAAAAAAAGTCTTTCCCTACGTGAACTCTGTGGCTGTGAGGTAAAGCTCCGCGCTACGAACCTAAAGGTCTAGCGTTCGAGCCCAGTCAGGGGAGATTTTTTGAAAATGGTTTTTGTTTAATTCTAAATTATTTTAATTAAAGATTTAAATGTATATAAATATCATGGTGTGTCATGCACACGATTTTCTCTTACCCTGCATTTTAATACTAAGATAGATATTTTGTGCTTTTTAGTTCACATTTCTATAAAAGCGTGTTCTTCATTTTTCCCTGTAATTTTACGTAAGACTTAAGATAATACACTGTAAAAAAATAACTATTACCAGCTGCAAGAAACTCTCTGTGATTGGAGAAAATAATTATTTTCTCCAATCACAGAGAGTTTCTTGCAGCTGGTAATAGTTATTTTTTTACAGTGTAGATTACACAGAGTTTTGTGTTGAAATTTTTAACAGTGTATGAGTCGAATGATTAGTTACCGAGTAACAGTGATTTAAGTTTAGTTATCTAGTGTTAATCAGCATGCAAAAATACACCAATAAAACTCATCATCGCCAAGAAAAAAAATTCATTGTTGACCTGTGTTATATTTAAATACTATTCACTTTCCTTAAATGAGGAATTATCTGAGAATAATTACCTAAGCTTAGTGATAGTCTTTTCGAAACGTTTTTAGGAAGCGATATGAATAATGACTTATCGACGTAAGTTAATACGTTTAAAATTTACGGTTGCCCAATAAATGACTAAAAATGACTGTTTCTACTTTAGAAAAAGCATTCTAAGTCCGAAATATATTCTCGCCGATAATTAATTAAATTAATATTAGTTATTAAAATGAATGTATAAAATAAGTTTTTTAACATCTCCGTTTATTTTTCTCTGTATTTTTACGTAAGACTTAAGATAATAGATTACACAAAGTTTTGTGTTGACATTTTTAATAGTGTATGAGTCGAATGATTCGTTACAGAGTAACGCTGATTTAAGTTTAGTTATCTGGGGTTAAACATTATCCAAAAATACACCAGCAAAACCCATCATCACCAAGCAAAAAAAATTCATTGTTGACTTGTGTGATATTTGAGTACTATTCACTTTCCTTAAATGAGAAATTATTTGAGAATAATTACCTAAGCTTAGTGATAGTCTTTTCGAAACGTTTAGGGAGCGACATGAATAATGACTTCTCGACGTAAGTTAATACGTTTAAAATTTACGGATGCCCGGCTAAATGGAACCCCAAATGAATTGCATCCTCCAATTTAAGTCAGATCTGTACGGTTAATCGCCCACACCTTTTGTGATACCTGATTTCAATGCAAATTGCAATATCATAGCCCGGTATGATTTGACCAAAATGCAAATCATATCGAACCATTTGTACTACATTATTGTAATAGACGGTTAAAATGTTGATTATTTGAGTTTTATAGTTAATAGAGAATAGGAAATCGTCCTAGGATAAATTTGTGTAAGAGATTAGTTGATAATGAATTCAGAATTATTTGAAATTGATCAGTTCGTAGGTTAAAGATAAGAATTATGGAAGTCTTTAATGATTTCATGAAATCTCTGCTAAAATGTACTGGGTAAAAAAAAAACATATATAATTTTTTTCCCTTATATTTTTTAGACTAAAAACTATTCAAAGTAAAATGCGACTTTTTTTTTCCTTTTTACGAAGAGAGTTAAAAGATTTTTATTCAGATAGCTCTTTATGTTTTTCAAGTATTTATTTATTTATTTATATTATTGGGGGGGGGGGGAGAAAAGAAACAAATAATAATGCAATTTAAAGTTTTGTGCTGGTTTGAACAAAATTTTGGATACTGTAGTTGCCGCAAAATAACATGATGATTTTTTATTTCTTTTTTAAATCACAATTTGGTATTTATGTACCGCGAGAAAAAAAAAAAAAAAAAAAAAAAAAAGACTTGTTAGAGAAGGATAATTAAGTTTGTTACTGTTTAATTAAAAATAATATAATAAAAAAGAAGTTTAAAAGAGATGCAATTAAAGCTATTTAGTGAAAAACTTTAATTAAAGTTGCAACAAAATTTTCATTAGTACAGGGTGATTATAATTAAAGTTACGATTTCAAAACGCTATAATTTTAAAACTACCCGTGAGAGCGATTTGATATTTTACCAGAGCAAGCGTGAGGCAATAAAACTTTGTTTGGGAGAGAAAAAAAAAGTAGTTCCAACGTGTTCCTATAGATGTCGCTGTTAGGGAAATATCAGGGAAAACGCCTAAATGGACTCATTAAATACAGGAATGTTGTTAGCAACACAATGGAACAGCAAGGAAGCAATAAACTTCAAGGGTTTACAACAATTCTTTTAGCAAAAAGACAAGAATAAGTGTTTACAGCGGAAACAGTCATAGTGAAAAGAGAAAAAGAGGAGTTTCATGAAACAAATACTTTACGGATAATTAACGGCACATTTTGGAACTGTTCTTTTTTTTTTTTCTTTTGCCAAACAAAATTTCATTGCCTCACGATTGCTCTGGTAAAATATCAAATCGCTCTGGTGGGTAGATTTAAAATTACAGCATTTTGAAATCGTAAGTTTAATTATAATCACCCTGTATGTATATTTAAATACATTTTGTCTTCACATTATGGTAGAATATTGGTCGAATTGTAGTCACTGTCTTATTTATATCACCTATTTGTCATTTGTAGTTTAAATAACTGTTTATTGAGGGTACTTTAAAATTCTTTGAAGTTAGAAGTGTAGCCATTTTAAAATTGAAAGTAAGTTTAAAGAAAGACAGTCCCTCTAAGAATTTTTCGTAAAATTTGAAGACTTGGCCGTCAAATTGTATGATCAGCTTCCTTCTTCTAGAAAAAAGTTTAGTACCTGTATTTAAACAAATAGCTGTAAAATTCGCAGTGTTGACCGTTTATTCACTCATGAGGATTATGTTTAGGTTTCTTTCATTCTTCGAAAGGAAAAAAAAATATAGATTTACGGGCATAATTTTTTATTACGGATAATAATTGGAAAACTTATGACCGGTTACTGACCGTAATCTAGTGCGTACATAGTTTACAGTTATACGGAGGTAATTATTCTGGCTTAAAAGTTTTTCGATTTGTGTTGCTAATAAAGAAATTAAAAAAAAGGTAGATTTACGGGCATAACTTTTTATTACGGACTATAATTGGAAAACTTTTTGCCGGTCACTGACCGTAATCTAGTGTGTAAATATTTTGCAGAGTTGTTATATGAAGGTAATTGTTCTGGCTTAACCCTTTGCGGCGCAAGGTAATTGGGATCATTTAAATTACACTGCCACCGGAATTCACGAACAAAATTAAAAGAAAATAAATTGACGACCTTTTCTGCTATGTTATAAAATTTTGCTAAAAAAATTTCCGGGATGAGTTTTTGCAGTTGAAAATTAAAATTAGGTGATGCTGTAGTGGCATCACCGCCCCTGAAAGGGTTAAAAGTTTTTCGATTTGTGTTACTAATTTAAAGGAAAAAAAAAACACTGTGACTATTCACTTATGTTAATTATGTTTAGGTTTCTTCCATTCTTCGAAAGAAAAAAAAAAAGATAGATTTACGGGCATAATTTTTTATTACGGACAATAATTGGAAAACTTTTTGCGGGTCACTGACCGGTAATCCAGTGCGTAAATATTTTACAGAGTTGTTATAAGATGGTAGTTATTCTGTCTTAAAAGTTTTTCGATTTGTGTTGTTAATTAAAAATAATTATAAGATAAAAAAAATTTTATAAACCATGTTTTTTAATTTTCTGTTGAATCATATAAACGCTACTGAAGGCAGCCGGAACCCCAGCAATTGGATAAAAGTATTAAAAAAATTCCTTGCTATCGTCTTTTGAGCTATTATAAAAGTTTCAAACGGCTATCTAGCGGGGAAGTTAGTTAAAAGTTGATTGCAAGCTTTGTATTGGAAACGCTGCCGAAGGCAGCAGGGTCCCGAGGCAATTGAATAAAAATATTTTTAAAAAGCATTTTCACCGTATTCGGAATTGTTCCGAAAGTTTCAAATGTCTAGCTACTCGAGAAGTTAGTTCAATAAATTTTCTGTTGAATCATATGAACGCTGCCGAAGGCAGTATGGACCTGAAACAGTTGACTAAAAGTATTAAAACAAAATGTATTGCCACCGTGTTCTGAGCTATCCTGAAAGTCTCAAATATCTATCTAGTTGGGAAGTTAGTGAAAAATCGATTGCAAGCTTCGTACTGGTAACGCTGCCGAAGGCAGCAGGAACCCGAATCAGTTGGCTAAAGGTATTTAAAAAAATCCATTTTTACCGTGTTCTGAACTATTCTGAAAGTTTCAAATGTCTAGCTAATCGGGAAGTTAGTTAAATAAATTTTCTGTTGAATAATATAAGCGCTGCCGAAATCAGTGGGACCTGAAGTAGTTGACTAAAATTATTAGAAAAATGTATTGTCACCGTGTTATGAACTGTCCTGAAAGTTTCAAATGTCCAGATAGTCGGAAAGTTAGTGAAAAATCATTGCAAGCTTATACTGATAACGCTGCCGAAGGCAGGAGGAATCCGAAACATTTGTCTAAAGGTATTAAAAAATGCATTTTCACCGTGTTCTCAACTATTCTGAAAATTTTAAATGTTTAGCTAGTCGGGAAGTTAGTTAAATAAATATTCTGTCGTATTATATAAGCACTGCCGAAGGCAGCGGGACCTGAAATAGTTGACTAAAATTATTAGAAAAATGTATTGTCACCGTGTTGTGAGCTGTCCTAAAAGTTTCAAATGTCTAGCTAGTCGGAAAGTTAGTGAAAAATCGATTGCAAGCTTTGTACTGATAACGCTGCCGAAGGCAGCAGGAACCCGAAACAGTTGGCTAAGGGTTTTAAGAAAATGCATTTTCACCGTGTTCTGAACTATTCTGAAAGTTTCAAATGTCTAGCTAGTCGGGAAGTTAGTTAAATAAATTTTCAGCCGAATCATATAAGCGCTGCCGAAGGCAGCGGGACTTGAAATAGTTGACTAAAATTATTAGAAAAATGTATTGTCACCGTGTTGTCAGCTGTTCTGAAAATTTCAAATATCTAGCTAGTCGGGAAGTTAGTTAAAAATCGATTGCAAGATTTGTCCCTGACAAACACACAAACAAACCCACAAACAAACCCACAAACAAGAATCGAAGTTAATAAAAACATGGTAAAAAAAAAAAAAAAAAAACACTGTGACTAAAGTGCGTTCTTAACATTATTGTCTTCATATCACCTAAAATACTGATCACCTTCAATTACTGCGATTTTGATATGTCTCATTGTAGTTTAAAAGACTTATCGCCATATGAAATAATAGACATATTGTTTAAAACATTTGCTCAACGAAATAAATGAAAAAAAAAAAAAAAAAAAAATCTGTCGTATGTGAATATTTTATCATCTCAACACAATAAAAATTAGTGGAACTGCACATACTATTATGCTGATGTATTATTCTATTTAGCTTTAAGTTACAAAAGAAGACCAAAATATTTGGAAAAAAAAAAAAAAAAAAATCGGTGTATTAACGAATGCCGTTAACTTTTCTTAAATAATGAATATACAATCTATCACTTGTTTGTGACGTCGCCGAAAGACTCGTTACGTGAAAATTTCACAACGACATTCCATTATAATAAAAAAATTAAATTGAGGATTATTAAATTATTAATGAAAATGTCATATTGCTTTACGTTATAATCGTATACTATTTAGTACATGTTCAACGATATAGGATATTAGAAATAATAATTCTAATGTTTTTGGGATGTTAGAACAAACAATATTTTTTAAATCTTCATATACACTTAATATATTTACGTATGCAATGCATTTAATAGATGAAGAAGTAACAATCTCAACAGGACAATTTGGACATGAAGAATTTAAAAATAAATTTTTACTATTAATTCTTATATATGCATAAATTATTGCTGATTCATTTTTATACTTTAAATATTTTAATTTACACGAAGGAACTACTTTCTATAGACAAAGATCTTTTAATACAAACTACAGGGTCACACAAAAAACTTCCCACACTTAGAATAATAATAAAAAAAGAGAAGTTACAGGGCAAAATTGTTTATTAAAAAAATAGACAATGGATATCTCAACAGTTTTTAATCTTTACGTTTTGAATGACTATGTTTGTCATTATATAGTCATCGCAATCAGATAATTTAAAGCAAATTTAACAATTTCTTTAATTAAAAAAAAAAAAAAAAAGGCCCTCATATCAGCATGGAACATTTTTGGGGCATTTAATGTTATGCTTGTTTGAAATAAAAATCGTCTGCATTCATCGGAGAAAATAATTTTAATAAATAATTTGTACGGCGTGCATTTGTATAGGAAAATATAGAAGAAAGTCTTGTGGGGGACAGAACATACTAGTTTACTTAAGAATGTATGAAAACTAGCATTTAACATATTTACGTAATATTTGTGTGATAAAAATTTTAATATTTAACATTAAAAATTTTATTCGTTAAAATTAAATATTGAATAAAAATTTAAACAAATTCTTGAAAATAGTTATGTAAAATATATAACATTTAGAATAAACTTGAATATAAAAATTTAACTTTAAATTAAACAAAACAATTTTAAAAAATACACGTTTGATATTTGTAGAATTTTATGCCATCAGAATTATGGCATATGGCTATCTAACAGTTGAATATTTCAACCTTTACCTTAAGGCTAATAAATCATACTTTATGAAATTTGATTGGTTTAAAAAAATAAAAAAAAAAAGGGGGGGGGGGGGTTGGTTAATAAAAAATTTAATATTTAACATTAAAAAATTTATTAGTTAATATTAAATACTGAATAAAAATTTAAACAAATTCTTGAAAATAGTTATGTAAAATATATAACATTCACAATAAACTTGAATATAAAAATTTAACTTTAAATTAAATAAAACAATTTTTAAAGATACACGTTTGATATTTGTAGAATTTTATGCCATCAAAATTACGGCATATGACTATCTATATAACAGTTGAATATTTCAACATTTACCATAAAGCTAATAAATCACACTTTATGAAATTTACTTGGTTTAAACAGGTCTTTTCCGAATATAACATAATTATTCTATTAACCTTAACGATTTTGAAAATCATGTGATGCACATTTCAGCATTATTAAATTCAAATATCGCTTTTGCATATTCGAATATTATTTATAGTGTTACTTATCTGTCCCAAATTCGAGAATAAATCCATTTTATGACTAATTTAGTGCTCATTATTTAGAGAAGATGGACCCCATTACAGATTATGGTAACCATTTAAATGCTGCAAAATTCTCATTAAATTTCGCTGATCCCAGCACCTGGCTTTTAGAGTGGCGTTAGTTATATAATTATCATTCACTTATACTAATGGGGTAAAATGCAAGATCATTTAGAGCTGTTCGAGTGATATATTCAGAATTGTTGAAGACATTTAGATTTTCAAAGGAATTCGACTGATTTTAATTATATACGATTTCTAAATATTGCCATGCATTTATATTATTTAGAAATGTCTCTATCAGCAGTACTTATTGATTGTTTATTTATCGTAGTGTTATAAATATTTTAGATTATTGCAAGAATGTATTATCTACCTATCTATCTATCTACATATATATACAGGGTGACAAGAAATAACTTGGACACACATGATACATTATAACTTTAATGCTAATGAAAATATTACGACCAAACTTCAATAAATATGAATACATTATTTTGTCAATTATATTTACAAATTTTCAAAGTGGCTACCTTTAGCCTTCATACAGAGCTTTAAACGTGTCACAAAATTTTCGGCTATGGGCCGCAACTCACTTACTGTTATTTTATCCCATTCCTTCCATAAGAATTCCTTTTGGGATGCCAAAGTTTTATGAGGTTTAGCACACATCGTTGTCTCCAAGATGGACCAAACAGAATAATCCATTGTGTTCAAATCTGGGGAATACGGTGGCCATTCTTGAGCTCCAATGAAGTCAGGAAAATTTGTCTTGCACCAATCTTGAGTGCCTTTAGCTCTGTGTGCAAGTGCGGAATCCTGTTGGAAGGTCCATCTTTTATTTCCAAAGAATTTTTGTGACGAAGGTAAGACAACATCTTCCAAAATGAGTTTGCGATAGTGGTAGTTACAGATATTTGGTTTGAAACTTCGTCCAAGTTATTTCTTGTCACCCTGTACAGGCGGCAGCAAAAGTATCCGAGCGCTAGCAAAAATTCCTATGTAAAAAAAGTACACTTAATACTGTTTTATTAAATAAATCCTTGTCGAATCATGTTCGTAATCAGCCTAAGAACATGATTCGACAAGGATTTATTTAACAAAACAGTATTAAGTGTACTTTTTTGACATCGGAATTATTGGCTAGTGCTCGGATACTTTTGCTGCCGACTGTATTTGATATAATAATTATATATGTTCGTATTCTATGAGAAATCAGCTATTTATTCTCAAGCCCTCCCCCATCAAAAAAAAAAAAAAAAAAAAAAAAAAAAGAGATCCGTTCTGATACGTTATGTAATTCATACGTTAAGTAATTATTCAGCTCACTTCAAATTTGGTTGACGTTCGGGTCTAGTGAGTGTAACGTCTTACTAGAGCCTCGTCGTAAGAACTTGGAGACGGTTTGGGATTCATCCTAAAAGAATGGTTCGGAGATATGCCATCACAACTCTGATCCTCCACGGCGGGGATAGTCCTCTCGCTTCGGTAACTTCGAAAGATATTATCTTTATACATGGCACAAATACTGATAATTTATAAGGAAATTTCATGGAGTTATAGTCGGTAACAAAAGTATCCAAACACTAGCAAAAATTCCTATGTAAAAAATGTACACTTCACACGGTTATAAATCCTTGTCGAATCCTGTGTTTTTAGACTGACTAGGAACGGGATTCGACAAGGATTTATTTAACAAAACTGTATGAAAAGTGTACTTTTTTTACATAGGAATTTTTGCTAGTGTTCGGACACTTTTGTTACCCACTGTAGATTCATATAACAGCTTATATTTCCATTTAATACTTATAAGTTGAACTGTATTAGGCCTGTTCAATAAAATATATAGTCAGGGAGCAATTCTTGTGGCTTTTGATACATTTTTTACAGATTTGAATTCTGTAAATTGCGCTTTCTCAGTTTGCATTTTTTCATGAATTCGTGATCTTCAAAGGGTCTACTATAGATATTTAATAAAAGACTCATAATTTGTTTTTGGAAGTTTAATAGAACCTACATAAAAAAATTAGGGATAGTTTTTGCAATATACTTAAAAGAAAGAAATATTAAATATAAAAGAAATCATGTTTTTTTTGCAAATTTTTAAGTGAACATGCACTTTTTATTTTTTATTTTTTTCTCAAAAACTAACTAATAAAGTGCAAAATCCATCTCTAATTATTTTAAGTAGGTTCTTTTAAACATAAAAAATTATTAAATATTTTTTTTAATATATGTAGAAGTTTTAGCGCTTAGAAATTCATGAATTTATGAAAAAATGCAAACTGAGGAAACTCGATTTAAAGGTTTCAAATCTTATAAAAAATAAATCAAAAACCATAAAAAATTGCTGACATAATATATATTTTACTGAACAAATTTAATATAGCTCAGTTTATGAATATTATATATATTCATAAAACTTATGTAGGGTAAGTGCACCAGTGATTGACACTTTTAGAGCAATCTCTGATGTTTTTAATGTTATAGTCATCAGAAAATATTTTTAGAAATCTTAAGTTAGTACGTATGGCATGAAAGACGTTCAGAACCACGTATATGTTAAAATATATACATTTGATAACAATTTTTTTTTTTTTTTTTTTTTTTTTTTTATGAATTTTTATTTGACACCCCCTCAATGTTCCAGTAATTGACACTGCCAGTTTTCAATTTTATCAGTAATTGGCCCCCTATGTTCTCTTGTTTGACTCTGCTAGTTATTCATTTTACCAGTTATTAGCCCCCTATGCTCCAGTGTTTTACATAAAATGTTAAAATTCTTATATTTAAAATATATGATTTTATTATTTTTCTTATTTATTACTTATTTCGGGATATATGTCAATTACTGGAGCGTACCAATCACTGGAGCACCTACCCTATTTGGAATAAAATTTATATACTTGGAAATTAAAATTTATATATTTGGAGAATATTCGGTAACATTGCTCTTACATATCGTAAATGTTCCTGGTTTGTGTAAGTCTGAACAAGCTCTTGCGAATAATACGTTGATGTCCATGAAATGTTCCAAATTCGAGGAACGCATTAGCAATTTTACTGATACGATTGGTGATTTTTTATATGTTCTATGA
Organism: Salticus scenicus; assembly: GCA_963930645.1. NCBI lineage: Eukaryota > Metazoa > Arthropoda > Arachnida > Araneae > Salticidae > Salticus > Salticus scenicus. Next base: position 70,145,493 of record OZ005658.1, read on the forward strand.
ACATTATTTGTAAAAATTGAGTACATTATTCGCCCAAAATTTCCCAAGAGCATTTCGATTTTTTTTTTTTTTAGTAGTGAAATTACACAAAAAAATTGCGGTTTTGTTTTGTTTTATCTAGAACATATTTACATAACAGTTATCATCTTCTCGTAGGGTTAAAAAAAATACTTACTATAATTTTAGGTTAAGAAAAAGGTATTTCTTGAGAAATCTTAAAATATCATTCAGTATTGACATTCTAATTTTAGAAATGCAATAAACCACATATTAACAAACATGAAAATATAAAATATAATGGAATCTTTACAAGAAACATTCGAATGTACATAATTTATGATAAAATCCTTACCTGTGAATCTTTGAGTCCTAGTTTTTCAGCCAGTTTCTTCCTATCCGGCTTGCTGATGTATTTTTGTATTTGGAACCTTTTTTCAAGACCCTGCCTTTGAGCATCACTAAACACTGCCCGACGCATCATTCCACGTCGGGGCTTGCCTCGGGCTGCCGCTGCCCATGGAAATGTGGCGGGTAGGGGGAATGCTGTATTCGGTAGGGAATGCAGTCCAATACCTGTAACAGTAACACCGGGAAGAGTTGTATTAGGACCTGTAAAAGGACGGAACAATATCCTGTAAGTGTAATTGTAATTAAATAATAAATTTTCCAAATGGCTGTTGTCTGTAGGTAGCGTAGGTTTATGATGAGATTTATAATGGATATCCTTTTGCAAGTTCTTTATATACAGTGGGTAACAAAAGTGTCGGAACACTTGCAAAAATTCCTATGTAAAAAAAGTACACTTCATACGGTTTTGTTAAATAAATCCTTATCGAATCATGTTCTTACAATGACTAAGAACAGGATTCGAGAAGGATTTATTTAACAAAACCGTATGAAGTGTACTTTTTTTACATAGGAATTTTTGCTAGTGTTCGAACACTTTTGTTACCGACTGTAGTTAAGTAATTAAGTTGCGTTGAGACTTTCTTTTGCATGTTCTTTATATAGTTAAGTTATTAAGTTACGTTGAGACTTATAATAGTCATTCTTTTGCAAATTCTTTATATAGTTAAGTTATTAAGTTGTGTTGAGATTCATAATAGTAACTCTTTTGCAAGTTTTTTTTTTTTAATTTAGTTAAGTTATTAGTTTATGTTGATATTTATAATAGTCTTTCTTTTGCAATTTCATTTATATCATTAATTTATTAGGTTATGTTGAGATTTATATTAGTATTTCTTTTGTAAATTCTTTTAGGTAGTTAATTTATCAGGTTATGTTGTGATTTTTGTTAGTACTTTCTTTGTAAGTTCTTTTATGTTGAGAGTTATCAGTTTATATTGAGATTTATGTTAATATTTTTTTTTCTGTTATTTTGTGGAAACATAAAATTAATCGGTTATATCTATATTTTTGCTAAGACTTGATTAAAGAAAAAAAAATCATCTTAAAAGGAAACCAACCAATAAACAAAAAGTACATTAAAATAATATATGCAGAGAATTATACCGTAAAATTAAACAAGAACGAAAAATAATGCGGTACGCATTTACTATTAACACTTTCCAACTGTACGTACTTGTTGTATCGTATAACTTTCAATATTCTTTGCCTACATTATCACACAGCAGACAGACAGAAGCACTGAAAAGTATACAGATTGATTAATTGAATTTAAAACCACTCTTAGACTTTTTGAAAAGTGTTAAAAAGGCCTAATGAAAAAAAAAAAAAAAAAAAATCCAGTCGTTAGATTGTAATTGCAGGCCTTAATGTATCTGAATATTTTACTGTAGCCCTGTAAATCTGAAGGTTAATCATATTATATTCTATTCACAACTTTATTTTAGAATATTAACAATGCGTGTCAATTTCTTTAGAATTTTTACAGTAGAAAGTTATTTAAATGTGATTTTTAAAAATGTCTGTCCTAAAAGGCAATGCATTGGCATATTTTTTGGTTGTCCCTGTACATAAACTAGTTGTACAGGGCCTATTAATGTCATTTTAAATTGGAAACATTCCATAGTGAACTTCAGTTGTGTATATTTACGGACGCAGGGGGCGGAGACAGACAGATAGAAAAAAGACAATCGGACAGACTGATAAATTAAAATCATATTCATTTTTAAAAATGGTTAGAAAGTGTTAAAAACGTTTAATGTAAACGAAAATGCAATTAACGCAAAATTTTATTAATAATTGTTAATGTAACTGAAAACTTTTATGTTGCCCTGTAAGACAAATACTAATCATACTATATTCTTTTGTGTATGTGAATAACATATTTCAATTTTATTAAGATTTCTGTATAGCAAAGGTATTAAAATATGGTTTATAGGAATACCCCTCATAGAACACGATGCTTTGTAATACTTTCGAGTATCCTTGTACACAAACCGGTAGAGATATTAACTCCCTTTTCAATAGGGAGCATTAAATAGTGAACTGAAATAACATATATCAGTTTTAAGAAATTTCATAAATATTTACGGGAGTTACAGCGCGGACAGACAGACAGACAAACGGAAATCATTCACACTTTTCAACCTTGTCGGAATGTGTTGAAGTGTAAGTTCGTACAAGTTCATGTTGAAAGTCACTTCTTTTGCAAGTTCTTTTATGTTGGTAGTCACTATTGTTAGTATATATTGATATTTATATTAACACTTATTTTGCAAGTTCTTTATATTCGAAGTTGCTGTTGTTATTTTATGTTGAGATTTTTTTTCATTAATACATACTATGTAAGTTGTTTTATGTTCAAAGTTGCTAACGTTACTTTATGTTTAAATTTTTTGGTACTTATTTTGCAAGTTCGTTTATGTTCAAATTTGCCATTGTTAGTTTATGTTCTGCTTTATATTGACACTTATTTTGCAAGTTCTTTATATTCAAAGTTGCTATTGTTAGAGTTAAGTTGAGATTTTATTTCATTAATACTTACTTTGTAAGTTGTTTTATGTTCAAAGTTGCTAACGTTACTTTATGTTTAAATTTTTTGGTATTTATTTTGGAAGTTCTTTTATGTTCAAATTTGCTGTTGTTAGTTTATGTTGAGATTTATATTAATAATTCTTTGGCAAGTTCTTTTATATTGAAAGTTATTATTATTAGTTTAAATTGATATTTATATCAGCACTTACTTTGCAAGTTTTTTTTAATGTTGAAAGTTATTAATTTATATCGAGATTTGGATTAGTACTTGTTTTCAGTTATTTTGAGGAAATATAAAATTACTCTGTTACATCTATATTTTTGCTAGGTTAAAGCCTGACAAAAAATTTCACTTGAAATAAATCCTTCCGGTAAAAAAGAAACAAACTGACTAAGAGTGCATCGAAAAAAGCTGTGAATTATACCGTAAAAGTTTTTATAAAAACCATCGATATATATATATCTCATAAAACAGTACTTTTTATCTTATTCATAAAAATAAGAAAATGATTACAAGTAATTTTTTTTTCTATTATATACAATTTGTACTTGAAATTACTCTTGAAACATACAAGTGGTTTAAAAGCAAACTTTGTAGTCGATTAAAAACCCCCTGGATATTTTTTCTATGTATTTCTTAAAAAAAAAAAAAAAAAATTAGTTCATTAAATGCTACTTTTATAATGAAATAATATTTTTCATTTTTACTTTTTTACAAGCATTGAAAAATATTAATTAAAATAAAAATATTAATTATTGCAATGATTTTATCTATTATTATTATTATTATTTTAAGTGTAAATAAAGTTCAACATCTAAATTATTTCAGCCTTTAAGTATTTTTCTTTTCGCAATTTAAATAGTTTCTAAATGACCATTAAAAGTAATAAGGTTGTGCATTCTTTTTTATTACCTCTAGAATTAAATCAGCGAATTCATTAGCTAAACAAAGTAATTATTTATTTTTTTTTTTTACACGATGAATCATTTAAATTCATGTGCAACAAACCCATTAACAGAATAATTTAACGATGTATTTTTCTAGCTGTAAGTAACGAGAAAATTAACATATTTTTACCATTTCTTAGTGGCAATAATAATTGTTTAAAAATGAGAATTCGCTCTTTTTTATCACCTCTCCAAAATACATAAACAACACTATTAAAAAGAAACATATCCTACAAGCGCATTTTACTGTTGCCACAAGCACTAACAAAATACATATTGCCCCTAGCACGTAATGAAACACATTTTTCTTCATGATGAAAACATAATCAACATTCTAATTAACATCTAGTGGGTTTAATCATCAATTAACGTTTTTAATAAAACTCCATTACACTGCTCATTTAAAAACAAACAACATTCTGTATTTTCTTGCTAATTCGGCGTGATGGAATTTCTCTTAAAAAGAGCTTGAAAAACTCTTGGAATAGAATTCATTTTGGTAATTAACCCTCAAAATGGCAACAGTAAAAGGCAGCTATTTGTAAGCAAGAACAGATGTTTCTAAAAGAAAACAACATTCATTTTCCCGCGCTTACGATTTATCAGGCAAAACGTCGTTTTTATTCGAAATAATAATTATTCCCTTTCTTTTTTATTTTCTCTTCTTAAAAAGAGTAACATAGTTACGGAAAAAAGGCTTTTAATAATCTGGTAGCAGTATTTCTATTAATAGAATTGAATTTAGAAGACTGGTTTAAGTCATTTAAATGGAGAGAATTAATTAAGTATGTGATATTGAATAAATGTAATGGAATTCTATAAAATTGTTATGTATTTTCTAGGGGAAAAAAAAATCTAAAAAGCTTAAATAAGAAACTATACTTGAAAACAAAAACTTATTTTTGAAACTTCAGAAATTTTTCTTTGTTTTTCCCTCTAAGAGTTTAAATTTATGAAATGTTATTTACGTTTTTCTATTAATATTCTTAAATAATAATAATAATAATAATAACAATAATAATAATCTAAAAATCCTAAAAATAATTTATTGAATCTGAATGTCACCGCAATATTTACATGCTCGTGAGTAAGAATTCTTAGTGTAAACTGTATAAAAACTGTACAAAAAATGAAACATGTGTAGTGCTATAGATCCTGTGGCTAAAACTTAAGTAATAGGTTACTAGAGGGCACCACGCACATTCAAAGAAACACCTTCCTTACCAGAATGATTGTAGAATGGTTCGAAGAAATGAATGTGTTTAGAACATAACTGTTGAAATAAAATAAATATAAATAATTAATTAATTAAATAATAATAATAATGATAATAACGATTATTTAGTTGCATTTTATTTTTGTCGATATATCTGAGTTAGCGTTGCACAGCTGAAATTTGATAAAATCTTTTTGCAAGAAAACAAAACCGACTCCAAAAAAGCAACAATTATTCAAACAACTAAAATGAAAATTGGCATAAAATGAAATTGTAAATTATATCTAAAAGTATAAAATGAAGTCATTTGCCAAACAACATAAATGCTACAATTAATCACAACTTTTGAAGTCGGCGCAAAATTACATAAAATTTTTATTTATATTACCGATTTTTTTTAGGTTGGTTGGTTGGTTGGGTTTTACATCGTACTTGTGCTGGGCAGATGGGCAATTGGCGACGGTCTGGGACTTACCCCTAGAGGTGGTCCGGAGACATGCCATCTCAATTTTGATCCTCCACGGAAGGAATGCCTCTCCCGCTTCGGTGACCCCCAGAGGTATAATTTTTGATGGGAACATGGAGGACATTGCGGCCACGACAGATTTTACGTGCACCAGCCACCATTAGTGTACACGACGGTCTTTGGCCGGATCGAGTACCGAACCCGCAACCTTCCAATTACGAGACCGGCGCTCTACCGACTGGGCTACCGCGGCCCCCGATTTTTTTAGGATTGATTAGTTAAATTTTTAAATAAATTTAAAAGAAAAAAAAAGTTAAAATGGAAGGTTTATCAATATTTCACATTTTATACATGCCAAATGTCCGAGTTAAATAAATCAGTTTCTCAAAATAAATAAATAATTAATTAAATAATAATAATAATAAAAGCTGCTTACATTCTGTGTAAGCAGAATTTAATTTAGCGTGAAAGGATTTATTTTAATCTTCTACCATATAAAAACAGGCTGTAATTGTATTTCATTCCCTAGCTTTAGATACTATATTCATTACTTAAAATTACTTTAGTATAGGTTTAGCATAGGAGCCCGTTGGTGGTTTTTTTTTTTAATTTTATTCTCGTTTTTGCGATGAATAAAAATGGCTATTCCAATAGCATAAGTAGAAATCTTGGCGAGAAACATCTGAGCTACTCCAGTGCAAAATTTCAAATTTCATCACGAGGTCAAGCTGTTCTATTGCTTTAGCACGATTTTTCTCAATTTCATTTTAAATATTCTTTAACTTAATGCGAGAGGGGGGGGAAGGAAAAATATTTTTTAATTAGTCTAAATGTACAAAAAGAAAAGTCTAAAGTTGTTTTTCCTATATCATTGACACACCTATAAATTAAATTAAGTTAAATTAAATTAAATTATCTAGTACCATTATATTTCATTCTTTAAGCGCACTTTTTGTTTTCTAAATTAAATATTATCTAAATCTTAAAAAAAAATAAAAAAAAAATAAAAAAAAATAAAAAAAATAAAAAAAAAAAAATCACGGTATAATTCCATAAATGGTGGCAATGGAAAATCACTGTTTGAAAAAGATAGTCCTGTCGTACTAAAAAGAGACAAAAAAGAAAATGCATTAGATGGTTAAAATATTTATGAAATACTTAATGGTGTTTGTAAAAGAGATAAAAGAAAAAAAGTAAGTCTAATGAAATAAACAAACCATGCAATGGGTGGTAGTACCGTTTCTCTTTCCTAATAAATAAATAAATAAAATGAAATAAAACATGCATTTATTAATTAAAGTAAATTTTCTTTTTATTCTATATTTAGTACGATTTAGAATTTTAGTTTTTATGTAATTTTAAGTTATTTTAAAGTGTGATCTAAAAACCTCTATTAAAAATATTCCATTCCCTAATTCTGCAATTATCTAAAATCTAATGTCTTAAATACTTTGTATAACATAACAGCCTAATAATATCGGAAAACATGCAAAAATTATCATTTCAATTCTAAGTGTGTATAAAATCTTAATTTTGAAGTCATCGTAGAAATTAATGACCAGCTTAAAAAAAAAAAAAAAAAAAAAAAAAAAAATCCACATCAAAGGTTTAGTTTTTAGTGACAAACATCACTTTCTCTTTAATAATATCATTTCACAAAATGTCTTATTTTTATATACGAAAGCGTTTAATAAAATAAACAAGCTCACATATTCGTAACTCAAGGTCTTTTAACAGATTTTTTTTTTTCTTCTTTTTATCAGGGGAGGGGGGAAGGGGATTTCTTGATTATAAATATGGTTGGTTGGCTTTTAGTGGTGCAAGGTCCACTATGGGACATACTGCGCCAAATGATTATAAATATGAGGCATTTAAAAGTTTTTTTTTTTTTTTCTTTAAATGGTTAATGGTGATTACAAAAGAGTGAAAAAATACAAATGTCTAACGAAATAAACAAATTTTGCAATCCATGTTATACTTTTTATTTTTTAAAATCAAACAATTAAATAAATAAATAGATAAATATAAGTATATTATAACGCGTAATATAACGTGTTATATAATACTATAACAGAATAACATAACGTGAATTTATTGATTAAAAAACAGTTGTTTCCTCTTTTCCATATTTAAGATGATTTTTCGAAATCTGTATTTTGCAATACTATTTAAAATCGCGACCCATAAATTTATATTAAAAACATACCCTATGCTAATCTCATAAAAATTTTGCAAGTCACTAAAACATAATGTCATACATCATTTCTGCACCATCACATCCAATATTTACAGAAACATTACTTTGAAATTATCATTTCAGATCCAAGTGCATATCAAGTCGTATTTCTTGAGTACCCGTTGAAATTAGTGGCCTCTTTTCAAGGGAAAGGAAAAAAAAAAAAATAAAGCCTGAGCATTCAATGATATATACCACTTTCTCTTCAAAGATATTATTTCACAAAGGATAACCTTTTTTTTTTTAATACGTAAGTCTTTAATATTAGTCCAGGCAACGAAGGCCAAAATTTGACGAATAGAGGAAAAAAATCGTGTAGTTTTGAAATTTTACATACTCATAGCCGAGAGGGTCCTGAACAACATACTAAAAGTCTCCGCCCGTGGGGGGTGAGCGGGGGGCAGGGGGGGGGGGGCATTTAAGGGGGGCAATTTTCAGTTTTTATTACATATCTTAAAAACTATCGCATTTAGAGAAAAAATGTCAATTACAAAATTAATCTACGTAAAATTTCCTACAAAAATGTACATTATATTTTGTTTGTACGATCATTAGTTTAGAAGATATAGGGAGATGAAATAACACATTTTCTTGAAAAATTCTTTTTTGCAATAGTAAAATCAACTAAAGTGTGCAATTAAAAGGGTTCTTGTCAAATATTTTCTAATCTAAAAAACAAATATATACATAGGGAATATGCAAGGATAATACAGCATGTTTTGTAAGTTTTAAATAATTTTAAGGCTAGTAGGCGCAAGTGGCGGTTTGAGTAAAAATCTAGATAATGAAGACCCAAAACCGATCAACATTAAAAAAAAAAAAATCGTGTAGCTTAGAAATTGAGCATAGTTATAAAGTTAAGTGCCCTGAATAACATACTAAAAGTCCCTAACCATGGGAAGGGGGCATTTAAAGGGGACACATTTCAGTTTTTATTAAGTATCTTGAAAACTATCGCATTTAGAGAAAAAAAAGTCTCAAAGATATAAGATTTTTTTTTATGTTGATCAGTTTTGGGTCTTCGTTATCTGGATTTTTACCAAAACACCACTTGCGCCTACTAACCTTAACATTATTTAAAACGTACAAAACATGCTGTATTATCCTTACATATTCCCTATGCATATATTTGTTTTGTACATTAGAAAATATTTTATCAGAACCCTTTTAATTCCACAATTTAGTTGATTTTACTATTGCAAAAAAAAAAAAAAAAAAAGAATTTTTCAAGAAAATGTGTTATTTCGTTCCCCTATATCTTCTAAAGTATTGATCATACAAACAAAATAGAATATACAATTTTTTTAGGAAATTTCACGTAGATTAATTTTGCAATTGAGATTTTTTTTCTCTAAATGTACTTAATAAAAACTGAAATGTGCCCCCTTTAAATGCCCCCCCCCCATGGTTAGGGACTTTTAGTATGTTATTCAGAGCACTTAACTTTATAACTGTGCTCTATTTCTAAGCTACACGATTTTTTTTTTTTTTTTTTAATGTTGATCGGTTTTGGGTCTTCGTTATCTAGATTTTTACTCAAATCGCCACTTGCGCCTGCTAGCCTTAAAATTATTTAAAACTTACAAAACATGCTGTATTATCCTTGCATATTCCCTATGTATATATTTGTTTTTTAGATTAGAAAATATTTGACAAGAACCCTTTTAATTGCACACTTTAGTTGATTTTACTATTGCAAAAAAGAATTTTTCAAGAAAATGTGTTATTTCATCTCCCTATATCTTCTAAACTAATGATCGTAAAAACAAAATGTAATATACATTTTTGTAGGAAATTTTGCGTAAATTAATTTTGTAATTGACATTTTTCCTCTAAATGCGATAGTTTTTAAGATATTTAATAAAAACTGAAAATTGCCCCCCTTAATTGCCCCCCTGCCCCCCGCTCACCTCCCACGGGCGGGGACTTTTAGTATGTTGTTCAGGACCCCCTCGGCTATGAGTATGCAAAATTTCAAAACTACACGATTTTTTTCTTCTATTTTTCCTATTTTGACTGGACTATATATATACTTCGAATCTTTGCAACTGAGGGTTATTTTTAGAGAGGACTCTTTTGACTATACAAAAAATATAATGTTACTGCACAGCTTTTGGTGGGCATAATAACTTTTGAAAAAATGAACTGGAGAAGTATATTCAATGCGTATGTTCAATGCATTTACAACAAAGTATAAAAGTATATTAAGGTAAGTGCACCAGTGATTGACACTTTTAGAGCAAACTATGATGTTTTTTATGTTTTATTTTCTAGTCATCAGAAAGTATTTTTAGAAATCTTAAGTTAGTACACATGGTATATATACATTTGATAACAATTATTAATTTTTTTTATGAATTTTTATTTGACATCCACTCAATGTTCCAGTAATTGACATTGCCATTTTTTCAGTTTATCAGTAATTGGCAACCTATGTTCCAGTGTTTGACACTGCTAGTTACTCATTTAACCAGTTATTAGCACTCTATACTCCAGTGTTTGACGTAAAATGTTAAAATTCTTATATGTAAAATATATGATTTTCTAATTTTTCTAATTTATTAATTATTTCGGGATTGATGTCAATTACTGGAGCTTTCCAATCACTGGAGCACCTACCCTAATTAATGAAATAAAGAAACCCTGCAATACCTGGTCATTTCATTGCCCCCCCCCCCCACTCTCCCCTAAAAAAATAAAAATAAAAATAAAACATGCATATATTAATTAATAAAAGTTATGTTGTCTTTTCCATATTTAAGATCATATTTTGAGTTTTATATTTTTCACTATCATTTAAAATCCATAAATCTATATTAAAAACATACCCTAAGCTAATCTCATAAAAATTTTGCAAGTTACTAAAATACAATGCCATACATCATTTCTGTACCACCACAGCCCAATAATTCCAGAAACATTATTTTAGAATTATCATTTCAGATCCAAGTGCATATCAAGTCTTACTTCTGAAGTCCCCGTTGAAATTAATGACCTCCTTTCATAAAAATACCCCCATTAAAGCCCGAGCATTTAGTGACATGCACCACTTTCTTTCCAATGATATCATTTCGTAAAATGTCCCATTTTTAAATACGTAAGTATTTAATGAAATAAACAAACCCACATATTTGGAACTAAGGGTCTTTTTCAGCTTGGGAGGGGGACCTTTTTTTTGATTATACAGATGAAGCTTTTAAAATTTAATGCCGTTGCAACAGCTCCTGGCGGGCATAAATATTTTTGAAAAATGAACTGGTGAGGCTTTTAGTACCTATTTAATGGCGTTTAGAAAAGAATGGAATAAATGGTAAAAAAATGTAATAATTTTTTTAAAAGGAAAAAATAATTGGAGTTTTTAAGATTTTTTTTTTTTTTTTTCGTCACTTAATGTCGATTTGGGAGAAAAATGTATTAACTTAAGGAAACATATGCATAATGCATCTGCATATAATTTTGATATTTTGATATTTTTTTAATGTTTTATATTTGTTGTTTCAAAGATGGAGGACTTACTTGGAAGGTGAAAAATGCCTAATAATATTTTTAGTTACTGGTACATATTGTAGATATAATTTGTTAATAAGTAAGTTTTAAAATATAATTAGGGTTTTAATTACAAAGATACTACTGTCGACAAAATTGGTAATTATGAATATATTTCAAAAAATAGGTTCGGGCTTAAAAAATGACTTAATTAAAGCTTATTTGATTGTAAACAGATCACTTTTTTCAGTCATTTTTTGACTACGATTATGTTCATAAGAACTAAAAATTATTAAAAATTTATAAAGGATACAATTAGAATAAAATTTAGAATTGAAAATTTCCCTTAAAATTCATAAGAATATTGAAAAAAAAAAAAAAAAAAAAGTAAAAATAAAGTCTGCAAATTATTAAAAAAATAGAGAGCCTAACAGGTAAATATTTGAAATGATATATTTATCAATCTCTTTATCAATGTTATCAGTTTCCTTGAATGACCAGTTAGTTCGCGATCTCTAAAAATTTTACCAGTAGCAAACTCCCACTCACTGCACTGTTTTAAGTAATTCTGACAGTGGGAAAAACTACTAGTCTTTTTTCTAGTAGACTAATTGACTAGAATTTGAAATTTGAAAAACAAAAAATCAATCTGAAATTGATTTCAAAACATTGGAAATTGAATTTGTTGTTCGATAATCAGAACATCTTTAAATAGGTGCTTGTACCTAAAAATATAATTTTAGCTTTTCTTCGATAGAAGGCTATAAAAATGCTCTTACAAAGTAATGAATCATTGGGCAGTATTTTATATCCACTACAACATTTGTCAGTAATATGAAAAAAAAAAAAAAAAAAAAAAAAAAAAACCACTATATTCCAAAGATTTCGTTTTGAAACTCTACAAAACTTTTATGAATTTGGTAAAACAATCATAATTTTTTTGAAAAATGAGAATACTTCTACGAAATTCATAGTATGATAACACATAATGTTTTATTTATAAATGCAGATAAAATGACTATCAAAATGCTTCCTAGTTTTTAAATGATTTTTTTTTTTTTTTTTTTTAACGCAGAAAATTATTAATATTACTAATATTATTTTCTTTATTATTTTTTTTAACAATGTAATGTATAGTCAAATACTGATTGGCATTCTTCAGATATTAAGTTTTATGCAGTGTCAGATATATATATATATATATATATATATACATATACTAAAAAACCTTTTCAAACATTGCAGCTGATGTAACTGAGTATGATATGAAGAACTAGAAAAAAAACGTGAATAAAGATGACTAAAAATTGAGCAATCTGATATTAAAACATACAACATCATTACGTTTTCAAGGGCATAGAATGAATGTTGCATGCAAATAAGGTGATATTTCTGTAGTGCTCTATGCAATTTACTAAAAATTTACATCACTCCATGTCCTATATCAATCATAAGACAAGCAAATAATTTAAAACTAAAAGAGAAAAATGAAAAACCAAGTGAGAAACACACTTTTATATCAACAATCACCAATTATTGAATAAAAAAATTTATTCCTTAGATTAATTAATAAAACCAAAACAATTACTCACTCTACAACTGCAAAAAACGCCGAAAACAGTTCAAATGCCCCACCAAAGCCATAAGGCTGAATATAGTTAAATTTACAGTTAATTAGAGAGTCGTATTTATCTACTGAACTATATGCACACACACACACACATGTATATATATATATATATATATATATATATGTATTTCAAATGGCGCGGCATTGGCGACTAAACATTCGTCGTGAGGATGGGAGGGTTGGGGATTTGTGAAGGAGCACCCAATGGACAGCCATCGCTATTCTAACAGAGAAAACACATCTATTCTTGGTATGGGTTTCGAACCCGCACCCTACTGTGTTGGAGGCAGATACGCTGTAGAGTCAGGTAAAAAATTTGCATTACGTCAGCCGGGCACATCAGAAGTATTGAAGTGTATAAATCTTCGAAATGTCAAAAAAAAAAAAAAAAAAAAAAAAAAAGTATGGCGAAGTTTTTTTTTTTTTTTTTTAAAGTATATAATGCTCTTTGTATATAGCGGCTATTTTTTTTTTTTTTTTTTTTTAATACCACTTTAATTCAGTAGAAATTGTATTATACTTAATCTGTAGAAACTGTTACATAAATTTATAAAAAGGTTTCTGTTAAGTTTACTGCTATCCATAAAGCGTAAAAAGTGGCAGTTTTTCTGCAAAACTTTTTAAGCAAAATAAAAAATTATTCAATAACTTTTCGAGTCGAAATAATTAAGGCGAAAAAATAAGGTATAATGCTTTTATGCTGCTCCGTGCTCATAACACGTACTTATTAAGAATTGGGGTTAATTATTTCCACCAAAAACCAATGTTATGTTTCCTTTGCACAAAATGGAGTTTGTCCATATTATAAATTTTCAATTCATTAGCATTAAACACAATTATTTGGTAGCCTTTTATTCGTTACACATATCTAAAAGACTTGTCATACATTCATACATCAAAATTTATCATCCCATACATCAGTGGGTTATCTTTCTCCAAGAACCAATCAGAAACAATCTCTGCACGATTGTGCCTCTCTCATTTGCCCCCCTCCCCCCTCTCCCTCCTCTTTTCTCTCTGTATCTCCGATTGCCACGTTAATGTCTGCAAATATGTTGGCGCGTAAAGTGCGCGTAAATCGTTCTCATCCTTTTCTTTCCCTGAACCTTCTTTTTCTTACTACTATTATTGTTTTCCACCCTTTTCTTTTTCCCTTTTTCCGACTGTATTACAACACCGGCAGTTGTGCTTAATGGCCTGATGGGTAATGCGTCGTCATTCCATGGCACATTCACATTCCACGGCAGATGGCCGGCGCTGCAGATCGAGATGGAAAAAGCACAGCAGAAGGACCGCGGGGGTCGGAGGTTATAGTGGCGTAAGTCAGCGCAAGTGGCTGTGATGCATAAGTTATTAATTACATAATTAAGCTAAGTGTTGCATTGTTGTTATTGAGTTAGAGAGAGAGAGAGAGAGCATTAAAGTTATATAAAACAAAAAGTTCATCTATTATCAATACAGTAAATCATATGAGATTTAGAAATAACTTCCCGCCTCTATTTCATAGGTAAATTTTTTTGAGAGATTTTCTTAAAAAATTAACTTGGTAAAAATGCAATTTAAAAAAAAAATTAAAATCACACAATCAACCGTGGAAGAAAATCATACTTATTGAAATTTTATTTTTCCGACTGAGTGAAAATAATGCCTGGACCGGGACTCGAACCCCGGATCTTTGACTTACAAGGTCAAGGCTCTAGCAATTGAGCTATCCAGACCGACTGCATGATAGACCAGAGATGTTTCTGCCTAAAGGTTGTCTGAGTGAGTAATGCTGACCGGGGTGTCGGCCTGGATAGCTCAATTGGTAGAGCCTTGACCTTGTAAGTCAAAGATCCGGGGTTCGAGTCCCGGTCCAGGCATTATTTTCACTCAGTCGGAAAAATAAAATTTCAATAAATATTGGTAAAAATGCTTCTTCAATTTCTGATTCTGATCTTCTCTATTTTTTCTTATTCTGTGTATTTTATACCACGATTATTAAATAATTATGTTTTTAGAACATATATTTTAAGGTGATTTAAAATAAGAAATCAGATGTTAAATTTCAAACCTATTTCCCCTATCCCCCAAAATATTTAAATAAATATAAAAACCCAGAAGTCGTATGTTACAACTACTCAAGATAGCGCAAATAGGAGTAGTTGCAGTACGTGAAATATTACTGACAAAAGTAAACTATTTAAACTAGTATGTTATGCCATCACTGTGCCAAAACTTTCTTCTATATTTTGCCATGCAAATTCACTCAGTACAAATTATTTATTAAAATTACATTTAATAAAATTATTTTCCACGATGAGTGCAGACGATTTTTATCTAAGAGAAGTGTAGCATTAAATGTGCAAAGAAAGTCAATTTTGTGCTCTATAGACGATACTTTAAAAAATGTGTTTCTTTTTTCTTCCTTAAGATTTTTACTTTCCGAACACTATTCTGAGGAAAGTATTGTAATCATGTCAAAAATCCGAATTTGAGATTTTGTTGTTTCTATACGTTTCAAGGTCCCCTGAGTCCATTTTTACGATGATGTATGTATGTGTGTGTGTATGTGTGTATGTATGTATGTGTGTGTATGTCTGTGAGTGAACACGCTAGCGTCTAAACGCTTTGTTCGAATAAGCTGAAAGTTGTCACGCATATTGTAAGTCATCATAGTACGAACCCTATAGATTTTGGTGAATCTAGCACTTATAGTTTTTTTTACAGGGACACAAAGAAAAATTCTTTATCATTATGGCCTATGGGGCCAAATTTTTAAAAGTGTGATAGCGTCTAAACGCCCTATTAATATGAGCAAAAAATTTATATACCTGTTATAGGTCACAGTTGCACCAACTGTATAGATTTTGGTGAATCTAGCACTTGCAGTTTTTTTTACAGAGACACAAAGAAAAATCTTTTTTCATTATGGCCTATGGGAGCAAATTTTTAAAAGTGCGATAGCGTCTAAATACCTTATTCAATTGAGCTGAAATGAATATTATAAATCATTGTTGCACTAACTATAAGCATTTTGGTGAATCTGGCATCTATAGGTTTTTACAGGGAAACAACGAAAAATTCTTTATCATTATGATCTATGGGCTCAAAGTTCAGTAGCTTTAAACAAAACATCGTGTAATTTATGGAGAAAAATACTCAAACATTCTATTATGGTTTTCTCTCTTTTGTTTGTGTAACAACCTCTTCCTTTACTTTATCTACGAAACTGTTAATGACTCAATGTTCGGAAAGTCGAATGGAGTCACTCCAGATTTTTTTTTTTGGTTAAAAATAAAAAAATCGATACCTTTATTTTAAATTGTACCCAATCTATACTTTAAGCATTATGTTTTAAAAGTATTGACGAGTCTTTTGAAAATTAATCCCACTGAAGAATTATGACCCCCTCTCCCACCTTGAAGGAACCGATACACATACATGTATAAAAACTTTTCCTAGTTGACTATCACTATCATAAATAATTCTTTTTAATTTTATAATGATTAATTAAAAATAATTCCCAATGTGGATATTCATACGAAATTTTCTCCGATACTGTCATATCAAAGAATTATGAGAAGATGGGATGGCAACGCCACTTGTTGAGCGGTTTCCCCCTAAAATTGATAGGCATTATGCCAAGTTCCTAAGGTTTTTTTTTTTTTTTTTTTTGGGGGGGGGGAGGGGGGCAACATTTTTGTTTCGGTACAACTATAGTATTTCCCCTCAGCTGAATTTGGCGAATTTTCTTTGGCGCCGATTTGATCGATAACGATGTCGTTCTGGATTGTTTGCGATATAATATGGCAGCCTGCATGCTATTTACTTTGGATTTATGATTTTATGATTTATGATTTAGCTTATGATTTTATCATTTATGATATATGATTTATGATTTTAGATTTATGATTTAGCCATAATTGCTAAAAATAAATCGCCAATTTCAGCTGAGGGGAAATACTATAGTTGTTCCTTTGTTTCTTTTTAAAAATTTTAAAAGTTAAAATGGGGTTTTTATTTAACATCTTTTTAACTAATTATCCGATCGGCCTAAAAATTACGACGTTTGATACATTTTGTTCTGATTAATAAGTATACCATCTTTCGAGTCGATATAGTGTACGGTTTTTGTTCGGTTATCCGAATTTTTGATTATCCGAGGTACACTGAGATAAAAAATATACCGCCTTCATCTACAACGAATAAGTGGTCATTCTCTAAATCCCTAAACTAGAAATATAGATTTCCGAGCTATGCGCATAAAGCATGCCAATAAACTGAATAGATGAAATGATCGAGAATTTCAAGTGTACACTTTTCTAGATGGTGAAACAATATTCTGAATATTCCGAATCTTTTGTATTGCGAGGAATTCTCGCTGGATTTTCTAGAATTGGGTAATAAACCAAGATTATAGTTGCTGAAACGAAACCCGCCTCTTGTATTCACATTTATTTGCAGAGATTTTTAAATAACTGTGCCCTCGATAATATGGGCAAACGTTCTAGAATTCTAATAGGGGTTTCTAGAACTCCCTTTCAAAGGGGACTAGAATTTATAAGGATGACGTGGAACTATTTTTTCTAGAGTTACAATTTAGATTCTAGATGTCAGTTACAGAATTTTTTCTCAGTGTTATATTTTCCCAACAGCTGATGGCGGTTACTGAAGCGATGAATCAAAATTCTGATGACATGTCTCCAGACCAAGCGGTATGAGGGTTTGTATTAAACACATTTTATTTTACAAATGACCGGACAGTTTCGATTTTAGACCTTTTTTCAAATATCCCAAAAAATAATTGATGAAAGATCTTGAAATTTCAGAAATGTAAAGAACATGTTATACCTCATATATTTCAACAAAAATTTTGCCCCCCAAAACAAAAAAAGTGGCCAATAAAAAAATAAATAAAGTAAAATAAAGGTAAAACAGAATGCTTGGTATCAACCTGTAAAAAGTTTTGTTTAAAATGCTTCATAGCGGTATTTTATTATTATAATTATCTGCTTTTTAAGCTTCTTTTAATTATCTGCATTATTTTGTATGAGAATTGTCAGTATATTCATGGAAGGTTTTTTTTTTTTTTTTTTTTTTTTTTTTTTTTTTTTTTTTAAATCTATAGGCATTGAGTTGCACTGTTCTGCATGAAAATCGGCCCCAACACCAAATTTACAAGGTCTTATGTAAAATGACCTTCTGAATCCGAATATGATGCTCATTTTGCCCTATCACCTACCATTTTTCGGTAACGCCCCACAGTTTTTATTACTTTTCAGTACTTTAATGGCTATAAATTTGATTTGTAAGGGGAGAAAGGATTTTTTTTTTTTTTTTAACTGTTAAATATCTTCTGAGGGGCTACAGAGGGGAAAATTTTAAAACATGAACATTTGTAAAGGAAAATTTTAGGAAGGTGAGGGGGTATTTGTCATTGAAATCATAAATTACATTTATTATATTTAATTAATTATTATTATTATTATTTATTATTATTATTTATTACACATTACATATATTTTTTGTTTTTAAGCGTTAAAATAACTCTTTTCCGATCATATTCAGATTCAGGATTTCATTTTACATAAGAATCAGTAAAAATGGTATCAGGGCTCTAACTTTTTTTTTTTTTTTTTTTTTTTTTTTTTTTCCAGCGCAGTATTATTTATATGAAAACATCAAGCAAAAATCGTGAAAATTCAAAATGTTAGTATCGTTAGAATAAATTGAATTTCAATTCCTCTTACCAAAAAAAAAAAAAAAAAAAAAAAAGATGAACTAAAATTCAGTTTATTCTAACGAGGAATACTTTTTTTTTTTTTTTTTTTTTTTTTTTTTTCTACGATATTTGCTTAGTGATTTCCTATAAGTAGCTCCAAAAATTTAGCAAATAAATTATACAAAAGAAATTTATCGAGACTTGCGCATGTACAGTTAAAAACGATTATTAAAAATAATCATATTTCATCAGATATTTGTTATTTTTTATATTCTCATTGCAGTATATAGTTTCTACTACAGTTATATCAAGCTCTCAAAAAAATGGCACAGTACTTGTTTGCAAACCCTACAAGTTATAAACAAAACACTTGCGAAAAAAAAAAAATCTTCAATTTTAAGAAAAGTCTTCTATATCGAAAATGTATGTGCTATCCTCATACAAATGAATAAAGATAAAAAAAATAAGCAACATAATCATTTGGCATAGCTAGAACCAATTTCAAATACTTTTTACAGAGTGATCCCAAATACTTTTTTCTTTTTCCTTTAATTTTTTACTGCTGCCCTATTTGCTTTCGGGACAAAAAAAATAGATGAATTGTAAGAGATATAGCATGTTTTTTACACTCCTGAAGTTTCAAGATAGTGCGACAAGTATATTTTGATATATTTGGCGAAACTCCTGAAATAAAAAATGTTCGGTCATTTATCTTCATTTTAAATTTAAATTTAATTTTGCTTCAAATTTTCATCTATTAAAAATTGATATCTTTCTACATTGCAATGTTAAAATAGTTAAATGTGCGAGAAATCTGCATTGTGTTCTTTTTTCGAACAATATAGTGTTGAAATCCAATTATATAAATTTTTAATCCATATGACTCCTATTCTGGTCTTGGCAGGTTGGGGGAGTGTTGCTGGCGTGAAACTAGTTTAACTCCACGGGCAAGTCACAAGTATTGCCGCCTGCCTCCTTCCTTCCTTTCTTAAGTTTCTTAAATTAATTTAACATAAATTTTGATT
Organism: Salticus scenicus; assembly: GCA_963930645.1. Classification (NCBI taxonomy): domain Eukaryota; kingdom Metazoa; phylum Arthropoda; class Arachnida; order Araneae; family Salticidae; genus Salticus; species Salticus scenicus. The sequence goes on from OZ005658.1 coordinate 70,165,144, forward strand.
TAGTTTGTGTTTTTCTATTAAGATTTTGTTGCGTTAGTGTATTGTTTCGTTTGTTATGCAGGCTGTGAATTAATAAATTTGGCTTCTTTAAATATGTGTATTTCATCCCCTGATGAATTTTTTCACTTTTCTGAGCTTCTCCTACACAAAGAAATTTTTCATTTTTATTGGTCTTTGTGGTTTCAGTGATCTTGTATCTGTTGCTTGGCTTCTACTACGCTTAAAAAATCATTGTTATATATATATATATATATATATATATATATATATATATATATATATATATATATATAATGAATAATTTAATTCCTTTACAATACTCAGCAAATGAAAGAAAGATGAAAATACCAACAATGAAATTTAAAATGAGATGTATTACGTATAAATTTATTGTCACGATTACCATTTAATTAAAATTCACTGAGTAGTAAAAACATGTTATATATATAATAATACATACTAATATACTAATACATATTTTTAAATTCTGTTTTCACATTTAGAAAATTCCCAACTGTAAAATTGATGGACCTTTTTTAAAAATGTATTTTCGTAATTTTTAATATTTTATTTTGAAATTGCAAAATGACAAAAATTCACAAATTAAAAATTCATATTTTGCAGCTTCAAAATAAAGTATATATATAAAAAAAATAGCTTTAAAAAAAAAAAAAAAATCCGTCAATTTAACAGCTGGGAATTTTCAGAATGTGAAAACAGAATTTAAAAATATGTAATAGTTAGAAAGTTATTTGTAAAGAAAAATTTCCCATAGAAGAACATTAGCTTCGGCTTCCGGCGGCGTTCAGTGAAGAGGGCCCTTAAGTAGGAATTATTGCTATTGCTTCAATAATTATGTATGCAGACAGAGGCAGAAAAATAGAAAATTAATGATAGTTATAAATTATAGCGATGCCATCACTGAAGCAGAACAGATTTTATTTAACCTGCTGTGACAATAACTGCTCAAAAAAAAAAAAAAAAAAAAAAAAAAAATCTTAATTCTACATATTTTAAATCACTTTTCATGTAAAGTATCACTTCTGAATATCTGAGTGTACTTCCGAAAAAGATGTTATCAATTACTTTAATCAATTATTCACACATTCTTTATCACAAAACAATAGAACTAATCCATCTTTTTTTTTTTTTTTTTATAAGCACTTCCTTGAAGATAATTTTTGCTACTAATGATAATAATTAACATTCAGATCACTTTAAAACTCATAAATCATCATCGCAAGCAGCAACAGAACCTCTCAACCCACTTTCGCTCGAAACATCGTGGTCCAATACAGAATAAGAACCATCGTTGCAGTCGGAATGGAACAGGCAGATAAAAAGATGAGTTTACGTATAACAAATGGGCTCTAAAAAAAAAAAAAAAAAAAAAAAAAAAAAGAATGAAAAAAAGCAATAATGAAATGCGTATAGCTCTTTTTACGAATCGATAGAGGGGGTTAGAAGCAAAGGGAGGGTCCACAAGTGCGTCGCATGTGGTTAAAGGCACTTAGAGAACATGTTATTTTATGGCCGCGGTATAACTCTTAATGATGCATAAAGAGATGGTGCATGTATATATACAGGGTTGTATTGTATTAACGTGATGCCGATTAACGGCTGCTTGTTGTGGGTTTTCGGGATAGGAATAAATATTTATGTAAATATAAACAAGCTGTGTTGGGATTTTAAGAGGTGACGGATCTTATACCTTGGGATAAAATGAATAGCTCTTAAAATCATCTTTTGAAGTGTTTTTCGAAACTCATTTTGCCTGCTCGCTAACGTAGAATTGTTTATGAGGAATATAATGTTATCACATGTATTAAAATTATTGAAATCAAAGTTGTAAAGCATTGGAAAAACAAAGTTAACATAAGTTATCGAATCATGGAAGGATAATGATACAAAGGTGAATGGTTCGCTTTCATGTAAACAAGAGACCGATTCAAGAAATCGATTAAAAAGTTAATAATTTTGTTTTTCAAAAATTGTTAACAAAATACTAAATTGAAGAAGGATATTTTTAATACAATAACGATTATTGTGAAAATGAAAAAAAAAAAAAAAAGTTAATAATTCATTCTACCAATAAAGAATTCTCCATTGTTTTAACAGATAAAACAACTTTTAGGCAAAATAAAGAAGGACAAACTGGCAATATGAGTAATAATCTGGTGAGGCACTCATACAACTTTCTCTTACGCTACATTATCCTACATATATTATTACAGGTTAAGGTGTATAATATGAGGTATTGCAATGGCAGCACGTGCCCTAGCAATCTCCCACATAGATCCAAGCCTAATGTACGATAAGTTGAATTTATATTAATAATATTTATTAAACAAATATCCAATTCAAACACCCACCACCCACTCATCCATACCCAAACCAACTCACCCACACAAACACGCATATATATATGTGTGTGTGTGTGTGTGTGTTTAAAGAGGTTAAGTCCTATTTTGGATATCAAGTGATAAAAGACCGATGAAGAGACCGCAGTTACAGCGTCTAGAATAAACAGTGTGGAAAGCGGCGAATAAAATTGTACTAAAAAAATTAAGCCTGTCACCAGGTGTCATTGTAATCGAAGCTAGTGTCACGACAACAAAACCGAGACTCCCTATTGGTTAATTATATGCTTAGATCATGTGATTAAACTGACGAAACTGGGAAAAGCCAATCAGGTCTTCGATTTGAGCGATAGCTTCGATCACAGCGACATCTAGGTAAGTTTAATTTTTGTAGCATCATTTTACGGTTATAGGCGATTGCCACACTGTTTATTCTAGACGCTGTACCGCAGTGTCATTGTAGAGATGAGATTGTCAAGTTTGGAGGAGCACAATGAAGAAGAATTGTAGAAAAACAGGCAGATTGGAATCACTTAGGAGAGGCTTAAAATTAGGAGAGACTAAATGCTGAAATTGATGAGGATGATAAAAACGTTAATTAAAGCGATGATTTAAAGCGTTAAAACATTATTATTATTATTTAATTAAATTTGTTTGATAGTTAATTTTTGATTCAATTTTATAGAAATAAATTTTCAAAGATTAAAACCTTTATAACTGACTTCTGCAACGTTCTTTTCAATGGAATATTAAAACTCAAACTATATTTTCTTCACACATATATATTTTCTACTTAGCGAACATATCTCCAGATATTTTAACGCTAAACGATTTTAAATGTTATACATACTTATGCTTATTGTATCATTTTTTAATAATGTTAACCAAACTATAAATAAAGTTATTAAAATTTTAAAAGTTGTGAATAATTTAATATTACATATTTAAAAAAAATACTATATTTTTCGTTTACGAGCTTGTATAGTTTAGATAATTTTAATTTAATTTCTTATTCTCTGGTTTGATAAAAAAAAAAAAAAGAAAAAAAAAAATGTTTGGGAAATATGCATATAAAATTAAAAGCCTTGTAGAGATTTCGAAATCTTATGCATTCAATTAAAATAGCTTTGAATAGAGAGAAAATTCAAATTAAACTTTAAAATTTCATTGAAAAATAGAATTTTGCAATTGTGAATGCAAGACTCTTACTTTTTGTCATGTTTTCATTTTATATAATATTTTGAAAATTAAAGATTGACTGTCAAATGAATTAAATAAATAAATATATTGAGTATTGTAAAGGAATTAAATTATTCATTATATATATATACATATATATATATATATTTATTATTATTATTATTTATTATTATTATTATTTACGTATAAAAGTGCAATTAAAATTCTAAAATTTGTCAAATTAAAAAAAAAATTATACAAAATAAAAAGTTTCTAAAAATTCTCTGAAATCAAAAATATTTTTATTTTTAACTTTAATAAAGATTTATAGTAGCTACAAAAAGGGTGAAAAATTTAATATAATTAGTTATCAAACTGGTACAAATACATATGCCTTCCTCCCTTTTTCTTTTGTAATAACACTTTCCACATCGTCTGAAATAGAAAGCACTGTACTCCTAAGCCTACATTTTCCTAAACATGCATAAGTAATACAGAAAAGGGTTTTTAAATGACCAGCTGATCCATCAATTACTTTTCCCTTTAGCCATTTAAACAAGAAAAAATACAAGACCATATCAAAACATCTGCACTGGGAGAGAAAAAAAAAAAAAAAAAAAAAAAAAAAAAAACTGCTGGACATTCGATACGCCTATTCACTCAATATTTGCCCCGAGACTAGCCGTTGGTGCTCTCACCTGAAAAATAATCTGATCCAAAACCCTTTCCTATTTGTCCATACTTCAACTCAAGTGCGTAAGTGATACACGTGTTTTGATCGAGTAGTGACTGTTAAGGTTTCAACATTTACCCCTACAGGGAAAAATACGGAAAAATATCCCATTCTGTCATATTTTTGACGTAAGGAATTACCGAATTCGTTATAGAGTTTTTTTTCTTCTCCCCATACCCTTTTCGAAAAAATACATTACACTTTTATTATTATATAGGAGATTCTGAGACGCAAAAATATTCGGACTGTTCAAGAAAGAGTTAATAAAAGTTTCATTTAGTCTATTTGGGAACACTGAGAATATATATATATATATATATATATGTATTGATAATCAGAGCATACAGTTGTAATATAAAGATTATTAAATATTATTAGCAATTCAAACAATTAATATGATCAATATCAAAGACTACCCAAATCAAACCAAAAATGAAATAAAGTCAAAGCAAAATGAAATTAAACAATTTGGACTTAGATAATAACATGATTGTATTCTAACGTTATCAAAGGCCTGGTAGAATACGAAACATGCAAAGTGAATGTTTATCTGTCGCAAACATAGCATATATATATATATATATATATATATATATATATATATATATAATGTTATTATATAATGTTATTATAGCTCACCGAAAGATGGCGCTTGTACTTAGTAGTCTTTAACCTTCATTCTTCAGTCCTTATCTTAAACAATTTAATTATTAATATTTTTGGTACGATTTAATCTAACTCTACTAGTATTAATTTTAACATTATCATTTAATATTTACTCTGTGTATTTTATCTTTAATGTAATTGTTCTGAAGTATTTTCGATTAATCGATATCTGTCGAGCTATTATTTTAACTTCAATTTAGGTTTTGGCATCACCCTTTTTTCCAGTTTGTGTTAACTGTTTTCCATGTGGTTACTCTGCTTATTTCATGTTATTAATCTGGTTTCCTTTAAGATTTTATTAATATTTATTTATCCTTTGTTTTAATTTAATTTTTCACTTTTTCTCATTCTTTATGGTTTTTTTGCTGCATTGATCGGGGCGTGAGATGATATAAATTGCTATGATTAGCAATATCGTTTTACGAAATCATTGCAGCTTTCTCTGCTTTATGAAGTATGCGCCCCTTGATAAGTATATTTCTAATTTTAAGCATTTATATCCAATTGATTATGTGGTTTATTACCTTTTTTCTCTTTCACAAGTTTAATGGTCCTTTTTTATTATCCTTTAGGTCGGCGTAAGTATTCTAAGTTAATATGGTAACTCATTGGTTCCTTATCTACATCGCAACTTTTTGTGTCATTCTTTCCTCTATGTTAAATTCAGTTCTATATTTTAGTGTGCTGTTATTGTTTTAGTTCTATTAATTGCTAAATTTTAAGATTAAATTTTATTACGTTATCTATTATATATATATATATATATATATATATATATATATATATATATATATATATATATATATATACACTACATTCATCTAGAACGAATAAGTAGTCATTTTCTGAATCAGTAAAGTAGAAATATTGATTTACGAGTTATGCGCATAAGGTAAATAAAAAACCTGGATAAATGAAAGGGTCGAGAATTTTTGTTTATTCTTTTCTAGATGGTGAAACAACACAGTAGGGCTGTGGTTATCCGAGCCCTGATTAACCGAGTTACAGGTTAACCGACACAATCCCGAAAAGGCCACGCTCTAGAGGAGGCATGGCTTTTTGACAAATAGCGAAGATACCTTTCACAAATTTTATTATACATCACTGTAATTTATAATTTATATATGTATGTATAGTATTGCTGACTGCATTTAAATATGCAATATATGTATTATTTTACTTCATTGACTACGTTTTCAAGCCTTTTAAACCTTGTCGTATGTTTCACCCTCTGATTTACGACAGAGTTCGTATTATCCGAGTTTTTGATTATCCGATGTACACTGAGAGAAAAATATATATATATATATATATATATATATAGTCTTCAACTAGGACTAAGAACAGGATTCGACAAGGATTTATTTTACAAAGCTGTATTAAGTGTACTTTTTTTACTTAGGAATTTTTGCTAGTGTTCGGAGACTTTTGTTACCGACTGTACTTAAAACATTTTTATAACTGCATATAGGCTGTTTTGATGAACCAGAGTAAAAAATAAAAGACGTGTAATAATAACATTCTCATTTAAAAAAAAAAATGAAAAGCCAGAAAGAAAACCTAAATGAAGTAGTATGTTCTACTTCACACAGAGAAATTAACATAAACACATACACACACGCACACAAAAAAAAGATATACAGTGGGTAACAAAAGTGTCCGAATACTAGCAAAAATTCCTATGTAAAAAAAGTACACTTAATACTGTTTTATTAAATAAATCCTTGTCGAATCATGTTCTTAGTTAGTCTAAAAACAGGATTTGACAAAGATTTATTTAACAAAACTGTATTAAGTGTACTTTTTTTATGTAGGAATTTTTGCTATTGTTCGGAGACTTTTGTTACCAACTGTACGAACCATAATTTTGTAAAATAGTAAACTTATATACATAAATAAAAATTAAGCTTTAAAGACTAAATAACGGAAGAACGATCTAGCAATGATATAACGAGAAATAACTAACAATTCTCAAGATAAAAGTTTTCAAAATCTTTGTCATCCCCGTTTATTTTCTTTCTTATCACATCGTTATTATTGCTCGCTATTACATAATACTTAATGGACTAAATCTTAGACTAAATGTGTTTCTTCGTTTGATTTAGTACTGAAATACTTCTACTCCTTTGTAAAACAGATTTACGGAACACTATTTTATGTTACTACTCATAAAATGAGCGAACGACAATGATCACGCATAAGGTATAAGGACGGCCAGCTCAATAACTTGCCAGATTCTTTCAACAACCCCATTCATGTCACGTCATCTACACCCAGCAATGTCGGAAATATTCAACAACATTTTTTTTTTCCAAGGACAAGCACTTTATTCTATGAAACAGTTTATGGAATTCAAGAAATCCTATAAACTTTGATAGAAGAAATACGTTATATGGTTTATTAATTTGCATTTAAATTACACGAAAGTTATTTGATACCATATATCAAGAAAGACATAGAAATACTTTTAAAGTATGAATAATATTGATAACAGTATGAAGTAATCTGAAACATTACATATTTTTTATCGAGTGATGTTTAAAATCATAAAAAAAAGGGTTAGGCAGAGGTCCAAATTTTCGACAAAAATGTATTTTATAAGATATACTTTAGTATATAATTAGTTGTCGTAAATGGGATCATATATCTGAGATTGTTCGTATTATGTACTAATAATATATAATTTGGTATTAAAAAAACTAGTACTCAAGTATGACTTTAAACAATAAAAGGAAATTTGAATAATCATTATACATAAAAAATATGTGTATTATGAAATAGAACCTTAATATATAATTAGATTTTAAGTTATATATTTTATCGTAAAAATCTAAAACTTGAGATTATATGAGAAAATCACTTAATGTTATGTATTTCTGTAATTTTATATTGATTTAACATTTATTTAAATTACATAAACAATTTTTGAGAATGACGCAATAACTTTTAGTAAATTATTATTGCATTTTGTTATAGTATGTCCTGTATTTTAAAATAATAATAATAATAATAATAATAATAATAATAATAATACTTTCAAACTGCATTGCGTTTAAAACATATTGCAAAATTTTAGAATTATTTTATTTTTAACAAAATATATATTAGGTTTTATAAAATTTGTTTAAAAAACTTGGAACTTCATATAATTTTAATTACTCAATCATATCAAGTTTTTTTTTTTTTTTTTTTAACTACTGGAAATTAATAAGGTTGAAACAAAATTTGTTTGAAATTTTAAAATCTACCAAATTATTTACCCTCTCCCATTTTTTTCTTTTCTTTCTTTCTTTCTTTTTGTCTTCTCTTTCTTTTTTCTTTCTTTTATCTTATTTTTTTATTTGAGATTATTACAATTTAAACTACAGTACTCTTCGTATAGTTTTTTTTTATTATTTTTTTTTATTTATTTTGATTAGAGAAAATCTATTAAAATTTTATTACATGTTAGTAATTAAATTCATTGAGATGTAGAAAGTTTGTTATACATAGGACTAAGAAAAAAATTTCGTATTTAATATGTATATATTTGTATTTGGTCTTAAGTTGTTTTTCAAAGATATAACACTTTTTTTCTTCCTTTACATACTATGACTTAGGTAAATGAATATATTTCGCATAAAATTTAAAATACTACATTTAATATGTGTAATTTCGCGCGTTAAATACAGCATTATCATCTAATATTTATTTGTTTATTTATTTATTTTTTTATTTTAATCTATGTTGTTGTATCATTGTGTTTATTCTTATTGTAAAATTGCCTATTTATATGAAGTAATCATTATATAAAAACAATTATTTCAATTTTTCAGTAGTGTCATTTATTGAAATGTGTTATTTTGTATGAGAATCACGCCCATTTTTATTTTTGAGGACTAATTTTGATGTTTTTTACATACTGCATTATTAATTCGTCTATTTTGATTTTTTTTACACCAGTTCATATTTTGATAATTAACCATGAGTTATATGTAGTTTAAAATTAAAAAATTAAAAAATAAATTAAAATTAAAAAAATATAGTTTAACGAAAAAATAAATTTACAATTTTATTTAGATAGCATTAAAAACAATTTTTAAGTAGTTGAAATACTTAAAATGTTTATCATTAAATAAGAAATTAAAGAGCTTGTGTAGATAAATGTAAAAATGATATAAAATTGTAGAAAAATTAGCAATCTTGGAAAAAAAATATATAAGTTTCCCAGTAAAAGGTATTCTAATTCTAACGCTAGTCACGTATAACCAAGGAATACAGCAATTGGCAATCATTCGAGATTAAAAGATTGGATTTATATAAGTTTTCTTATATTTTCTACTTTCTTATCTTGCAGTATAACCTCTTCTTTTACAATCATCAAAGAAGTAAATAAATAAGCTTTAAGATAAATAACAAAACAAGATATTTAAGTTAAGGAGGAATGTGACAATATTAACAATAATTCCAAACAGAAATTTATTCTCCAAACAAATTACCGGGTAAATATAATACGCCAAGAATAGATAATTATTCAGGATTGGAAATGCTAGCAGATACCCCATATAAGTCATGTATCTTTATGCGCCATTTTATCTGCTTTATAAATATGTACACGTTGTTATTAAATTTGCAGTATAAACAAATTTTTCAAGTTTAAACAGATGAGAGGATAGCCACCAATTTTGATATGCTGATGATTTACGAAATAAGCTCAAGGTATTGAAAAAAATTATAATAATTTAAAATACCCACTAGGAGGAGCTTTGTTTGAAAAAATATGGAGTGGCTCCACTCGACTTTCCGAATATTAAGTAATTAAAGGTTGTATAAATAAATTAAAGTAAGGGAAGTCGTTCTGCTAAATAAACAAAAATAAAAACTATAATAGGGTGTATGAGTATTTTTTCCATATAGTATATTGTTTAATTTTACGCTATTGCAATTCAAATAATTTAAGGCTATAGATTGTAATAATAAAGGATTTTTCGTGTCCTGTAAAATTATGTAAGTTCTAGATTAAAAAAAAATCTATATAGTTCGTGCGACGGTGATCTATAATATGCGTATAAATTTTCAGCTAAATCGAATGATGCGTGTAGACGTTATCGCACTTAAAAAATTTGGGCTTTTTTTTTTTTTTTTTTTTTTGTGTGTGTGTGTGTGTGTGTGTGTGTGTCCCTACAAAAGAACCATAAGTGCTAGATTTACCAAAATCAATAGGTTCATGCTATGATGACCTATAACACATGTACTAACTTTTAATTTTTTTTTTTTTTTTTTTTTTTTTTTTTTTTTGTGTGTGTGTCCCTATAAAAGAACCATAAGTGCTAGATTTACCACTTGACCTATAACACATGTACTAACTTTTAATTAATTAATTTATTTATTTACTTTTTTTTTTTTTTTTTTGTCCCTACAAAAGAACTACAAGTGCTAGATTTGCCAAAATCAATAGGTTCATGCTATGGAGACCTATAACATACGTACTAACTTTCAGCTCATTTGAGCGAAGCGCTTAGGGGATATCGTATTCACATGCACAGGTACACACACACATTCATACACTGAGAAAAAAATATATATACTGCCTTCCTCTAGAACGAACAAGTGGTCATTTTCTAAATCCTAAACTAGAAATATAGATTTTCGAGTTATGCGTATAAAGGACGCCAATAAGCTGAATGGACAAAATGATCGAGAATTTCTGTTATACACATTTCTAGTTTATGAAACAATACTCTGAATATTCTGAATCCTTTGTATTGCGAGAAATTCTCGCTTGATTTTCTAGAATTGGGTCATAAATTAAGATTATTGTTGCTAAAACTCACCTCTTGTACAGAGTTTTTTAAATAAGTTTGACCTCGATAATATAGACAAATGCTCTAGAATTCTAATTGGTGTTTCTAGAACTCGCTTTCAAAGGGGAATAGAATTTATAAGGATGACATGCAACTATCTTTTCTAGAGCCACAATTTAGATTCTAGATGTCAGTTACAGAATTTTTTCTCAGTGTACTCTCGGTCCACATTACCTCGGACAGAATTTTATAAATATGAAATAGAAAAAAAAAAAATAGATAATAAGTAATTCTGGAAACAAATTTCTCCTTAGAACAACACAGACTTTGACTACCGGCAAGGAAAATGGTTCAAAAAGCCGTATAATCGATTTTTTTAATAAACGATTTTGATTCTTATAAAATTATTTTATGCGATGGTAATTTTATGTAAAAGTAATAATTTTAGAGATTTCAAGACAGGGCTATTTATTATTTTATAACCGTTTTTGTATTGAAATAACTAAAAAAATAAGTAACATTATGTCAATTTCCTTAATTGCAATAACATTTTAAACCGTTTGGTTCTTCGTATTGTAGTTTTTGAATTGATTAAAAATTGATTCTATCAACTAATGTGTTGATTGTTCGATTGTATTAACTTGATTCTTTAGATATCAAAAAATAAATAAACAACATTTAATTTAAGCGTACAGAAACATTGCTATTGTTTCGCCAAAGATCTGATTTTCACTTTAACGAGTGCCTAGTAGGTAATGTGCAGATCAACGAGTGTCTAGTCTGTAATGTGCAGATTATCTAGGTAATTCGTAGATTACCTAGATAATTTGAGAAATTAAACAATTTTTCGCACTTTAATGGATCACCCTAGTTAATGTGCAGATTACCTAGCTAATCTGCAGATTAACTGCTTTGCGCAATTGCGATAGACATTTTAATTTATTGCCAAAATGACAACAAAATTTAAAGCTTCCAAGGGGCTTTTATGCCAAAGCTATACCAAAGAAAGTTCCAGAAATTAACATAGTAACCGATGCTGGGGAATGAAGCACAGTTACTGCATGCCTTTATATTGAGGAAGAGATTAAAATAGGTCCTGTTGTACTAAATTGAAGTCTGTTTCGTGCAGAACTTTATTGCTTAGAAAAAAAAAAAAAATAAAGTCCCCCCCCCCCTCCATATTTTGTTGCAATGGCTCATGCACGCATTTGAAAAAAAAAAAAAAAATATATATATATATATATATATATATATATATAATTTTTTTTTTTTTTTTTTTTTTTTTTTTTTAAATATGTTATGGCAATTTAGATTTTCATAGAAATATGCTATCGCAGTTGTTTTATTTTATTAATAACTCTAATCAAAGTAAGAATTGCACCAAGCACCATGCTCCAATTCTAATTAAATTAATTCAACAGTTAAAACCCATTTTTAAGCATTAATTCCGGTATTTGTAATGCCTATCTGAAGCACATAATCAATTTAACTTTAATCCCATGATGTATACTCCTTTTTACTTGCAAGAGAAAATTTCAGGAAATCGTTATTGAAATTTTGCCATTTAGCTTCATAATTGAAAGGTTTTCAATAACTGTATAATATTTTAAAAATCGAGTTTTTGTTGTAACATTTTTAAACTGAAAATTTACTTTTCTTTTCATCATATTATTTATTACACACACTGAATTAAAGTTTTACACAGGAAACGTTTGTTAACAATTTTTTATCTGCGATTACATATTATCTACACATTACACTGTATATAATCTCCACAAATTGATTTTGCTCGAGATATAAGTCATTTATATTAGTTCTCCATCATACTATAAGTACACTAAAGGACTCCCCCGCCCCAACCCCTCCAAAAATAGGTAAACTTAAAACAGACCTTTCCTAAAATTCAAACGGTTTAAAGAGTTTCTACAAAAACATTTCTGACGAGAAACGTATTTATTTTGGTAATCACTCAAAAAAATTGCGGGAAAGTGGTGAATCAGCTAAAAGGATTTATTGGCGACTTGGTGAGTAACTTGATTTTCAATCTGCTGCAGTCAATTCAATTTGTCAAGATTGAACAATGAAAACTTACAGAATCCTACACTGTCAAAAAAAAAGTCCTGTTTGCTGCCAAAACTTTTCTGTAATTCAGATACGTTCTATCAAAGTAATTTTTCCTTTGATAGAACGTATTTTTCTGAATTACAGAAAATTTCTGGCAGCAAACTGCAGCAAACAGGACTTTTTTTTTTTTGACAGTGTAAGTACAGAAAGTAAATTGGCTTGCGCAAAGCATTGCAGCATACGCAGATGACATCTTGAACTGTAACTAATTACTTACTAGAAGAAAATATATTCGCGTTCTTATTATATTCATAAGGAAACTAATATTTAAAAAACTTAAATTAACTTAAACTAATGTTTAACTAAAATTTATTAAATATATACATTAATCAATAATTTTGATAGCATTTTATTCAGAAGAACAAGGGACAATTTAAATATATAATTTCAAAATAAAGTTCAAGATGAATAACTTGAAGCAACTGTGAACAAAGCATAGAGTTATTACTGGAATTTATAAGTTAACATAAGATTGCCAAAGTTTGACTATTGTAATGAATTAACCAATTTTGGAATTTTATCCAGTAGAACAGGCAAAGTAGCATTTAAATATATTTCTTTTTCGAGAAACTGGAGACCCTGGATGACGAAATTCAGTAAATTTTTTATTTGTATATTTGATTAATGCCATCCAGTTTTTCACAGCTGAAAGTGAAGATTCAGAAAGATTTTCCATTATATAAGGAGTATATGCGTTTGCAAGCCAGAATGTTCCAGGCAAAGATGGATTTTTACGAGGCCACCATGCAGCTCTAATCATCTGAACTTTAGTATCTATCCAAAAATGCACATCTCCTAACACGACAGGATTATCAGTTTGGAGCTTCAAGTTTTCTTTGATGTTTTTTGCAAATTCAATGCCCGATTCAATCAACCAATAAAGTTTTTCGGCCTCAGCTTTCTCTGCTTCCAATATAATTTTTTTAGTGATTTCCTTTTTCTTTTTAGAATCACTGAGATAGGAAAATATATTTCTCAAATATTCCATAATTAAATATCAAGAAAGAAACTAAAATCAAGTACTTCTTTATTGAAAATTAAAACACTTTTTAAAAGCGAGAAATATAGCAAATTATTAAACGTTTTTAAGAGAACTTTTATAACGATATTTGTATTGAACAATTTCGTCAAAAAACAAGAATGAAAAAGCATTATTATATATTACTAATTATTTCTAACAATGAAATTATTACAACAATGTAATTCTAAGAAAAATGCTTTTAACTGAACTACTGTTAATTGTTTCAGCAACAATAGGCAAATTATAAAATATTCTACAATATTTCAAAATCGATATGATTAATCCCTTTCTTCATATAATCTTACAAATAAGATCTAAGCCGTAAATCAACTTAAACCGGCTACGTTGAAATTTCTTACATATTAGGCCATAAAAGAACAAAGGTTTTTTGAGAAAAAAAAAATGCCCCCCCCCCCCTTACACACATATATGTATATAATTACTTCTGAATTTGGTATAGTAATTTCAAAAATAGTGATATATATATATATATATATATATACATATATTATATACAGTACCCGTCGCTTATTAAAATCACACTCGTTCTGAGCTAAAGTGATTTTATTAAGCGGCTGAATTTTATATCCGGCGGTCGTTTCTGCGCTCAAGAAAAAAAATATTTTCCTTTAATTTGGAAAGTAATTTCGAAATGTAACGAATAATTAAATTAATAAACAATATTAATTCATTTTTGATAGATAATTGTTTCTTCAAAATAAGTAAATTAAACACATCCCAAATTCCGATGGGAAAATCCTCATTATTTTGCAAAAAGTTCACGGATTTCTTTCAAATTAAAAACCTTTCCGTTTAAACCTCTTGATTCTTAGTTATTTCAAAATAAAAACTAGAAATTGTCTTATAAAAAAAACTAGTATGTTGTGGCCACCACAAGACTTTCTTCTGTGTTTTCTTATACAAATTAACTCAGTAACAAAAAAAAAAAAAAAAAAAAAAAAAAAAATATATATATATATATATATATACGATTTTTCGTTAAAAGTAAAAAAAAAATCGATAACTTTGTTTTAAATTAACAATAATTCATATTAATTTTACAATCACAGGTTAAGAATAACTCTCATTATGTACATTTATACGAAATTTTGTCCTATACTGCCATGTTAAAAGTTTACAAAAAATGCGATCACAGCGCCTCCTGTTGAGCGATTGATCCCCAAATCTAATCAGCAACTAAATACCAAGTTTGGTTAAATTTCATTCGTTCGTTCGTGAGATACAGTGAACCCAAAATTCGCGATACACACACACACAAACGGACACACAGACAGACATTTTCTAAAAATTATCAATTCGTGTTCAGGACATAACAAAACGTGAAAATCCATCAAAAACCGGAGGTCGAAAATTCTCACGAATCCAATACTTTCTCTATATTACAGTCGGTAACAAAAGTGTCCGAACACTAGCAAAAATTCCTATGCAAAAAAAGTACACTTCATACGGTTTTGTTAAATAAATCCTTGTCGAATCCTCTTCTTAGTCAGTCTAAGAACATGATTCGATAAGGATTTATTTAACAGAACCGTATGAAGTGTAATTTTTTTACATAGGAATTTTCGCTAGTGTTCGGACACTTTTGTCACCGACTGTACATGTAGAAGAAAGTAAAGAAAAACTACGAGCATGAAATGCTAAATTCGGAACTATTCTTATTTATTTATTTATTATTTTCTTAAACCAAACATTTCACAATAAGAAGCAATGCAGTGCAAACTGCACTTCCAAACGCCACTTGTTTGTATTATAGTTCAAAATATGTCAAATATGTCGGGGACTTTTGGTCCATCCTGTATTTCGTATCATTACGATCGATGGACCGCATTTCTTTTAAGTGCGTTTTAAATGTGTATATCGCATTCATATTCATGAAATTAATATACATCATTAAAATGTAAAATAAATAAATAAAATAGTTGAGCTTTTCAAAAATTACAGAAAAATAATAATGATAATAATAAATAAATAAATAAATAAATGAAATAAATTGGAAAAAGTGGGGGGATGGAAGGCAGATGAATGTTGATAAGTAATTAAATATAAAAATGGAAATACTATGTAATAAAATAAGTAAATAATGAGTTTAAAAAAAAAAAAAAAAAACTTTTTCGATACCGATTATTATTAATTTTCTTTTCTTTTTCTTTCAAAAAAAAAAAAAAAAAAAAAAGAAGTTTTTGATGAAATTTTGGCAAAAGCAGAATTTAATTTAGTACGGAGGGCTATTTTTTTTTTTCGAAATTATAACATCGCTTTCAAATTATTCAATTTTATTTTCAATAAATTTTCGATTTCGATAATTGAGACTAATAATAGTCCTCCACCCTAAAAAAAAAAAAAAAAAAAAAAAAAAAAAATGAAAGTTCAAATGACATTTAAGACAATTAATATATCGTGGGGGGGGGGAGTAAAAGTTAGAATCAGTAGGAAATTTTCGAATTTTAGAAAGGTGAAAAATTAACTTATAATTTGCGCCGTACAAATGAAACATTTTTGCGTTAAAATGATTGGAATTGAATGAGATTACTATACATGGACACACGAATGATGAAATGTAAAAACCCTATAAATGATGATTTACAATATAATTATTTTAAAAGAGACCTTGGAACACAATATTTGTTTTAATTCTATTCCTTAGAAATCCACAAACAGTAAGTTACACGAATTAGATGTAGTTTCAATTAGCCTTATTATATGAAAATACTGGAAAATATCAAATGCTAGTATATATTAGACGCTAATAAAGAAGTTATGGAAATTATAGAAGTTCATTATGAAAAAATGTGTTTCAAAAAAAAAAAAAAAAAAAAAAAAAAAAAAAAGTACTTTAATCATTTTTAAAAGTTTTCCGAGTACGAAATTTATTTTCTTTGAGTAGCTTCGGAGTTTATGATTGAGGAATTGCAGATTTTACAATAGAAACAAGGCAAAAAAATTAAACTTTTCTCATTCTTGACGTAAATAACACAAGTCTGTGACAATTGTTTTCCCCTTTAAGGCGATGTGTTTTTCTGATATGTTTTTTGATACTGCTTAAGGAAACAATATTCAGAATTTTCTATCATGTACAGTTTTGACAATAAATAAATAAATAAATAAATAAATAAAATAAAATAAAATAAAATAAAAATAATAAAAATAGAATCTTTTCACAGAAATAAGCACTTTTTCGACTTCCATCTAAGTCATTTCCCTGAAAATTTAGATGATGTGAGTGAAGAACAAGGAGAGCTACACTGAGAAAAAAATTCTGTAACTGACATCTAGAATCTAGATTGTGTCTCTAGTAAAAATAGTTTCATGTCATCCTTATAAATTCTCGTCCCATTTGAAAGCGAGTTCTAGAAACCCCTATTAGAATTCTAGAGCGTTTGTCTATATTATAGAGGTTAAACTTATTTTAAAATCTCAAGAAATAAATGTGAATACAAGAGGCGGGTTTCAGCAACTATAATCTTGGCTTATGACCCAATTCTAGAAAATTACGAGAGAATTTCTCGCAATACAAAAGATTCAGAAGAATATTCAGAATATTGTTTCACCATCTAGAAATGTGTAGACTAGAAATTCTCGATCATTTTGTCTATTCAGCATTGGCGTGTCTTATGCGCATAGCTCGGAAATCTATATTTAAGTTAAGAAATTTATAAAATGACCATTTATTCATTCTAGATGAAGTCGGTATATTTTTTTTCTCAGTGAATTTAGTAAGGAGTTATTTGTTGGGAGAATTTCTTTAAAATGGTTCAAAACACATAAAATATTATTTCCCCCCTGTATTGGAAATTTTTGACAAAGTACTTGTTGATAATGGTTACAGTCTTTCCTAGCATGAAATTATGTCACATAGTTGCCAAGATATGGCTACCAAAAGTACTGTAAAAAAGGAAGATATAGCAGTTGTATTTGTTCAGATATAATTATCAAATAATGTAATCATGTGTTAATTTAAACCACAAACGAACTGAATGTAATCTTTTATAGAATTTCGTGCATTAATTCTTGAATTACTTAGCCAGGAAAATCTCATTAACTTACAGAGTCCCAGATAAACAAACAACTGTTTAAAAAATAATAAAATGGTGCCTGGACGTTCCGAAATTGGAAAAATCAAACAAAACCAGAAGTTGAATTTCTTCAAAAAGCTAATACTTTCTTTATATTTATGCCGAAGAAAGTAACAAAATTGCTACAAACACAAAAAAAAAAAAAGGTTTTTTCTTAAATTCGTGTGTACTTTCTTGAAAGAAGCGTAACATTCGAAGACGTAATATGAACTATGCTATAAAGTACTGTAACATCGTAAACAAGCTTTTTATTTCAGAACTTTATAAAAGTTATTCCTGGCTCAATCTAAAGCAAAATCCATTGATGACCTAGTCTAAAAAAGACCGGCAATTTGAAGAAAATTGCCATTTCTTCACTGCATACATTGTAGTAGATTTCATAGAAAGGCACGGTCATTAGAAATACCTCACAAATAGAAATCTAAAATCATCCCCAAAAAATTTTACCATTTCAATCCCCTAACAGCTGTTCTTTTACTTCTTTATTCACTCGGAGAGAAAAAGCAATCACACTAAGTCGATATTTAAACCCAAAACAGTACAAAATACCACTGAATATCTTCTTTGGCAAAACCTAACGAACCGCGCCATGTTAGGCTTAAATCTCCCCCTGCAAAAATAACAACACGCGCTTTTAAAAAGCAAACCTTGGAGTTTATATTTTCGTTTCTGAATAGACCAAAAAGCAGCAAAAAAAAAAAAAAAAAAAAAAAAAAAATATTCTCTTCTCCTTTTCGAAAGAGCTTTTTCAAATTGAGTTTTTTCCTCAAAAGAGCTTCAAATAGTTTTCAATGCAAAAGCAAGGCTCTCTGAAAAAGATCCGGCAGCTTTTTATACTTTTATTTTTATTTTGCTCGTGAAAGATAGGCTTAAATTTTTCTCTATGGAAACGGGGGCTTTATAAATAAGAGGATACTTACAGTTTTGGGGTGAAAAGAGATAGGGAAAAGAGAGAATTCTGGTACATGGCAAGGCGCGTCACTTTTATTTGGTTCATTTCTTGTGTGTGGAAGTTTTTTCCCCATTATTTATTCTTTCTCTTTGTTGTGGTTGCTTTTTTTTTTCCAGCAGAGATTTAACTGTGCAGATGTATATAGAATCATTAGCTGGAATGATTTTTCGCTGGGAAGTCAACAAAAGCGACTACAAATCAGAACATAGTTATCGGTGCCCATGTAACCATATTCATGCAATAAAAAGCCAAGAATAGAGGAATAAAGACATCTTCCGCTTTAAATATGACTCAAAGTTTACTAGTACAGGTTTGATTAATTTGGCGTGAATGTAAAATTTGTGTAAAATAAATTTTGAAAGAAATGGAAATATTTTGTATCTACTCTTTCTTTTTGCTATGTTTTTGTATGCATTGAATAAATAAAATGTGCAAAATAAACTTTAATTAATAGTTTTGGCTGGGAAATCAACAAAAGCGACTACAAATCAGAACAGAGTTATCGGTGCCCATGTAACCATATTCATGCAATAAAAAGCTAGGAATAGAGGAATAAAGACATCTTCCGCTTTAAATATGACTCAAAGTTTAATGGTACAGGTTTGATTAATTTCGCGTGAATGTAAAATTTGTGTAAAATAAATTTTGAAACAAATGGAAATATTTTGCATCTACTCTTTCTTTTTGCTATGTTTTTGTACCCTTAGCATTGAATAAATAAAACGTGCAAAATAAATTTTAAGTAATAGTTTTGGCTGGGAAATCAACAAAAGCGACTACAAATCAGAACATAGTTATCGGTGCCCATGTAACCATATTCATGCAATAAAATGCCAAGAATAGAGGAATTAAGACATCTTCTGCTTTAAATATGATTCAAAGTTTAGTGGTACAGGTTTGATTAATTTGGCGTGAATGTAAAATTTGTGTAAAATAGATTTTGATAGAAATGGAAATATTTTGCATCTACTCTTTCTTTTTTGCTATGTTTTTGTACCCTTAGCATTGAATAAATAAAACGTGCAAAATAAATTTTAAGTAATAGTTTTGGCTGGGAAATCAACAAAAGCGACTACAAATCAGAACATAGTTATCGGTGCCCATGTAACCATATTCATGCAATAAAAAGCCAAGAACAGAGGAATAAAGACATCTTCCGCTTTAAATATGATTCAAAGTTTAATGGTGAAGGTTTGATTAATTTGGCGTGAATGTAAAATTTGTGTAAAATAGATTTTGATAGAGATGGAAATATTTTGCATCTATTTTCTTTTTGCTATGTTTTTGTACCCTTAGCATTGAATAAATAAAACGTGCAAAATAAATTTTAAGTAATAGTTTTGGCTGGGAAATCAACAAAAGAGGCAGCAAATCAGAACGTAGTTATCGGTGCCCATGTAACCATATTCGTGCAATAAAAAGCTAGGAATAGAGGAATAAAGACATCTTCCGCTTTAAATATGACTCAAAGTTTAATGGTGAAGGTTTGATTAATTTGGCATGAATGTAAAATTTGTGTAAAATAGATTTTGATAGAAATGGAAATATTTTGCCTCTACTCTTTCTTTTTGCTATGTTTTTGTACCCTTAGCATTGAATAAATAAAACGTGCAAAATAAATTTTAAGTAATAGTTTTGGCTGGGAAATCAACAAAAGCGACTACAAATCAGAACATAGTTATCGGTGCCCATGTAACCATATTCGTGCAATAAAAAGCTAGGAATAGAGGAATAAAGACATCTTCCGCTTTAAACATGACTCAAAGTTTACTAGTACAGGTTTGATTAATTTGGCGTGAATGTAAAATTTGTGTAAAATAGATTTTGATAGAAATGGAAATATTTTGCATCTACTCTTTCTTTTTGCTATGTTTTTGTAACCTTAGCATTGAATAAATAAAATGTGCAAAATAAACTTTAAGTAATAGTTTTGGCTAGGAAATCAACAAAAGAGGCAGTAAATCAGGATATAATTACCAGTGCTCATGTAACCACATTCATTTAAATAAAAAGCTAAGAATAGAGGAATAAAATATTCTGTTTTAAATAAAATTGCAAAGCCTAATAGTTACAGATCTCATTAATTTGGCGTAAATGCAAAATATGTGCAAAATAAATTGAGAAAATAGTTTTTGGCTGGAATGTTAACAAAAGCGACTATAAATCAGAATATAGTTATCGATGTTCATCTAACCATATCTATGCAATAAAAAGCTGGGAATAAAATAATTAAGAATTATGCTTTAAATATAACTGTAAGACTTAATGTTACAGATCTGATTAATTTTGTGTACATGCAAAACATGTGCAAAATACTTTTTTTTTTATAGTAATGGAAATATTTTGCATTTATACTTTTCTTTTGTTATGTTATTTTATTGCAGGTGAATAAAAATGTACAAAATAAATTTGGGAACGACTTTTGGCTAGGAAGTCAACGAAAGCGACGAATCAGAACATATGCTCATGGGCCCATATGCTCATGTAACCATGAAAATAAAAAGCTGAGAGTAGAGGAATAAAGAATTCTTCCATAAATATAATGGAAACATTTAATGGTATCTGATTAACATCACGCAAATGTAAAACAAATTTTGGGAATGGTTTTGGCTGTGAAATCAACAAAAACTACTACAGATAATTATTGGTTCTTTTGTAATCATATTTAGGACTTTAATATCTAGGAATAGAGGAATAAAGAAAGCTTAAAGCTTAATAGTAAGCTTAATAGTAAGCTTAATTAAGCCTAAAGCTTAATAGTACATATTTTATTATTTTGGCGTAAGAATAAAATTAATTTTGAGATTGATTTTTGGCTAGAAAGTAAAAAAAAAAAAAAAAAAGCGACTACAAATCAGAATATTAATTATGTAAGCATATTCATGTAATAAAAAACTAGGAATAAAAAATAAAGAATTATGATTTAAATATAATTGCAAACTTTAACAATGCACACCTGATTAATTCCGAGTAAATTCAAAATATGTTGCAAAATAAATTTTGATAATAATAGAAATATTTTGCATTTACTCTTTTTTATTGTTATTTTCCCCCTCTCAGCAATAAGTAAATAAAAGTATGAAAAAAAAAAATGGATGGGAATTCAACAAAAACGGCAAATTAGATCATAGTTATTGGTGTCTATGTGCCCATATTCATGATATTAAAAAGATGAAAATAGAGAAATAAAGATCAATAATTTAAATATAATTGCAACATTTTATGGGGCATATTTGGTTAATTTCGCGTAAATGCGAAATGTGTATAAAACAAATTTTGGAAATGTTTTCTCGGTTTCAAAGTCAACAAAAGCGACTACAAATCCGAATATAGTTATCGGTATGCCATGTAACTATATTCATGTAATTAAAAGCTGGGAATAGAAGAATAAAGATTTATGCTTTAACCATCAATTAACACAATGGGTTATGCTATGCTAACTCAGACAAGTTGCTTCATTTTGACGATTTAGAAAAAACAATTTCGTTTACGGCACGATAATGATTGATACAAATGTTTTCAAAACTTTTGCATATCATAATTGTATTTCTGACTTCTTATGCAATAATTACAATATATATAATATGGATGGAAATCAGATAATTAGAAAGACAAATTTTAGTAATCAAGGTAACTGGGTTACTACTCTAACCCAGTGTAGTAACTAAGTATTTTTTATTTATTTATTTTAAGGGCTGAAACTGTGTTATATTTTCAAAGTTTAATGGCATACATCTGATTAATTTGGCGTATATGCAAAATAAATGCGAAATAAATTTTGCTAGTAATGGAAATATTTTATAAAAATAATAGAAACTTCGACTGCTATAATACTACTACTACTACTAGCTAATGATAATAATAATCGTTCATAGGTTGCTAATATTAATAATAATATCAACTGCAATAACGACAACAACAATTATTATTGTTATGTTTATGAAGATGTTAAATGGTAATAATATTATAGAGATGAAACTAGGCAAAACATTTAAAATTCCAAATAATATATAAACTTTTTCTTAAAAAAATCTGTTAAAATTTCACCATTAATTTATTTCAAAAAATTATTATTTTTTTCATCAATGAATATATTTACAGTAATAACAATTTTTATTATGGATATA
This sequence comes from Salticus scenicus, assembly GCA_963930645.1. Classification (NCBI taxonomy): domain Eukaryota; kingdom Metazoa; phylum Arthropoda; class Arachnida; order Araneae; family Salticidae; genus Salticus; species Salticus scenicus. The sequence continues at coordinate 70,188,183 of OZ005658.1, forward strand.
ACACTTAATGAAATAGTAACGGGAATAATAATAACAGTAGCACAAAACGGAACATCGAGTGCTTATTTCTAGAAATAATATACGAATTTTATATATTTATAAAAAATATATATTCTATTATTCTTTATTATCGGAAATACACATATCTATTGAACTTCATTATTAGCTTATTACTAGATCTGAATGACCCTTTTTCCCCATCCTATATAGCAGGGGAGTTGTAACACCCTACTATTATCAATTTTTTCCATTAACCGTCATATGATCTGTTCATGTTTCTCGTTCCTGATGCAATGCTCCCTCATAACTATATACAAACGAACTGTATGTATACATATCTTAATACTTATCCCTACCTTTAAGTGTTAGCAAGCAGCTGCCTGTTCTTTTAGAAGATAGAATTTCTGTGTTTGGTTTGATTTTTTTCTGGTAACGTATTCTCTTCAAATGTGAGGTACTACTTATTTGGAGTGTTTGAAATTGATGTAGGCGGACATGTGTGTGTGTGTTTGTATATATATATCTAAATACTTATCTGCAGAAAGAAAGAGATTATTGTCTGTTACAGAATAGTAGCTTTGTCCTTAACAGTAGACGATGACAGTAAGTGTTGAAAGAAATTGGCCATATCAGTTTTTAAAATGTTTGGATTTGATTAAGTGATCTTTAAGAAGTGTTGCCTTATGAGTTCATTATAAGTAGTTTTATGAGGACGATAAATAAAAGAGGATACTTAACGTTCGGACACATTTTGAACTATGAATTTTTAGAAGTGTTTCTTTACAGGGCAATAACTGTTATTGTGTATTATTTCGGTCGTTTCTACTTCCTTTAAGTATGAGCTTGGATAGATTTTTTTTTTGATAAGCATGTTACTAATAAAGATTTCATTCATTCTGCGATATGATGACGATTAAGGCTTGTGTTAAATATTCCTTCTTAGAAATTATTTGTCTCTCTCTAATTTTGAATTGTCTGTATAGGGTACAGTCGGTAAGAAAAGTGTCCGAACACTAGCAAAAATTCCTATATAAAAAAAAGTACACTTCATACGGTTTTGTTAAATAAATCCTTTTCGAATCCTGTTCTTACCCAGTCTAAGAACCTGATTCGATAAGGATTTATTTAACAGAACCGTATTAAGTACACTTTTTTTTTTGCATAGGAATTTTTGCTAGTGTTCGTACACTTTGTTACCGACTGTAGATGCTCTAGTGATTGACATGCTTCAGAAATTGACATCTTTCCCGAAATAATTATTAATACTATTAACAGGGAAGAGGAGCCGCTTACCACTCTAGGAGCGGTTTCGAGCGATTCTAGCTATGCTAGGCCCCTCCTCCGGAACATTTATTTGAAAACTCAAAAAAAAAAAAAAAATATATATATATATATATATATACATATATACAAAGGCCGCCAGAGACAGGTCTCCTACGCGACAAGGAGCGGCATGCTCTATGCTTGTAGATGAAGGGTAGAACATTTTGGAAAAATGTTGATTTTGCAGACTTTAATGTCCAGGTTTAGACTAGAGGGTGATTCAGGAGATTGTGAGTTCGTGGATAGTTCGTATGTTTAGAGGGTGCCGGGCTGCTGCCCTTCGCGACAGGGGACACTGTGATAGTAGATGCAAGATGGACTGTTCAGGATAAATAAATAAGAAAAAAAAAAAATAATAACACATGTTTTACATATAAAAATTTTAACATTGTATGTCAAACAGTGAAGCATAGGGTGCCAATAACTGGTAAAACGAAAAACTAGCAGTGCCAAACACTGGAGCATAGGATGCTAATTACTGGTAAAATGAAAAATTGGCAGTGTCAATTACTGGAACATTGAGTGGGTGCAAAATAAAAATTCATAAAAAAAAATAATAATTATCAAATGCATATATTTTAACATATATGCAGTTCTGAAAGTCTTTCATGCCATATATATTAACTTTAGATTTCTAAAAATAGTTTCTGATGACTGAAACATTAAAAACATCCGAAATTGCTCTAAAAGTGTCAATCACTGGAGCATTTACCCTATATAGAATAATAAAACGCACACAAAATATTAAAATACAAGATATAACACTATTTAATTTTAATATAACTTCAAAGAGGTAATTTTTGGTTAATTTGCGAAATATTTTTTAAAATTTTATTTGCTTAGTAGATATCGCTTAGAAAGAATTCGGTTGTGCCATGTTTATGGGAATTACAACGAAAATCTATTTTTTAAATTCTTTTAATACCACATAAGTACTTTTAATACTACATATTAACACATTGAACGCCATGCCAGCCATTCTAGATTCTAGACATTTTGTCATATATCTCTAATTACTGAAGGAATCATCTTGAAACTTTAGGAGTGTGCAAAACATGTTATACTTCAAACATTTCAGTGAAAGTTTTACCCCGAAAGTAAAAGCAGTACCAATAAAAAATTAAAACGTTGAACGCCCTGTCAGCCATCGGTAGCTGACAGTGTCAAATATGATATAAAGTCGCGTCAACCATCGGTGGCGGATATAAAATAGGATATAAAACTAAAAATATTACTTTTAATGATTGAAAATTTATTAAAAATTTGCTTGATTTTTATTTATTACAGGAGAAATCATTATGGAATTTTAATGGATTTTAAGAATTTGTGTGGCGCTCAACGTGTTAAACCAACATCTATTGTATTTAAGACTCTTTTAATTTTATAATGCGTAAAAATGGTAACTTTCAGTGTTTTGAAATAAAGCAGTGATGGTCAGTGATTACTCCATAGGAGCACATCATGAACACGTGGACCTCGAAAGAAAAAACAAAAATATTATATAACAAGAACGGAAAATCATGCGGATCGTATTACTTGCTAACACTTTCCAACTGTACGCACGCTTTGCTCCGTTTAACTTTCGATGTATTTTGTCAATTGGATAATATATTGAATGGACAGAAAGACAAAAGGTAAACAGGTAGATTAATAAAACTCATAATCACGCTGAAATATTTTTGGAAAGTGTTAAAAACGCTTAATAAAATCGAAAATACAATTACAGCAATTTTCAGTTATGGCCATTAATTCATGTGAATACTTTTATGTGGCCCTATAAATCCTAATGCTGATCATAATATATTCTATAGAAAACATAATTTTGTGCATATTAATAATAAATGTCAATTCCATCATGATCTGTGCAAAATAAAGCTTCAAAAATATGATTAAAAAAAAAAAAAAATCTCACAGAACGGGCGTCCCTGTACATAAACCAGCGGTGTTATTTACCTCTTTTTCAACAGAGAACATCCCATGGTGAACATAAATAAGATATATCAGTTTAAAAAAATTTCATGAGTAATTGCGGGAGTTGCGTGGACAGACAGACGGACATCAAATCCTAATCACTCTTAAACATTGTTAGAAAGTGTTAAAAACGTCTTAATAAAATCAAATATGCAGTTCCAGCAATTTTCTGGTATAGTTTTTAATGTATATGAATATGTTATGTTTTTCTGCTAATCATACTGTATTCTATAAAACCCATTTTTTTGCGCATATGAATAACAACTATCAATTTGGTTTATGAAAATATCTTTTATAGAACACAATGCTTTGGAATTCTTTAGGGTATCCCTGTACACAAACCACTGGTGGTATTTACTCCATTTTTCAATAAGGAACATCCCATGGTGAATATAAATAACATATATCAGTTTCAAAAATTTTCATGAGTAATTACAAAAGTTAGAGCGTGGACGAACAGACGGACATCAAATCCTAATCACTCTTAAACATTGTTAGAAAGTGTTAAAAACGCTTAATAAAATCAAATATGCAGTTCCAGCAATTTCCTGGTATAGCCTTTAATGTATGTGAATATTTTTATGTTTTCTTGCTAATCATACTGAAGCATTTTTTTGCGCATATGAATAACAACTATCAATTTGGTTTATGAAAATATCTTTTATAGAACACAATGCTTTGGAATTCTTTCGGGTATCCCTGTAGACAAACCATTGGTGGACTGTACTCCATTTTTCAATAAGGAACATCCCATAGTGAGCCTGAATAACATTTATCAGTTTCAAGGAATTCCATGAATATTTATGGGAGTTAAAACGCGGGCAGACAGACAGACAGACCGAAGTCATTGAACACTTGTTGGCATGTAAGTATAGTGCGTACTTACTAACAATACTAATGTATATAGAAATAAGACAGTTTATTAAAGTACGGACATTTAGAACAATGTACATAAAATGCTCTTGATATTGACGTAACGTATATGATATACATCTATTTAGTTATTCAGTGCTAAGAAGTTTGAAGATGTAGAAAGATATATCTACTCCTAAATGGAATTTTTATTATTTTAAATATGATATTAACAAACTATATAAGGGTATCGCAACGAAATTTTTTATAAATCTTCTTTACATTTATTTTACAAGTTAATTTAGTTACTATTTAAAACGAAATACAAAAATGAAAACGCACATTTAGAAATCTATATAAAAATAAAAATCATCATATATAGTTACGCTCATCACTGACTGAGTCTGTCACGCTTAAAAAGGTTAAGTGATTTCCTTGGACTCTGTCTGTGTGTGAACGCAAGTTGCCACCTAATTTTCATACTTTAGTTAATTTTAAAAATCTAATTGTCCGATCGATAAGCTTTTTAATCCAACGGATTCAGAAAAATCGCCTCTTTCATTAGGTACCTTATTTGTAACGAATGTTTGATTAGATTTTTTTTAAATTAATTAAAATATGAAAATAGACATAACTTTAAAATAGACATTTAAATTTTTAATTGTTGCCACTTTTTTTTTCAGCATAAAATAAAATATGCTTTCATGAAAAAAAAAAAAAAATAAAAATAAAAATAAATAAATAAATAAATAAAAAAATAAATATTAAATTTGCGCCTATATAATGGCGTGATGATCTAAAAAAGACGTCTATAAAATGATAATAATAATTTTAAAGGTAACGAAGAGATAAATAAAGTGCGAAAATTTCTAACGGACTTGCTAGCAAATGAATTATTTGAAGTGAGAAATAAATAAAATGAAATGATCATTTTCAATGGGAGCCTTAGCCGCCCTACAACTAACTAGTTAATATATATGCAAAGTTTCACTTAAAAATCAAAATATTTGTAATACCACCTTAACCGAAATTCAGTTGAACTGTAAATGCATATTTTCCAAAAGTCGATTTTTAAGTTAGATTCGGTTTTAACGTCGCTGTAGTACTGCGCTATGGGTTATTGGCAATGGTCTGGGACACGCCCTTAAGGATGGTCCGGAGACATGTCATCACTTTGATCTTCCATGGAGGGGAGGCTCCCCCGCTTTTTAAGAAATAATTTATTTGGCGTTAATTTAACGTCAAAATGAATGTTTGTTTTTTAATTTTCACGAGTTGAATATGAAGAAAAAGAATAATTGGTTGCAAAATTATTTAATTATTGTTTTTAACAGTTTCATAAATCTGTATGAAGGTTCCATGTAGTCAGTCAGCAGAAAAGATCTTACAATGAATTAGTAACGTCAGGTATTTGCATCGGACTATCTTTACATTTGAGTCAACAATTGATGTTGATAACAAAGTCACTTGTGACTAACTCTGAAAAAAAAGCATTTTTATTACTAATGTTGTTTGTGGCGTTTTATTTAATTGTGATGTCACATAGGTAAACTGGGTTATAAAAGGTTACAAATTAAAATATTGTTTAATTAAATATATATAAATATATATATATCTTATTAAAAAGAAAAAGAAAAAGAAAGAAAAAAAAAAACCGGTAATTTTTTCAGTCCATGAATCTTGAACAAATCCTTTCAAAAAATTTTCCGCTATTGGCCACTTATCTGTGACGTAACTAGAATACTGCTCCTCCCATTTGAAAAGTCACACGTTCAAAAAAATTTCATCGCTTAAAAAATATCGATAAAAAAGTTAGAAAAAAAAAAAAAAAGAGTAATAATGGTCCATGTTTATAAAAAAAGCCCCCATGCATTTAAGAGAGTAAACTAAATGGGGAAAAAATCTGAGGTATAGGTTTACTAAAGCTGAGTGCTTTAAAGCTTTAAATTTGATACCTCAATTTAACGTTTTCATAGTATTGACTAAAAGTCTTTTTTTGCGCTCTTATAAATTCGTTCTTTACAATTTTTAAGTGCTTCATTGTTTTCTTTTTTTTATTGTTTTCTTTTTTTTTTTTCTTCAGCCACTTCATGGAGAACATACATAGATTAGGGCTGGTAAAAAAAAAAAAAAAGAAAAGAAAAGAAAAGGACCCTCCATTTGATGTGTAACGTAAGAAAAGCGTTTTAAAATCTCTTTTCCTATTTTTAGATAAGTGTTTTAAATATTATTGAAAATATGGAGGGAGATTTAACGGTTTTTGAGTATAAAAGACCTGTATTTTTCTTTTAATATGAGTATTAAAAGGAAAGAATTTAATTTCAACGATTTTCTTTTGAATTTTATAAGGTATGTAATTATCTGGTAGGATATGAAAGTTATAGATTTTTTTTTTTTTTTTTTTTTTTTTTTGTGCAAATGGACTCTGACAGTTTTTATTTTCTTCCTTCTTTTCTTTTTCCTTTCTCTTACTCATAAGGTTAGATAAAGTATTGTTTTAGGATCAAATTTTCGAACGTGAGTTTTTGTTATATTTACACGTTTTGAGGTAATCTGAACCCGAAAATCATGTTTTTAACTGTTGGTTTGTGTGTCTGTCTGTGTGTTACCAGCATATATATAAAAAAAATAGTAGCAGAAATTCCAAACTCGGTATTCTAAATGTGTATCATATAGGGATGCTACACTAAGCTTTTCGTTGAGATGAAGCAAATAGTTCATGTACAGGGACACTCACGAGTATTCAGATACATTACGTCTGTGGTGATATTGCAGGCAAGTAGAGTTTAACATCTATAGACTGCACAAAACCAAATGAAATATATTTTTTTTATATGTATGACAACATGCTTCATGTAGAATATGGCAGGGAAATCATCCACTGTTCATTTACAGGGCTACACAAAAGAACTAGATTATAGTGCGACAATAGCTGAAAACTTATGGAAGTGCATTTCAGGTTGTGCAGTATATTATTACTATAGGATTGTATTTAGGTGCACTATGTGGTTTGTACGTATTCTTCAAAAGATATACAGGGTTGCAAATATTTAAGCGAAAACATTCTTTTTTGTTGTTAGTGGAAGTGCTTTACTATAATATTTTACCATGTCCAGGAAAGTTGCTCAGGAATGGAAATGAATTCTTCATAGACATATGATAAATAATGTACGTTTTTTAGCTAAATATTGATCGCTTGTTTTTTGTGTATTTACACGTTTTGAGATTTCCTGATAACCAAAATCAAGTTTTTTTTAAGTTTGATTATTGTCTGTGTCTTTTAGAGTAACTTAAAAACGAATAATTTCAGGAGATCCAAAAGTTTTATTTACAAATTATTATAAATTTGTTGCTGGAAAAGTTTGATCAAGATTGATAAGTTTCAAGGAATGCTGCATGTGGAAGTTGTCTGAATAATTTTAAGTGAACTTTTAATTTTAATAACAGATTTAAGTCTTATATAAATGTAGGTGCAGTAATGAAACGGGGGATTGAGGGGTGCGATAACCCCTCCCCCCCCCACACACAGAACTAATTATCATATAAAACTCTTCCGAAGCCTAATTTGAATTACTTTAACATAGGCTTACATAACAGTACTCGTTATGTTACCTCTTAATCTGTAACCTGTAATTATAGTATTAAATTTCAGGGTAAGAGAAAGTTGTGTGAGTGACACACTAGATTATTTTAAATAATTTATTTTTTACTAAAATGTTTATTCATCATGTTTTATGGTGTACATTTTATGCTATCTTAAAAATAACCTGTTATATAATTTGTGATTTGTATTATTGTAAATAGCAATTTTAGTTCAAGAATACTTATTTGATGTGTTATATCAGTTTTTTTTTTTTTTTTTTTTTTTTTTTGGTAAGGATATATAAAAATGAAAATTCATGCTTCACGATTTTTAAACAAATAATAGACGATCTATCTTCCCCCCCCCCCCCCCATTATTTTGTTATTCGAAAGATATATTTAAATAAAATTCAAAATTCATTAGCAGCGAATCTTTAGCATATTGGTTGTATGGCATTTTTAGGATCGCTGGTGTGTTTGTCCAAACTAAGTTGTCCGACAACTAGGTTTCCCGATGCTTTTGGCCTGACATGTACGTTTGTCCAACTCACTTTTCCGACACATACGTTTTTATACGACAGGTATATTTGCCGACAGCTCATTTGCCCGACATGTTGTCTCGACTGAGAACTCAACTGCCCGACAGGTAGTTTTGTCTAATTGCTCCCTTGTCCAACAGGTACATTTGTCAGACAACTTCGTTCGCTTGCGTTTTAAGAAGATTCTTTTAAAAAAAAGTGTAAAATACTGTAAACGAATATTAATAAATAAATAAATAGTATTATACACATAAAATTACATTTTAATATTGTCAAAAAAAAAAAAAAAAAAAAAAAAAAAAAATGAAATTCTTTAAAAAAAAGTTACAGTTACACAAATGAATATATATATATTCGTAACCATTAGCAAAATTTTGTTTTTAGTGAAATGTTTTACAAAATGGAAATTGGGTGCTTTTTAACACACTCATATATATGTATTTATTTCTTAATGTATGAAATTGTCCGATTTTCTTCCTCAAGTATTTGGAAAAGTATTCGAAAATTGTTTTATTCTTTCCTTTTTACATCCCCCCCCCCCAAATTTTGGTAATAGTTAAATATAATTTTGTATGTACTGTATTATTATTATTATTATTATTATTTTTTTTTTTTTAATGCCCAGTCCTCTGCTTTTTCTAATAATAATAATAATAGTAAATGGAAAAAGAAGGTTTAAATGTGTATGTCGGCAAATGAGCTGTCGGGCAAGCGTACATATTAGACACGTCGGCCAAATGGCGCCAGTCAAATGAGATGTCAGTCAAATGAGTGTAGGGTACATTTATAAAGCTTTCTATGTAACAAAATAAATGTAATATCGCTTTAGTACAGAGGGGTCGAACTGTCCTCATTTTCCTTTATCACTTATTTTCAATAGTAATTTTTGTTTTCTGTAAAAGAAGCCTGTAAATTTAAAAAGAAGTTTACTGCTATGGAAAAATGTTGGGGAATCCCCCCCCCTTCCCCGCCTTTTAGCCTACCCTTTTTACACGAAAAAAAAAAAAAAAAAAAAAAAAAGGGAGGTGTATGGACTTTATGGCAAAATGGTCAAAACTGGCCGATATTGATTACCGACACATCAATGAATTAAAGTATAGATAAAATTTGAACAAAATTACTAAATTTTCAAAAAAATTAAAACTGATACTGTGTTTCTTCATAACAAGAAAATTAAATAAACATATTGATAGAAAATTATCTTTAAGGGGAAGATAGACGTTATATATCTACTTTCTAAATTATTGTTTATAGAATTATTAAATTTTAATAATATTATAATTCAATGCATACATACTCATTGAAATATAATAATATTAAATACATTAAAATTTCTCGAAATTCATTTAAATAGATAAATAAATAAATAAAGTTCAATGTTTAAACCTTTTTGAAAAATTTTTAAATGTTTCCTGATAACTAAAATTTAATTTTCCTCCTTCAGCTTTCATTATTATCGTACAAAAATGCATTCTAAATATATTTGGGAATTACTTTATGAATTCCTTAATAAATTATTATTATTATTAAAAAATATTTTTATATTTTAATGCTACATTTTAATGCAAATTTTTAGCATTTAAACATATTTCTAACAAGTTAATTTACCAACGAATCCCCAAAGTAATATCCAAACATGTTTACATTACATTTCTAAATATTATAAAATTGAAGGGGGAAAAAATAGCAGAGAGTATTATAAAAATTTTTAAAGAGATTTAAATTTTTTATTTTGAAATTTAATTCATAAATTCATTAACCATGAAAATTCATTTTAGATAATTTGGAGTGGAAGGTTGCTTTTTATACCAATTATGTGAAAAATGCCAGAGCCGGGAATCGAACGTGGGCTCTCCGCTTACATATAATAAAATTCTACTTTTAAAAAATTAAAGAACACGCTTTTATTGAAATGTGAACTAAAAAAAAAAAAAAAAAAAAAAAAAAAAAAAAATCTATCTTTATAGTATTAGAATGAAATATAAGAGAAAATCGTATGAGTGACACACCACAATATTTACATACTTTTAAATTTTTAATAAAATAATTTATAATTATACAAAAATCATTTTTAATAAACCCCCCTGACTGGGCTCGAACGTTAGACCTTTAGGTTCGTTGCCCGGAGCTTTACCTCACAGCCACAGCGTTCACGTAGGGAAAGTCTGTTTTTACAATATAGATTTTTTGTTTGCTCCCAGAGCGGTTACAAACATACATACAGGTGAAGCTAATAAAAGCGTGTAAAAAATCAACATTACTCTCCAATCTATCTAAAATTAATTTTTTTTATTTTATATTATATTTTAATTTGAAAAGGGTTTCAAGAAAATTTAATGTACTTAATATTTTTATATTGTTGTACATATCTATACATTAAAAAATTATATATTTTAATCACATTAAAACTGAGACAGATAATACATATTAAAAATATACACTTTAAAATATTAAAAACACAAAAACATAAATTTAAACGTTTCGAGCCTATTACAGGCTCCTCATCAGTATAAACATCAAGTGCAAATGATGAGATGAACAACAGACTTTATGTGAGTACAACGTATTCATCAGGAACTGCGCATGCCTCATTAAGTGGAGAAAAATGTTGATTTTTGTACCAGCCCTCCAGGAAAATTCTTGAGTGATAATTTAAACAATTAGATACGATTATTTTAGTATTGTTAAAATCAGGTAAATGATCAGTTTCTATGGCATGTTGTACTATTTTTGAATGTATATCACGGTTTTTGAAATTTGTTTTATGTTCCTTAATTCGAGTATGAAGAGAACGGCCAGTTTGACCAATATAAACTGAACTACAAGATTTACAAGGGATATTATAAACAACACCAGTACGGGAAAAAGGGGGGATAACAGTTTTAAAATTTGAAAGGAAATTACGAATTAGAAATTGAAGTTTATAGGAAACAGATAAATTAACAGTGCGTAAAACTTTGGCAATAGATTCAGAAATATTTTTATAGTATGGAATAGTAACAAACGATTTAGGTGAATTAGATGAATTAGTTTTATGAGTATCCTTATTAAAATCATACTCTTTTAATTTTCTTTTAAGCCAGCAAGAGGGATAGTTATTACGCTTTAAGTCTGAAAAAATCCTTTTCAATTCCAACTGGAAAAGTTCATCGGTACTGCAATATAATTTTGCGCGGTGAAGTAACGTATGAAAAACAGCAGATTTATGTGAAGAAGGGTTAACTGAATTAAAATTTAAATATTGGCCTGAAAATGTAGGTTTCCTATAAACAGAAGTAACAAATTTAGAATAAGTATCAGAAGATGAACGCTCAATTAAAATATCTAAGAAAGGGAGTTTATTATCTTTTTCTTGTTCTAAGGTAAACTGAATTGAAGGATTAACGGAATTAGCATATTTAAGAATATCAGATACATAATGATTATCAGTGATTATAAAAACATCGTCCACAAATCTACGCCAAAAATAAATTTTTTTATGTAAATGAGAATTAATTTGATTTTCAATAAACTGCATGACTATTTCAGCATTTCTAACTGAAATGGGGGAGCCCATAGCAGTGCCATTAATTTGTTGGTAATAAGAATTATTAAAACTAAAACAGTTGGAAGTTAAACAAAAAGAAATAAGTTCAATTAAAGTATCAGTATCTAAATAATTGTTGAAAGAAATGTTATCGCAAGATTTTCGAATAATATCACAAGCATAAGGGATAGGGATAGATGTGAACAGAGAAACAACATCTAGTGAAATCATTAAACTATCAGAGGGAACATTACTTTGTTTTAAATCATCAAGAAAGCTATAAGCAGAAAGTATACTAAACTGGGAATTCAATGTAAAAGGTTTAAGATAATCAGACAGAAAACGAGATAAATTATACAGTGGGGATTTAGAATAATCTATAATTGGACGAAGAGGAGAATCTGGTTTATGTATCTTTGGAAAAAAAAAAAATATATATATATATATATATATATATATATAATTTAGCAATTTGCAAAAAAGAGATTTATAACGTTCACCCTCCCGTTAAGGAAGAAAATGTTTAATACCTGCCTCATAAATGAAACAGAAACAAAATGGATCCGGGTATTAAGTTAACTTTGTATTTTAGTCGTGCAATATAGCGTTCCGTGTCCTATTTGGGTACTAAAAATATTCATGATAAAATACTGTCGCATGTATTTGACATTTATGGCTCCGAATTGAGGCAGCGAACGAGCTAGAGTATTTCAGGAAGCGACCACCTTCCAGACTAAAATCTCTGGAATATTGTCGTTGCGGGTGCGGTGTGAAGGCGCCTCTATTTTCTGATTTAGCTGTTTTATAAGCTCATGCAAAGCAGCATGAAGGAAGGCTTTCTAGAGTGGGTCGGGAAGAAATAAAAGTAAATAAATATCATGATATGAGCGGGGCTTTGCTTCTCAGTGCAAAGGATTGTCGGGTTTTATTTTCCTGTTATGGAAAAATGTGGGAATATGATTTAGAATATTTTGACATATTGTGTTTGTTTATTCTTCATTTGAATACAATGTGCATGGAGTAAGTAAAGTAAATGGTGACAGTTTATACGGAGTAGTCAGGAAAGTATACTATAGTTTTATTTGACGTTATTTTTTCATACATACACGGCTTTTAAACTGTTTTCACTAATTCAGAATTTAACAATAAATAAATAAAACATTGAAGAAGTAAAATTTAGAGATGGAGATGAGGATGGGGAAGGGTAGGAATATTTAGACGTAAAAAAAAATCTAAAAATGAAACGAATATATTTAGCAGGCAACTGCACAAACTAGATCAGTTTTGTATCAGTTCTCAAGACACTATTTCACGCTTCAGATGATCGACGCATATAATTATAAAGTTAACCTAGAATGAATTTTATACTTTGCAATACTTTAACACGGAAGCAATCCTGCATTAAAAATATTGTGAACTGCATACATTACGAAACGTAAATATATTATAATCAATTTATCACAATGGAAAATACATTATATGCAATATATAAGACATAATCAATATACCAATATATCGCAATAAAAAAATATTATAATGTGATAAAGATAGACATAATCAAAAATAAAAACATTTAACTAATGCAACAAAAGAAGTATTATAGTTAACACTAGAAATTTATCAATATTATTTATATATACACTGAAAAACAAATTCTGTATCTAACATCTAGAAATTGGATTCTGGTTCTAGTAAAAGTAGTTCTATGCCATACTTATAAATTCTAGTTCAATTTGCTAGCGAGTTCTAGAAACGCCTATTAGAACTATACATCGTTTTTCTACGTTACCTTGGTCAAACTTAGTTACCCTTTCAGCGTTAGCTGTTTTTCGGTGTTTAATGATTCATAAAATTAATACTATGCACAGTATAAATATGAAAATTTAATACAATACTCTATACGTGTTTATTAATCTTATTTTCTCGAAAAAAGAAACATATATTTCAAAATTTAGCCATACCAGCAATTTGTTTTGACTATGCGTAACAGAAAAAGACGGGCTTAAGAGGGGACAATACCTAATCCCGCGAACAGCCGTGACCAATGTTATTCTATGGGAAAATTTGTTGCGACAATTACACATTACCTAATGTATATTTTTTAATTCTGTTTTCGCAGTCAGAAAATTCATAACCGTTAAATGAGTACTCATTTTTGAAAAATTCATTTTTTTAAATTTTTACATTTTAATTTTGAGTTCAAAAATGCGATTTTTCACAAAATGCATTTTCCTCATTTTCTAGTCGCAAAATGAAATACTAAAATTTTAAAAAATCAATTTTTGCAAAACAAATACTAATTGAATGCTTATGAATTTTCTTAATGTGAAAACAGAATTGAAAAATATTCATTAGGTAATGAGTAATTATGTAAGCAAATTTTCCCATAGAATAACATGGGTCAAGGCTGCAGGTGAGATTAGGTATTGTCCGCTCTTAACGCTTATAGGATTAAAAGTTTCTTCAGAACAGAATAGGCGAGTTTTAGTAACTAAAATTTTTGTTTATGACCCAATTCTAGGACACCAAGCGAGAATTTGTAGTAAAAAAACGGATTCATAATATTCGCAATATTGTTTCCTCAACTAGAAAAATATAGACTGGAAATTCGTGATTATTTTGTCTATTTAATTCATTTGTTTACCTTATACACATAACTCGTAAATCTATATTTCTAGTTTAGGGAATTAGAAAATGACTACTCATTCGTTCTATATGAATGCGGTGTATATAGATGATATAAGAACTGAAAACTATGTGAAACAAAATCTAAACATATAAGACAGAAAAAATCAATTGAGGTAGTGAATCAACGAATGCTTTGCCAGTTTTGCTGGTCACTATATTTAAAGGGGACTAATGTGCAAGTTGTACCTGACGGGACTAAAGTGAAAGTTGTACCTCAAGGGACTAATGTGAAAGTTGCACCGAACGAACAAACTACTTCTTTCAACGAAAATGCCTACTAACCCTGGACGATAGGTCTAATATATCGTATCATATTATATATCGTATTTATCGTAATATAACTCAATACTTATTTCGCTTCCTTCTTCGACTCGTTTTAATATGCATTTTTTATATGCATGAGCAGCCCCCGAAAAACAAAAACATTAAATCATTAAATTCATTTTTTTACTTATTATTATTTCATATTATTTCACGCGCACTTTTTATTTCCTAATTCAAAATTATTAAAAAAAAAAAACTTTTTCGATATCGCTTGTAACGATACTGATTATTATTAATTTTCTTTTCTTTTTCTTTCAATAATAATAATAATAATAATAATAAAGATTTTGACAAAATTCTGGCAAAAGTAGAATTTAGTGTAGGACGGAGGACTATTAGTTTTTTTTTTTTTCTTTTTTCAAATTATAAAATCGCTTTCAAATTATTCAATTATATTTTCGATAAATTTTAGATTTCGACAAGTGTCCAACTATCGAAATCGACAACGCAAAAATCCCAGATTGAGACTAATAGGCCCTCTCCTAATAAGAAGAATAAGGAGCAAAAGTTATACTCTAAATAATATTGAGAACTTCTAATGTTAAAAAATAATAAACATCTGGAACAGCTTTTGACTATTTTTTCAATACTTATACAGAAACATAGCATTCTTATTTATTTATTATTAAATTAAGAGTAATGTATCTAATAATTAAAAAAAAAAAAATTGTAACAATTTATCTTACACAAAAATCTTTTGGTAAAAGCTTTTGAAGACATTTTTTGTTTTCTTCTTTATATTAAGTTTGAAATTTCATAGAGTTAAATAAAATTGTAAATACAACACACGAACACCCCACGATTTTTGTTCCTGTTTTGTTTGTAGTAATAAAGCTACAGTATAGAAAATTAAACGTGCCAGAGATCTACTGTATTTTCTCAATTTTTAATGCGTTTCAGATCAATATTTTATGCATTTGTTAAGTCATAGATTTAACCTGGAACCTTGGCATTAAGCATTCAATAAGCCATTTTTAATAATACATGTTTTGCATTATTTGTATGATTATGTATATTCAAGTTTTCATGTAGCATTTTCCTTAGCATATTCTTACCATATTCCGAGCATTTTCTTAGCATATTCTTATATATATTTCAGTATTAAAAGTGAAATAATATAAAGGCTAGGAAGAAAAAAAAAAGAGCTTCATTTTGACTTTAAAATTTTATAAAATTTTACTTATTAAAAAAAAAAAAATACTTATTATAAAATTGTACTTATTTTTTACTTACTTATTTATTTATTATTTTATGTTACAGATTTTTTGAATTTATATTAATGGTATACCTGTGAAGTAGGGATTCCGACAGGCTACTAACGAATGCAGCGGAGATTCCAGGAAGGGCCTGGGGACGGGCTTCGCAACAGAGGACGCTGCAGCATACGTGTAGGCAGGGGGACACGGGATACCAGCTCCTGTAATAATGAAATAAAATTTAAAATTGGTTGTGAAATTCATTACTTCATTTAAATTTATATACAACAATATCATTTTCTTTTTAATACCAGCTCTTAAATTTACAGTGCGTGTCGAAATGATAGGTCCATCAGGAAAAACGAAAGTTATGTTGGTAAAAAAGGTTTTATTGTGTACAAAATACTATTTTATAAACTACATTACTTCATTCAACGTAAAATAATACATGAATAACATACAAATAATAGGAATAATAAGGAAAACAAAAATTACATGAGAAAGCTGTTTCAAAAAGATAGGTCCACTGAACCAATCATCAAATTAATGTTGAATTAATAAGAAATTTTTCCACCTTGTTTCAGAATAAGCTCATAAATCCTATTCGGCATGGTTTCTACAAGTTTTTGCAAACACTTTTTCTCGATTTTTGACCATTCGGGGGAAATAGCCTTTTTCAAGTCTGCAGTACGGTTGTACTCTCTTCCGCCTGCATACACCACTCTTGCGAGTATACCTCACGTGTTTTCTACCGGATTCAGGTCGGGGCTGCAAGGTGACCAATCGATAACATGTACACCATTATCCAGAAACCATTCGAAGGTGGACTTTGCAGTGTGCTCAGGAGCATTATCCTGTTAGAACATGAAGAATGGGCCCCCAATGCGCTCTGCTTGTGGAAGAAAATATTGTTGAAGCAGCTGTTGATAGCCTGCAGCATTCAAACGATTGTCTACAAATGCTATATAAGTTTTTCCTGCACCTCCGAATCCGGCTCATACCATAACGGAACCACCACCAGCTTGCCTCTTCGAGAATATCTGTCTATCATTACGCAGATCGTGCCAGTGGTACTGCCAGTCATCTGGACCATCCAGGTTGAATTTCTTTTCATCACTGAATATCACACGATGCCAATCTTGTTTCCAGGACATCACTTCATGTGCTAATTTCAATCTCTTTTCTTTGTGCTTTTTAGTCAATTTCGGAACCGCTTTCCTCTTCACGTAAACTATATTGCCGAAGTTCTTTACCACTCTGTGGACTATAGATTTTGATATTGGAGGGGTTTTGTTGTCTGGCCACAGTGGATAAGCTCATATTTCCAGATTTTAACTCCTTTACGATAGTCCTTCTTTGTCAGGGTGTCACTTTTCATGGACGGCCAGATGATTTTTTACTGCCATAAGCATTTCTAAGTCGCAAATAATTGTTTACAACATTATGTGATCTGTTTAAATGCTTACCTATTTCTCTATTCGATTTTCCACACGTTTTAAATGCATCAATTTTCCCCTTCTCAACCAGCGAAAGACTGCAACGACGACCCATTTCGTTTCATTACAACGTGATGTTCAAATCTGTTTAACTACCACCGCAGCAGCCAGCATAATCCCGCAGTAAGATTAAGCAACGATATTTATGCAAATTGTTTGGAAATAAACGTGATTGGTGCAAAATTTCTGAAGGTGGACCTATCTTTTCGAAACGGTCTGAAAATGAAACTTTGCATAAAATAAAAAGAAATTATTTATTTTTAAGAAATTTCTTCATAAATAGTTATAAAAATTACTGATTAATTATCTCTACCAAAAAAGTGATTCTTATTCTCAATTAAGAGTCGAAATTTTGAAAAATGCGGGTGGACCTATCATTTCGATACGCACTGTATTATAATAAAATTCCATCTGAGAGACTTATCGGCAAAAAAGTGTTTTTTACCTATAGATAATTTACATTTTCTGATAGCAAACCAGTTACTCATGTGTGGCAGTTCATCTTGCACGAGCACAACATTTATTGTTTTTATACTGACTGCTTTCACAACATAACATAAATATTGCAAAAATATTGATGCTATTTTGGAATGATTTACATTTTGAAAATTCTTTGTAGTATTTTGAAAAATAAATAGTGCAAAAAGTGTCCCTTTTAAATATTATCTCTTTTTTTTTTTTTTTTTTTTTTTTTTTTTTGTCAGTCTAATAGATTTTTTTGTTATTAAGCTTGATGTTTGTTTTTTCTGTTATAATTAGTGAAAAAAATTTGATTGAGAGTAATTATGAAAATTTACAATATTAGATTTAGAAAATTAAAATATTATTTATATAAATGTATATACACTGATGGAAAAAAAAAATCCCAGCACCAAGAAACATTATTGTACAGTAATGAAATTTCATCAATACATTTGTCTAGGTAACATATTTAATTGATTAAAGTTTCAAGATCACAGGTAGAGCCATTGGCGAGAATAGCCATTTCAAATGTGAAATGTTGGTACATTAGTAACCGGTGTAACCGCCAGAATTTTGAATGCAAGCATGCAAACGTGCATGCATTGTGTCGTACAGGTGTCGGATATCAGTTTGTGGGATGGAGTTCCATGCCTGTTGCATTTGGGCGGTCAATGCAGGGACGGTTAATGATGGTTGTGGATGACGCTGGAGTTGTCGTCCAATGATGTCCCATACGTGCTCGATTGGAGAAAGATCTGGTGATCTAGCAGGCCAAGGCAACATGTCGACACTCTGTAGAGCATGTTGGGTTACAACAGCGGTATGAGGGCGAGCGTTATCCTGTTGGAAAACACCCCCTTGAATGCTGTTCATGAATGGCAGCACAACAGGTTGTATCACTAGACTGACGTACTAATTTGCAGTCAGGGTGCGTGGGATAACCACGAGAGTGCTCCTGCTGTCATACGAAATTGCTCCCCAAACCATAACTCCAAGAGTAGGCCCTGTGTGTCTAGGCCGCAGACAGGTCGCTAGCAGGCGTTTACTTGGCCTCCTTCTAACCAACACAGGGCTATCACTGCGACCAAGGCATAACCGGCTTTCATCAGAAAACACAACAGATCTCCACTCCGTCCTCCAATGAGCTCTCCACTAGCTGACACCACTCACGTCGCAAACGGCAGTGGTCTGGAGTCAGTGGAATGCACGCTACAGGGCGTCTGGCTCGGAGCTGTCCTTGAAGTAACCGATTTGTAACAGTTCGTTGTGTCACTGTGGTGCCAACTGCTGCTCGAATTTCAGCTGCAGACACAGTACGATTAGCCACAGCCATACGCCGAACACGGCGGTCTTCCCTCTCAGTAGTGCCACGTGGCCGACCGGAACCCGGTCTTCTTGAGGCAGTACCTTCCCTTGACCACTGCTGCCAACACTCATGCACAGTGCATACATTCCTGCCAAGTCTTTCTGCAATATCGCGGAAAGAAAACCCACCTTCTCGTAGCCCTACTACACGACCTCGTTCAAACTCAGTGAGCTATTGATAATGGCTTCTTCGTTTTCTTAGAGGCATGCTTGACTAACATTAACCCACTACGTCAAATCAAAACTGTAAATAACGATCACGAACCTTACAGCGCTTATTTAAAGCAAACCTCATTTGCATGTTCATAGTGTCGCTACTAGCGCTACACTTATGCGCGTAGCTCGAAATTTGAATCGACGTCATCTTTCAGATGTATAAACACGCCTACCAAATTTCGTTTATCTAGCACAGCTCCTTCCTGGTGTTGGGATTTTTTTCCCCATCAGTGTATTTAAAGAGTAAAAGGTTTATCTAAAAATTAATTGTTATCTAATAACGAGTAATAGAGATAAGTACTTCGACTCACGCTTATAGAAATAAATTTAGCTTTCATGCAACAGCTCTATTTTATAGATTTGACTAAATAGCAGTTCTTTATCTATCACAAAGTAAGAATATGCATAGTTTTATGTAAGAATATACATAATTATAGATATACTATTTCCAAAAACGTAATTTTTTTGTATATATAATATAAATACATATGTAAATAATTACGTGTAATTGAAAGAATCGAGCAACCTCAAAATTAACCGTCAATTAATAATCAGCAACAAATTCATCAGTTGCTTGTATATATATATATATATATATATATATATATATATATAACACTCGGTTTCAAACCGAAAGAAAGAAATTTGGTTTTAATATATCAGTTCTGTTTAATAAATCTAACAAATTCTATTAAGGCTACACGATGCCTGTTTTTTCATATAAGAATATAAATAATTATATTATATAGGCCCCCCAAAATTAAAATATTATTTATATAAATATATATCCTTAACCAGTAAACAATTTATCTAGCTATCAAATCTCAAACAATAATCAGTTACAAATTCATCAGCTGTTTGTAGAAACAAATAGTTTCAGCCCTGAAGAAACAAATTTAAGTTTCATACAACATCGCCATCTAATAAATCTAACTAATCCTGTTAAAGTTACATGAATGGCAGTAATTTATGCATGTACCACATTCAACATTCTCATATATGAATGCAACTTAATTACATGCACTTTTCTCCCCCAAAAACGTATGATATTAGAAAGCCTTCAAACTCATTGTGAAAATTTGAATATTTAACTGAATTGTAAGAGAACTAAACATTCAATAATTGTAAACCATTGCAAAGGATATCTAGTTACATGAGGTGCCAAATTAATATCGTTTATTGATAAAACTGTTTATATTCACCTCTTTATATCTGTTTGAATAGACAGTTTTAGACCAATATGATCTGAATATTATTACAAATCTACGTTAAGTGAACACGAGTGACGTTCACAATAGAGATCAGAAATGCAAATTATTAGGCGGTTCAGATTCTATACTTGGATTGCATTGTATTAATACAATAATTGAATATCGTTGATGTGAGTATAAGTAAGGCTTAATTCGCATATAAAGCCTGTTATTGAATGCTGGAGATTTGTTTAGGCGGAAAGACAGTAAACGCTACAAAAGTAATTGGAATAATATTTGCTAATGAGTAATATTAAGTTATCAATTCAGTGTATAGAATATATTTTGTATAAGATTAAACAATAGAACTTAAAGGGACAATTTACCTTTTTAGCATTATTTTTTTATTTTCTCCTACTCATCAGGTTGTTTTTGGATCAAATTTTCGCAATTGAGTTTTTGTTATATTTACACGTTTTGAGGTCCTCTGAATCCAAAAATTCCGTTTTTAACAGTTGTTCTGTGTGTCTGTGTGTGTATCTGTTATCAGCACATCTGACGAACAAATTCTAACAGAAAGTCCAAACTCGGAATAATAATTCGTTGAGACTATGCAAATGGTTCGTGTACAGAAATACCCAAAAGAATTTAAATACATTACGCCTATGGAGGAAATTGCAGTTAAGTAGAGTTTAACAACTATAGGCTGCATTAAACCAAATTAAATAAATATATGTTTTTTATATGCGTAAAAGCATGTATTGTGTAGATTGTGCTATGGAAATCATTCATCATTCGTTTACAGGGCTACCCAAAGTATTTGAATACATTAGGACTACACTTGAAAATCACTGGAATTGTAACTCATTTTGTGTTAGCTATTTTTCATGTAAGACTAAATTTAAATACACAATACTGTTTATAGTGCATATTGTTTATATACATTATACAGAGCTACCCAAAATTGAGCTAATTTTTTTTTCTATTGAATGTAATTGAAGAAAGTGCTTTGCTGCATTTTACTATGTCGATGAATACAGCCCAGGAAGGAAAATTAGTTCTCCATACCCATGCTGTAAAAAAAATATTTTTTGGAATTATATTTTCATTTCTGTTTACGGAAATTTTTAATGCATCTAATATTACATACAACATAAAATTTTACTGGTATATATATATACTGTACATATTGTTTAAAACTATGAAATCGAACACTAACATTTAAACACATTTTATTTGAGAAAAAAAGATTTAATTTTATTTCTCAATTCACCACATATTTAATAAAAAACAAAACAATAAATTTTAAATAGTCACAGAGTTATTAATGTCTGTAACATTCTGCACTACTATTTATTTATTTATTTATTTTTTTTTTTTTTTATCATTTAAAGTGTCTTTATTGACTCAACTAATGGTGGCTGGAGTACGTAAAATCAATCCTGGCCGCAATATCCTCCATGTTCCCATTCCAATTATACCTCTGGGGGGTCACCGAAGCAGGGGAGCCGTCATGTTCTTGGAGGATCAAAATTGTGATGGCATGTCGTCGGACCATTCTTAGGGGTGTGTTCCAAACCCTCGCCAATTGCTCATTTCCGTAGTACTAAGGCGACGTTAAACCCAATCAATCAACCTTATTGAATAGAAAAACATATGACAAGAAATTCTTTTATCTACAATGGTGGACAAAATTAAAGCAACAACCTGTTTTCTCGTTTTCTTCTTTTGCACATAATTTTTAAACAAATAAACGTATGAACATAAAATGTGAATGGCATGTTTGTTATCATATTATTAATCGAAATTTATGTAACTTTGGCTTAAGAATATATTATAAGTTAATAAATATTCATTTTTCTTTCAAAGTAAGCTTTGGAAAGAATGAAAAATTTCAATAATTTTTGGAAAGAATGCTTAATGAAAAATGGCCATAAGAATGCCTTACAGATAGATGAAGATGCACACGTATCCATATGTTAGATTAAAACAAAATCTTTCTACATGTATTCACTTTTCTGTTTCTCATTTATTCGTCTTTTTTTTCGCATGTGAGTAGCTTTTTATAAAATATTGATAAACAGAGCTTACAGTAATAATATAAAGGTTAATAAATATTACCAGCAACTCCAAAAATTAAAATGATCAGCATCAAAGACTACCCAAACCAAACCAAAAATTCAAATACGACTTAGATAATGACACGTTTGCATTCCAACATCAGCAGGGGCCTGGTAGAATACAAACATGCAAAGTGAATAATTTTAATTCAGAAATTTAATTCATCAACCTAGAAATTAATTTCTGTTAGAATGGAGTAGAAGGCTGATTTTTAACAACTATGTAAAAAATACCAGAGCCGGGAACTGAACATATGTGAGAAGTGCCGAGCTGGTTATCAGCCAGGGTAGCTCAGTGGTCAGAGCATCCGCGCGTTAAGCGGAATGCCCGGGGTTCGATTCGCGGCTCTGGTATTTTTCACATAGTTGGTAAAAATCTGTCTTCTACTCCATTCTAACAGAAATTAATTTCCAGGTTCATGAATTAAATTTCTGAAAATTTCGTGGCCGTTTGGAGTTATGCCATATTCAAATTTGTCACTTGATATAGCTGCTTTAATGCAGACTCGGTGACCTTGCCAACGTAAATTATGTGAGAAGTGCCGAGCTGGTTATCAGCCAGGGTAGCTCAGTGGTCAGAGCATCTGCGCGTTAAGCGGAAAGCTCGGGGTTCGATTCCCGGCTCTGGTATTTTTCACATAGTTGGTAAAAATCAGCCTTCTACTCCATTCTAACAGAAATTAATTTCCAGGTTGATGAATTAAATTTCTGAATTAAAATTTCGTGGCCGTTTGGAGTTATGCCATATTCAAATTTGTCACTTGATATAGCTGCTTTAATGCAGACTCGGTGACCTTGCCAACGTAAATTATGTGAGAAGTGCCGAGCTGGTTATCAGCCAGGGTAGCTCAGTGGTCAGAGCATCCGCGCGTTAAGCGGAAGGCCCGGGGTTCGGTTCCCGGCTCTGGTATTTTTCGCATAGTTGGTAAAAATCAGCCTTCTACTCCATTCTAACAGAAATGCAAAGTGAATGTTTTTCTGTCGCAAAGATAGCAAAAACTAAATATATCTTTGATCCTGGCCCAAAACATTCAACCAGACAAGACATAAAAGAAACTGAAATCAAAGTTGGCTCACCAACAAAATGTGAAAATCCTACACATAAACGGAAGATGTTGGAATAATTAAACTGATATCAAAGTTAACGTTTGCACAGTTTTTGCTCGTACTTAAGCAGATTTTTAAATTTCTTAAAATTAAAATATATATATATACATACAGACATGAAAATTGAATAAGATGTTCATATAAAACTATTTATCGACATTTTTATTATTAGAAAAATCGAGATTTAGTTTAACATTTCAAGGCATGTGCGTCTTTACCTATCTCTAATGCATCCTTAATACCACTTTTCATTAAGTGTTCTTTCCTAAAATTATTGAAATTTTTCTTTTTTTCCAAAGCTTACTTTTGAGAGAAAAATGAATATTTATTAGCTTAAAAATTATTGTTATGCTAAAGTTACATAAAATTCGGTTAATAATACAATAACGAACAGTCCAATCAAATTTTACGTTCATATGTTTATTTGTTTAAAAATAATATTATAGTTTAAAAAAAATTAAAGAACACGCTTTTATAGAAATGTGAACTAAAAAGCACAAAATATCTATCTTAGTATTAAAATGCAGGGTAAGAGAAAATCGTGTGAGTGACACACCATAATATTCACATACGTTTAAATCTTTAATTAAAATAATTTATAATTAAACAAAAACCATTTAAAAAAAATCTCCCCTGACTGGGCTCGAACGCTAGACCTTTAGGTTCGTAGCGCGGAGCTTTACCTCACAGTCACAGCGTTCACGTAGGGAAAGTCTTTTTTTTTACAATATAGATTTTTTGCTTGCTCCCAGAGCGGTTACAAACATACATTATACATACATACATTATACATACAAACATACATACAGGTGAAGCTAATAAAAGCGTGTTAATTATGTGCAAAAAAAGAGAACGAGAAAACAGGTTGTTGTTTTAATTTTGTCCACCAGTGTAAATACTGGCGTAGAGCGTTACGAGTAACTCGGCTTACGGTATAGTTGTCATATGAGTAAAAATGAGGTGTTAAATAACTTACAATCAAACAGGATTTCAACTAATATAATAAATAAATAAATAAATAAACAATTTTTCGACAAATTTTGAGATAAATTGTCCCCTTTAGGAGAGAAGGGTTGATGAAAATAATCACAATCGAATCAATTAATAATATTTAGATAGTTATTATAAAATATACGAAGCTATGTAATACTTTTAAAATAATATCATTCTACAGTTTTCTCAAACATTATTTAAATTATTTACAAAATTTTAAACTTTAAACTTATTTTTTCTTGGGTTCGAAATTTCGAGAATAATTAGCTACTTAAAATGCTCCTTGCTACTTTGTTTTCATCCAGTCCTCTTAAAAATTTGTGTGAACGTCGACCAGTGTTTTTGTCATAAAACTGAGCATTCATTTTGAAATCAATAGATTATTACAGTTATTACGATCTCTTAAATCGAGTCTAATGACAAAAATTCATGAGGATTTCAAAATTTAAACTTTTTTTGTTTGTAACTGATGCTCTAATTGAGATTAAAAAAAAAAAAAAAAAATGCACAGACGTGTTCTGTTATAGACAAAAGACACACAGTAAAAAAAAAAAAAAAAAGATAGAGATTTAAAATAACTTAGTATAAAACAATTCTAAATAGGCTATTATTTTGTATAATTTTTCTCATAAAGAGGCTTTTTCATCTCCCAAACTGCTTTTTATCCTTTAAATCTTCCACTATCAGTTTTTTCCTTTCCAAAAATAAGGTAAATTAGGGCTTTATTAGGTCAAATAAAATAAAAATAACAATATTCTGTCAAAATACAAACAACAGTGTGGTTAGAGGCCACATTTCCCCCCTGATTGATCAACCAGTATTGTTTTTTCGCAATTTTTAATAGTAAGCTTGCACATCTAATTAAGTAAAAGAATATCATCTAAATATGCTGGTGAAAGAATCGAGTCTGTTGCCACCCTGAACAAAAATTAACTGTAGGGACAATTCTGTACTGATAAGTATAAAGGATTTAAGTCCATATTCTTCATTTTTCAGGAGACGAAAAATAAAGTTAAACTAACTAAAAACTAATCAGAAGAATCGATTAGGAAAAAGGGATTAGGTTGATTTATACCCTTTATACCATTCAGTGTTTGTCAATCTTCATTTAATAAAGGGAAAAAATTGAATTAAATATTTTATACTAAAGATTAATGCTAAATTTCTGACTTGGATCTTTTTTTACCAATGGATTTTCTCAAAGACTAAATGACATGGATTTAAATCCTTTATACCAATCGATAGAGAATTTTTTTCTGAGTCTGACTATGTACTTAACTCAAAATCGACATTTTTGGACTTAAATCCTTTATACTTATCAGTACAGAATTGTGGAAGTGGACATATATGTTCCAATGAACATTTTAGATGGCACACATGTATCCCAGTGGAGTTGAGATGACTATATAAAATACAGTGAAAAGTTCAGTTCCCTATTTCTAAATTAATTTTACATTACTTTTGAAAATATATACATGAAAATACATAAAATTACACTAACATATGATTGTAATCACAGGAAACAAGTGTGACTCCAATAAAATTCACGCTTATTTATCACATTGGGATGAAAATATCTCCGGGACATACATGTCCCAGTGGGGGTGAAAGGGTTAAACCAGCTGTATGCATAAAATTACAAATTTCACGGCAGTACTTGATTTGAGAAGCAATAGAATGTAAAAAAAAAAAAAAAATAAATAAATAAAATAACATCCCTAGTCCCCTTAAGGGGGTACATCATAGATCGTCGAGTCATCCAAAACCCATGTTATTCTGTGAGCAAAATTGTTTATAGAATTACACATTACCTAATTGTTATTTCTAAATTCCGTTTTCACATTCTGAAAATTCGTAACAGTTAAATTAGAACTTAACAGCTTAAAAAAAAAAAAAAAAAAAAAAAAAGAAAAAGAAAAAATCTGCAGAAAAATCTGCAGATGATTTGAAGGTATTTGGAACAAAAATCATAAAATCTGCAGGATAACTGCAGTTTAAAAGCAAAAAATTTGCAGTTTGGAAGCAAGTATTTTTTTTCCGCCTTAAATTTCTTATTGTTCCAAATATCTTCAGATTATCTGCAGTTTTGTGTAGTTTTTTTTTTTTGTTTTTAATACTTTTCTGCAGCTTTTTTTTTTTTTTTCTTTTTTTTTTTTTTTTTTAAATTGGGCTGCTTTCCAAAAATTTATTATTATTTTTTTTAATTTTCAAATTTGAATTTTGAGTTTAAAAATGCGAATTTTCACTAAATGCATGTGCATTTTTTTTTTTTTTTTTTAGCTGTGCTGTTTTTCAAAAAAATATTTTATTTTATTTTATTTAAAAATTCCGTTTTTGGGAAACAAGTACTCATTTAACTGTTGTAAATTTTCGACGGGAAAATTTTCGATCAACTTCCAGAATTAAAAAAAAAAAAAAAAGAATGCATGTACAAACACATTTTTATTTTTTATTTTTTGTTAATTAGTACACCGAGAAAAAATTCTCTAACTGACATCTAGAATCTAAATTGTGGTTCTAGAAAAAATAGTTCCATGTCATCCTTATAAATTCTAGTTCCCTTTGGAAGCGAGTTCTAGACACCCCTATTAGAATTCTAGAGCGTTTCCCTATATTATCGAGGACAAAGTTATTTAAAAATCTCTGCAAATAAATGCGAATACAAGAAGCGGGTTTCAGCAGCTATAATCTTTGTTTATGACCCAGCATGATATCACTGCTCGCATGATATTTCAAAAAAATTTGAGATATAACCTTAAAAATTTTTCTTAATCATACATTTTGACATAATGCATAAAATGAACTAAAAATAAGAAGTTCTGTTCAATAGAAAAAAAAATTATGATTGTGGAAATATAAAAATTTTAATGCCAATTTGATATTTCACATTTAATTTTTAATTAAACTCCATATTTTTAAATAATTAAAACGTTTTAGTTCATATTCTTAAACTGAATGTTATGTTTCATTTAACCCTTTGAGTGCTGAATACTCGCGGCCTATGCGGTCCATACGGACGGCGCGCGGTTAGCGCTGACGAGTTGTCTCATTCTTATCGCGGACGCGCTTTATGCGAGTGTTGCATAGTACACTGATCATTTTTGCCGGGCGAGTATTTGCGTCCAAAATCCATACTGATAACATCTGCTAAGCGCGTATTTGCGTCCATAGTCTATATTAATGACTTTCGCTGGACGCATATGGGCGTCCATAGCACTCAAAGGGTTAATGTCAAAATTATAAAGAAAATTGCAGTTGAGATATCCTGCGCACAGGTGAAAAAGCACCTTTATTTATTTATTTATTTATATTTTTTAAATAATCTGCAATAAAAATAATTTTCTATTTTAAAGTAAACCAAAATAATACAGGGTGATTCTAATTAAAGTTATGATTTCAAAACGCTATAATTTTAAAACTACACACCAGAGCGATTTGTTATTTTACCAGAACAATTGTTAGGCAATGGAATTTTGTTTGGAAAAGGAAGAAAAAGAAGTTCCAAAATGTACCGTTAATCATTCGTAAGATGTTTGTTTCATGAAGCTGCTCTTTTTCTCTTCTCACTATGACTGTTTCTGCCGTAAACACATATTCTTGTCTTTTTGCTAAAAAAAATTCTCGTAAAACCTTAAAGTCTATTGTTTCCTGCTATTCTATTCAACTGCTAACAACATTCCTGTGTGTAAAGAATCTATTTTGGCATTTTTTTAGATTACCTTAACAGCGCCATCTATTATCACATTTTACAAATACTTTTTTCCTTCGCCAAACAAAATTCCGGGTCGTGGTAGCCCAGTCGGTAGAGCGCCGGCATCGTAATCGGAAGATTGCGGGTTCGGTACTCGAGCCGGCCAAAGACCGTCGTGTACACTAATGGTGGCTGGTGTACGTAAAATCTGTCGTGGCCGCAATGTCCTCCATGTTCCCATCAAAATTATACCACTGGGGGTCACCGAAGCGGGAGAGCCATCCCTTCCGTGGACGATCAAAATTGTGATGGCATGTCTCTGAACCACCTCTAGGGGTGTGTCCCAGACCATCGCCAATGCCCATCTGCGCAGCACTAGTGCGACATAAAACAACCAACCATCCAAACAAAATTCCATTGCCTCATGATTGTTCTGGTAAAATATCAAGTCATTTTGACCGTCAGTTTTAAAATTATAGCGTTTTGGAATCGTAACTTTAATTAAAATCACCCTGTATTTTTAATCAATAGCATAATGTCATACTAGTTAACACGCACGCAATAAATAAATAAATAAATAAATAAAATAAAATAAAATAAATAAATAAGATAAATAAAATACATGTTTACAAAAAAAAAAAAAAAAAAAAAAGTACATAGTTTTGTTTGTACATTTATTCATTCTTTTTTTTTAAATTCTGAAAGTTGATCAAAAATTTCTTCATTTTCTCATTTTCAAAAATAGGCTGTCCTCTTAAGTCTTCAAAAGTGAAACATAATAAAAGTGTTTGACGTTCCAAACACCTCGGGTGTTGGGATTTTATGATGTTGAGAGCTTATATGTTGTCATTAACTAAGACGAAATTACAAGACTTATAAACTCAGATTAGATTTAGTGTTTTCACTTATTACCCAATCTTTCTTATCTATAAACTACCTCATATAAAACTCCTGACCTTGGAATAGAAGTGTACAGTACAAGCTAGATTAAGGAATACTAAATATAGAATTTAATACTAAATATAGAATTTGGGTCAGTTTGTTTGTTTGTTTTTAGTAGTCTTGGTGGAAACAACCCACTTATTTTAGAAGTCAGGGATGTTTTTTATTTGATACACTAGCCATACAGATTATATAAAGATTTATACAGTGTGTCCTAAAAGTTCCAGTACTCCAACTTAAAGAACTCATTGTGTCCATGATTTTTTTAAAAAATTAATTTTATCGTCTGCTTATTATTGCATCAATTCTTTAATTTTTATCGTTTGTTTCTTTTCTCGCTCAAGTTGTGCGAGAATAAAGTTTTATGTTATTTTGTTCTTCATAGTGAAATGAATTTATCACGCATTCAGAGAATTACGCTATATGAAGCTTATTTTGAATGTAAATCGTATGAAAGATACAAAGATGTTTGGCGATATAAATATCCAGATGATGTCATACCGAGTAAAAATATGCTATATCAGCTCATTCGACAATTTCGTAATTCAGGTTCTGTGCAGGTGTGTACAGTTTTCTCTACAAAAAATCACTCCCAGCATGTTAAAACGCGTTTCTAAACACATGCGCAAGCGAGTTCAGCTTTGCCTCCTAGAAAAGGGTGGACATTTTGAACATTTATTATAAATGTAAGTTCTGTATTTTTTCTTCCGTTATTTTAAATGTGCCTTTTATCATTAGCATAAAAATAATCGTTTTAAGGTTTGTTGTTTTGTAAATAACAAATACATCAGCGTTAGTACTGGAACTTTTAGGACACTCTGTAGTACAGTAAAATAGTAAA
Organism: Salticus scenicus; assembly: GCA_963930645.1. Taxonomy (NCBI): domain Eukaryota; kingdom Metazoa; phylum Arthropoda; class Arachnida; order Araneae; family Salticidae; genus Salticus; species Salticus scenicus. The sequence continues at coordinate 70,218,607 of OZ005658.1, forward strand.
ATTTGAATCCTGCGAGGAATTTGACGAATTTCATTAATTTGTACCGACAAAATGAATAATTGGTTTAATTTATTTGCTCATATTTTGCAGAAAGATGAAGATTGAAAAATACACTATCAACCAAAAAGTATTTTGGACACTTAAAAATTTAAACATTTCGTCAAATATTTAGAAAAATTCTTTAAGAATCATCTTGAAACTTAGGTTGTGCAAGAAACATGTTATACTTCATATTTTTCAACAAAAATTGTGTCCTGTAAAGGAAAAGAGTACCAGTAAAAAATTAAAGAAAAATTAAAATGTTTTGAAATTTTTAAAGAGCTTGCGCATGCGTAGTTAAAAATTATTTAGTAAAAGTGCTCCTATTCCGTAAGATATTTAACATTTTTTTCATTCTGATTGTACTATGATGTGTTTAATACAGTAAGCCAAATTTTTCAAAAATATCTTTCCACTGGGTCTAGTACCCTACAGTCAGTAACAAAAGTGTCCGAACACTAGCAAAAATTCCTATGTAAAAAAAATACACTTCGTACGGTTTTATTAAATAAATCCTTGTCGAATCCTATTCTTAGTCAGTGTAAGAACATGATTCGATAAGGATTTATTTAACAGAACCGTATGAAGTGTATTTTTTTTACATAGGAATTTTTGTTAGTGTTCGGACACTTTTGTTACCGACTGTACGTGTTATAATCACAAAAGTGGAATTTTCTTTTGCAATTTTTTAAAGAAACCGTTATATCTCCATGAATGTACGTTGTAGCCTCCTAAAACTTTATACAGGTAATGGAAAAAATCTTCATAATTGCATACTACAGCCAAAATGCATTTAAAGCATTACTTTTTACAGGACGATCCAAAATATTTTGTTTTTTGTTTATTTTTTTTCGTGGTCCCCCTTTCCTCTTCAGGACACGACTTTTGGTGAAATATACGAGGCATAATATCTGTACTGATAATTAGAAAGGATTTAAGTCCAGGTCGAAATTTTTCACGAATACCTAAGTTCCCCATACCTACAGAGTTCTAACAGATGACGTCACGAGCATGTTTTGCTGAAGGACAGTTGACCTCACTGACCCATTTTATCAATGCGGAATAGTGTAAAAATTTATTGTAACACAGCGTTGTAAATGTATTTGCAAAAGCATAAAAAAATTCGACTACTACGCTTCCAAAAGCAGAAAAAAAATTAGCGTTGTCCTTCAGCAAAGTACGGTTTCTAAGAAGAAAGTCACGTGGTTGTTAGAACTCTATAGTATTATGGGGAACTAAAAAGGTTGGTTGGTTGGGTTTAGCGTCGCACTAGTACTGCTCAACAGATAATTGACGACGGTCTTGTATGCACCCCTAAGGATGGTTCGGAGACATTTCATCACAATTTTGATGCTCCACGGAGGGAATGGCTGCCCCGTTTCAGTGACCCCCAGAGGTATAATTTGGATGGGAGCATGCGGCCACGACGGATTTTACATGCACCATTAGGTAAAAAAAAAGTAATTTGTACCTACAACATGAATAACTAAATTAATTTATCTGTTTATGATTCTCAAAAAGATGGAAATCAATAAATATATATCTAGATATAAAAAAAGTGAAGGAAAAAAAAAAAAAAAAAAGAATACAATTGGTCATTTTTCTTTTTAAACAACAAATTTTTATGTTATCCTCTTATTTCTGAACATATATTTTTTTTCTGCCCAACAGAAATGTAAAAATAAATAAAATAAATAAATGCTTTCCATTGAAAGATTTTTTTTTTTTTTTTCAATCTATTTTGTTATTGCTTAGAAAGAAAATAAAAATACAAATCTACATATTCTTTGACCCCATTTGATGAAACCATGGATTCATTTGCGCAAGCGCTAACTCAACGAGTCCAATGCTGAAATAGGAGTGACAGTCAACTGACTCGGAGAAAATGAGCAATAACACAGCACGGAATTGCTGGATGTTTTCCAAATTTCAAGTTGGCATCCCTCTAACATTCTGGACGCGTCCTCACTACTAGTTTTAGGATATGTGGCTGCACTGTACTATTGTATGAATGCAACAAAAAACAGATGACGAAAGACCAAAATAATGGACGAGAACCAAATATAGAGATATTCCTGAATAGTTTAATGAAAGATTTGGGAACATACACAATACTCATATTATAATAATCTATACATACCCGCATTCACTAATAAGAATTGTATTAAAAATAACAAGCTCACAATAAATAAGAATGTATGTTGATAACAAATTCTTTACTATAAAAAAAAGAGCACTGATAAACTTAATTAAAGGTTGAAAAACGCTCAAAAACTAAAAAGTAACGTACTCGCCTCGTACGAGAGTAACTCCTCAAATAACGTACATTTTTTCAGAGTGAGAAAAAGTGAGAGAGAGAGAGAAAAAAAAAAATCGCAATATTTCGTATTATAGCAACTATTGAAATTGTTCAGTTGAAATAAAATGTCAACTAATGAGCGGAGAATGATCACAAAAACTAAGGGCAAGTTTTTATACACTTTTATAATCAAAAACGTATCAAACGTATGTATCAATATACATAAATAAGAATGTATATTGATAACAAATTCTTTACCATTAAAAAAAGAGCATTGATAAACTTAATTAAAAGTTGAAAAACGCTCAAAAACTAAAAAATAACGTACTCGCATACGAGAGTAACTCTTCAAATAACGTACATTTTTTCAGAGTGAGAAAAAAAGAGAGAGAGAGAGAGAGAAAATCGCAATATTTCGTATTATAAAGTAACTATTGAAATCGTTCAGCTGAAATAAAATGTCAACTAATGAGCGGAGAATGATCGCAAAAACTAAGGGCAAGTTTTTATACACTTTTATAATGAAAAACGTATCAAACGTATGTATCAATATACATAAATAAGAGTGTATATTGATAACAGATACTTTACCATTAAAAAAAGAGCATTGATAAACTTAATTAAAAGTTGAAAAAAGCTCAAAAACTAAAAAGTAACGTACTCGTTTGCGAGAGTAACTCCTCAAATAACGTACAATTTTTCAGAGTGAGAAAAAGAGAGAGAGAGAGAGAGAGAAATCGCAATATTTCGTATTATAGCAACTATTGAAATTGTTCAGCTGAAATAAAATGTCAACTAATGACCGGAGAATCATCACAAGAACAAAGGGCAAGTTTTTATACACTTTTATAATCAAAAACGTATCAAACGTATGTATCAATATACATAAATAAGAATGTATATTGATAACAGATACTTTACCATTAAAAAAAGAGCATTGATAAACTTAATTAAAAGTTGAAAAAAGCTCAAAAACTAAAAAGTAACGTACTCGTTTGCGAGAGTAACTCCTCAAATAACGTACAATTTTTCAGAGTGAGAAAAAGAGAGAGAGAGAGAGAGAGAAATCGCAATATTTCGTATTATAGCAACTATTGAAATTGTTCAGCTGAAATAAAATGTCAACTAATGACCGGAGAATCATCACAAGAACAAAGGGCAAGTTTTTATACACTTTTATAATCAAAAACGTATCAAACGTATGTATCAATATACATAAATAAGAATGTATATTGATAACAGATACTTTACCATTAAAAAAAGAGCATTGATAAACTTAATTAAAAGTTGAAAAACGCTCAAAAACTAAAAAGTAACGTACTCGCGTACGAGAGTAACTCCTCAAATAACGTAATTTTTTTCAGAGTGAGAAAAAAAGAGAGAGGAGAGAGAGAGAGAGAGAGAGAGAGAAAATCGCAATATTTCGTATTATAGCAACTATTGAAATTGTTCAGTTGAAATAAAATGTACACTAATGAGCGGAGAATGATCGCAAAAGCAAAGGGCAAGTTTTTATACACTTTTATAATAAAAACGAATTATATTATTTTTCCAGTTGTTAATTATTGAGGTTTATATCATAGTTTTTGATAACACTGCTCGGCATGAAAATTCATCCAACACCATTTTGGCAAATTCTTATGTAATATGACCTCCTAAATCCGAATATGACGTTCATTTTGCCCTAACACCCACCGTTTTCTTGAGACGGCCCCCTATTTTTTATCACTTTTCGGTAATTTTATGGCTATAAATTTGGTTTTAGGGGAGGGGATAATTTTAACTGTTAAATATCTTCTGAGGGGCTAAAGAGTTGAAAAATTCTAAAACGTCAAAATTTGCGGTAAGAGTAAAATTTAAGGGGGATTTGCCATTGAAATTATGTATTACATTTCTTATATTTTTTTAATCTATTATTAATGTTATTTATTAAACATTATATATATATTTTTGTTTTTAAGTGTTAAATTAATTCACCAAATTTCATTCTCCAAATCAAATTCATTGCCATAAAATTACCAAACATTGATAAAAATTGGGGGAGGGGGTGATGTCCCGAGAAAACGGTGGGTGACTGGGCAAAATGGGAGTCATATTCGGATTCAGGAGGTCATTTTACTTAAGAATCAGCAAAATGGTATCAGGGGTCGATATATATATATATATATATATATATATATATATATATATTTTTTTTTTGGTGGGGGGGGGAGGGGTTAGCGCAGTGCAATCTAAAAACTATAAATCAAAAAGTGTTATTGTTAACTTCTCTTTTAGAAACTAGATTTATGCTATTGGTATTTAGGATTAAGTCCGATTGACTACACAAGGGTGTTAGGCCTAGGTGGTGTGCTGTCCATTGGGGGGGTCTTTTTAAGAGGTCTTAGCCAGTACTTATTCAAGTTTCGGAGAAAAACCATGGAACACTCCAAACAACTAGACCAATGAACGCGATCGGAAATCGAACACGGAACCTCTCGTCTACCATCCTTCGAATTTAGAATGCTTATGCCACTAGTAAGCACTAGATTTGTGTTAAGACAGAGTTAAAAATCCAGAGGGAAATAACATTCCATTGACAAAAAACGATTTCTAAGTATAACATATTTATAAAAAGGTATCTTTTAAGGCGTCTAGTAAGTTTTAATCTTTTTTTTCGATGAATTTATGAAACTCTTATTTTAGGATCTTATTTTGTATAACTGTTATTTAATCAACTGTTATATAGATTTTAATTGATATAACGAACATTCTTTAATATACTTCTTATTTTAAATAACGCAAAATTTTTATTACGATTATAAGAGCTAATTTCAAACAATATAAATCAAAGTTCTATAGTTTTTTGTTTTGTTTTGTTTTTAACCTTTCTTTTTTCACTATTTCGGATGAATTCGTACACTTAAAATTAATATTTGACGGTAATATAAAATATGCTTTTACGATTTAAAGACCTTATTTAATATCGGAAACAGATTAAAAAATAGATGTATTTGTCTGAGACATAAATGAAATTCTAACGGTTATTTTAAAATCATTAAAAATAATAAAATTCAGTACCACAGAAACTCTAAATAAAGTAAAAAGATAAAATCAATTTTAAATGCTTCGAAAGTTTTCCTCAAGAGTTTATTAAATAATAATAATAATAATAATAATAATAATAATCTCATTTAAAATATTTTCGTTGAGATTTTAAAAGTTCGAAGACCAGTGGAGTATAAGACTGAATATATCTTCAGGCATAAAAATGATATAAGGGAAATTTTTTTAAATATTTTTTTCTATTTTAAGCATTACATAAGTATAGGAAGTATACTGATTCCAGTTGCAGACGGTTTAAACTGATTATAAGGTCTTAAAATAAAAGTTATATCGCTAAACTATTTCATTTATAATTCCTTAACTTTTAAACCAGTCGTTATTTTCTTATGGCGGGAGTCAGAATGATTTTCATATCTCATTTGTATTTTATAGCGAAAATAAAATTAAATATGAAGGTCAGTGTCCTGGTGTATTCTAGAATATATTTTGTATTTTTTTTTTCATCTAAATGGTTACCAAAGCAGAGGTTGATCAAATTTTAATTTTTGGGGGGTCCATATTTGTGAAAAAAAAAAAAATAACATTGTTATGTAAAACGAAATATTTTTTCTGAAATTTGTATTTATTTTTACAGAAAAATATTTATCATGTAAAAACTTTAAACTTAGTAGTCACTCTATTTTTTTACATTTAAAACCAAGTTAACCTTCCTATCAGAAACTGATTTGCGGCAGGGAATTTGAAACTTCCGATGCAGGGGGACTTCCGATGCAGGCCCCCCCCCCAAAAAAACTCATTTTTTTTTTGTTGGGGGGGGGGGGGTTACATATAAAAAGAAATTTTATTTTGAAATTTAAGTATTTTGACCAATTTATTAGCCTATGTAACTGTAATTACTATCTTTAGTATTGACCAGAGGTCTCAGAAAACTTTCTTTTCTTTTTCTTTTTTTCCCTTGTTCTTGTATAAATATATAAATATAATTTATATAACAACATTCTTAATGATGAGGAGTAGTATTATTTGTAGGAAGAGCAGATTATTTTTAACAAACCATTAACAGTAACAGTTATATATTAAGTTATTTATAAATTCGTAAACGATTTAAAAATTCATAAAAACTTAAGGAAATACTTAAGTAATTTAATGACTCCCCCTCTATTATAAGAAAAAGGATATTGGCTTTTGATAAAAAACTCAATATAAATAGAAACAGTTTTAATTTTCCATACCTATTTATTAATGTTAAATTTAATAAAAATCCCATTAAATTTCGTTACGTTACTTGTGGTAATTTTGCTTATAATCACAAGGCCGGTAAAAAACTTTTTTATTTACTCAATAATATCTTAAACGTTTTAGATTCAGACGATAATTGCAGTTTCATTAAAAATAATTACCCAATTAAAAAATATTTTAAAGAAAATTTAGAAAATATTTTTACAATTAATACTTATGATTTTGAAAACCTTTTTGGTAGTATCCCACATGACTTGGTTCTAAAAAATTTTGAAAAAAATTTACGAAGAATTTTATCATGTAATAGACTGCGAAAAAGTTTACTGGATTAACCTTATTAAATTTTGCATCTTCGAAAATGTTTTGTTTAACGGTGTTAATTATTTTTTACAAATTCTCGGTATCCCGATGGGACCAAGTTACTCGAGTGCCTTCGCCAACATTTTACCATGTTTTTATTAACTTCGATTCTTGTTTGTTTGTTTGTGTGTTTGTCAGGGACAAATCTTGCAATAGATTTTTAACTAACTTCCCGACTAGCTAGATATTTGAAATTTTCAGGACAACTCAGAACACGGTGACAATACATTTTTCTAATAATTTTAGTCAACTATTTCAAGTCCCGCTGCCTTCGGCTGCGCTTATATGATTCGACAGAAAATTTATTTAACTAACTTCCCGACTAGCTAGACATTTGAAACTTTCAGAATAGTTCAGAACACGGTGAAAATGCATTTTCTTAATACCTTTAGCTAACTGTTTCGGGTTCCGGCTGCCTTCGGCAGCGTTATCAGTACAAAGCTTGCAATCGATTTTTCACAAACTTTCCGATTAGCTAGACATTTGAAACTCTCAGGACAGCTCACAACACGGTGACAATACATTTTTCTAATAATTTTAGTCAACTATTTCAGGTCCCGCTGCCTTCGGCAGCGCTTATATAATTCGACAGAACATTTATTTAACTAACTTCCCGACTAGCTAAACATTTGAGATTTTCAGAATAGTTCAGAAAACGGTGAAAATGCATTTTTTTAATACCTTTAGCCAATTGTTTAGGGTTCCTGCTGCCTTCGGCAGCGTTATCAGTACAAAGCTTGCAATCGATTTTTCACTAACTTTCCCACTATCACTATCTGGACATTTGAAACTTTCAGGACAGCTCATAACACGGTGACAATACATTTTTCTAATAATTTTAGTCAACTATTTCAGGTCCCACTGCCTTCAGCAGCGCTTATATTATTCGACAGAAAATTTATTTAACTAACTTCCCGACTAGCTAGACATTTGAAACTTTCAGAATAGTTCAGAACACGGTGAAAATGCATTTTTTTAAATACCTTTAGCCAACTGTTTCGGGTTCCTGCTGCCTTCGGCAGCGTTATCAGTACAAAGCTTGCAATCGATTTTTCACTAACTTCCCGACTAGCTAGATATTTGAAACTTTCAGGATAGCTCAGAACACGGTGGCAATACATTTTTTAAAATACTTTTAGTCAACTGTTTCAGGATCCTACTGTATTCGGCAGCGTTCATATGATTCAACAGAAAATTTATTTAACTAACTTCCCGAGTAGCTAGACATTTGAAACTTTCGGAATAGTTCAGAATACGGTGAAAATGCTTTTTAAAAATATTTTTATCCAATTGCTTCGGGACCCTGCTGCCTTCGACAGCGTTTCCAGTACAAAGCTTGCAATCAACTTTTAACTAACTTCCCGGCTAGATACCCATTTGAAACTTTTATAATAGCTCAAAAGACGATAGAAAGGAATTTTTTTAATACTTTTATCCAATTGCTGGGGTCCCGGCTGCCTTCAGTAGCGTTTATATGATTCAGCAGAAAATTTAAAAACATGGTTTATAAAATTTTTTTTATCTTATAATTTTTTTTTGTTTATGTTTGAAAGAAAATTCAAAGATATTAAGTTTTATAGGTATATTGATGACGTAATTGCAATAAACTGTGTAAATTTTGCGAAGTATGCAGCTGAAATCTATCTCTCCGATCTTGTCTTAAACGGTAATGACTCTGAAGACCAAACTTCTTTTCTGGATTTAAAAATAAAAAAAATTGGTAATAACTGGTTTATTGGGATTTATGATAAAAGGCAAGATTTTAACTTTAAAGTTTGTAATTTAACAAATTGGTTCTCCTGTATTAGTCATAAAGTTTTAAAAAATATTATGTTCACCCAAATAAACAGAATTAAAATGATTTGAAATAACAATTTAGACCTGAATCTGGCTATGAAAAATCTCAAAAACATACTAACTGTTAACCGCTATCCTGTTATTTTAATAAACATTTCAGTATTCTTGATGACAATCCCACTTAAGGTTTGTTGTTCCATTTTGGGCGACATTTAAGTGCTGGTAAGTGGCCCTACTAGCTGAAACGGATTCTGTGTTTATAATGGGGGGTGGTTTTCAATTTTCCATATTCTGACTATTCAAATTTGTCCATGTATGTATTTATATATTCTTGTATTATTTATATTTTTGTATTTTATATTGATGTATTATATTTTGTGCTTGATTTCTGAATTTAATTGCTTTTTATGCTTTGTATTAATTAAAATTCGTTTGCTGTATGGTCTTACTTCCATCCATGAGAAGTTGGGCGCTAGAAACGTGTTTTTTGGTTAAATTACCAGCGTTTCGTCAGAAACTTTTCATATTCCTTTCCCTACATGGGGGAGCTCCCTTGATGAAGGTCCTCATGTGTTTTGGGATTAAACTTTCAACTGGCTTTGATTATTTTGCTTATTTATTACAGTTTTATATTTCATTTTGCTGCATTTGCGCATTGGTTTATAAAAACTTCGTTCTAGTTCTATTTATTTAATAATTCAAGTTTTACTCCCTCCTATATTTAAATTTTATCTTATATTGTTTAATCTATTTTCATTTTTTACTTTGTTTTGTTGCAAGATAGAAATTTACGTTGTATATTGCTTTAATTAGCTATACAGCGATGGCTATACAGATACTTGCATGGGCTGACAGAGATGCGAGTTTCCTGATGATGATCATTTCTGGACTTCAGCATTTAAAATTCTATTTATCATTTCATGAATTGTCTTTTATTTTAACAGTTCCTTTTGGTTAATTTATCTCTTTCCTTTTCTATTATTTGATGAATGTTTATATTGGATTAACGTATTCTGCAAATTATCTCATCGTTAGGCTTATGTAATAAGTTGTCATTTCTCTTCCACGTAAGTACTTTATCATGTTTTTACTACTCAGTGTATTTAAATTAAATTGTCATCGTACAATATTTTTATTCAAAATACATCTCATTTAAAATTTCATATGTTGGTATTTTCATCTATCTTTCGTTTGCTGAGTGGTTATAAAGGAATTAAATTATTCAAACTATATATATATATATATATATATATATAAACACACATTTTCAAGATTAAGGAATTGGTTTGGTTTGGTTTGATGAGTACATGAGATTTATTGCTTGCTTCTAGGGCCGCTTATATCTCGAATAATCCACACCACAAGGGTTTACAAGTCTTTATTACGAGAAGAGATACAAGAACATGAACAAGGACAATACATACATCCATGCCTTCTCCGTGATTCGAACCCGGGCCCAACTGTGTAGAAGTCAGGGACGCTAACCACTACACCGTCTGGGCAGCAGATTAAGGAATGAAAGGAGCTGAATAAAAAACATGAATAAGATTCTAAAGTAATGTTTATGATATTTCTTTACAAAGTTTTTATTTTTAAAGCGTACTGTTCCATTACGAGTTAAGACTGTTATATCAAAAATAATATCATTAGATTAGTTTTGAAAGATACTGAAAATGATTTTAATGAATATAAAAAGAATCAAAGATTATCATTTCTGGAAGCTAATTACAATTTTCTAAAGTGTGCTTAATGTGTTATTCAAACGTAGAATGAACATTTTAAATTTCTAGAATATTACTCTTAATTACAGTATTAAAATTAAATATCATATCTTTTCTTGTCATTAATGCAATGGAACTATTAATTACATTGATGTGTCGAAAATTAAAATTACTTGCCTTTATCTAGTTTGATTCTTTTAAATATTGTATAAACTAATAATCGTACAAATTTACATCAGAAAAATATTGCTTTTAACGTTGTTAAATCATAGCAGCTAAAAACACATTTCCACTTTGATATGTATTTTAAAAGTTCTATTTTAAGTACTGAAATTAGAATAGTAGTTATTACAATTAAAAGTCGAATATTAAAATTATTTACTTTTATTGCGTTTGTAACGTACAGATTGCAAGTTCTGATAACGGTATAAAATTTAGCTGAGAGATTTGCAAATTAAAACATGAATTGAATAAATGAAAATGAAATCTCATTTTTGCCTTGTTTTGGCAAATATTACATGGGTTTTAATTATTTTTCTTCATTGCGCATCAGTAAACATGAATATAACTCAATGATTTCTGTCAATTTAGCATTGAAAATATATTTCTTACACAATAAAATTCATAATTACAACATTACTAAAAAGTAATTTCCTTTCCTAAACAAATGAACTTCGTTAAATTATCACATTTTAGTAAATGAATGTAATTAACACTTACAGAAAATAAAATAGTTGAATCGATTTGCAGAATGCGTTTTAATAAGTTTTATTGCGATAAGTATTTTAAAGTTGAGATTGCGAAGAATTCATTTCATGTTTTTTTTTTTTTTTTTTATGTTTCTTCCTTTTAAAGTTTGCAGTTACTTAGATAAAGCAACATAACGCAATAATTTAGATAATACAAAGCAATTTTTAATTAATGAAAAAAAAAAAAAAAGATAAAAAAAGGCTATCATTGGATAAAGTTGGCATAAAGCAGAAAGAATTAATTATGTCAAATAATTTTGTAAAAACTGTAAACTGTAAAAATAAGAATACGAACATTTCAATTTATATTAGAAATACATAAGCTATATTCAAAAACTTACCGAAAGTATAAATCAAATAACAAAAGCAACTAAATTAATATTTAGGTGTAAAATAAAACTTGCATTCAGTATATTCTAGAAATGTCAAAGAAATTAATCAATTACTTATACCTAGATTTTTATCCTTTTTCTTGTAAAATAAAACCAAACTTTATATTTACAATGTAAAAAAAAAAAAAAATTGCAGATAAAAAGAAAAAAGTTTAAAAAAGAAAACTTTTTTTTTTTTTTTTTTTTTTTTTGACTTTTTATTTCGAACAGATGGGCAAAAAACATTAAAATGTAATTGAACTGGGATTTTTCACTCATCAACAAGCTGGGGAGTGTTGTCTATACACGTGGAAGTGTAAGACAGAGCATTCGTGGTTGCTTACTTATTACCCCCCCCCCCAAAAAAAAAAAAAAAAAAAAAAAAAATCGTACTAATTACTGATTTCCCCCCCCCTTTTTTTCCCCACCAATTTTCACATTTTTATTACAGTAATCTTTTAAAATAATAATCAGTGAAGGAAGAGCTTATTATAATATATTTTCAAGAATATTTGTTCGCCATTATTATTTCGTGTAATATATAAGTAGTAACCGTTTAAAAACTGCTAATACATTAATATATATATCTTTATTTTATTTATTTATTTATTTTTTTTTTTTTTACTTCCTGTGAATTAAATGACTTTTTATTGCGCTCCATGTGATGTTTTCTTTTTCGTTAAATTTAAATGAATTTTTTTTTTAATTCTTTTACAGAATAGAAACATTTATATTTGTTGTATTAAGTGTTTTTTTTTTTTTTTTTTTTTTTTTTTGTTTAAATGCTGTATGGTAATGTAAATTCAGAACTGCTGTGAATATCAATTATTCTTTTTCAAATATATAAAATCATAAAGAGGAATGGAGATTTTTTTTTTTTTAAAAGAAAAGAAAAGAAAGAACGAAAGGAAAACATTCAAAAGTTTTTTTAATTAAAATAATTATATGTAATTCGCAATTCTTCATGACAAAAAAAAAAAAAAAAAAAAAAAACTAAAATTTTTTATCAACAACGCTTTCTTAGTTACTTCTTCTTCCATAAGAGCATTTACTTTTAAGTATCTATCATTATTACTATCCTAGGAAACTTCCTACAGATAAGACGCATTAAAAATTACTCAGTCGCTATTTTCTTCCGAAATTATTTCCAATAAAACTGTTTAACAACATCTTCAACTAATTAATTTTCTTATTACAAGAATACACCAATTTAAAATATATTCTCTGAAAACTCTACCGAATTAAAAAAATAAAAGTAAAAATCTATTTTAAGGTAAAACTTGTGTTTACCCCCAAACCACATCAGATCTTTTCTGTTACAGCACGAGATTCGTAAGCAAAACTCATCAAGTAATGAAATATGTTCTCATCTAAAACATCATAGGCAACTTTATGAACCTAAACCTTCTTTAGCTCTTGATGCCTTATTACTCACTGTAATTCCCCCTGTGGTAAACTACTAAGGTAAACCTTCATAAACTTAGTGTCTAACAAAATTTCTAATTAGTTTTGGATATCCGCTTACCTTATCCCACTTATATATCCACTTGAAGAGTTATTATTACACTTCCATATGCAGATCCGATTCGTAATTAATTTTTCTGCTTTTAACACCAGTTTCTACTTTTTCGGGAAAAGGTGCATTCGTCAGACGAAATAAGAAGGACAGTTGCTCCTTATTACTATGCACATAACCAATGAAGACGCCCCCTGGTAAACAAACAAAACTCATAACGTTTTCAGGCAGTTCAATGAGACAGATTTCAGTGCTACAGTAACTCTGTAATTAAGTTCTGTAACCCAAGGCATGTAAAATAAAGAGACTCTTGAAAATTTTCGGAAAAGGAATTTTCTCTTCACGCCCAATCGGTTGTGAAATATTGCGAAAATTATAAATCTCCCCTTTTGGGGAAAGCACGTGGATTCAATCTATTTGCAGAATTCGCACGCACACAGAATCTTTTAATTTCCAATCAACTGTATGCCCGGCGAGGAACCACTTTCTCTCTATTTCCCCCTTCCCCCCTTTAAAATTTTCGGTTCAAAATTTTCCAATAACACCAGGGGCATTTATAAACTTTTAAAACAACCAGGGTGGCCGATTTATCGCCTTTCAAAACTGCGCCAAAATTATTCGTGTCGATATTGTCTGGATAGCCGCGGGCCCTCTTGACTTCCATTCCACAAAGAAGCTGCAGTAAGCGACGCGTTACCAGGTCTAATTACTGGTGCCTAATTGGTAAGTTCTTCTCCTGCGCCCCCGCCGCCCGGCTCTTTCCGCGGGAGCAGAGCAGAGAGAAATATGCAAATGAGCTGCGGTGCCTTTTTCGGTGACTAATTGTTAATTAGCGTACGCATGCCGACCGATTAATTACAAGGTGATTATTTAGTTAACAAAGATCCCTAAGACAGGCTGCGAGGTTATCGATTTGTGGGCGAAAAGAGACTCGCGAATTTCTGTTGCGTGCATTATCAATTGGATGGGGGGATAGGGGAAGAAAAGTTTCACTAAATCGTTTTATTTATAGGTCACTTTTCAAAAGTATCAGCAATCCCCGTTAAAGGCTTATCCAACATTTCTCAGACACTATCCTTTGAAATAACATTAATGGTCTAGGGAAGATTTTTGCAGCGATTTTTACGAATTCATGTTAGAATTCGTGTTAGTCTAAATGTTGATGCAGTTTGCATTTTATTTATTTATTTGTTTATTTGTTTGTTAATTTATTCCACTTTTTCGTTTTTTAGGGTTATTTATTTATATATTTATTTTAAATGTCTTATTATTATTATTATTTTTAATTAAAAATAAATTTTCAACAGATCATTCCAAACAACTAACTTATGCAATAAATAAATAAATAAATAATAAATATATATATATATATATAAGTTAGAATTGGAAGAAATCCAAAACACACTTTTGAAATTAATGCACAAGAATTTTACTTCATCTATCATATTATAGCACAAATTGTATTAACTCCCCCCCCCCCCTCTTAAAATAAATAAAATAAATAAAAAATACAATAAAATAAAATAAAAGAAGGGAAAAGAAGACAGAAGAAGAGAGAAGAAAGAAAGAAAAAAACTAGTTGGCATAAATGGATTTTACTCAGTTCCCCATAATATATTTGTTCTTATAAATTTCTATTACAAGACGTACTATATTCATGTTAAGAAAAGTAAATTAGACCCGATCGCTTGACATTGTGACAGAAAATGCCCCACCTAATAGGCTACCCACTGTTTAGTTCGATACATTTACCTTATCCTGATTTGCTTATTAGTTTTATAGGGGTTAATTTCATATTTTAGTTTTCATGCAATTCGATACTATCCCCAAAGTGATGATCCTCATAATGCAAGCTTATATGAAATATTGCCCTATTCTGCTATGTCAAGGAAATTTTAAATTTCGAATAACTTACGAAATTTTCAAATTAGAATGTTTATGCCAGTATCTTAAATGATATTTTAAAAGTAATCTGGCACTTTTACAATGAAAATACCCCTTAAAATGGATGTTTATGTGAAATTTTTCCTTATTCTCGGCCCTGTTAAGAAATTCGTAAATTTTAAATAACTTATGAAGTTTTCGATTGAATTTTCTTAATTAATAATGTTCACGCAAGCATCATAGCTGATATTTTAAAACTAGTCTGACACCTTTACAGTAAAAAGATTCCTTTTAATGCCCGTTTAAGTGAAATTTCGCCCTATGTTAAAACCCTAAGAAAATCATAAATTTCGGATAATTTACGAAGCTTTAAATTAGAATGACTCAAATTAACAAGGTTCTTACTTGTGTCATAAGTAATATTTTAAAAATGGTCTGACCTCTCTGCGATCATTTGTTATTGAGATATCATGTACACAGATTAACAGACTAATGCACTACCAGACTAACACACTAAATCACTAACAAAATGGCACCCTACAGACGGACACCATAGCGGACACCAGGGAAGAGGATTAGTAGGTTTACTAAAAATATTTTGTAGATGTGACATCCTAAAAGTGTCACGCCTACTGCAGACACTTATGTATGAAGCAAAGCATATTACAATCTGCAAAGCAAGGTCTGGTTTAAGTGTTTGTTTATGTTGGAAGTTTGTACGTGAATTAAGACCAATTAATACTATTTATCTAGAGATGGAATCTAGATGTGAATGTTAAGCCCTCCAGGATTTTTTAAGGGGTTTAGCCCGTTTCTCGAAGAAAACTACGGAAAATTCGGAAGGGCTATAACAGGGTTACGCAAGATGAATTCAAATTCTGCATTTCCTGTCTACAAGCTTTGTAAGAAGAACCTCTTGGCCTATTTATCTAAGAATAAAGAACGTAACTAGACATTGGTAATTTCTTTTCAGACACAACCCAATTGTAATGCATCACTGTTAAAAAAATGCAACTGTTCTGCCAGAAATTATCTGTAATTACAAAAAAAAAAAAAAAAAAAAAAAAAAGTTTTTGTCAACGTAATTTTTCTGTAATTTACGACTTTTTTCTCAAATTACAGTGAATTTCTGGCAGCAAAGCTGCATTTTTTTAACAGTGAATTTCAGTTTTGAAATTTGTTAACTAAGGATCTTTAAAAATATTAAACCTATCTCAAAAATTTTGGTAAAGTCTGTAAAATATAGGAGAGGGTTTCAACTCCATAAATCTTTTCCTTTTCTAAAGACTTGTGTTATTCGGTCTTTTTATTTCATAATTGAATTGATTAGAAGCCGAGAGAATGTTAAATAACAAAAGGTTTAAAACCTAAATTGTTTGTATGAATAAACATAAAAATCTAATTTGCTGATATTTTAATTTTTAAGAAACCTTTTATTGAAATTGTTACTGTTAAAAAAACTTAATATATTTAACGAAGACTTTGTACTACAGTAGCTCCAAACATAAAATGGTGAAACCTTCTACCATTATTTGGTGGGTGATTGAATCAAAACTTTGTACTACAGTTGCTACAACCAAAATTTTTTGAAACCTTTCACTGTAGTTTAATGCTTGATTGAACCGAAACCTGATACAACAGTAGCTGCGACCATAAGATGATGAAACCTTCTACAGCAATTTGATGCTTAATTGAACCAAAACTTGGTACTAAAGTAGTTGCAACCATTATATGATAAAACCTTTTACCATAATTTGGTGTTTGATTTAACCAAAACTTGGTTTCACAGTAACTACAGCCATAAAAGGGTGAAATCTTCTATCGTAATTTGTTGCTCGATTGAATAAACCTTTGTACTACAGTTGCTACAACCAAAGATTTTTTTAACCTTTCACTATACACTGTAAAAAATATGTTCTATTTGCTGCCAGAAATTCTCCGTAATTTAAGAAAATACGCGTAATTTGCAAAAAAAATTACGTTGTCAGAACGTATTTTCTCAAATTACAGCGAATTTCTGGCAGCAAATAGGACATATTTTTTACAGTGTAGAGTAATGCTTGATTGAACCAAAACTTGGTACTTCAGTAGCTGCGACCATAAGATGATGAAGCCTTCTACAGCAATTTGATGCTTAATTGAACCAAAACTTGGTACTAAAGTAGTTAATGATAAAACTTTTACCATAACTTGTGTTTGATTTAACCAAAACTTGGTTTCACAATAATTACAGCCATAAAAGGGTGAAATCTTCTATCGTAATTTGTTGCTCGATTGAATCAAAACTTTGTACTACAGTTGTTACAACCACAAAAGTTTTAAACCTTTCTCTATAGTTTAATGCTTGATTGAACCAAAACTTGGTACTACAGTAGCTGCGACCATAAGATGAGGAAACTTTCTACAGCAATTTTGATGCTTAATTGAACCAAAACTTGGTACTAAAGTAGTTGCAACCATTAAATGATAAAACCTTTTACCATAATTTGGTGCTTGATTTAACCAAAAGTTGGTTTTACAGTAACTACAGCTATAAAATGGTGAAATCCTCTATCGTAATGTGTTGCTTAATTGAACCAAAACTTAACACAACAATTGCTATAGCCATAAAATGGTAAAACCTTTTACCATAATTTGGTGCTTTTCTTCAACAAAAAGCACCAAATAATGGTAGAAGGTTTCACCATCTTATAGTTACAGCTACTGTGGTAGTGAGTTTTGGTTCAACCTATGTTGCATCTTCTGTGTAAAGTTTTGTCTCAATCTAAAATTTTTATACTGTAGAAAAGTATTAATCAAAACCTTACCTGTAAAGGCGTAACTGTTCTTGTAATCCCCTTTCACGGAAAAATACTGCAACTTCGGGTGTTCTGCAGAAAAACAGAAAAATACATTTTGTAAGAATATTTTTGAGATGATATTAAAATGTTAATGCATTACATTAGATACATAATTGATGATTATAACATTATATTCTTAATGGGGTTGCCGCATTGACTACTACCATTAGCACATTTTGTGGTCTTGTATGACACTGTTTTGCAATTTTTACTATGTTTTAGTGCTAGCATGATCATTTTGAATAAAAAAAGCCGAAAGATATGCATGTTTTCAAAAATTGTC
Source organism: Salticus scenicus (assembly GCA_963930645.1). Taxonomy (NCBI): domain Eukaryota; kingdom Metazoa; phylum Arthropoda; class Arachnida; order Araneae; family Salticidae; genus Salticus; species Salticus scenicus. Next base: position 70,236,750 of record OZ005658.1, read on the forward strand.
AGTAAAATTATTGAAAAATAGATTTATTTATTATTTTATTTTGTTTTTCTACTAATTCGAATTATTTGTTCTTTTTACAAAAATTTCTTCACCTAATTTCTTTAAAATGTTGTATATTTATTAAAACAAAAGCTTGCAGCACTTACGTGTTCATATAATATTTATATAATTAACGGGATATTAACTGTATTATTAAATACTAAAAATTGGCGATTATTTTTCAGTTAATTTGATGAACAATATAAAGGTCTAAAAACTATATTATTTAAAAATTTTTATTCAAATGTCAAATGTTATGGTGATACAGAAAAAAAGACTTACATCTCAGGTTGTTTTAAGGTTTGAGATAAAATGATTAACATTTATTTTATTTTATTTTTTCTTTTTTAGAAAATTACTTGAATTCAAAAAATTCTTTATTTCATAATTTAATTTAAAACTTCATTTTAAAAATCTAAAAAGTGATTTTTTTTTCTTCTTTTCCACTCAAATTTAACATTTTCCGAAAGAAACGAGTGTGTTAGGACCATCACAAAACTTCCTTCTATATTTTACAATACAAATTCATGCAATTCATATTAATCATTAAAATGATTGTTTACCAAAACTGTTTTTCATGGTGAGTGCAGGCTATTTTCATCTCAGAAAAATATTAACCTCAATATCGAAATAAAATCCATTTTGTGTCCTATGGGCGACATCTTAGGAAATTCCTTTATTTAGGAAAAAATCAATAACTTTTTTTTAGATTTTCGCAGATCTATGTTTTAAGCATTCGTTTTAAAAGTATTGACAAATTAAATTTTTTGTGAAAATATGTGAGTTAGTTTTCGAGCTCGAAGAAATTTATTGTCACACTGAGGGCCGTATTCACCAAACTTCATTGATCGAGGATTAAACCATGGATCAGCAAATCCGAGAATCAAAGCTAACACTGGATTAAATTCCTAAGGTATTCACCATCAGCCGATTACGTGATCCATGGATTAAATGGAAGAAAAATAAAAGCTTCGTTTTGATTGGCCAAGAACGAAGATAGCCATTCGGCTTCAATTAACTAATCAATCGGTTAAGAAGATTAGAAAGAGTGAAAAGCAGAATGGCAACACTGATACTCTTGTTTACTTCGCTTTTGTTTACACACGGATTAAGAATCAATTTTACTTTAGAACATTTTTAAAAAGAATAATCACGCAGACGACAACTATGTTTACGCTACGATTTAAAATTTTGATTATTATGATTACGAGAATCTTAAAGCCATTAAATTTTTTTCTGCCGAAGTTAATGCATTATTCTTTTCTGTGGCAGATGACAGTCTATTATCTAACATTCGTATTAGAAGTTCCACGGAATCTTTATTTAATCGATAGCGATGTCGAAATGCCACATTATCCAAAGAATCCAAATCATTTACTCTAATTTGATGCATCGTCCTTTTCCTTCTTTAAAATGTTTCCAATAGTTCTAAGCTTTCAATATCATCTAGTGAGAATAGATCGTCAACGTCAGCCATGTTTGTTATTTGTTTAAGAAGCTGAGCTGCGGAGTGCGCATGCGTTACGAAAAGATCCGAGAATTATCTCTGTTAATCCTCCGATATTCGAGGATCAAAAACTAAGTGTTAAAGTAGCCGGTGAACTCTGTGGATTTTCGTTGGAGAATACCGATTTCCGTATGATCGAGCGAGTACCGCTGATCCGAGGTTTAATCCGAGTGTTAAGAAGTTGGTAAATACGGCTCTGAGGGCCGTATTCACCAAACTGCATTGATTGAGGATTAAACCATGGATCAGCAAATCCGAGAATCAAAGCTAACACTGGATTAAATTCCTACGGTATTCACCATCAGCCGATTACGTGATCCATTGATTAACTGGAAGAGAAATAAAAGCTTCGTTTTGATTGGCCAAGAACGAAGATAGCTTTTATTCACCGTTCGGCTTCAATTAACTAATCAATCGGAGTAGAAGATTAGAAGGGAAAAAAGCAAATTGGCAACACTGATACACGGTTCGCTTTTGTTTACTCACAGATTAAGAATCAATTTTACTTTAGAACATTTTTAAAAAGAATAATGACACAGACGATAACTATTTACGTACGATTTAAAATTTTGATTGTTATGGATAAGAGAAAAAATTTCTCTGAACTGGAGGCTGAGGCGAAGTTAATGCATTATTCTTTTCTGTGGCAGATGACAGCCTATTACCTAACATTCGTATTAGAGATTCCACGGAATCTTTATTTAATCGATAGCGATATCGAAATGACACATTATCCAAAGAATCCAAATCATTTACTCTAATTTGATGCACCGTCCTTCTCCTTCTTTTAAATGTTTCCAATAGTTCTAAGCTTTCAATATCATCTAATGAGAATAGATCGTCAACTTCAGCCATGTTTGTTATTTGTTTACGAAGCTGAGCTGCAGAGTGCGCATGCGTTACGAAAAGATCCGAGAATTATCTCTGTTAATCCTCCGATATTCGAGGATCAAAAACGAAGTGTTAAAGTAGCCGGTGAACTGCGGATTTTTGTTGGAGAATACCGATTTTCGTATGATCGAGCTATTCCCACTGATTCGAGGTTTAATCCGAGTGTTAAGAAGCTGGTGAATATGGCCCTGAGAGAGAGAAACGTTTTTTTTTTTTAAATGATTAAATTGTCTCCATAGACCTATTATAAGAGTAGACGGGACAATAGCAACCTTTTTCAGTAGCAAAGATCACTCATAAAAAAGTTACGTGACTGTTTGAACCACAGGAAGCCAAACTGGCCAACACTGAAAATTTCTCGCCATGCTCTAAACTCTGCTTTCTCTTGACGCAGACGATATATTTCCTATTTTTCTTAAAGTTCTTAAAATTTTTATTTCTCTTTAAAACTTAGATGGTTTTGAATCTAAAAGAAATTTTATCGCAAGCAATAGTGATGTTTCCTAATCTAAAAAGCCCTAAAAGTTATGTAAACTGAGGATTATATTTCACACGTAAGATTTTTTATATATTATTATTTCGTACTTTTTAAGTAATTACTTTTGTAAAATGCTTATGACTTTTAAATTTAGTTCTTTAAATTAAATTAGTTAATATATTATACCATACATTAATTTCAAGAAATTCCATGATTATTTATGGGAATTCAAGCGGGTATAGACAGACAGACAGACAAACTGAACTCATAAACAATTTTGAACTTTGTTGGAAAGTGTTAATAACAAGGTAAAAGTAAATTTTGTCAGCTGTAGTATTTTACTCAAGTTTTGCTTGCTGTATCTTTTAATAATAATAAAAATAAAAAATATTTATATTCAAAACAAAATATCGTCAATAACGTAATAAATGCCAAAAAAGGTAAAAGTTTTCCAATAGTCGCGTGTTTCATCTTTGCCACATTCACTTATATTATATTCCCTTAACCCATTTTATCCCAATTTATTTATTTTGATCAAATTTGAGAAAAATTATATTTTTTAAGGTTAATTAAACCTAAATAAACAAAATACAACAAAATTTGAAAATAAATAAATAAATAAATAATATATATATATATATATATTCTGTATAAGAAATCTTATCCACCTTGTACGCAGGACATTGAAATAAAGAGGATGAAATTTGCAGTTATATGTTTTAGTGTTCTTTTAAATAGTGAAAAGGGCTTTCCGAGTATAAAGTTTTGTTTTATCTCTATAATACTTTCTTATTTACATGATAGTTCTCCAGAAAGAATTTTCAACCGCAAAGAGAAGATAAACCACGCCTCCTAACGTAATGATTAAACAAAGATTCCAGATGGAGGAGGAGGAGGAGGTGAGACACATAACACGCTAGCAGAAGCTTATATATACCATTATATATTCCAGCTGACAAAACATTCGCACCAAGCAAATTCTGATTTCTATATGCTATTTTTCAGCACTCCTTTAAATAGGACAATGGGATAAAATGGGTTAATAATGGAATGTTCCGTCCACTTATATAATAGGTGTATGGTTGTATCCAAGACATCTGAAAATATGTAAATCCATCGAAAACGGAAGTCGAAAATTTTAACGAATCCAATACTTTCTTCTATTGCATACAGAATAAAGTAAAAGAAAAATATAAGGCTCATTTTTCATAGAAATGTTTATTCCACAGCAAATTTTAGTTATACTGCAAAGAATATATAGCCTCAGTACCAAGTAAATGGAAGAAATATACCCAACAACTTACTAATTATCATTCAATAAATACATATTAAAAAAAAAAAAGGTTGTATTACATACGCCAAACATGTAACGTGTTAATTAATCAAGGTTTATCAGCATTATCTAATAAATTTCTAGCGCTGCTCTTTAAGCCTTATTTCGCATTTCCTGTTAACCCGTGATTCATCAAGCGGGTAAGTTTTTGAAGTTGATTTATTAGACAATGATTTACACCCATGCATCCATTAAAAGAGCATTCTTGCATACTTTCACGACCTTTTTACCAGAAAGTTAACCAGATGGTAAAATTACAATTAGTTTTCATTGCTTGGAGTCTTCAAGCAGGAAATTATAGATACTATAAATGATGGAAGAGCCTTCTTTTATGCAGAGACATGTCATTCCCTAAAGGTACTTTTTGGAATAAAAAAAATGCTGTGTGTATTTTTGCGAACTGTTAAGCTATAACTATTTTATTTCTAAAAATAGTTTATTTTTCATTTAAAAAGAAAATATCATATGCAAAGTTTAATTGAATTAAAAAAAAAAAAAAAAAAAAAAACCTTATAAGTAGAGTAAATAGAATGACTAAAATAAGTAGAATAAGAAATTACTCGTAAATATGAACTTTATTCTTAATAGAAAATATCGTAAATTAAATATTATACTCTGTACATTAAAAAAAAATGTATACACTTTAGTGTATTTTAACAAAAAAATTATAAAATAATAAAAGACAGTAAAAAAGGTGGCAGGTGGGTGGGCAGATGTTTAATTACGGAGGATGGGTGGTGTTGTTTGGTTGGATGGTTGTGTGGGATAGTGAAATTAAATTAAAAAAGTTGTTCAAACCTCATAGTTTCATTATTCTTTATCTGCTATGAAATTTTGCTTTTTTTAAATCCATATGACTACTATTCTGGTCTTGGCTGGCTGGGGGAGTGTTGCCGGTGTGAAACTAGTTTAACCCCACAGGCAAGTCACAAGTCTTGCCGTCTGCCTCCTTCCTTCCTTTCTTAAGTTTCTTAAATTATTTTTTCATAAATTTTGTTTCAGTTTAAGTTCTTCTGTTAAGATTTTGCTGAGTTAGTTTATTGTTTCGTTTGTTTTGCAGGCTGTTAATTAATAAATTTGGTTTATTTAAATATGTGTATTTCATCCCCTGATAAATTTTTTTCGCCTTTCTAAGCTTCTCTTACACACACACATATATATTTTCATTCTTATTGGTCTTTGTGGTTTCAGTGATCTTATACCTCTTGTTTGGCTTTTACTACGCTTAATAAATCATTATATATATACACACACACAAAAAGAATAAATAAATTGACTAGAATAAGTAGAATAAGAAATTACTAATATATATGAACTTTATTCTTATTAAAAAAATATCAGCTTAAAAAATAATAATAAAAAAAATTTTATCTACAAGAAATCTGTAATGAATATAATTTTTCTCTCTCATTTAATTAATAAAACATGTGAAATATGAAATCATGAAACTTGTTTCTCGGTAAAAAAAGAAAATATCGTCTGCATAAATAAATAAACGAATATGAAATAAATTTGAAATTTTTTTCTCAATTAAAAAAAAAAAAAAAATGTCTGAAACGGTAATTGAAATTTAAAATAACAAAAATACTTTTTAATTTATTTACAGAAAGTTAGAAATTCATCTTTGAGCAAATTGTATTACTTCATTCAAAATTTCTTTATACTAAAAAAGTTATGGATAAAAAAATCCACAGCTTGTGGTATTGGTATATATATATTTTTAACGTGATGATATGTGAAACGTCTACTATCATTTGAGATATCTATTGGTAGTGTTATTTTTCTATAATATTATAGGATCTATTTCATTAATTAAAAATAAATAAATAAATGTAAACATAAATCACAAAACTTTGTACTTTGAATCATATTATAAACATAGTGATTACATAAAACTTTAACTTACCCCCCCCCCCCTCTTTTTTTTTTTTTTTTTCAATTTTAAAAACAAATACTTAATATATATATATATATATATATATATGTATAAGTTTTAATTTGTAAGTATTTTTACTTCATAAATAAATAAAAAATAAATTCAAATTCATGGTAATCAATAAAAGCATTATAATTTGAAATATATCATCTAGTCAAATATTTTGACTATGTTGTCACTTTTGAATTGAAAATCTAACCTTACCCATTGACACGTTAATTCTGCAGACATGCACATTATTCTAATTAGATAATTACAAACATTTGGTATAATTCTTAATCAACTATCTATCTAGTGCATCTACATTGATCCGAATGCGTCATACTGTCAAATTAAACATTTGTCATATTCTGGAAGATGATTTATAATATGAATAATCAGTATATGTATGTATTTATACATGAAACACATTTGACTGCATTTCGACATTTTTTTCATATATATATTAATAATTTTGCATAAAAAAGGTTCTGGAATGTTAATTATTTTGTTAAACGGAGATTGAAAAATAAATGAATAAAAATGTTTTTAAAAAAAAAAAAAAAAAGGTCTGAAAATACAGCTAAAAATGCCGACGCTATCTTTTGACTATTGAATATAATAAATTATGATTTATGCCTTAGTCTTTAGAATGTAATTGCATATATATATATATATATAAAGAAATTTAAACTGCCAAAGTTAAAAGTTATTTTGTAATTGTAATAAATGTGTCCTGTATCATTTACATTATGCTTTCAAAGCATTTATGCATTTTTAGTGAACATCCCAAACAAAGCAATGAAAAACATGTGTTTATTTATTTATTTATTTAAGAAGCGCATAAAATATAAAGGTAAAAAATCATACAGTTAATTAATGCGTAAATTCATTAAAATCCATAAGTACACTGTAAAAAATATGTCCTATTTACTGCCAGAAATTCTCTGTAATTTGAGAAAATACGCGTTATTTACGAAAAAATTACGTTGTCAGAACGTATTTTCTCAAATTACAGAGAATTTCTGGCAGCAAATAGGACATATTTTTACTGTAAAAAATCTGTTCTATTTGCTGCCAGAGATTCTCTGTAATTTGAGAAAATGCGTTTGTAAAAAATATGTCCTATTTGCTGTCAGAAATTCTCTGTAATTTGGAAAAATACGCGTAATTTACAAAAAAAAAAAAAAAAAAAAAAAAAAAAAAAAGTTGTCAGAACGTATTTTCTCAAATTACAGAGAATTTCTGTCAGCAAATAGGACATATTTTTACTGTAAAAAATCTGTCCTATTTGCTACCAGAGATTCTCTGTAATTTGAGAAAATGCGTTTGTAAAAAGTATGTCCTATTTGCTGTCAGAAATTCTCTGTAATTTGGGAAAATACGCGTAATTTACAAAAAAAAAAAAAAAAAAAAAAAAAAAAAAAAAGTTATCAGCACGTACTTTCTCAAATTACAGAGAATTTCTAGCAGCAAATAGAACATATTTTTTACAGTGTACGTAATATTTTAGTTATTTTTTTTTTTATTAAAAATGAACAGGTAAAAAAAAAAAGAGCTTTATTATTTGAATAATAAATGACTTGGCATCAACAGGCAGCGCTGCCAGATCTGTCCTTTTTTTTTATTATTCAATAGTCCCCAATAAGTTTGAGAAGTGATATTTGATATACATAATAGACTATTAATCTTCGAAGTGATTAGTCAAACGTTTCAAATAAAAATTATTGATGACTATTGAATAAAAAAAAAAGACCAAATCTGGCAACTCTGTCAACAGGTTTCATAAACCTGAACAAACCACATATTATGTTTTCAACTGATTTTTGCTTCAAGAAATTCTACAGATCTGATATACACTGTTAAAAATTTTCAGTTGAAGGTCGAACCAAAATTTAGTACTACAGTAGTTGCAAAATACCAGGTTGAACCAAAAGTTTTGGTATTACAGTAGCTGCAACTATGCAATAGTGAAACCTTCTACAATGTTTCGATACTCCTCCTCGAAAAAAAAAAAAAAAAGCAGCAAAGCATGGTAAAATATATTACTATCTTATGGTTACAAATACTATAGTACCATGCTTTGTTTGAACCAAGCGCCAAATCATAGTAAAAGGTTTTACCATCTTGTGGTTGCAGACTATGTACCGTGTTTTGGTTCAACCTAGTATAAAAATTTTAACAGTGTAAAAATGTAACTGTTTTTCTAAACATTTTAACATGTGTAGGATTCAGTTGTAAGATGCTTTGAAATTTCTGCTTGTCACTGAGCTTTTCATGATTTTAAAATAATTGCAACATTTTTAATAGGGTTCGTTGGATTCGTTCAATATTATTTTGTAGATAAACAAAGTAAATTAAAAAACGCGGGATACTTATCCAGACGACTTGATTTCGAATCTAAGTTGGAGCAAATTGTGATTTCGTGTTTTATTTTATTTTATTTACTAGCAGGCTTTGCCCGCTTCGCTGGACATTAAACTTAAATGAGTTGTCAAAATGCCATATCTTTATTAATAACCTAAGTTCTCGCTGTGATTGGTAGAGGTTTTCTCGCTCCCAATGTGAGGAGTCTGGGTCCCCACTGTTTTCGGCACAACTTACCCACTTCTTACTTCCCCACCCTTAGCGGGTGAGTTCGAAGTTTTGCAAAATCCCACTAGTGTACATAATGCGTACACTTAATCAATATCCACACACCATAATTCGCCATTCTAAGATAATTCAAAGCGAATTCAAACGGAAAAAACATGTTTTTACACATGTTTATTGCCCTCCGACTCCCAGAAGGGGGGGGGGGGATTTCGAATTTCGTGAAATGCAGTTACAATAAGTGCCGGATGCATACAAACAATTTACACACCAAATTTCGTGACCACAGAAGTCTTTAATAGACAGTATTATAAATAAATAAATACAAAAAGCACAGCTTAAGTATCGGAACCCTTTGGTGACTTTAAATATTTTAAGCCCTTTTTGCGATGAACTGAATTGGCTATCTCAATTGTGCAATTAAAGATCTTGGCGAGAAACGTCCGAGCTACTTCGGTGCCGAATTTCAAATTTTGCCAAAGGGATCCAATACTAAAGCTGTTCCATATCGAATCTGGGTTGAAAACGGAAAAAGGGTAAAATAAATTAGAAATATCAGAGTTATATTTATAAATTTGATACTAAATGAAAGGGGTGATTTTTCTGAATCCAGGGGTGCAAACAGTTTTTTGATGCTACAATTAGATTTTTAAAAAATAACTAAAGTATGAAATTTAAGTGGCAACGGAAAAACGGTAAAAGGGGAAAATAAATTAGAAGTATCAGACCTATCGTTACAAATTCAGCACCAAAAGAAAGAGGTGATTTTTCTGAATCCTGGGATGTAAACAGTTTTTCGATACGACAATTAGATGTTTTAAAATTAACTAAAGTATGAAACTCAGATGGCACATTTCAATCTTTTCATAATCTGTAGTGCGAATCACGCGAATAAAAAAAGTCTTTCTCTTAAAAATTTATTTTTGCATTTTATTTTTCCATTCAAAGCGTTTTAGTGAAAAAATATTTATGGCGCATGCGCAGGCGTTTTTTACCCACAATTTAAACACTAATCAGAATTTTAAAAATTTCTATAGATATAATTTTAAGTTGGGTGAAGACCTAAGTTTCTGCCAATCGCCGTTGAATTCCGTCCAGCCGTTCTCGAGTGATGCCCGGACAAACGTGTTTTAGTCTTTTACCCCCCAGGGGGGAACGGGGGGGAATTTCTGAAAAGTTGATAGATATAATTTTAAGTTGGGCGAAGACCAAAATCCCTGCCAAGCGTCGTTGAATTCCGTCCAGCCGTTCTCAAGTGATGCCCGGACAAAAAAAGCGACGGACACGATGACACACACACACACACACACACACACACAGGCATTTTCTGAAGTCATTTTCGGCTTTCATGGGGTGTAAAACGTGAAGATATCGCAAAATTTTTCGATTCCGACAAATTTACAGACAAAAGTCTGATTTTATTAATATAGATATTTATATATTTTAGTTCCCCATCCTACTATAGGTATGGGGAACTTAGGTAATCGTGAAAATTTTCGACCTCGGTTTTTTGACTTTTTTACACGTTTTCAAGTATGAGGAATCCGAATATGATAACATTTGCATGGTTTGTGTGTTAGTGTGTTAGTCCGTTAGTTTGTTAGTCTGAGTACACGATATCTCGTGAACAAATGATCGCAAAGAGGTCAGACCAGTTTTAAAATATTACTTTCGACACTGGAAAGAACACTATTTATTTGCAACATTCGAATTAAAAAAACTTCGTAAGTTATTTGAATTTACGATTTTCTTAACATGGGAGAATAGGGCAAATTTTTACTTAAACTTGCATTAAATGAAATATTTTTGCTGCAAAAATGTCAGACCAGTTTTAAAATATCAGTTTTGATGCCGGAATGAGCATCAGTTACTATAAACATGCTAATTTAAAAATTTTCAAGTTATTGGGTATTTACGAATTTCTTAACAGGGCAGAATAGGACAAAGTTTCACATAAACGTCAATTTTGAGAGGTATTTTCATCGTAATGATGTCAGACTACTTTAGAAATATTATTTATTTTACTGGCATGAATATTATTCACTATGAATTTTCCAATATAAAAATTTCGTAAGTTATTAGAATTTTACGAATTTCTTATCATACAGAATAGGGCAAAATTTTACACAAACGTCAATCTTGAGGGATATTTTCATCATAAAGATGTCAGGCCACTTTTGAAATATTATTTAGGATACTGATATGAATACCATAGAGTATGAATTTTCCAATTTAAATAATTCGTAAGTTATTTGGAATTTACGATTTACTTAAAATGGCAGAATAAGGCAAAATCGAGCATAAACGTCCATTTTGAGGATCATAAATATATCAGACAATTTCAAAATAATATTTATGATATTTGTATGAACATGATTGACTACAAATATTCTAATAGAAAAAATTTCGTTTCGAAATTTAAGATTTTATCAACATAGCAAAATGGGGCGATATTTCATATAAAAACGCATTTTAGGGAAATTTGTATCGAAAATAGTAGCATAAAAATAAACTACGAAATTGATCCCAATAAAATAAATTAATAGATTATAATAAGATAGCGAACTGAATGGTGGGTAGCCTATTAGGCGAGGATTTCGTTCTGTCACTGTGTCAAATTCATTTGGTCAAATTCATTTCTCTTAACATGCATATAATATGTCCTGCACAAGAAATTTATGAGAACATACATATGATTGGGAACTGAGCAGAGTTTACCTATGCCAACTAGTTTTATTTTGTGTCGTGAAAATTTACAACAATGCCATAAATTTACAGCACACAAAATCTACATAAATGCCGAATAACCAGCTAGCATCGAATAACCAGATTTTTATGCGATAGGTAATTAAACGATGTTTTTATTTACAACAGTGCCATGAATTTATTGCACACAAATTTATGTAAGTGTTGAAAATTTAGAGCAAACACTGTTAGCACTAAATTGTCAGTTTTTTATGCTACATTTAATTACACGAGACTTTATTTATTAATTTACTTTTTTATTTTATTTTATTTTATTTTTTTATTTTGTGTCGTGAAAATTTATAACAGTGCCATTAATTTACAGCACACAAAATCTGCATAAATGCTAAAAATTTATAGAAAAAAAATGTCAGCACCAAATTGCCAGTTTTTTATGTTGTAAATGTAAGTTACATACGCAAGTTACATAAGTACACGAGGGACCTCCCCCCCCCACCCCCCCACCCAGTGAATTCATGTTTAAATACAGTTACAGTTGTGAGAATTGTAAATCTACCACTTTCGCAATGTATCAATACACCAAAAAAAAAAAAGCTAAAGTGCAATTTAAAGAAATATTTAATCGATATTTTTTTCTTTTTCAAGTATTTTAGGGATCAGAAAGAAACAAGATATAAATTGGATTTTTCATTAATCATTGTTTTTTTTCATGCAAATGCATTTAATTACACTGGTTTCAAAGAAATAGTTATACATTCATTAACTATATGTATACATATATCAATTATTATCACTACCATTATTATTTTAAGTTTTTAGGTTAACATTTGATATATCATCTGTCTATCCTGATTTTCATTGGTAATTTTGACCTTATTATCTATCTTCATCCATTATTATTAATATTATTTTTCTTTTTTATGCATGAAAACATTTAATTTATTTATCAATCAATTCATTATCAAGCCCTGCTTTTAATTGCTACATTTAGCTTCATTAAAAATTATCTTCGTAAAAAGACATCGGAAGTTGTACAGCCAAACATCTAATATACTTGTAATTATCTAATTTAGCTTTCATTACTATTCTTGTCTTCATAACGTCAAAATTATTTATGGAAAAACTTATGTACTAATACTTGCAAGCATATGATATAATTATAAATCAACTATGTATAATTTTTTTCTATTGCCAGTAAATTATCTCTGGTTTCACGCCATGTTCCCAAATTTATAATACGACATATTTAAGAGATGATTTATAATGTGAATGATTAATAACCGTGTTTAAACCCAGGAGATACTTTTGCATGTTCCATGGCGAGTTTTTTGATAATCACAGCTGAAGACGAAATAACTCTCAACTTGTATCATTTTCGGGAGAACATGATATGAAAAGTCTGACAGCAATTAATGACAGGAAACACTAACTGATGATTAGTATTTATGTTTTATTAGAAAACTTCTTACATAATTCTGTTCGGAAATTAAGATATTTTCGAGAAAAAGGAGGTGAGAGGAATTATAGTATGGAATTAATGAAGGATGTTTTTACTATAATTATGTGTTAATTATTGTTTGTGATGATGATGTAAATTATTCATGAGCTGTCATTTGGCTTGCGGGTACTAGAGGGTTTGATAAATCTTTTTGATACTTTTACATGTATATAGTCCTTAATGTCATGGTAAGATTTAATATCATGTTTCAGGTATTTTAGTCGGTTTGACATTTATATTCTCAAGTAAAGGAAAAAAAAAATCAGCTTAAAAACTGCAGATATTTCGCATTTCCTGTAACATTTTGCTGGTATTTTGAAGAAAAATAAGAACTTCAGGTTTTTTAACCCTTTGAAGCAGATTTCTCATCAAACATAATTTTTACACTTTTAAGTTATTTTAGATCTAAGTAAATGGAAAATGTTATATTTAAAATGTTAATTAATTTTGGTTCTAAAATATAGAGTGGGGCACCGGTGTCCCTTTCTGCGTTAAAGGTAAATTCATCATGGGACACGGGGGTCCCATGAATAAATATTTTTAAAAATTGCACTTATTTACAATTACTTAGATATAAGAGTAACAATAATTCATTACTGATATTTTTTAAATAATCAAATTTAATTAGAAATAAATTTTTGAAATCGGTTGATAAAATTTTTTCAAACTACTTTTATTTAACATTTTTATTTTAGTAAAAAATTTACTCTGATAATCTAACAGATTTTTTATAGTAACTATTAGACTCTCTTTTATAATAAAAAGCTATCATATAATAATAATATTTGTAATAAGAGCGTCAAAAAATAAATAAGCAAAAGGGACACCGGTGTCCCATCTGCTTCAAAGAGTTAAAGGCTCCATACAGATTCATCCGAAATACTTGGAACTTTTAAAAAGACCGAAATAACTGCAGGTTACCAGACGGTTACCTTTAATATATATATATATATATATATATATATATATATATATATTTTACATGGAATTAAAATATCGTTTCAAGATTATGTCATGCAAGAACTCTAGTTGGTCTAACGTAAACTGATTTCCTTTTATTTCAATATCACTTAGCTAAAAATTGTGCATGACTTTAATCAATATAACACACTATAGCATTAATACTAGTTTAAAAAGCCGCTGTGTAATTATTATTAATTATTATTATTATAATTATTATGTCTGCGATGAAGTTATTTTCTTCAAAGTAATATGTTTTTCTGATATATTTTTAGATACTGATCAAGGAAAAACCATTTAAAAAATTCCATCGCGTATAGTCTTGACAAAAATTGCAGTTTTTTTTTTAGCCTAAATGTTTACTATTTAAACTTCAATCTGCGTTATTTCCCGAAAAATCTAGGTAAGAATAAGATGAGCTATTTCATCAAAACATCAAAGAAATGTAGTGGAGGTATCAGGGATGATGGAGTGCTAACGTATTAGCAGATCATTGTTGGATACTGCAGAGAGAACGCCTCACTTCTCAAGGATCGCGAGCTGTGCACAAGAGGAAAAATCTCTAAAGAGAGCTTTGATGTAAAGAAATACATTTAAAAGACCATGTTTAAATAATAGTTTATTATAATGCATTTTATACATAAATAGTTTCGAATGTGTTATAGCCCTTGTGTGAATGCTTCCGATCTATCAAAACACATTAGAGACACTGAACTCAGTATTTGTGTGTGTGTGTGGGGGGGGGGATTAAAAGATACGATTTCGCAGATCTGTGTTAATATTTTCTTTTTCCTCTTTCCTCTTTTCTCTTTTTTTTTTTTTTTTTTCTCTTCAGGTGAACTTTTTTCTTAAAAAACGTTTATCTACCTTGTGGAGATCCTACTGTAAAATGCCTGAAGGAACGATATTGGAGCAGTTGGCTATCAGCATGCAGGGCAAATGAAGTTAATTCTTGTCTACTCAAAATGGTTGCCGTAATAGCAGCCAAGGCTACCATAGAAGCCATATTGAGTCTACCAAAACATTTTCTAGACTTGAGTTATTTTACATATTTGATAGCTTTGAGACCTATGGTTACAATGATTTTCGTCTCGAATGATCCATATGAGATAATTTCATAAAAAAAATACAGAATTTCTTATATAAATGTTTACTAAATGGTTTCTGTGGTTTCGATTTCGGCTTCATGTTTTTTCCGGACATGTCATCTCCTCTTATATTATTCCTCCAAGATATAATGTGCGTTATTCCTTAAAACATATTTGTAAAATCATAAATCCCCTTTACCTTACAACATATGAAAATGTATGACATATTCACAAGTTAATTTCTTGTTTGTCAGAAATTTCAAAATATTATTATTAGCATGCCTTTGTTTTGAATAACCATTTTTAAATGTCCTGAAATTTATCTTCATTTTTATATATAATTAGTTTTTAACGCATTGTCGTTTGAGTATTTTCCTTAGCAACAAAATATAATCGGCCATTCAATGGCCTCTCACAGAAATCCGGTTAATTAATGAGCGGCCGATAAGCGAAATCTCATCGAGAAGGATGAATCTAATCGGGAATTCATTCGAAATGTCTCATGGAAGAGATCTGAATCCGGTGATCAGATACCAATAAATTTTAGAAACTAATCCGATAGAAAAACATGGTTTTCATCGAGCTTTCACATGTTAAAAATTCCATATCTGTGTACACGGTTAAACTTTCTTCATCGAAACCCGGTCTTAGATACTCCAAAATAATATGTACATGTTATTACTCGAGTATACTCGAACAACTTTCGAGTAATAGATGAAAGGCCGAGCAAAATACGATGGATCAATGTTACTAGAGTTCCTTTATTGACCAGAATTCCCCACATTCTGGTGTGCCCTAAAACGTTATATTATTAACAAAATGATTTCACGTATTCGTGATTAAACTATGTAAATTTTATCATAGCAATCTGTGAGATCAATGCCCCTGGCGTATATATACTCGGGCAACATATAAACTGTTAAACACGGATACATAAAATTGTTTTTTAATGTAAAGTATTGTTTTAGAAGAACACCTAAAAAGTAAATCTCGCTTATTTATTTACTTATTTATTTATTTATTTGTAATTTTAAGCATAGCGTAACGTACTTTTAAGATATTAGTCACATTCTCCTTTTCTTTCTTCCCATGTAATTCTACGGGAATTTTGGTTGTTTACATTACAATTATATCTCGTTAAAAAAAAAAAAAAAAAAAAAAAAAAAGGGTTTCAAATTTTGTTTCTTGAATTTCACTCTTTGGACATGTCGCCTTTTATCTTTAGAAACAATTATTATTATTATTATTATTATTTTAATTTAAATAGTTTATTTCGTTAAGCAAACACAAGGCTCTAATTTTGAATCTCGAAAAGAAATATTGAAACATATATAGATATATACAGGGTGATTAGAAAAAAACTACCCCGATATATGAGACCATAGCTACCATACCGTTCCGAGGAGCTGAATAAAAATTTGGTGGAAGGTATTTTGAGGTATGCGCTCAAGAATTATATAAAAAGCAACAGTTAAACTCTAACAGTTACGGTTACAGTGAGAAAATTTCGAAAATTTCAAATAGCAACACCTATTTTTTTTTTTTTTTGAAATGTAATCTCCATAGCAAAAAACCATAAATAGCGCTGAAACGGTACCTCTAGCACGAAAATCGGCAGCTTTAGCAAGCTAACAAAAAAAAAAAAGAAAAAACGACTGTTACATGCCTACCAGAGCACCACTTTAATTTTTTTAATGACGTCACATTTCACACTGAGCCTTTAGTTCAGACTAAAGCCTACCGATTCTGCTTCGAAACGAGAAGAATAGACCACGGTATCCTTAATTTCGTGTAAGGCTACTGAATAAAGGCTTTAATTTCGTTGTTAGTTGTAAGACGCTGTCATGATGACGTCATCACAGTACGTGAAAAGCAAGGCATTGTAAAATAGCAATCAAAACCGATTTTGATGATGATTATGATGTTTCCCAGTAAGCGGCATATTGTTCACAGAGCAAGAAAGCAAGATACTCATCACGCATTTCACATTGCCTTATTTTTCACTTAGTGTGATGACGTCACTCATGACGGTGTCTTACAACTAACAACGAAATTAAAACCCTTATTCAGTAGACCTACATGAAATTAAGGATACCGTGGTCTATTCTGCTCGTTTCGAAGCAGAATCAGTAGACTTTAGTGAGAGTCAAAGACACAGTGCGAAATGTGACGTCATTAAGAAAATGTAAGTCGTGCTCTGGTAGGCACGTCACAGCTGTTTTCTCTTTTTTTCTTAGTAGGCCTAGCGTTGGTGATTTTCATGCTAGAGGTACCGTTCCAACGCTATTTATGGTTTTTTGCTATGGAGATTCCATTTCAATAAAAAATGTAGGTGTTGCCATTTGAAATTTTCGAAATTTTGTTACTGAAACCGTAACTGTTAGAGTTTAACTGTTGTTTTTATTATAATTCTTGAGCGCATACCTCAAAATACCTTCCACCAAATTTTTATTCAATTTCTCGGAACGGTATGGTAACTATGGTCTCATATATCGGGGTAATTTTTTTCTAATCACCCTGTATATATATATATATATATATATATATATATATTAAGTGAAAGTTTTGAAAGCGAAAGTTTTTAAGTTTTTTTTAAACTAAGCTAAAAGATGACATGTTCAACGAGTAAAATGAAAAAAAAAAAAAAAAAAAAAAAGAAAAAAGAAAGAAAGAAAAAACAGAATTTTAAAAAACTTCCGTTTTTAAATCAGATTTTCTTGTATTACAAAGCAACAAAACTCCTATTGGATTGTATGGGCAACCTGCTTTTAAGCGTTACCTGAATGATCTTTTATCTTCATGGGAGAAAAATAAAACCTGCTTCATCCAATTCTATATGCAAGCTCCTGCTAATATATTTGATCAAACAATCATAAAAGCATATACTTTTAATTTCTTAACAAACTGCAAAATGTATTGTGCTAAATGCATACTAACAAAATTAGAGTATCTCACAGAAAGGCGTCAGAACATTCACAAGTTTTAATTTATCTTCAATGCTCAATGTCATGAATTACTTACGAAATACGAAAACGTGTTCATTTATTAAAAAAATGTTAAACTTTGTTCAATAGTCATTATCTTTAATTGCCCAATGCGAATCTCTTATCTGATGGAAATTTCACTCAACCTTAACATTATCTTTAAAATGAAAAGTAATACCACTTTTATTGTGGTAGTACATAGTAATTAATTAAATTACGAAACGTCTGGTTCAAAAACATGGTCTTTGTGATCCTTATTTATGTACAAGAAAGAAAAATTCTATGTAAGCTAAAGCTCCTACAAAAGTAATGCTCTAAGTGCATATATCAGATCTTATATACTTGCCTACTGTAAAAATACACACTTTAAATTATTTACAGAAACTACCTAACATGCTATAAAACTACATGTACAGTAGAACCTCGATTATCCGAACCTTGATTAACCGAAACTACTCTCCGTTAACCGAAGTCGGTTTCTTCTTCACTTTTTTTCTTCACTTTCTACTATCATCCAAAATTTTCTCTTAACAAACATGCATTTTTAAAGTTCTTTTGTATGCAAGCCGTCCTTTCCAAACTACGAGTGCAGATAAATATTTTAGAATTCCCTTTTTTAGAATTCCTTCTGGCAAGCTCAATTCTCGGTATGAGTGTACTCTTCCCCATTTTCAAACGCCCTTGTTCTAAACAAAAATATACCCCATTTTGAAATTTGGAAGGTCATACTGCCGAGTCCCAGAACAATCGAACGTTATTGCACCCTCTGATTGTTAGCAAGCACAAAGAATGCATGGCAAAGGATGGCCAATTTACACCAGATCAAGCTTCCATTTAAACCACTGTAAGTTTTCGTTTCAGAAATAAATTTATTTTCATTTATGATTTTAATTTATTTAAGAGTTAAAATAGTCATAATACCAGTTCAATGACGATACTACATATTAAACTAGACGATTATTGATGAATTCTCGATTATCCGAAAATTTCGATTATCCGAATTAAGTTTGGTCCCAATTACTTCGGATAATCGAGGTTCTACTGTACATGTAAAAATAAAAATAAAATAAAATAAAAAATAAATAAATAAAAATAAAGTAAAACATTGCAGAAAAAAATTAAAATTTCACACACTTTAGTTTATTTATTTATTTATTTATTTTTATTTCTCAATGTCCCGAAAGGTCCGTGTGTGCCTTACGTGGCCCAGTGGTTATGTCACCACACTGCTAATCGCCTTCGAACGTAGGAGAGCGGGTTCGATTCTCGCGCTGGCCCTGAATGTTTTTCCATTTTTCTTTGTATTGTAATTCTGTCATGTGCTATCTCTAATTATCTGACGAAGATTTACAAGCGAACAACTAGTCAAGCATACAAATCTGATGTATATGTTATCAATAAACAAACAAACAAACAAACATAGATCCGAGAAATAAGAACCAGTTCTTTTATAAAAAATATTCACTTTTGTTCGAGAATCATTATTTAAAAAATTATAATGAACATGAACCTTACTATGTAGTAAATATCAAAAGAAGCAATCGAGTACTTCATACAAGAAGTATCCCCACAAACAAAATTTATGTAGGCCAATAGTGAAACAGAAGTAGGTTTTTTTGTTGGCCAATGGTTATAAATGGTTGTTGGCTAGATTGATGGCCCAATCATTGACAAACCGTTGGCCCATATGCAGTATTTTACTTTGGAAATACATTTTGATATTTATTACTTTCTATTTTTATACTTTACTGTGAATAATCAAAATCCTCGACTATATTTTAATGCGTGTAATAAAATTATATATTTTCCTTGAAGTTACGCAATGACTAGAAATGAGCAAATTTAACACATTAATCTCATAACATTGTTCATTATGGTGGGTCAACCGTAGCTATCCCCAACAAATAAAATAACAACGGAGGGGACCAAAAAAAAAAAAGGTTGGACCAACTGCAAGTATCTTAATTAACGAAGTGCCAATCTCACCAACCATTATCTGCTGATGGCCAAAGATTCATGTTTGCAGGGAATAATAATAGTAATACCCGGATAAAGGTATTACTATTATTATTATTAAAAACATTTTTTTCAGTTTAGTTTACATTTTCTGTCATAAACCTTCCACCGAATCCGGGTTGGAAACAGAAAAACGGGAAAATAAATTAGAAATTTCAATCCTACTGTTACAAATTTGGTACCAAATGAAAGGGGGTGATTTTACTGAATCCAGGGGTGCAAGCAGTTTTTCGACACGACCATTAGATTTTTTTTTAATTAACTAAAGTATGAAATTTAGGTGGCAAAACTTCATTTTAACCTTTTTATACTTTTTAGTGCGAATCAAGCTAATAGAAAAACTCCTTAATTTTTTTTTGTAATTTAATTTAATTTAATTTAATTTAATTTATTTCTTAACAATTCTCGAGAAAATTCAGTTGCATTTTATTTATTACTAACTTTACGTACATTTAACCCATTTTGTGTGCCTAGTTTTTTTTTTTTTTTTTTTTTTTCAGTTAAGTTTCTCCAACCTCAGCTCTTTCTTTTATTATTATTATTATTATTACACCTTTATTTTTATTACTATGCTAGTATCAACTATTTTTCAGTAATCCAATTCATATTGTTGAAGATGAAATATTACTTTTACATGCTTTAGATGATATTAAGTTCTTTTGAGAAAGATGTATGCGTTTAGAAATTCATTTGCTTTCTATTGACCCGACTGTTGTGTTTTATTATCTGTACCATCATACTATCACATAAATATTTATTGACTATTATCTCATGCAACATCAGTTTCACCTTTCTTTATTGAGCTATCCATTATTCAAAAATTACATCACATGTGGATACTCATCTACCAATAGATACTCAATCAAACTATTATTTTTTATTATTATTCTTATTATTAATTTTACTGCTGAGTTGCATTCACTTTGATGGAGCATACTTCGAAAAGGGGGCGGAACGTACTGAGAGTATAGAGACCTCTTCATCATCAAAATCTTCCTTGTCAATGGACTCCACCTTCTGTAAAAAGGTCTTTTAAGATGTCTTAATCAAACATAGTTTCTGAAAGATTATAATGATGAATTTCCTTAAGAAAACTGTGAATATAATTGACTATTTTCAATTTCAGCTATTGTGAACTTGTCTATTAATAAAAGAGTAGCTATTCATAAAGAAAAGAATAGTTCTTATTAATAAATGATTACTCATAGTCCGTTGCTAGGTTTGTATAAGGGAAGGAGTAGATATATTTTCATAGTATTTTCATTATTAAGTCATATTCGGAAGCGAAATTATTGAAACACACCACATATATGTTTTCTTTCTTTAAGTTTAATTGTTAACTTATTTTTTTATAAGCAGCATAAGACTAAGATCATGACTCGACAAATATTTACTTAGGTGTTAGGTGCACATCTCTTAAATAAGAATCATTGCTAGAGCTTCAATAATTTTGCTGCCGACTGTACTACACTGTTAAAAATTTTGGCACATTTTTGCTGCCACCATGCGATGGTGAAACCTTTTACCCTTATTTGGTGCTTTACTAAACCAAGGCTTGGTACTGCAATAGCTACATCCATAAGATGGAGAATTTTTTTACCATAATTTGGTGCTTTTTTCAATCAAGAAACGCCAAATCATAGTAGAAGTTTTCACCATCGCATGGTGGAAGCTATACTTGTACCAAGTTTTGGTTCAACCTAGCAAACTGAAGCTACTGTAGTACCAACATTTGGTTCAACCTTGAACTGAAAATTTTAACAGAGTACCATGTTTTGGTTCAACCTAGGACAAAATTTTTAACAGTGTAGATGGAAATTGCACATGAGTATTTTAACTTTTGAAGGCATAAGTGTTTTTTCAAATATAAATTTTTATTATTATTATTATTATTCCAGTTTATTATTTTTATTATTATTGAAATTTCAATATTTTAAAGGAAACAAAAAATGGGGGGAGGGGGGGGGCGGGTGATGCTCGTACGCATAGTTTTTTTTTTTTTTTTTTTTTTTTTTTTTTCATTTGACTAACACTGTCAGACTTTTTTTTTTTTTTAATTTCATAATGATTCGGTAAAAATATATCATTTGTAAAAAATTTCATCCTTATTTGCCATATTAAAAGTTAAAAGTTAAAAAAAAAAAAAAAAAAAAAAAAAAAAAAACAGCGCCATCTGTTGGCCAATTTTCATCAAAAGTTGATAGGTACAGTCGGTAACAAAAGTGTCCGAACACTAGCAAAAATTCCTATGTAAAAAAAGTACACTTCATACGGTTTTGTTAAATAAATCCCTGTCGAATCCTGTTCTTAGTCAGTGTAAGAACATGATTCGATAAGGATTTATTTAATAGAACCGTATGAAGTGTATATTTTTTACATAGGAATTTTTGCTAGTGTTCGGACACTTTTGTTACCGACTGTAATTGAAAAACCTTAGGGGGAAAATGATATACTTTTCTGTAAATGTTAAAAATTGGAATTTTAATGTTTTTAGAGAATAATTTCTACTAATTATAAATTTATTATTATTTATTTTATAAATTATAAATTGTTTTAAATTTTGAAAATATAAGTTTAATTAAAATCAAACTTATATTTGTATGTAATGTATGTTCTGAATATAGGATGTGGGGATTTTGATTCTCGATTTTTTCCTTAACTTAATTTTATATTTATTAGCAACACCAGAAAACGGCGCTGTTTCTTTATTTATCAACGAAGATTTAATGTATTATGGAAAGACCATGTATTTTATTATTTTATGGTTTTTATACAGTACTATTCAAAAATTCCAAACATAAAGTCCATGCATATTTTAGATTACACATGTGTGTACAAAAGTGCTAAATATTGAAAGCAAACAGTTTCCTTTTGGATTTTCAGATTTAAAAAGATAATTTTACGTTTAATAGTAATTTTTATACATTGAATATTTTATGCATTTTTGTTTAGGCTTTAAAATTTCATTTTTAAGTAACTAGACACCCTCCAAGCTCTTCTCAAATTTTAATATTTGTGTTTTTAATACTTTCCAACTAAAAGCTAATAATTAATAATTAAAGATAGTAATGAAATTTTAATATTTTCCAACTAAACATTTTCCAACTAAAGTTGGAAAATGTTTAATGTTTATAATTTCGGTTTGCCGTCTGTCTGTCTACGCCTTAACTTTCGTTCATGGAATTCCTTGCAAGTGAAATATCTTTTTCAAGCTCACTGTAGAATCTTTTCTATTTAAAATAGGGTAAATTCGACCACTGATTTATATACAGGGACAACTGAAAGAATTCCAAATCACTGTGTTCTATGAGAGATGTTTATGTAAACCATATTTTAATACCTTTATTTTGCACAAATCATTATGTAATTGACATTTATTAATTAGATGCACCAAAATATGTTTTCTATAGAACATAGTATGATTAATATTAAGATTTATAGGACCACACAAAAAAAAAAAAAAAAATTAGATTCATTAAGGTCTATAAATGTAAAGTGCTGTAATTGTATTTTTGTTTTCATTACGCATTTTTAACATTTTTAACATTTTCTAACAATGTTTACGATTTGAATTAGTTTGTCTATTTTTCTGTCCGTCTGTCCAACGCTTGCATTTACAAATATTTTCAGAATTTCTTCAAAATGATATGCGTTACTTAAGTTCGCTATAACATATTTTCTGTTTAAAATGGTTTATAAATTGCATCACTGGTTTGTGTACAGAAATGCCCAAAAGAATGATAGTGCATTGCATTTTATGAGAGGAATTTTTATAGATCATACTGAATTAACTTTGTATTGTACAAATTGCCAATTACTGTTTAGGTGTTCCCTCACACACGCACGCACACACACACACACATACAAAAAAAAAAAAAAAAAAAAAAAAAAAAAAAAAAAAAATTATGAAAGTTTTTTTTTTTTTTTTTTTTTTTCCTTCTTTAGGACTGAGGACTATATTAGTCTCAATCTACGGATTTTTACGATACCAGTTTTATGATAGTTCCACATTTATAGAAATTTAAAATTTATCGAAAATATAATTGAATAATATAAAAGCGATGTTATAATTTGAAAAAAAAAAAAAAAAAAAACCTAATAGTCCTCCGTTCTAAACTAAATTCTGCTTTTGCCAGAATTTCATCAAAATCTTTCTTTTTTTCTTTTTTTTTTTTTTTTTTTTGTTTGAAAGAAAAAGAAAAGAAAGAAAATTAATAATAATCAGTTTCAAAATGGACAGTATCGAAAAGGTTTTTTTTAATAATTTTAAATTAGGAAATAAAAAACGCGTGTGCAAAATGAAATAAAAAATAAAACAAGATAATTAAGTTTGAGTTTGAGTTGGTAATTTTTTTTTTGCTATTTTTTAATATTTTATAATTTATTGAAAAATAGAAAAGAAAGAAAAGAGAAGAAAGAAACAGAAAAAATAATCGCATAAACTATGTATTTTTGACTAAAATGGCGATAAAAATTCAAAAGTCGCCAAGTGCAGCTATAATAAGGCTGTACTATGACCAGGTTTACATATTTAGTTAATTAATTAATTATTATTATTTTTTTTTAACGTTAAGATTTATTGGGCTACATTAAAATATTGAGATACATTAAGGTCTATAATATGGAAATTGCTAGAATTACATCTCCGCTTTTATTAAGCGTTTTTAATACATTCCAATAATGTTTAAAAGTAATTATAAATTGGATAAGTCTGACTGTTTGTTTTTCTGTCTTACTGTTAATTAATAGTGTGACGACGTAGACAAAGTACATTAAAGGTTAAAGGATGCAATAAGTATGTACAGTTGAAAGTTTTAAAAATCTATATGAATCGCATGATTTTTCCTTATTGTTTATTTTTATGTTAAATATAAATAAATTTTGGCGAAACGAAGAAAGATATAAAAAAAGTAGAAGAACCAAATCATATGGATCGAAATTTCAAGTTAGAAGTGAAACAAATACATAGATATTTTCTCAGAAAACCAAACGTTTGTTAGAAATATTTTGTTGTATGTAAAGTATTCAGTTAGTATTGTAAATAAGATTCAGTAAAAAACAATTTTGCTATTTCATAAAGTCTCAGAAAAATTAAAATCTTTCACGAACATTAATTTACAAAACATTATTTATTTTAATGCATAACATTTTGCATAATTTTATTTGCATAATTTTATTTTATTAATGTAAAGGAAGCAAAAGTAGAAAAAGCAAAATTCATGCAAATGCATATTGCAATTTGATATATTTTTTTTCTAAGTAAGTGAATGAAATGAGATTAATAACAATAATAATAATAATAAAAAAGATAACACCTAGAACTTCAAACTATAATGAAGTCAATTTTAATTTTAGAAATAAATTGATTGCTTTAAGTTCATACTCAAAAGTTAAAACAAACAAGGAAAAGCTAAATTAATAACTAAGAAAAGATTATTATTATGATTATTATGATTATGATTATTATTATTTATCTTTAAAACTATTGTTACATTTTATTTATTCAAATACGATAAATTTTACATTAGGAAGATTTAGATTCATATATATACTTTTATACAAACATACGTACTTTTGAATAAATCATCCTTTAAATTTAAAAAGGTAAAATATGACTAACAAATTAAAAAGTATACATTTTACTTTCATGATATCATAATAAAAAATAATACACTAAATACAAAAATAAATATATCAATAAAAAATCTTTTAATGGAAGATTTATCTATAAATGCGTTTTTGAACAAATAATGAACTTAATATATTTTTCCAAGAAAATTCTTTTGACAAAATACACGTACGTCTCATACTAATTATAATTACATATTATCTTTTCACCTGCCCCAAATCATGTGTAATTAATCAACCGCTGCTAAACGGCATTTATTTTAAGCGAACGTCTCAATCAAGCTTAAAAATCCACGTGTGCGGATACCTCTTAATTAACAAGCGCCCTCTGTTGTAGATATCCTGTAATTTCT
Organism: Salticus scenicus; assembly: GCA_963930645.1. Classification (NCBI taxonomy): domain Eukaryota; kingdom Metazoa; phylum Arthropoda; class Arachnida; order Araneae; family Salticidae; genus Salticus; species Salticus scenicus. The sequence continues at coordinate 70,262,738 of OZ005658.1, forward strand.
GATTGCTTAAAACCGGCTTTTGTATTTCCGATAAATTGAAAAGCGTCACCAGTATGATAATGGAATTTTCTCGTGAGGTACGAAGGTCAATTTATATATATATATATATATATATATATATATATATATATATATATATATATATATATATATATATAACACAGGTTCTTATTTTATACATTTTTTTTTCTTTCACGGACAGTGAGTAAGTGATTAATTTTTATTAGCAAAGGAAGATTGTGTTAAGACGTTCATTGCATGGCTTGAATGATTGAGGATAGTGTCGCGCTTGTGTAAGAACCCTGAAGCCAAAGGCGGAAACACGTATTTGTCAAACCACTTGTTGAAAATGAATATTTCATATCAAGTATATGAAGAGTATACATCTCGGGCGATTCTCTCCCTTCCCCTTCTCTCCATTAAAAATGTGTAGAGAATAATTTTTGAAGAAATATTGTAAATTGTACGTTAGCTAATCTTTAATTATTCTTTGAAGTTGAGATTTATATCTTATGTACGCACCTTATACTAAGGGTGTATTTTATGAAACTCTCTTCAACCTTTACTGAAACGCATGTTAAAAAATAATTTAAATTGCAAATAGATCATTAGTAGGTTTAAAAAAAAAAAAAAAAAAAAAAAAAAGATGTAATTTCATGCATATCTAACGTAAGAATCTTAAGAATAAACTGACATTGTAATTAAAGTTATAAAATGACTGGTGGTTAATTAAAATTATAAAACAAGATAATAAAAAGCAAAATTAATGTAACTGCATACTGCAACTTGATTTTTTATTTTTTCATTTTTTAAATAAATAAATTAAAGGAGAATAGAAAAAAGAAGAAGAAGAAAAGAAGAAGAAGAAAAAGATTACACATAAAATTGCAAAGACTAATAAAGCCAGTTTCAATTTTAAAAATACAGTCGGTAACAAAAGTGTCCGAACACTAGCAAAAATTCCTTTGTAAAAAAAGTACACTTCATACAGTTTTGTTAAATAAATCCTTGTCGAATCCTGTTCTTAGTCAGTCTAAGAACATGATTCGATAAGGATTTATTTAACAAAACCGTATGAAGTGTACCTTTTTTACATAGGAATTTTTGCTAGTGTTCGAACACTTTTGTTACCGATTGTAAACTGAGTGTTAAACTAGTTAACGGAAAATTAACTCGTTCTAGACTAGTCAGTTGCAAAATAATTGTCTTGGGAATATTAATTCTAGACTAGGTATGTTTCGTTTCTCCATTTCAAATGAATAAATCTATCTATGCTGCAGCTCTTTTATAATGGATATTTATGGAGTTTTGTATGAAAATATCATTGTGCTTTCTCAATCGTATTAACACGAAAAAGTCTCAAATTGTAACTCCTCACTATCACCAGTCATTTTATAATATTAATTAATCAAGTTGAAGGGGAAAATCAAATTCTAAAATACTTATTGTTTTGACAACACATGTAAAACCTGCTTTGCACCCTCATGATTATTTCGCTTTTTAATTACTAGAAAATATCTATGATACGTATATGAAGGCAAGTCAGATACAAACTTAACTTCCATATTTAGAACTTTAAACTGAGGGGCATAGTGGACTTTCATTTAATAGAACGTAAACAGATCTTAAACTTTAAGAACGAATAATTTATCTCTTACCAAAACTTGCTGTAAAGCTACTAACTTCACTATTTAATTTTCAAAGAGAAGCGTATACTAAAACCAAGTAAAAACTACAACGTCTAAAACGGCGAAAAGAAAAAATTGGGAAGCAGAAAGCTGTTCCGGTAGCCATGTAGCGTACCGGAGTAAAAACTATAACGTCTAAAACGCCAAAGAGAAACGGTACGCTAAATGCAACCGAAACAGCTGTCTGTTTCCCAATTTTTTCTCTTTGGCTTAACTCGCAATCTAAAAAACACGATCAAACAACAAGGTCCAAAAGATCCATTCAAAATGCACGCTTCCATTATTTCGGAAGTCTCTTTTAAAAAATAAATTGGAGAAAAACTTCAATTACCTGAAAATATTTAACCTGGAAATGCAGAAATACAACTGAACACCAAAATCTCAGGACTTCCACTGGAGCCAAACTCCAATCTAAACTAAACCTACTGGTAACTTTCTCCTACACTAACCACTAACCCAACTCTTCTAAGGACAACTTTCCACTTTCTCCGAGACCATTGCCAGCTAACACTAGATTCAACTGGTATATAATTTTATCTCTCCCAGCCTAACAACCCCTGAAAACTCAGCGCTATTTCGGGCACTTGAAACCGAAAAAAAAATCAATCAAGCTTCACAATTTTACACATTTACACTGTGTAAAAAAGTAGAAGGGCGGTCGATTTTTGTAAATTATTTTCCGTATTTTTATCCTGGCTATTAGATTTTTATACAGATTTTGTTTAACAAGGAATTCTTTAATTTCACGTGAAAATAAAATCTCCACTACTAATGCTAAATAACGTATTGTAGAAAAACTAGCATTCATGATTTCGAGATTGTAAGGAAAGTAGAAGGACACTTTCCAAAATTTGTAATTTGGCGGTCTGAGCATGAGTAAAAGAGTAAATATTGAATTTTCTTTAACTGCTTTTGTTGAGGTAAACGTATTTTGTTAAAAATTGCATTGTTATTTTTTTTTCAGACTGCCCAGAAGAGTACCTTTAAATTATTTCCAAAAGGGGCAAATTGTTACATATAAAATTAATGTTGAAGGTGTTAGACAGATTATTCGCATACTGCACGTCAGCTACAATATAGTTTCTAACTTTATCAGAAAGCCAGATAGAAATAGGAAAAGAAAGAAGACTGGTAGACATAAAAAGGTAATGCCTTACAATAGAAGAAAACTTGCTCATGAGCTTAAAAAGAGCAGTGGAAGTATCGCAAAGGTCCAAAATCAATCAGGACTTACTCACGTGTCAAGGCAAACAGTTTATAACTACATAACAAGATCCAAAAAATTCATTTTCAAAAGGCACAAGCATCATCCAAAGTGGAAAAAAACACAGATTGATTACCACAGATTGGTTACCTTGGTCCATGGTAACATGGACCAAGGAAAACATGTCATGGACCTCAGATGGAACTTCTATAATATTTTTAAACGAAAAGAAGTTTAACTTATACTATTTAGATGGTTACCAATAATACTGGCATTGTATGAGTAATGCAGAAGAATTTTATTCAACTTGAGAAATGGGAGGGGGGATGATGGTTTTTAAAGCAGTTGGATATGGAAGAAGAACAAGGCTGGTCTTTTCAGTGGTAGGCAGAAACATACAGACTATATTGAAGTGCTGAATTCTCAGCTTTTTCCTTATGGCTCTGAATTAGGAGGAGAAGAGTGGATGTTTTAACAAGATGAAGCCTTCATTCACACCACCAATGGAGTTAAAAATTGGTTCGCTGCAAATAATGTGCAGGTTTTAGCAAAGTCAGCTAAAGCCCTGATCTTAACAAGGGGGAAAACATCTGGCCAATGCTTGTTCGTCGAGTATATACTGTTGGGAAAAAGTTTGAATTCCTTACTGAGATTCGAAAAGCTTTGAATAGCTTATAGGCTAATTTTTGCCAAACAGAAATCCAATCTTTCTATGATTCACTACTAAATATAGTATTATTCGAAGTCATAAGAGCTATTGGTAAGAGTATTCCTTACGAAATAACGCTTTTATTTTACATTTTGTATTACTGTCCTTCTACTTTTTTACAGAGTTTAAAAACTTAGAAACTATTTTTGTTCTCCTTAATAATTTATTTTTCAAAATCATGATAATGATACTGATATATTTTTTTTTAAATGAGCTGCAAAATGTTGCACATAAAAATAATTTCATTAAAAATAAAAGATTCCCTTTTTTTCTAAAAATATCTAGTGTCCTTCTACTTTTTTTACACAGTATAAAGTTAAAAAATAAATAAATAATGTTATTAAATTTATAATTTAATGAACTTACTAAACATATTTTATTTAAATTCATATTCAGAGTAATTTTTAAAGCTCAAAGAAATTTCTCTACCACTCTTTTAAATTCTCTATTTCAAACCTACTGGCTGAAACACAATATATATTTCTGCTTAAATTTATATCGAAAACACCGAGACTTAAAAACAAAGAAACTCGAAATGAATAGAAAACAATCCCTCCCCCCCCCCCTTTTTTTTTCTGTCCCCGTATGAAGAGAGAAATGATAGAATTTCCCCGTTAGAAACTGTCAAAACCTGAATTGTATTTTCCAATACCACCCTGCCATGCCGGACATAAGCGGACATTTGGTATAAAGAGTATGAATAGATGTTGGTCCTTTTCTCTGTCTGTGTTTGATGGACATTCATGCCTGTTTTCTCTTGATTATATTTTGAGGACTTTTGTGGAGATCGAGATGGGGGGCGGGGAGGGGTGGTAAACGGATTTCTTAAGAGATATGTCTGGAAGAGGGATATTGGAATTTCTCGAAAAAATGTTATGAATACGTCATGGATGTGGAATTTTTTTTTTTTTTTTTTTTTTTTTTTTTTTTTTACTTATGTAGAAGTGCCGTATAGTATTGAATATTATTTTACAATAAATGATTTTGAGGTCAGTATTCCGTGAAACATTGTTTAGAAGTAATAGAAAAAATAAAGACCGAATTGTTTGTTATTTTAACATTAAATGATCTCTTGAATATAAAATGTGTTCGCATCAAATTATTAAAACGCAAAGTATTTTTTACAATTAAAATACTTAGTATTGATTATGTTTTGCAAATTCTAGGACACACTTTTATGGAGTTTGTTAACCAAGTTCTCCACAATTTTGTTTCCAAGTTGAAGCCACTTGAAAATTTCAAATTCACATTGTAAAAAGCTGGCTTTGCTTAAATTTGAATGGATACATAGACCATATAAGTGTATCAACCAAGTTTATTAATGAACTTTATCCACCATTTTTAACAAAGTGTGAATGTTATGTACTATGTGGGACAACCTGAAATCAGGCTACCACTTGAAAACTTATAATCATGATAACATTTTAAATTCTGATTCAATTCGAAACAAAGTTGGACAATGAACTTATCATATAAATATCTTAGATGATTTTATCGGGCAACTTGTTCCGACATTTTGCTTCCAAGTTGCGGCCATTTGAAAATGTGCCATCACGATAACTTTTAGAATACTAAACTGATTCAAACCAAAGTTGGATAGAGAACTTACAGTTCAAATATCTTGGATAAGTTCACATGGTAACTTGCTTCGCCATTTTATTTCCAAGTGGCGGCCACTTGAATATTTTTCATTATAACTTTTGTAATACTGAATCAATTCGTATCAAATGTGGGTAGTGGATTTATAATTCAAATATCTGAGATAAGTTCGCTGAGAATCTCACTCTGCTTTTTGTTTCAAAGTGGTGGCCACTTTAAATCATGGTGCCACTTGAAAATTTCTTATCACGATAATTTTTGAAATGCTGAAATAGTTGGAATCAAAGTTAGACAGTGAACAAAATGGCGGCTACTTGGTAAGAAAAAAGAAATCAACCTACCCTTTAGAATGAGACGGAAGGACTTGTTTATATTCAAATTCAGAAGCAGTGTATAGTAACTGCATCTCGTACAAAATATAAATAACTTTCCATAATCTAAATAACCTTACCATTTTCCCTGTGTATAATCTGCAAGTCACATAAATTAATTGCTCATCAGAAATTTTAATAGGCAAACAAATGTATGTTGTTTGTTCGAGATACTAGAATATTACATTTTATTAAGTGAAATTTCTGGTGTAAAATGCTCATGTCATACCTACGGATTAGATGCAGGAAAATACGGTACTTCAAATAGTTTTTCAGATCATTAATATCTATTTCTAAAAATAACTGACATAGTCACCATAGTCATCATCATAACACAATTCTGTGGTTGCTTAAAAATGATCAGTTAATCGGTGATTAATATTAATAAATTTAATTGAATTTTTATTTCGTGATTCTACTTATTGTGTTATTGCTAGGATCAAAACATGTTATGTTTTGTAATTTGTTCCGATTCGTAATCTTTCCCAAAATCTGTATCATCCTTATTTTATTAAATGTTGAGAAATAGGCTATAGTAGATTAACAATGACAGATGTATTACACAGTTTAGATATAGAAATAACTGCCTGATTCAAAGTGAAATAACCTAATTTATATATTAAAAAAAAAAAAAAAAAAAAAAAACTTCATTAAGCCGTTAGTGAAACAGACAATTGCAATTCCATTTTAAGTGCTTGACTTTTCAGCTTTCGAACTACTACATTTACACTATGACAAGAATACACGTATTATCATATTCTGAAAATGTTTCTAACTTATCTAAGATCTAAATTATTTTTATTTTATCAAATAACAGAAAATATGTTGCTAAACTAGTACTATAAGTCTTTGTAGATACTTCTCAGCATCAAAGGTGTTGGAAAATCGGGGGTGGGGGGGGATGTAATTAATTTTAAAAAGAAATTGCCAAATAAGCCATAACTCAATGAAACAGTTGATTTTGCCTTCTAAATTCGTAAATTGTATTCGTATTAAATACTGCTATCAGAATCATCATCAGAAACATAAGGATGTAATTAATTTAAAAAGTTTAACACATAAATCTATCAATACTAGGAGTAAATTAGTTGCATTTGCGTTTTAAAACAGTAAATTTTTGCCTTGTTTCTCCACTTCTTTGGAACAATGACAACGATGTATACACTATCGTATTCTGAAATTATTCCCAACATATTCTTGGAAATCCAAATTATCTTAATGCTTGCAAGTACGTTAATAGATCTGCAATATCTATCTCTATAAACGATTATGCTATCAGAGTAATTACCAAATATGCAATAATGTTATTCTTTAAAAAAATAAAATAAAATAAAATAAAATAAATAAATAAACTGACTTGATTAACTCCAAAATCTACCAATTGTAGCAGTAAAATAGTTGCATTTGCGTTTTAAAATCGTAAATTTTTGACTTGTCTCACTATTCATTCGTTACAATGACAACCATATATGCAGTGTCGTATTCTAAAACTATTTTCCAACACCTTGTCTGAAATACAAATTATCTTAATATTTGCAAGTACACTACTAGATTAGTAATATCTATCTGTACAAATGACTATCAGCATCAGTGGCATTATTAAAATCCGCTCTTGGTACACGCCACTGAATGATCTTCTAGAGGAAGGGATAGAGGCAAGAAACGTACGCTGATTGGTGCCACAAATCAGCGTTTAAAAGGGGGTGAGGGAGCAATTCCAGCTGGCGCATCTTTGCTACGCATAAAAGCAGACCCCCCTCACAGCAGCAATTAATTGAAAGATTAACTCTCTACAGTGGGTGTTTGGAAAGAAGGGGGATTTTATCCAAATTTTAAAAGGGTCAATGGATAATGTCCACTCAAGCGAAGTAAATTTTTACATTGGTTGGTTATATTAAATTTCTTACTTTCTTTTCTTTTCTATTTTTTTTTTTTTTAAATTAAAAACACTTTATTTGACAATATCAATTGAATAAATATAACCTAAATTACCCTCATTAACCTAAATAATAATTAGCAAAATCAATAATTGCCAAAAATTTACTTATGTATATATATATATATATATATATATTTATAAATAAAAAATAAAAATAAAATTTTGTCAAAATCTAATACTGAAACTAAAAAATTAAAAAAAATCTAGCAAATGGTAAAATTATGAAACCATATGACATTTATTTAAAAGTCCTCCATTTTTACAGTTATTTATTACTTAAAGAAATGAAGGTAGAACAGGAAATGTTAATATATGTTTGAAAAAAAAAATCATTTTGTGATATGACTCACTTGAAACTTCAAACTGAAATATAATGTCATCTCATATTTCTTCATAACGTTTCAAATAAGTACTGTCAAAGTAATGTAAGAAAATAAGTAAATAAAATATTTAGATAATTTTAACTATAAAAAAATAAAGCAAACATTTTAATAAAAATCATTTTTGTTTTTTAATTGTTTGGAATTTTATACTAGACGAATATAACACAATTCCCCATTTTATCATCATAATTCAAACTAGCACTGTAAATAATAACCCAGTCAAGATAAAAAATATAATATAATAACAAAAATCAAATAATAATAATGAAAACATTAGTTGAACTTTTGTTAAATTTTAGTTGAATAAAAACAAAGCTAAACTTTTGTTATTGACATTGAATAATAATAATAAAAATTAAAAACAATAATAATAAAATAAAATAAAATACAAATTAATTTATAAACATATACTGAATAATTAATAATGAATAGAACAAGCACTTTAATAAAATTATTGTTGTTAACATTTTGCTTGAAATTTTAAAATACAATGTATCAAATTTAATCTCATATTTTTTCCATAATATTTAAATATAAACTAAAATGTAAATTCTCCTAATATATAGCTTTGAATAATAAAGAAAAAATGAAACATGCGTTTAAAAAATTATTATTATTACTAGCAAACCCATGCTAAATTTTCGCACTTTACTTTTTTTTCTTATTTACCTTTAAAAGAATCTCATAAATATTATACCAATTTCCCAACCTAATTAAAATTTTTATTTATCAGAAGCCAAATTGTTATTAAAACCAAATTAATATTGCGCAAAAGTGAAAGTAAAATAATTCAAAGAAAAGTTTTAAAATAAAATTCATGGCTGACGACCCAGTTTTCGTACTTCCGCAGGCAGTAGAATTTTAGTATGGGACCCTCCTGGCACTTTTTAAATTTTTGTCGCTCTGTTCGCGATGACTTTTCATTTATTTATTTTGTCACAATATTTTGTTTAAAAAAAAAAAAAAAACTACTTCCTATTTTGATTATACTTTTTATGATTTCGTTTTTCAATCAATTTATGCTATTAATTCATATTTTTTAAAGTGTTGCATATATATCTATAAGATATTGCTGTATTTAAAATGATGCTGGCAAAGATTCTGAAGAAGCTATTGTTAAAAATACATGTTTTCATAAAACAATCTATCAGACAAATATCGTCATTTTTTCTTATTTGATCATTGAGCTGAGTCCGCATGCTAAAATATTGCCCATTTATAATATTATTTTTTATCCTCGCTTATTTTAATAAATACATCATTATCGTATCATTTCGATAAATATATTCGTAACTGGTCCACGTTAAAGAAACATTATTATTATTATCATTTTCAAGCTTGAAAATTCAAGTTAGAACGTAATGCTATTCGAATTTTCTTAAAACTGACACCGATTTTTTTTTTTTTTTTTAATTTATTGATAAAATAATAAATATCATCATGAAAATTATATATTACATAACATAAAAAGAAATACTTTTATATAAGCAATATACCTTTAGGTGATAATGATATGTCACTTATTCTAATAGTTCTAATAAAGCTTTCATAAATGAAATTCGTACATAAATGACTCAGCAATAAGTTTAATTTCTGTATAGGAGAATGTATGTATATATATATATATATATAAAATTTTCAAAGAGTATTTAATTTTTCGTTTAATGAAGTTTAATTTTTGCATTACTGGTGCTTCACACTCAATAAATGCGGTTTTGGCAAAGCGCATTTCCGAGGCAAAATTTGAAATTTATCCATTTTGGATTATTATTATTATTATTTTCTGAAAAATTATCTTCATATTTTATTTTTTAACATTTTCGATGGAGATAAGCATTACTTAAGAATATATTCAGGTACTTCATAGCCTTCCAATTGATGATGGTGAAATACACATTTTATTTACATTACATTTCGAATTACAAACTCATATATAATACAGTGTCTCTTATATTTTATCATAATTTACTTCTAATTGACATTGTGAAAAATCTATCCAAATTTAAGAGAAAATAATGAAAATCGTGAAAATTATCAAATTAACGTAAAAAATCAAAAAATTATCAAAAAGTATAATTTTAAATAATTATTAAAGTATAAAACATGAATTTTACTAAAAGCATTACTACCTCACATTTCATTTGAAAATTTAAACTAGAATGTAAAGCAAACTTACTTTTACATAAATATACTTTAAATTAGTACAGATAAATTTTTTTACGAAAACGAATATGAAATAATTCATCAAATACAAAATAACATAAATATACCAGTATATACGCCTAACCCCCGAAAGATAAAAACATACAACTTAATATTTCACCAACTATTAAATGCAAAGTTTACATAAAAAAAAAAAGAAAAAAGAAAAGAAAAAAAAACATGCCTTTTCCCCTCCCTCTCCCCCCCCCCTTTTTTTTCCCAACGATTTCTATCTCACATTGCGTTAGAAATTTTAAGTAAGAATGCAATGCAATCACACATTTTCATAATAATATTTCAAATTTATGCCGTAAAAATATCACGAAAAGTGCGCGATGAAATGATGAAGCAAAATTTTCTGATGTAAAATAACATAAAAATTCATATAACTATCGAAGTATACAGTCTTAAAGATTTAAAAATATGTTATTTATGCTAACATTTTACTTTTAACAAATGAAAAAGCTACACAAAGTTATATGTTTCATATAACAAAGAAAAACAAAAATAAAATATGCATTTTATTAAAATTTCTATTTCAAATTTCTCTATAGATTTTAAATAACAATGTAATGCAATTTTCTATTTTTTGTAAAAACACATCAAACTGATAACATAAAAAATTTACGATAATAATATGAATAATAATAATAATAATAACAATAACATTAAATACGAGATAACACAAAACTACATAACTTTTATATAAGCATATAATATAATCTTAATTGATAAAAATATTTTACTTATTCAAATAATTTAGCAAATATCAAATGAAAAGCTTATACAAGATTTTTACATAATTTTAATTAATAAATAAAGAATAGAACTTGCATTTTACTAAAACGATTTTTAAAATTAAAAATTAGAATTTAATGCAATTTTATTTTTGAATAATAATACTTTAAATTTATAAAGCAAAAATGTTACCAAAAATAAGGTGAAGATAAAAAAAAAAAAAACCTGAATCTAACATAAAAATGCAAATTATTATTACTATTATTATTAATTCACAAAATTTCATTATTTTGCATTTAATATTATTATTATCTATATAATATTTCTCTAACGTGGACCAGTTACAATTAATTTTTGTCGAAACGATACGATACTCATGTAATTAATAAAATACGCGAGGATAAAAAATAATATTTAAAAATGAACAATACTTAAGCACGCGGACTCAGCTCAATGAACTAATAAGAAAAAATGACGAAATTATCTCATGACATATTTTACGGAAAAATGTATTTTTAAAAGTTGTTTCTTCAGAATCTTTGCAAACGTCATTTTAAACCTAGCAATACTTTAAAGATATGTACAGAATATGAGTTATTATCATAAATTGACTAAAAAACACAATCATAAAAATTATAATCATATAAAATCATAAAAAGTATAATCATATAATCATAAAAAATTTTAGTCCTACACTAAAACTGTACTGCCTGTGAAAGAATGAAAACTAAGTCGTGAACCATAAAATTTATTTTGAAACCTTTCTTTGAATGATTTTGGTTTCACTATTGTACAATATTAATTTCATTCTAATAATAATTTGGCTTCTGGTAAATTAAAATTTTAATTAGGGGTGAAATTGGTATAATATTTATGAGTTTAAGATTTTAAAGGTAAATAAGTAAAGAAATAAAGTGTGAAAATTTCGCACGGGTTTGCTAGCATATTATTATTACTACACTATATTATAAATAATTAATAATATATAGTATATTATATTTTACATTATTATTATATATTATCACATATTATTATTACTAGACAAATTTTTATTATTTTATTACATAGTCTTACGTAATAAAAATATGTTATTCATTCTAATATTTCAGCAGTTATCAAATGAAAAGATTACGTTACTCTTTCAGTATTTCGATAACAATAGGACACTTTCTCTGTGGGTGAGTTTAGAGCTATTAATGGTAATTTATTTGAAATATTTTCCGAAACTGGGGTGCATTTCACAATTACTGTTATCATTTGTCAGATTGAGCTAACATTTATGCTTGCAATTCTACGAAATAAGATATAGAATAAAAATTATTACTACAGATAATAGTCCAGAATTTTCTTTTAGATAATTGCCTCTTTGATAATTGATGATTAAAAGTCTATTACTGTTATATATGTGTTGGAAAACTCTTTTAATAGTTTAAATATAATCATATTTTGAATGCGATTACTGTAATTAATATAATAATAATTTTGTAATTAAAATTGTGTTTATTTAACTGTTAAGGCTATAATACTGTAATTTTCAGTAATTTAAACTGTCCCTGTCTTATAACTATTATTTAAACTACCCAATGTAAAACTTACGTAGAATTTTTCTTTGAATTATTTGTTTTAATTAATTAATAAATAATAATAATAAAATAATAATAAAAATAATAAAATATAAATTTTAATATAATGATTTTGATCTCACATTCTATTAAAATTTTAGATCGGAACGTAATTCCATCGCTTACTTTACTAATAATACTTCAAATTAACACCGTAAACATGTTACAAAAATTAGTACGAAATATTCCTCCCACCACCCCACAACAATAAATAAATATATAAATACATAAAATAAGAAAATACGAAATACAAAATACAAAATAACCTAAAAATGCATATCACTATGCACTGAGAAAAAATTCTGTAACTGACATCTAGTATCTAAATTGTGACTCTAGAAAAAGTAGTTCCATGTCATCCTTATAAATTCTAGTGCCCATTGAAAGCGAGTTCTAGAAACTTCTATTAGAATTCTATGGCATTTTCCTGTATTACGGAGGTGAAACTCATTTAAAAATCTTTGTAAATAAATACGATCACAAGAGGCAATTAAGAGAAAAGAAATTTAGAAATTATAGAAATTATAACAAGCGTTTCAGTAAAAAACTGGAAAATGCGAACTGTTTTTTGATCAGTGTTCACTGAGAAAAAAAATCTGTAACTGACATCTAGAATCTAAATTGTGGCTCGAGAAAAAATAGTTCCATGCCATCCTTATAAATTCTAGTCCCCTTGGAAAGCGAGTTCTAGAAGCCCCTATTAGAATTCTAGAGCGTTTGCCTATATTATCGAGATCAAAGTCATTTAAAAATCTCTGCAAATAAATGAGACTACAAGAGGCGGCAACTATAATCTTGGTTTATTATCCAATTCTAGAAAATCAAGCGAGAATTTCTCGCAATACAAAGATTCAGAATATTCAGAATATTGTTTCACCATCTAAAAATGTATAGACTACAAATTCTTGATCATTTCGTCTATTCAGATTATTGGTGTGTCTCAGGTGCATACCTCGGAATTCTATATTTCTAGTTAAGGGATTTAGAAAATGACCACTTATTCATTCTAGATAAAGGAGATAATGTTTTTCTTTCTCAGTGTAGGTTTTTACCCACTTAAGAGGACTCGGCACCTTTGATTTGGAAGCACTGAAGGTTTAATATAAAATCTTATATTTCCATTTAATCCGTTAGCGCCCAGCGTCCTCATTTGAGGACAGCTAATAAAATAGCGCATATATCTTTTGTGGTTTCTTGGAATGATTTCTGCTTTTTAGAGACAGTTTATGGAAATTATGGACAGTTTATAGAGAAATAAATTATTAAACAAACCTTCAATGAATCAAGATTAAAAAAAGGAAATAAAAAAGTAAGAACAAACTACATATCATGCGATTACAAACTTAGAGAGTAACAATAAACAAGTTGCCATTAGAACAATATATATATTATTCATTCCAATATTTCAGAAGTCCGCAAACGAAAAGTTTACGTAAAATTATACTACAAACGATATATATTTTTAAATAAATAAATAAAGCATGCATTTTACTAAAGGGATTTCTATATTAGATTTCACTTGAAATTTTAAACAATAATATAATGCGATCTCACTTTTTCATGATAATTCTTGAAATTTATACCGTAAAGATAAAAAAAAAAAAAAAAAAAGAGAGAGAGAGAGAGGGGGGGGGGGGCGGTAAGGAGAGAAGAAGTTATAAAAAAATCATCAAATAAAAAATAACATAATAATGCATATTACTATCAAATGATACAGCCTTAAATGATAAAAATATGTTATTTATTCTAATATTTCAGCAGTTAGCAAATGAAAAGATTTCGTAAATGAAATGACTCTTTCAGTATTTAGATGAACAATAGGATACTTTCTCTGTGGGTGAGTTTAGAGCTATTAATGATAATTTATTTTAAATATATTCCGTAACTGGGGTGCACTGAACAATTACTGTTCCCATTTGTCAGATTTAACTAACACTTATGTTTGCAATTCTACGAAATATGTTTCAGAATAAAAATGATTACTTTAGATAATAGTCCAGAATTTTCCTTTAGGCAATTTCTCTTTCATGATTGATGATTTAAAGTCTATTATTGTTATATATATGTTTTGAAAACTGATTTAATTCTTTAAGTAGTTTCATATTTTGAATGCGGTTGCCTTGATTAATATAATATTAATTTAGTAGTAAAAGATGTGTTTATTTAATTGTTTAAACTGAAATATTAGTGTTTATTTTCTAATTTCTTTTCACCAAATGTTGTTATAATATTTCTATGGAAATGCAACAATATCTCATGTGAATTCTCTTTTATTTTGAAACTAAAATTCTAAAAACATAAATAACTAAAAATGATTAACAATTAAAAGTGGAAAGTTTGTACTCTAGAGATTTTTTTTATTTATTTTCATTGCCCATATTTTGCTATTGTGTACAATTTTTGGCAAATTATTTTCAATATACAAACAAATATACGATTATAAAATTACATCTCATATAGAGACATGTTATCCCACGTGTATTTGTAGAAAACCACAATTTATAAAAGAATCCACTGTAAAACACGTATAAAATATTTAATTAAAATCATTAAAAGATACACATCGTGTCAAGGCCTTTCGCCCTGAGCATAAGGGCATCATCAGGACATAGCCATTTTTTAACAAAAAAGTACAGCAACACTACATATACATAAAAAAACCAATTTCGGTTACAGTTATTAAATATGAAATAGATGAAACAGATGAATTAAAATGAAAACATACGGAAGGCGAAGAGTCGAGCATCATTTGGTTCACCATGGAGACACATTTTTGTGG
This sequence comes from Salticus scenicus, assembly GCA_963930645.1. Taxonomy (NCBI): domain Eukaryota; kingdom Metazoa; phylum Arthropoda; class Arachnida; order Araneae; family Salticidae; genus Salticus; species Salticus scenicus. The sequence goes on from OZ005658.1 coordinate 70,277,972, forward strand.
AGCAGTTGAGGGCATGCATTAATCTGTGTTGAGGAACATGCTGAGGAACTTTCATTAATTTAAATCTTTACAAGAACAGTTGGCTGATTGGGTTCCAATCAGCCGATTAAATATACGATTAATTTAAATTAAAGGTTTAAATATCAACCTCATCAGCAATGAAAAAATCTAATTGCTTATGTTTATATCTTAAAAAAAATCTGGTGTGAAACAACCACACGACTTCCATTACCCACTATTACATGTATTATATGCATTTTTGAGAGAGAATGTGATCAGAAAACATAAAAGTGACCAAAAAAGAAAATCGTTAGAGCCGTTTTTGAGATACCAACTTTCACAAAAAATCAATTATTGAGCGGAAAACAATAATTACATACAAAAGCATATTTAAAAGTGAGTTAAAATGGCGAGTTTGAAAAAAATCCGTACAACCGTTTTTAAAGGAACGCCTTTGCGATGCCTGAAATTGAGCTATTTATACAGGACGCCTATCAATTTTCATGAACTAACCAACTATATCATTCGAAAGGATATCTGATAGAGTGTTTATATAGCAAGTTTGAAGAAAATCGTTAGAGCCGTTTTTGAGATACGGACTTACGGTCCCTCTTCCGGTTTCCGATGTCCCATTTCCGGTTAAACTCAATTATTGACAGGAAAACAATAATTACATACAAAAGCATATTTAAAATTGAGTTAAAATGGCGAGTTTGAAAAAAATCCGTACAACCGTTTTTAAAGGAACGCCCTTGGGAGGCCTGAAATTGAGCTATTTATACAGGACGCCTATCAATTTTCTTGAACTAACCAACTGTATCATTCGAAAGGACATCTAATAGAGTGTTTATATAGCAAGTTTGAAGAAAATCGTTAGAGCCGTTTTTGAGATACGGACTTACGGTCCAACTTCCGGTTTCCGATGTCCCACTTCCGGTTTTTCAATTTTCACCAAAATTTGGAAATTTCATCTGTAGGCCAGACGTATTTCAATTCTAAAGTTTCGTAGCTCTATCTTTATTAGTTTATGAGCTATAATAGCCAGAAGATTCTCCACATACATACATACACACACACACACACACACACACACACACACACACATACATACACACTGACCAATTGCCAAAAACCACTTTTTTGGACTCAGGGGACCTTAAAACGTGTAAATCAGGTGAAATCTCGATATCGAATTTTTGGACCGAATACAATACTTCCATTACCTACGGTAGTAGGGTAATGGAAGTAATAAATAAATCTAAATAAAATTTTAAAGCTGAGATCAGTTTTATCAAATATTTTTGTTTATGCAGGTATAATTTTTAAATTTAACATTCATATATAAAGAAGTGTTTCTTTTTATGTTAAAAAATGAAATGAAATGAAAAGATGTATAAACTTTAAAATTATTGACATCAGCTTGAGATTACAACTCAAAGAAAAATGTCCGGGTAAAATGCAAAAAATCGCATTTTTAAAAATCTAATAGAAATATTGGAAATTTAAAAGTAAATTGCGAATCTGCACACTTTAAGTTATACAGAAAAAGAAAAAAAAGAAAGAAAGAAAAAACTGTACGTGCCATAGTTTTTTTTTTTTTTTTTTTTTTTTTTTCTTTTTATCTACGTCGCACACAGGCAAAGAGACAGACAAATACTTTCTTTTATTAGCATAGAAGCAGGCTTTACCCACTTCACCGGGGAAAAAAAAACAAAAAAAAAAAAAACATGTAAGCCGATTCGGTTAATTGAAATTGATATTTTAAAAATAAATAAATAAAAATAATAATAAAAATGAAGCTATTATGACGTCAGTTTAAACGATGTTTTTTAATTGAATAATTCAAACGTTTAAATAAATCTATTTTTATTGGCAACTATTTTAGGCACAGCTTTAATATAGAACCTGCTTGACATTTTTTTTTTTTTTTTTGCCATTTTAGCGATAAATTGAAATGGTTATTGCAATCGCATAAGTAAAGACCTTAGCATCAATCATCGCTGAAATAGAAAAAAATAATAAAAGTCGCCAAGGGTGACATGTTAATTCTGTAAACCACAAAATCAACGATATTTTTTTTTATTATTATTATTTGTTTATTAATTGAAATTAATATTAAAAAAAAAAAAAAGAACAAAAAATGAAGCTATTATGACGTCAGTGTTTCAAAAAAAATTTTTGATTATACAGGTTTACATAAAATTAAATTTATTTCCTTTTAGATCGGAGATTTTTACTTTCTTCTATATGTAATATAGAGAAAGTATTGGATTCGTAAAAATTTTCGACCTCGGGTTTTTGATGAATTTACACGTTTTGAGAGCTGTAGAACACGATTTGACCATTTTTAGAAAATGTCTGTCTGTCTGTGTGTGTGTGTGTGTGAAAAATTTTGGGGCAACTGTATCTCAAGAACTACTGCACAGAATGTCATACAAATTGGTATGTAGTTGCACCTTGACATAAATTAGTGCCTATCAACTTTTGGTAAAAATTGTCTTACAGGTTGCGTTGCCATCCCGCTTTTTCTAAATTTTTAACATGGTGATATAGGACAAAATTTTGTATAAATGTGCATAAAGAGAATTATTTTTTAGTAATCATTATGAAATTTACAAGAATTATTTATAATAGAGATAGTCAACTGGGAAAAAAATTTTGTATGCGTAGGAGCCTCGCCACACCCCCTGGGGGGGAAGTCCCCCCCTCGAGGGGAGTAAATTTTCAAGATGAGTATCTTTCGAAAGGTCTCGTCAATACCTTTAAAACGAATGGTTGAACTATAAATCTGTGATAATTTAAAACAAAGTTATCGATTTTTTTGACTTTTAACGAAAAAAAAACTTTTTTTTTAACGAAATTTAACCAGACTTGGTATTTAGTTGGCCCCTGACATAAACTGAGGCTGATTAGATTTGGGGATCAATCGTTCCACACGTGGCGCTGTGATCGTATTTTTTCTAAATTTTTAACATGGCAGTATAGGAAAAAATTTCGTATAAATGTACGTAATGAGAGTTATTCTTAACCTGTGATTGTGAAATTAATATGAATTATTGATAATAGTAGTAGTTAATTAGGAAAAAAATTTGGGGCATCGCTTCCCGCCCTAGGGGGAAGTACCCCCCTCCCAGGGGGTGTGTAAATTTTCAAGATGGGCATCTTTCGAAAGGTCTCGTCAATACCTTTAAAACGAATGGTTGAACTATAAATATGTGGTAATTTAAAACAAAGTTATCGATTTTTTTTACTTTTAACGGAAAAAAAAAAAAAAAAAAAACTGAAAAAAAACTGAAAAAAAAAAAAAAAAAAACCGTATTTTTTTTTTTTTTTTTTTTTTTTTTTTTTTTTTTTTTTTTAAATATTGTTACTGCGTGAATTTGTATAGGAAAATATAGAAGAAAGTCTTGTGGTGGCCACAACATACTAGTTTTTCTTGTTAATATAGGGTTTTTATTTAATATCATTTGAACTAATTATCCAATCAAACTAAAACTGCGGCTTTAGATAGAATTTTGTCTGAATAATAAGTGTACCAACTTATATAGCGATCGGTGGAAAAGTTTATTTTGTATAACGAATTTAAACCTGATATATCATGACATCCATTTTATCAAAATAAAATCTTGAAATAGAAATTTCTTTTGGAGTGGTCGTACCTGACACCGTTGTAGAGGTCTCTTGCTTATTATTATATTTAATACTTTTTTTTAACATTGAATATCGTTTCGAAGATCAGTCATAGATTAATTAGAATATTATATAATATGCTATCGTATTCAGTGAGAACGAACGTGTGCAATATGTATACATGTAATCAATAATACGCAATATTCTATCTTGCACCAAATTACATCTCCTTCACTCCGGGCATTACAAATAATAGACGTATATACAAAAAGACGAACACCCTTTTTATTAACAATCACCATCTGCTCTAATTCACAAATTCTCTCTCATATTACGAAATTCTAGCAAAAACGATGATACTTTTTTGTTAAAAGACGTAGTCATAGATTGATTAGAATGTTAAAGAAGACGTAGAGAAACTAGAAAAGTATTTATGGATTGGATTAGAATGTTAAGCTAGGTAAAAAAAATAAAAAAATTAAAAGTAATAAAATATTCAAATACATTTGTTATTTTATACGCTTATACTGCTGAGTTTTTTTTTCGGCAAAATACGGCTCCTAAATACATATACACTCCGCGACAAAAAAATAGGTACAAAGTTTTTTTTTCTTTAATTATTCATAAAATAACATTATCTAAATTGTGCTTATCATTTATTATTATCATAAAATAACACTATTTCAAGACTAATTTTTTTTAAAGACAAATTTAGAAAATTTTAAGACTAAAATTTTTCTAAAACTATTTCATAAAATAACATTAATCTAAATTGTGCTGATAATATGTTATCATAACAAAATATTATCATATCAAAAACATGCTAAATATTTGTATCATATTCAAAATAATCATATATAAAAAAAAAAAAAAAAAAAAAAAAACCTTTGTACCTATCTTTTTGTTACGGAGTGTAATGTTAAATTAGAAAAATTTTAGTCTTAAAAAAAAATTAGTCTTGAAATAGTGTTATTTTATAATAATAGTAAATGATAAGCACAATTTAGATAATGTTATTTTATGAATTAAAGAAAAAACTCTTAGTAGGGTAGGTGCTCCAGTGATTGGCATGCTCCAGTAATTGACAGCTATCCCTAAATAATTAATAAATAAGAAAAAATAATAAAATAATAAAATAATATATTTTACGTATAAGAATTTTAACATTTTATGCCAAAAACTGGAGCATAGGGTGCTAATAACTGGTATAAAATGAATAACTAGCAGTGCCAAACACTGGAACATAGGGGGCCAATTACTGATAAAATGAAAAACTGACAGTGTCAATTACTGGAACATTGAGTGGGTGTCAAATAAAATTTCATAAAAAAAAAATAATAATAATGTTATCAAATGTATATAGTTTAACATATATGTTGTTCTGGATGTCTTTCCATATGTACTAACTTAAGATTTCTAAAAATATTTTCTGATGACTAGAACATTAAAAACATCAGAGATTGCTCTAAAAGTGTCAATCACTAGTGCACTTACCCTACCTACATTTTTGTCGCAGAGTGTACATTTGCAATACATTACCTTTTATCGCAGTTGTTATTAATATTTTTTTTTTTTAACATAGCATATCTTTTCGAAGATCAGCGATAGATTGACTAGCAATATATGTTATACATGTATTACATGTATTATATTCAGTGAAAACAAACTTATGCAATCTATACCCATGTAACCAATGATATGCAATATTCTATGTATACAAATTATGTTTCCTCCACTTCAGGCATTTCCAATAATAGACGTATTTACGAAAAGATGAACATTCTTTTTATTAACAATGACCATCTGCTCTAATTCACAAATTCTCTATCATATTACGAAAATCTAGCAAAGACGACGATACTTTTATTGTTAAAAGACGTAGTCATAGATTGATTAGAATGTTAAAGAAGACGGAGAGAAATTAGAAAAGCTGCTGGATGGAAAATATTTCTCTTTTGAGATGCTCCGATGCCCAAAGAGAATTAAAAGATGCAAATGGCTCTTAATGAATCGGATAAATGAAGGAATAAATTAAGGGATAAAATAGAGTAAGGTAATTTTGGAATAAAGCTTGTAAAATTCGGATAGTGCTTTACGAAGATTAATTACGCAAATTTTATGAGTGACGTAATGAGTTTTGTTAATTAGTGTCATGTATATTCTAATAACGTTTTGGTTTAATTAGTGTGGTAAATAATAACCGAGATTTTTGTCATTTGCTGACAGACAAGTGAATGTAGATAATGAAATAATATGCCTAGTTTAAGTGTGTAGTTGTTTTTGGTTAAAAGGTTATAAATAACATATAAAATTTAACTTGTACGATGTTTACTTAGCATGATCAGATTATACTTTGAAATGTATTTATTTGATTATTTACCATACAAGCATCTGTGTAGTGATAAATTATGTAATAATAATAATAATTATTATTATTAGAAGAAATATTGTTAGTGAATTTTCCGAAATGTTTGAATCTTTTCGCGTATAAATACTTTTTTCATAAAAGTTAAAGAAAGGAAGTTCCAACAATATCTGGGCACAAATGTAAGAGTAGGTTAAAGGGGGTCTAAAATAAATAGATTTATTATAGGAATACAGATGCGTAAATGCCACGTGATAATTCTAGTACAGTATATATATATATATATATATATATATATATATACCTGTATTATGTTGTTCATATTATATATATATATATATAACAACAGATAAGTTAAAAATACAAGATGTCAAAGGAAATAATATTTTAATCACAAAAGTCACCACCTACAGTAATACAAAAATAATAGTGGCGGTGCATGTATTGGCGTACATTAGCAAAAGTCAGACATACTGCCCTATTTCCAGCAGCAACTGACAATTTGATTAACTGATCCTCATCTGATCCAATGGCGTTTTCATAAACTATGTTTTAATTTTACCTCTAGAAGAAGAAGTTGTAATGTTTTATTCTCATAGCTGCCAACCTTTTCAATTTATAAATCAGATTTAACACCACTGTTTTAAAAGTAATATATCACATATATTTTCGATGATTAAATAAGCTGAAAACAATTATAAAAAAATTTCGGTATTAAAGTATCCCTTGAAAAACGGAAAACTTGGCACCTATGTATTCTGCACAAATTCCTTGCAAGGAATATACAATTACAGCTATTAAAACATTTGCATTTACCTATCTCATCAGCGTCATCTACTGCCTCATCGTTGTATTTCGCACCCATATTCCTATACTAAATCTGCTTATTTCGGTCCTTTATAATTTGCTCTTACCTTTGTGACAGATACTTTTGAAATACCCTGTATATAACATTGCATCGTTTAACTTTTTATAGCAGAAGTCTTAAAAAAAAAAAAAAAAAAAAAAATCAGTTGCAGGATTTTTTATGCAGATATTGTGCTTTTTTAGAATGCCAATAAAAAAATAATTAACCTCCACTTTTCCCCATTTCTTTCTTTCTTTCTTTTCTTTTCTTTTCTTTCTTTTTTTTTTTTTTTTTTTTTTTTTTTTTTCAAAATATTAAGAATTTACAACAACAACAGCAACAACAACAACAACAAAAAAGAGCGATGATATAATTTTTCTTCTCTTTGATGTTCACCTGACACGCCTCTCCCTCATCTCCGCCCCCATTTTTCGTTTACATTACTTTTTAGCTTCATTCCTTCTTATAAAATATGTTATTTTGAAGTAAGAAATAATTATTGAATAGGGTTTTTAGAATCAAAAATAGGATACCAGATTTTCATGTTAAACAGAAATTTCACTCAGTATTAAACTAAAAATATGAGTTTTTTTTAAAATAATAATAATAATAAAAACCTCGATGAAAATTTTTATTATATTTTTCGATTTAAGGGGACTTGGCAACTTTCATTTCCTTTCATTTGGCACCACGGAAAGCTTCATGAAAAAGGTTCTATTTCCATTTAATATTTATAAATTGAACTATATTATGTTTGCTCAACAAAATATATATTCAGGCAATAATTCTTATTCTTATTCTTATTTTTTATTTTACCATATTTTTATTAACTTCGATTCTTGTTTGTTTATCCAGTACAAATCTTGCAATCGATTTTTAACTAACTTCCCTACTAGCCAAACATTTGAAACTTTCAGAATAGCTCAGAACCCGATGACAACGCAATACTTCGAAGCCCGATTTTCGAATTTTCGATTAGATTTATTTTAATTAATTAAAACATGAAAATAATAACCTCCTAATAGCTTTAAAAATAGCCATTAAAATATTAGCTATAATCTAATTGGGTCCAACAAAAAAAATACGAGTTCATTTCCTTTCGACATAAAAATAAATACATTTAATTAAACGTGAGCGTTAAAAAAATTGTAAAAAGTTAAATTATGTGTCTCACAAAAATTAACGTCATTATCACTTTAAAAATTTTATACGCATTGGTAAAGTGCTAATGTAGTTATATATCTATGATTCAACAGAAAATTTAAAATCATGGTATATAAAAAGTTTTTTATCTTTTACTTATTTTATTTTATTTTAATTATTTATTTATTTATTTTTTGACGCATTTCTTTTACATATTTGAAACTTTAAATTGCATTTTTCTCAGTTTGCATTTTTTCATGAATTCACGATTTTCAAAATGCTAAAACTTCTAGAGATATTTAAAAAAACAGTTATTTTTTTATTTTTATTGTTTTTCCAATTGTTTGATATATTAATTAATTTGCAAATAAAACATTTAAACATATTTTGAAATGACTTTTTTCCTCCCAGAATGTGTAAAAAAAGTCTTCTTGACCATATATTTAAGACCAATTTGTGAAAAATCCTCACTGGATTGAGAAAAATGGATGCCGTATTTGAAATCAACTCATCAAATAATATAAAAATCTGTTATTACATTGCAAACACCTTTTCATGACTCAAATTTTGCAGGCATGTGTAATTAGTTGCCTGTCAATGAAGCAAGTTTATTTTATCATTAATTATTATCAGGTCATTCCTCACTAATGAAACCATACCCTCACAGAAAAGTTCATAGCACTAAATAATAAAACTCATTATGTTTTATCAGGAAACATGCGTAATTAATCCGTGAAATAATACTATTTTCGCTAAACTTTACAGCTATTTAACACACTATTACTGACAAACTCTGTTTAATCCTTAATATACTTTCCTATTTATTCGATTTATTAAAACATATTTGCATCTTTTTATTCTCTCTAAGCATTGAAGCATATAAGAGAAAACACATTTTCCTTTCAGAAATCTTTGAAACTCTATAACATTCTAATCAACTTATGACAACCGTTTTTCATAACAAAGACATCGGCATTTCCCGAAAAATTTGAAGATAGTAGTATAATATTGCAGAACACCGGCAGATGGTGATCAGTAGAAAGAGTCTGTCTATTCATATATTACGATCATCTGAAATCTAAAGCAAGAAGCAAGATTATAAAAGCCTTATGCATTATTTAGTTAGATGTATTAATAAATTAATTATATTAAAGTCTTTTCTCGCAGCTAAAGTTATGTGACAAAACTTGATATGTTATTAGGAAAGTCTTTATATTATGTTCGGTATAATATGCTGAAATAGGGAAAACGTCATACTTTTTTACTTTATCTTATTGTCGTATTGTTTTTGTATCAAATCTTCGAAATTGAGATTTTGTTATAAGTGTGTGTTTTGAGGTTCCGTGAATAGAAAAATCCGGTTTCTAACAATTCTCTCTGTGTGTGAATGTCAATTTTTATTAGCATAACGCAAGAACAAATATTATAAGGAAGCCCAAACTCGGTATTATAGATCTGTGTTACAGTAAAGCACCGTTTATATGCCTCTCGTTTATACGTCTTTTACATTTATACGTCTTTTTAGTGAAGTCCCTATTCATTCCTATTCATTTTAATGCAAAAATTCTTCATTTATACACCGCTAATATCAGTTATACGTATTTTCCACTTTATTAAAATTCGCAAAATTTCTCGACTTGTCATTATTATTCATTCTAAATAAGACGGATTCTTCCTTGAAAGCAACCTTAAATGAAGGAACACAGGAAAGATCGAAGAATCGAATGAATTTGAGGGGAAAAAATCTCAATTTTTGTAAACTGGTTATGGAAATTCAATATTTTAAAGTCTATATAGGAAAAGTTCGAGTCTGAAAGCGGACTTTTCACAAAAAATCGACGATCTTAAAAGGGACTACTTCTACAAAAACTAACCAGCTTCAAACAGACCCTTTACAAAAATTAGATTTTTTAAAAGTTCCTACAAAATACTTGGATAAGCAAATTTCTTACTTCAGTTACTTAGAGGGGAAATTTGCGAAAAAATGGGAACTAAGCTAAAAGGGTTCACCGGCCACAGTTAAAAAAAAGTGTTAAAATAATAATAATAATAATAAATAAATAAATAAATAAATTAAAAAAAAAAACTATAAAAAATGAAGAAAAAATGCAGATAATGTGAAGGTATTTGGAACAATCCCAGCTTAAAAAGTCTTAAAAAAAAACTATTAAAATTAAGAAAACTGCAGAAAAACTGCAGATATTTGGAACAATAATAAGTTTAAGGGGAAAAATGTTTATGCGGGGGGGGGGGGGGGGCAATTACCTGCAAATGTTTTGCTGTTCCAAATATTTTCAGTTTATCTGCAGTTTTCTGCAGTTTCTCTTCATTTTTACAGTTTTTTTTTTTTTTTTTTTTTGAAGACTTTTGAAAGCTGAGATTGTTTCAAATACCTTCACATTATCTGCATTTTTTCTTCATTTTTTACAGTTTTTTTGAAGACTTTTTTTAGCTGGGACTACTGGCGAGTAATTTAACATTTAAGTTTACCGGGCTAGCAACATAAAAAATATCGAATTTAAATAACGAGTCCTTCCGAGACTTTAAGCTTCGTCCTAAGTTTTCAAATACCATTCTGAAAGAAAGTATGTTTGTAAGATTGCAGCGCAATCTTTCTTTAAAAAAAAAGTAAAAATTCTACATTAGAAAACTAGTATATTGTGGCCATTGAAAAAAAAAAAGTTCTATGTTTTTCTACACAAATGCAAATACAAACGAACAAACAACAATCCTTGGCACATCACTATAGTTAGGAAAAAGTGTATTAAATCAAACAATAGAAAAGAGTTTAATAGCTTATACACACATCGAGTTAGTATTTAGTGAAATACTCAAATTAAATTACACAGGCCTACAAAAACGAAGTTGACAAAATTTGATTTGATGATTTTATCTGATCTTTGTGGTTTTTGGTGTGATGAAACCGAAAATGCAGCCCATTTTTCTCTATCACGTATAGATTTTTGTCAATACAGGGTATTACCGACACAATTTCTTACATATACCGTCATAACAATAGGTTCGTTGGTTGGTTGGTATAGTTTTACGTCGCATTTGTGCTGCGCTGTTAACACAATAAGTATCCATGATTAATTAATCATGAAAACAAACAATAAAACTTACCATATAATTATATTGGTGGAAGAGTAACGGACGAAATTATATAGGTAGGCACCCTGTATTGACAAAAATCTATATGTAATAGAGAAAAACTGACTTCGTTTTTGGTTTCAGCACACCAAAAAACATAAAGATCAGCCAAAATTATAAAATCAAAATTTTACATGTCGACCTGTGTTATTGATTAACTGATTAGTATATCAAAATAAAATAAATAAATCAATGACACTCGCAAAAATAAAAGTTAAATTTTGAAACAAACCTCTTAAGAAACATAATGGAGGACATATCAACGTGACAAAGTCAAAATTAAGTAAATCTACGTCATAACAACATTCCAATGCAATTGTTCTCAATCAATATACATTGTGTAATTTTGAATTCAAAATGTTTCAACACTTTTCGTTAAAAATTAATAAAAATGAATTGGCAACCGCTTGAATGAGGAACATATTGTTCTGATCGCAAGAATTCTTTTGGCTTTACTTCTCGTTCCGATGAATAAATATTTATTAAAAGATGTGAAAACAATAAGGACGCGACTGAATTGCTCTAGAAAAAGGAAATGTGATTAATAAATATTTAGAGGAAATATTTCAACTTAGGATAAAAGAAAGATTTGATGCAGATGAAAATTGTTTATTATTTCTTAGAAATTGGAGTGCATAAATATCATTGAATTGCATTTATAATTGGAGATTTAATAAAAAGAATTCATAATCAGGATATAAGGAAATTTGTATTGTTGATAATTATCATTCTGTGTAATAATTGAGATATCATTTGTGAGATTTTGTAAGCAGATATCTTGTGATTAGTTTAAGAATTATTGTTTAAATTGATTAAATAATATAAGTTAAAGGAAAACTGTTATTGTAGTTCAATTATTAAAATTGAAATAAATAAAATGCCTTATTTTCATTTTTCTTTATATATTTTATTATTGTCTGGTTTTACATATTAATTAAAGTTTGCTTCTTTTCATCCCTCTTTTTTTTCTTTCTTCTACATATGAGAAAGTAAAAAAAAAAAAAAGAAAAGAAAAGAAAAGAAAGAAAGAAAGAAAAGAAAAGAAAAGAAAAGAAAAATTATGCATAGGATAGAATAAATTCCATTGCAGAACTGAACAATGCAATTTATTCACGACTGTAGAAAAATTCAAAATATTAATCATATATCATAAAACGCTAATCAAGTACTCAAAACATTAATTGTGAATTTTTTTAATTGTCAACCTTACACACAAAAGCTGTTTATGAGTTTTTTTTTTTTTTTAGTTTTGTATTGGACGAGATATTTTTCATATACACTTTTAAATAAAAGAAAAAAATAATCTGTCATTTAATTATTTTACTCTAGCTATTATTATTTTACTCAGTTGGCAGCAAAGTTATTGAAGCACACATCCACACTTTTTTTTTTTTTAGTTTTATCGCTAATTTTTATCATCAATTTACTCTTTCTTTATAAACTGTATAAGACTAAGATCCTGACTCGACAAATATTTACTTAACAAAACAGTATTAATATTCGATAGGAATTATTGCTAGTGCTTCAGTAATTTTGCTGCCGACTGTAATGGATATTGATAGTTCGAATTTATAAATTAAGCTCAATTTTAATACGTAGATGATTCCCTATGACAAAATCAACCATGTTTCATTGAAAAAAAAAAAAAAAAGAATTTTTGCGAATAAGATTGGTGTTTTATTTATGTATTTATTTTTTCTTCAATATATAAAAATTCTCCCCCCCCCCCCCCCTCTAACTTTTTTTTTTTTTTTTTTTTTTTTTTTGGATGGGAGGGGGTGGGAGGTTGCTCTACATTTTAACCTATTATTATGTAGTGTCTTCTTTTGAGGACCGCTAGCAGAATAGCGCATAAAGTCTTCTGTGGTTCATTTAAATAATTTCTAATTTTTTTATGATAGTGACACCACTATAAATAATATGATATTTTCTTATATATATATCTGATATTAATAAAAACCTCGTAATTTAGCGATATTATTCTTTTTTTTATGATTCATTGCATTTTTTCATTCATTGCATATGTATTTTCTTTTGCGCGGATGCACCAACTAATGTTAATTTGAATAATAATACATATTATATAACTGGAGGACTTTGTTAACATGTAATAGGAAAAATATTTGTTACCTTGAAGTTTTAATTCCACGAAGTGTTTTCATTACAATGCTGAGCGTCCTTAAATAAAGATTGGCTTTAATTTTTAAAACTATATATTAGAAGAAGGAATTTGAATTTCGTATATTTAATTCTTGATAATCTATACTAAATTACATATGAAATATTCATCAATTTATATTTCGCTAGATTAATTCATGCGTTAACGGATTAAAATAACAAAAAAAAAAACTAATGTCAGATGATAAGGAATTGAAAAACTTCTAAATATAGATACTATTTCCAATATTTTTTACATTTATTTATTTATGACAAATGCCAGACTTTAATAATCAAGTCATTAGTCTTCTGGCCTTCCAATATTTTTGAATAATACAATTTAAACTTTTAAGTGCAAAACACGTGTCAATATCTAATCTGTCCATTGAGGATCCAGAGTCACACAGACAACAAACCGGAGGGTCCTTTAGCCCAATTCTAAAATGATGAGCATTGAGACAATCGTGTCCTCTTAAAAGACGGAAAGTGGCAACAGCAGAACTTCGTGGAAGGTCCGGAATAGACGTCCCACTATCACACAGATGTTCCCAGGCCTTTCTCCTAGCTAATGTAGTCAAATCCAATTTAAATCTTTTCTCAAATTCCATTTTGACTAGAAGTTTAGCAGAATGAAAAGTCAAAGAAAGATTTGATCTCTAGAAAACATTAGTACCTTTCTTTGGGAGGTAATCAGCTTTTTCATTACCTTCTACTCCACAGTAGGAGGGAACCCACTGCAACACCACAAAATCAGAAAGTGATTTTAAAAGAGACCTACAGTCAGAAAGGCGTTTAGAATTACAAAACTTTATTATTGCAGATGGCCTGAAGTACAGCCTTGGAATCTGATAGGATAACTACGTTAGTGAATTTTCGTTTTAAGACTATAATTTGTTTCAGGTCAATACAAAATAGCCTCTAGTTCTCCATCGAAACTTGTAGTATCACTTCCAATGGCTTTGTAGAAAGCAAAGTGCTCACGAAATACACCAGCGCCATGACCATTACATCTCTGAAACATTGAACTAGCTGTGAAGATGTAAGTCCAACGACTAACGATATATATATTTTCAGTAGTAAAAAGAGCAATAGCCCGGATATGAGAGTCGGTAGGTCTAGGGCAAGAAACGCACGAAGTTCACAGAAGTCAAGGGGGCACCAGGACCAACTAGCAACTCATCTTCACGGATAATGCCAATCTCCTCTGCGATGTGAAAGCTAATTTGGTTAAAACCATGTTGGGTCTTAAGTTTTCTCAGCTTTTGTAATCATAGTCCCTCCAATAGGAGTTGCCTGGGAGCCTAGACCGTTTTTGCAGAAGGATTCCAGAATTTCTGAATATTTCGTGTTTTATTGGGTGAAGTTTGGTCAGTAACCGCATGGCTGCAATAGGAGTGGACTTAACTGCCTCAGTGATTAAACGCATACCTTGATTTTGACTTCATTCTAATTTATTAATAGTAATATTAGAAGCTGAAACAAGGACCTCGTTACAATAGAAAAAGAGAGGTTTGATATACATTTTGTGACAAGTGAGGTGAGTATTTCTACTACAACCCCACTCACTGCCAGCCAGACGTTTCAACAGTGGAAGCCTACGCTCCACATTTCTGTTAATTTTTTACATTATGACGTTTATTAACAAAGTTTCTTTTTTTATTATCAACTAGCAGGATACGCCCGATTCGCTGGTCACTATATTTAAATGAATTTTCAAAAAAAAAAAAAAAAAAAAAAATCGAAATACTTTTTATTTTTTATCTGACATTATAAATAAAAACTGGAGAAAAAAAATCCTACATTGAAATCGCCCTAAACCTTGCTTCGGGTACCTGCTGCCTACGGCAGGTTTTTTTCTGTCCGCACTGCATTAGAATCAGGTTTCCACTGCTATTAGAAAGGGTTTTTTTGGGTACTTCAATTTGGATATTTATCAACGACAGGTAGATCTGTTATTATTTAGGAACTACGATTTCAACGATGACTGTATCTCAGCATCTATTAAATATTTTAGTTTCATTATTCAGTAGCAAAACTTTCATTATTCGCGGAAAAAAAAAAAAAAAAAATATATATATATATATATATATATATATATATATATATATATATATTGTTGAAAACAATGAACTGGAAACCTTTTTTGGCAACAATTAAATTTAAAACTAATATTTAAATACAATTTTTTTATTAAAATCACACAATGAACTGATTGGAAAAAAATCATATTTATTGAAATTTTATTTTTCCGACTGAATGAAAATAATGCCTGGACCGGGAGTCGAACCCCGGATCTTTGACTTACAAGGTCAAGGATCTACCAATTGAGCTATCCAGGCCGACAACCGGTCAGCATTACTCACTCAGACAATCTTTAGGCAGAAACATCTGATCTATCATGTAGAAAGCTCGACAGAAATAAGCCGCAGGTAATGAAAAACACCATTAAACAATGGGAGAAAGAAATACAATTTTTTTATTGAAATCACACAATCAACTGATTGGAAGAAAATCATATTTATTGAAATTTTATTTTTCCGACTGAGTGAAAATAATGTCTGGACCGGGAGTCGAACCCCGGATCTTTGACTTACAAGGTCAAGGCTCTGCTAATTGAGCTATCAGGCCGACAATTTTATTTTTCCGACTGAGTAATTTTTTTTTTTTTTTTTTTTTTTTTTTTTTTGACTCAGTCTTTTTTTTTTTTTTTTTTTAATCTTCAATACCATGATTTACTAAAATAAATACATAAAATAAAATAATCTTTAAGAAGTTATATTAATAAAAATATCCGTAAAATATAAATTCGAGAACTAATACCAAATTAATTTTTAATTGATGAAAATAGTTTCAAAAAGGGTTCATTTAAATTCATATGTTGTGATTTCATGTTGCTATAACTACTTATAATAATTAATGATACGCATTTTTAGTAAATATTATGAAGATATGTTTAAAATATTGTCTAATATTAAACACTGAAAATAATTCTTTAAACTGGAGATATTTGATACCGCCTGGTCACATTCACATTTTATTAAGAACGCTTGAACTATTAAACGCTAAAGAATTAAGAAAACATAAGAATAAATATTAAATCACTTATTATAAAGAAGTTGCCATTCGGAGAAGTCTAATTTGTGAGAAATATTATTAAAGCGTCTTAATAACTTTTATTTCAATATAAGCTAGATTAGAAGAAGGCGAAAGTCTTATAAATCGTAGATTATTTGTTCCCCTCTCTCTTCACTTTTGAAGGAGGTAATTGATAAAATTACGGATCATGGAGCATAGAAAACGAGGCAATTACGAAGAATGAAGGATTTGTTTTATTTTTTTTTCTCCATTTCCTTTGAACTAGCCTGTTGTTTGAGAAATAGGAGAAAAAAAAAAAAAAAAAAAAGAATAATCATAATAAAAAAAGAAATGGCTAAAAGAACATTGTTTCACAGAAATACAATAACGAAACTAATGTGGAGGAAAAAAGGCAAGAATTTCGTAGCGATAAATAAATAAATGACAAGGGGCCAGATACGGCGATCTGTGGCTGTAGTAGACTCAAACTACCACTCCTTTCAGCAGCTCTTAAAACGCCCTAAAAGACCCTATTTTCGGCGCCAAACGATCCGGAAGGCCGATCGCGACCGTAACGGGCAACAAACGAGACGTCACGACGCGTGCGCACCATTTAACCAATAGAAGCGCAGCGCGCGCGTCAGTTAGCGCCAAATGGATCAAAAACAAAGGAAAAGCGCGTAAAAGGGAAAAAGTATTTTAGAAGTCTTTTTCCAAATCATCGAGGCGATTTGATTGAAAAACGGCACGGCCAGATTAAAAGCGACGTGAGAAGCCGAAATTCTATTTTCCATTTGTATATTTTTTATCTTTTTCTTTTATTGAAAGATATTTTATTTATTTATTTTCTTTCTTCGACCCAACTCGCTAATGCTGCTGTTAAGGGCACTGTCTCGTTTCCGTTCAACTCTCTGCTGGAGAAAATGAAACTAAAAAACAGGCTCAGTTGAAGTACAAAACTTACCCCGCCTTTAACCTAGTGTGACATTTTTTGTCCAATTAGGAGATAATCACAGAGGCGGGGTTATTTTCGTCCCCCCAAAAGTAGTGGGGGGGAAAATCCACCCCAATACAAAAGGGTGGTCAAGAAACTCCCTCACTACTGATTTGTCTTTTGATAAAAAGACAGTGCGTTATTGAACGAACCTCAATATTATGTAATGAATGCATGTAAAAACACATGTATACATGCATATATGTATAGTATTGATTCATATATATATATATATATATATATATATATATATAGTATCACAGGTTATTATTATTACCAGGGCCAGATTATGGCACGGGCACACGGGGCACTGGCCCAGGGCCTCCAAATTTAAGGGGCCTCATTTCCAAAAACTGAGAAGTAATAGTATAATTTTTTTTTCATTATATGTCTATTAAAACAAAAATTGATTAAATTTTTATATTTTACTAGAGAGCATAAACAATTATTAAATTTTGTGACTAATTTCCTAAACATTGGCTGATCAATGTACTTCAGTTTTTCATTTGTCTTGAACATAAAACTAATGATTTTGTTATAGGTTGCTAAAAAAATGAGGAAATAGAAGGTGTAGTTGAAGGAAAAATTTTAAAAATGCACTTTATTTATTTATTTATCTTTGTTTTTGAGAACTGGTCCTTTTGGTGAAATCTTTAGAGTAGGGTAAGGGGCCTCCAACTAGCATCAGTGCCCCGGGTCTCGAAAAATCATAGTTGGGCCCTGATTATTACTACGACTACTAATAGTAGTTAGGGTGCCTATATTACTTATCGAGGCACCTTAGTTGTAGTAGTAAGACAGGTCGAACAATTTCTTTCAGATAGCGATTTTGTCTTCGTTACCAATTGTTATCTATTACCTTGAATGGACGTTCAAAACTTTTTTATTTTGTCATCTAAATATAAAGAGCTAAACAATTGTAACTGTATCTATACGGATTTTTAGTCCGGATTATATCAAAAATTGGTACACTTATGTATTAAAACGAAATCTAGGTAATTCTGTATTTTTGTGTTCAATCGAATAATTGCTTCAAAAGTAATAAAAATCCTACTTAAACTTGGAAAATTATTTTTAAAAAAATGTAAAGAAAGAAATTAATGCCAAAAATATATGCGTAATTATACTTATTTTTATGTCGGAAAAAAAAAGTGAAATTATTATTACTACATTATTAATTAAAATAAAATTTAGAAAATTCGTTCTAATTAAATGGAATAGCTACAGTATAGAACGGTAAATCTAGCTAATGCCGTATTTTTTAGTTCAACCGGATAATTGATTCAAAAGGTCATAAAAAACCCACTTTAAAATTATAAAAAAGAAAAAAAGGAAGTTGATGCCAAAAATGAATATCTAAGTAAATATATTTTTCTTTGTGTCAAAAAATAAAATAAAAATAAATAAAAAACGAACGTGCAATTATTATTATTTTTAAATAATTAAAATGAATATCAGAAATATTGTACTAAAGAAACTGGACAGCCTCAGTATAGAATGATACATTTATTATTATTATTATTATTATTGTTATTGTTATAAATTGAAAAAAAATAAAAGCAAACTTGCATGCATTTATTATGATTAGTTAGCTGAGAAATTCTATTTAAAATATTTATAATTAACATTTTTTAAATTACTGCAAATAAAGTTTCTAAAATAGTGATGTCAATTTCTAATAAATTAAAATAAATGGAAAAAGATTAAACTTAGTTAAAGAAAAAAAAAAAAAAAAAATGAAAATGAAAATTTCTAAAAATAAAGAAATTTTGTAACATAAGTTTAACTATTAAAAAATTATTAAAAGTATAAAGACTATGCACAGAATGATTTTATTATTCATGATCTGTAATTTGCATAACTTCAAAACTACTCCATAAAAATTAAAAAAGTTAATATCTACAAGGAGGAATTTAAAAAATTATATATATATTTGGAAATTGTTCAATTTAATCATTTAAAAATAAGGACGAAACGAATAGCGATTTTGCCGAATGCCGCATATCGGTATCCACCTGACATCAGTGTTTCAGATATATCCGGCAAATATTACTCTCTGTTAAATCCCTACGTTTAAATTTTAAAATTGGTGATTTTCAAAAGAAAAATGAAAGTATCTAAGCAAGCGCGCGCGCCTTTTTTTTTTTTTTTTTTTTTTTTTTTTTTTTGTCCTGCTCATAAGTAAAGAGTAAAATAAAAAACAAGTAACACTTGAAAAACATAAAAGACTTAAAAATTGACCTTTATATATATTCAAATATATTTCTTTTTTATATCGAATAAAAACTGAATGTACACACATTTTCTTTTAAATAATTAAATTTGAGAAAAATCGGGCTAAAAAAATTGATTCAGTTTAGAACTCCTTGACGAATTTTGAAATTTGGCACCGTCGTAGCTCCGATGTTTCTAGCCAAGATCTTTACTTACGCAATTGCGATAACAATTTAATTCATCGCCAAAATGACAACAACAGTTTAAAAGCTGCCAAGGGGCTCCTATGCTAAACTTATCGGACCAGTTTTAAAATATTTTTTAGAATACTGGTATACTAACCCTATTAAATTTGAAAATTGTATTTTGAAAATTTTGGGAGTTATTCGAAATTCAAAAATTTTTTAACATAATGGCGTAGGCTCAACATTTTGCTTTGTAAAGCTTGTATCAAGAATGAATAAGCGTAAAGAAGTCGGATAAATTCTAAAATATTATTTATGATACTTGCATGAACTATATGAAATTTGAAAATTCTACTTTAAAATTGCATGAGTTAAATGAAATGTAATATTTTTTAACATTACAGCATAGGCCAAAATTTTCCTTTGTAAAGATTATCTCATGAATGAAGCAGTGTATAAGAATGTAATAGTAGAATGTAGGATTGCATTTAAAATATTATTTATCATAATGGCATTGACCGTATAGTTATTTCAAAATTCTACTTTGAAAACTTCGTGAGTTATTTGAAATTTATTTATTACTTTCTTCTATATTCAATAGAAGAGGGTATCGGATTCGTAAAAATTTTCGATCTCGGGTTTTTGATGGATTTACACGTTTTGAGAGATGTAGAACACGATTGGACCATTTTTAGAAAATGTCTATCTGTCTGTCTGCGTGTGTGTGTGAGAGAAAATTTTGTGGCAACTCTATCTCAGGAACTGCTGCAAAGAATTTCATACAAATTGGTATGTAGTTGCACCTTGATATAAATTAGTGCCTATCAACTTTTGGTAAAAATTGTCTTACAGGTTGCGTTGCCATCCCGCTTTTTCTAAATTTTTAACATGGTGGTATAGGACAAAATTTTGTATAAATGTGCATAAGGAAATTATTTTTTAATAAACATTATGAAATTTACAAGAATCATTTATAATAGAGATAGTCAACTGGGAAAAAAGTTTTGTATGTGCACGAGCCACGCCTCCCCCCCTTGATGGGAGTAAATTTTCATGATGGGTATCTTTCAAAAGAGCTCGCCAATACCTTTAAAACGAATGGTTGAACCATAAATGTGTCTGGTTGTACGTTAGTTAGTAAACTAATATATTCTGAAGAAGGAATCATTATAAAGTCGTCGGACCAGTTTTAAAATATTTTTTGGGATACTGGCATAAATTCTATTGAGTTTTAAAATTCTTTTTCGAAATTTCGGGAATTATTCGATATTTATTTATTTATTTTTTTTTTTTTTTTTTAACATAGGGGCATAGGTCTACATCTTGTTTTATAAATATTGTATAAAAAATGAGCAAGCGCAAATAAGTCAGATGAATTCTAAAATGTTATTTATTATAATGGCACGAACTATATGGATTTTGAAATTTTTACTTTAAAATTTCACAAGTTAAATGATATATATATATATATATATATATATAACCGTAGCATTCAGTAGTAATTTAAAATTTATTAAATTTTATTAGTAATTCAAACAGTTAATACCATCAATATCAAAGTCTACCCAAATGAAAAATGAAATAAAGTTAAAGCAAAATGAAATAAAACAAATTGGACTTAGATAACAGCATATTTGTATTCTAACTTTTTCAAGGGCCTGGTAGACTACGAAACATTCAAAGTGAATTTTTTCTGTCGCAAAGATAGCAACAGTTAAATATCTCTTTGTGCCAAGGCTCGAAACATTCACAGCATCCAAAACAAGGTAGAAAAAAAAATATATATATTAACATGACAGCATAGGGCAAATTTTCGCTTCCTAAAGATTATCTCACGAATGAGTCAGTGTAAAGAACTAGAATTGTATTAAAAATATTATTTCTGATAATGACATTAGAAAAGATGGTCAATATACTTGAAAAAAAAGAAAAAAAAAAAAAAAAAAAGTATATTACATGCATTATACAAATACTCACCCATTTTGCCCAAACTATGCCTTATAGAAATATTTTTCAGTATTTTAGGAAATATACAATACGCAACATAGGCCTAATTCAAAAGAATATTCAATATATACATTTATATATTTATATATTTTTTTAATATACACAAGGTAATCAGATAATTAGATATATATTTTTATACAATACGTATATATATTTATTATTTATATATTTTTTTAATATACACAAGGTAATTAGATTATTAGATATATATATATATGTATATATTTTTTTTAGAGGGGGAGGGGGGGACATTTTTTCAAAAAAAAAAAAAACGAGACAAAATGGCTTGGAATTATTTCACACATGCAAAGAAGATTTAAGTCTAGTCTCTGTAATAAACAAATACATAAAATAATTAAATAACATATTTACGAAGTTCAATATAAAATAAACATGTAAGATGAGGAGGAAGAGGGGACAGGAATTGATTGATTAGAAATCGTGTCTAAAAAGAAAAACTGTAGAAAATTACACAGCAATTACACCATAAGCAATTACACCACTGGAAAATGAAAGCAGTACTTTTCAAAAGAAAACTGAAGTATATGAATACGATTGGTACCTTTGCAAACATACACTATCTACCAATAAGTATTTGGACACTTTCGAATTCAGGCGTTTTGTCAAAAATCTAAAAAAAATTCTTTATTAGTCTTCTTGAAACTTTAGTAGTGTAGAAAACATGTTATATCTCATGTATATTTCCCTAAAATATCAGAAATAGCTTTATAGTAGCCCCACCTGTTGAACTATTGACACCAAATGTAAAAAGCATTAACTCATGTCAAAGTGCATCGACATATGCACTTATATCAAATTTTACGCAGTAGTTCATGAGATATAGCATTCCCTGATATTGTGAAAATTGCTGTGTAAAAGTGCCACCTGTTGAGCGATTAGCACAAAAAATTGATAGGCTTCAGTTTATGTCAAGATTGAACTACATATAAATTTATTGGTAAATCTGAGCAGTAGTTCCTGGGACATAATTGGAATGAAATTTTTATCTCACACACACAGACAGACGTTTCCTAAAAATAGATAAATCGCGTTCTGGATCTTTCAAAACGTGTAAATCTATCAAAAGAAAATAGAAAATTTTTACAAATCCAAAATTTTCTTCTATTGAGTACAGAAGAAAGTAAAAAGACAAAGCACCTTTGTTCTTCTTCTTCTTTTTTTTTTTTTTTCTTTTAATCTTTTTAAATTTCAAGCATTTAAAATTTAATATTTTTTGGTTACTTTTTTTAGCCTACTATTATTCTTTTCATACGAATATCCGAAAATATACAGCTTTATTTATTTATTTATTTATTTTTAATCCCCCAATAGTAAAATTCTAAATTGTGTACCTTAGTCTGAAAAGGCAAGGTAACGAATAATCGCTATAAAATGTATTTTGTATTTCCCTGCCCGTCTACCCTCCACCAATATGGCATCTTCCCTTGAATTTAAAAAGAATTTTTCAAACTTTACTTTTCCAGTGAAATGTCAAATTGAATGTCCGTTAGTCAAAGTGGGAATTTTTTACTTTTATTTTTTCGTCTTTTGGCTATTCCTTTACTTCCTGGAAAGAACATATAATAAAAAAATACTCATCTAAATAAAGAATCTCCTTCCTTTTTTCGGCCTACCAGCGGCTGAGAGATTCTGTCCTCGAAGCTGGTAGACGTGAAGTGCCGGGTTCGATCCCAGGTGCACTCGTCAGCCTAGCCGTTCTGAGTTTTCCGTGGTTTTTTCCGAAAGACGAATAAATGCGGGGTATGCCCTTAGAAAGTCCCCCCCCCCCCCCCCATTGCACACAGAGGGCCATTTCTAATAATTTCGGGCTCCATTCTAATAACGATACCAATACTTTTACTTTTTCTCTTTTTAAATTTCCAGTATATAAAATTTAATATTTTTCGGTTAGCTTTTCTTTTTAGCCTGCGATTGTTCTTTTCAACCTCCCGCAAAAACTAAATAAATAAAATAAAAAATTAATTAATTAATTAAAAAAAAAAAATAAAGTCTTTATATTTTCATAAATATACAGTTTTTTTTTTTTTTTTCTTCTGTTTAACCTTTAAGGAAAATCCTAAATTGTATGTTTCTTAGTCCGAAAAGGCAAGGGGAAGAATTATATTAATATTGTTAAAAATTATGTAACTTAAATTAAAAACTACTACTCAAACTCAAATGAAGAAATTTAGGAACGAAACGTTTTGACTCTAAAAGTGCACTTGTGAGGAAATAACAATCTTTGCTTTCCTTTCCTTTCTGTTAGACACCCCCTCTCACACTACAACCACCTGCTTTGTTACTGGGGTACAGGGATGAAAAAGAGTGGGGACTGTCTAATCAATCACGCAGATAAGGAGGATCCGATGGGAGGCGGAGATTTTAAGAATTTTTCAGTATTTTCACAAAAATTCGCAATATCTCTAGAAGTATTTTTGATTTACGAAATTAGTAAAAATTATGGAAAAAAAGTATTTGAAAACTTCGAACTTTAAGGTCTACCGATTAAAATTTAATTTTTAAGGATATTTCACGGGTTTATTATTATAAAGTTGTAAATAGAACAATACCCTAGTTTTCCAAAGTTCCAAAATTGCAGTTAAAATCACAATCAAACAATAAGAGAAATCGAAAATTTAATAAAAAGGCGGCTTGTGATTTGATCTCAAATATCATGTGCAAAAAACAAAATTCAAAAATATTAAAATGCGAATGAAAAATCTCTCTAAAAATTTTACATAGGTTTTATACTAGCGTGTCATTTCTAAACTCTTTCGGGACAGTGCCCTTAAAAATGGAAATGCAATTTCGCGTGTTGTCTGGGGATTCTGTCAGCATTAAGTGACAATAACCACTTCTTTTTTTATTTATTTATTTTCATTTCATCTTTTACTGTGAATTTCTTTTCAATTCTTTCCGCAGCAATCTACTTCCTCTTCCCCATCCCCATTCCAATCTGTTTTTCCTTAAAGCTGTCTGGTGTTATTAAACCTTGATGTCATTGGTTCGAAAACAATACACGTCAAACAAGAAATTTCAAAACCCACCCCCTTTATAGAAGGGAAAAAAGTGATTATAAAAACAAAAGATTTGACTTTTTTTTTTTTCTTCTGATTCATTTCTCATCGTCAATGTTCAGTGTTCATTATGTTTGGATTAGATGGTTCGAAAAAGTTCTTCCCTCCCTACGGTTTAATGCATTCTTCAATTTAAATTTCTTTAAATATATGTTTGAAATAATGGAGATGAATGTTTATTATTTTTTATTGGATGATATAATAAGTTTTTATTTAGTTTATTTGTTTTCATGCATGTTTTTTTTTTCTTTCTCTCTCTCTCTCATTTGATGTAGGATTATTTCTTTTATTAATTCTATTTCGAAAAATGGATTAAATTTTATTTGTATTTATCACTTTCAATTTTTTTTTTTTTTTTTTTTTTTTTTTTTTTTAGTATTGTTTATAAAGTAAACATAAGGTAAATAAATTTCTAATTTGTTATTATTCTTTCTAGAAAATATTTTTTTAACGCTAGTAAATATTTGTCGTAATTTATTTTTAAATTCAGTATTTTATAGAGCTCTTTAATATTAGAGTTTCTATTTTATTTTTGTGCTTAAAAATAAAAAAATAAAAAAATAATCATTAATTTTATGTCGTGTAATGCAATTATTTTTTTAAAGCGCTAACTGTGTGCTTTAAAGGATATTTTTGATACAGAAATTGAAGACAAATTTTGTTACATGTTAGTTTTAATCTTTGAACACATTTTGTGTATGAGCATAAAAACTTAAAAACTACGAATGTACAGTTAATAAATATATCTATTCGTCACTCTAATCAATGAATGGAAGAAAAATATTTAATTGCGTATTTTTAGTAGACATATTTGTTTTTCACATTTTGTGAATATACACTAAATATTTCCATTAATTTCTCAAAAATTTCTTACGAATTTACGAAGCGATTTTTAATTTTTAACAGAAAAAAGTATTAAATTTGCAAACATTGCTATCGAGATTATTAAAACTGATGGTTTCTTTAATAGTGTTTTATAATAATAGTTTTAAGATGGTTTCTTTAATAGTGTAACTTTTTGTTATTGTAGACGAGCCTGAAATTTATATTATATCTCGAGGGCAGCCTTTATCAGCAGCAATTCGGAACACACATGTTTAGACGTTTTAGTTACATGATTAAGGTTGAGTTCCAGGTGATTTAATGTCAAAATGGAGCTAAGTTGCGAGCTACTGGCAATGAACTGGGAGTCACACCTAAGGTTGATCGAGTGATTTAAGCATTTCAATTTTTATCTTCCACGAAGGTTACCACTCTCCCGTTTGGATAGCTGCATGTCCTCCGCACGAAGTTGAGCATTTAACAGATTAGCAATGATCATACACCATCACACCTGTCTCTTTGCAGGCTATTTAAAAGAGGAGAAATCACAATACCCTCTAAAACACCCACCGAAATCAGTGCTACTGCACTTGAATTACCCCAAGCAGCATCAGTTAATCAAACCTTCATGGAGGTTAAAAATTATGATGGCTTGTCTTTGGACCAACTTTAGGTATGAATTCTATAGATCGTATACACGTACGTCACGTTGCTGAACGATTGAACGTTGCGTCACGATTGAACTGGAGTCCAAGCAAACAAAGCTGATATTGTGATTGGTCGAAACACGTGCTTGTTCCTCTTGTGGTGCTTGTTCCTCCATTGGATAGTTGCTCTGTATTTAGGCACCAGTTATGGCTCCAGAGGAAGGAGTGACGTCAATTGCATACAATCTATACCGTTGCCGATTGCCCATTGTGTTGTATTAGTGTGTCGTAAAACCAACTCAACCAATCATCTGGAATCAAATCCGCTACCTTGGAAGAATGAGATATTATCTGAATTGGCATACGGTGTATCAGCATGCAGAGCAAATGAAGTTAATTGTTATCTACCCAAGATGGCTGCCGCAATAGTAGCCGAGGCTACCACTGGAGCCATATTGAGTCTACCAGAGCATTGGATAATATTGAGTTATTATATTTATTTGACAGCTTTGAGGTCTATAGTTGCAATGACTTTCACTTCGAATGATCCATATTATACAATTTTAGAACAACAATGTAGAATATCTTACGTAACTGTGTTACTTAATTGTTTTTGCAGTTAAGATTTTAGCTTCATTTTTCCGGACGTGTCCTGTCCTCGTAATCATTCTCCAAGCCCACTACCACAATGTTTGCAGACGCATAGTAGACAGGCAGTTGAGTTTGAGTGGATTTTAACGTCGCACCACAGCCATGCATTGGACAGTTGGTAATGGTCTGGAACACACCCCTAGAGGTGGCACGGACACATACCATCACAATTTCGATCCTCTGCGGAGGGACACCCCGTTTCTGTAGCCTTTAGGTTAATAAACAGGCGGACTTGCCCTTGTCCTCCTGGTCATTGGGGGCCTTAAGTGTCATATTTCGAGTGAGAACAGTTGCTTGGTTTGCAATGTATTCTGGGTAAAATAGGTTTTATATGTTAATATTGTCATGGTTCTCTAAAAATTCTTTATTTTATAACAGAAAAATAGAAAATGCCCTCCAATGTCAAAATTTATAAGTGAGAATATTAGCAAATATTGTTCATTTAAGAAAAGAAATTATTTCAAAAGTATATCTTAATGTAAGAAATTTTCCCTTAACAATAAAAAAAGCAAAAAAGATTTTAGAAATAGAGTAAAATGTTGAAATATATATATATATAAATTCTACGTGATTCAATTGCAAAATCAAAATCATATTTAAATTAATCTTTGCATGATATGTTAGATCTATAAAATATATGTTAGATATTCAACAAATAAAAGTTTGTAATTTTCTTAGCTGCACACTCTGTATACAAAAATCTACAATGTGATAAAAAGTGTTCACAAGTGTTACAAACTATTTAATGTCTTGAATAGGGATAACAGTGTATAAGGTCCATAACAAAGCAGTCTATCTAAAATATATTTACAGTGAAGTACACAATTTTGTCTGTAATGTCTGAAGCAAGATAACAGTACACGAGGTCCGTAATGACTCTGTCAACAGAAATTTACAGAGCGGTTAATATGTGTGACTTATTTCCTTAGTCACACTGCATTTTTTTAATTACTGTCATTTAGTGACTTCGTTTGAAAGTCGCCATATTCGTTTTTTCATGACAGTCACTGAGTCAGAATGTAAGAAGTGACAATTTCTTGTTGAATAACGAGGCTACGTTATCCCAGCTGGTAGAGCGTTGAGAATACTGCGAGATCAACACCCGAGATGGACAATGTCCGTCATGTATGTTGATGTTGGCTGGTGCACGTAAAATTCGTCGTAGTTGCAATGTCCTCTGTATTTTTCTGAGGGGTCACTGAAGTGGGGAAGCCATTCCTTCCACATAGGATTAGAATTCTGACAGCTTGTCTGGGACTCCAGAGGCGAATAACAGGCCGTCATCAATTGTCCTTTTCGTAACTCTAGTGCGACATTAAACTCACTCAACCTGAACATCCACGTAGAGAGCTTATAAGAAGAGAGGCGTCAATAGAGAGTCAGCTTCTGTTTGGGTTGAAAAAAAATTTTTTTTGACACATTTAAAAGTGTTTTTGATGGCTTTAAAAAGCACTGTGTTCAAAACTGTAGCTAAAATAAAGGATTATTACCAAAAAACGACGATATCTGTAAGTTTTTTGTTGTTGATATTCAACAGAGAAATGTTCGAATTTTTCTACCAAAATTCAGTTTGGTAGAAAAAAATGTCTGCTACGAGCATGCGCCGTAGCGTAATTTCATCATTTGTCGTCTCTGTTCACGGAGGCTCTCTACAGTCCGTAACAAAAGTGTCCGAACACAAGCAAAATTTCCTATCTAAAAAAAGTAGAGTTAATACTGTTTTGTTAAATAAATACTTGTCAAATCATGTTCTTAGACTGACTAAGAACATGATTCGACAAGGATTTATTTAACAAAACTGTATTAATTCTACTTTTTTTTATATAGGAATTTTTGCAAGTGTTCGGACACTTTTGTTACCGACTGTACATCCACCTACTGACTGACATAATAAGGCAGCGGTCATCGCCATACAGGTTAGGGTTACATACAAACGTAACGCTTGCAATTTCGCAAGTTTTTTGCAAATACAGTCGGTAGCAAAAGTAACAGAGCACTAGCGAAAATTCCTATGTAAAAAAAGTACACTTAATGCAGATTTGTTAATTAATCCTTATCGAATCTTGTTCTTAGTCAGTCAAAGAACATGATTCGACAAGGATTTATTTAACAAAACTGTGTTAAGTGTGCTTTTTTCATATAGGAATTTTTGCTAGTGCTCGGATCCTTTTGCTGCCGACTGCAGTCATACATTTAGAACGCCTGCAAACGACTTTGCAACTGGACGTGTTTCATTTGTATGTACCCCATAGTTTCAAATCGAGAATGGAAAAAACGGTGCGCATTAAACTGTTCACGTAAAATGCAGATTTTTTTGTCATTCTCGCCACCGCGGTAGGACCAGTTAGAAGTGTTCGAACTCATAATCGGAATATTGCGGGTTTGATTTCCAGATCGGCCAAAGAACGTCGTTTATATTAATGGTGTATTGTGTATGTAAAATCTATCATGGTTTCAGTGTCCTTTATTTTCCTTAAAATTAATACCTCTGAGGGTTACCAGAACATTTCCTATAATAATACCTTAGAGCTGAACTTTACATGACAGGTGATGGTGATTTGGTGATTGGGTTTTACGTCGCACTAATGCTGCGCAGATGGGCAATTGGCGACGGTCTGGGACACACCCCTAGAGGTGGTCCGGAGACATGCCATCACAATTTTGATCCTCCACGGAAGGGATGGCTCTCCCGCTTCGGTAACCCCCAGAGGTATAATTTTTGATGGGAACATGGAGGACATTGCGGCCACGACAGATTTTACGTGCACCAGCCACCATTAGTGTACACGACGGTCTTTGGCCGGCTCGAGTACCGAACCCGCAATCTTCCAATTACGAGGCCGGCGCTCTACCGACTGGGCTACCGCGGCCCCTTTACATGACAGAAGATCGACCGATTACATCCAGTCAACATTTTTCGAAGATTCAAAAAATTGCAGAAAGTAAATTATTAATCAATAATACTTTATACTTAGTCCTTATTTATTAGGAATGAAAAAATACATCCATAATTGGATAGTTGTAGCAATTTTTAACGTTTATCTATTATAAAGGTACTTTGATCTGGTCAGTCGTCTAAGAGTCGTTCCTTTTACGGAGGCTAAAAATTGTAAAGCATATCGCCGGGCTAACCCTAGGATGACTTCAAAGCCGTCTTCAATAGCTCACTAGGTATCTCTAGTTAATCAATTCAACCCAGCCTTTCTCACTTCTAAATTTTGGAACAGACGACACACCTTTTAGTACTTTTTCTTTCAGTATTACAGCTTTGTGGGCACGGTGCTATAAAGGTATTTAATTTTTAGGTTGAAATTGAGTAGGCTTAGTATTGTTATAGAGTTAAGGGATAGGCTATTGATATCAGTTTAAGAGTCACCTGATGGCATACGAGTTAAGTCGAGTATTGGATTATACAGAACTGATTGGCGAGTAGCAGACACCCTCCCACTCTCTGTACCTTCAAAATTAGTTTTTCCCAAACAATGACCGAAATGAGTTCTTTGTCACTTTTGGTATTCTAACGGGAAGAGAGTATAACCAACTACAGGATCTTTTAAGAATAAATTTTTGTTTATTTAAAATAATAATAATAAAATAATAAATGTATTTTAGAATAAAGTCTAGAGAAAATGTATTAACATATGTGCTATAGAAATTAAATTACTTTTATTCCATTATTCACTAATTATTGTCATGGTGTAGGTGAAAAAATGGCGAGGCCTGGATTCTAACCAAAACATTACTGCTTTACGCCAAGTTTTTACAGTTTTTTAAGAGCTTTTATGTTGAGCGACTGTAATCTGGTATTAATGTGAATAATGTATTTATTAGACTACATATATATATGTGTGTGTGTGTGTGTATATACACTTTTCTTAACATCTTCTATTTGTGCTATGTGTAGAATGACATTTTATTTATTTATTTATTACTTCTTATCGTAGATAGGTGTAAATGCAGAAAACGCAAATAAAATAACCCATTAAATTCGTTAACACACATTAAAAAAAAAAAAAAAAAAAAAAAAAGTTGTATAACGCGATGCCAAATTTTATTCGATATCTTAAATGTTTTTTATTGTGATATTCTCTATTAAACTAAAGATTAATATCATTTTTTTTTTTTTTTTTTTTTTTTTTTTTAGTACATTTTTAAATGTGGCACCACAATTCCATTAGCCTTTGTTTTTAATAATAGTTAGACTTACTTATTTATCTTTTTTTTTTAAAAAAAAGAGAGAATAAGAAAAGAGATCTAAAGAATAAAATAAAGAAAAGAAAAAGATAGAAAAATGATTGATTATTGTTTATCATAAAATTTTAATTCATCAAAATTTAATTTGTAAAATTACTGATTATTTTTCAGCAAGATAAAATTATATTAAACTGTTAAACCAATCTCAGGTAATAAAACATTTTCAGCAATGCCTTATGATTTAATAAAACGTATTCTATAATCTACGAAAATAATAAAGTTTATTTCTTTCATATTTCTTAATTTGCTTCTTAGTCAAACAATATTTTTATTTTTGCGTGAAAATATTTCTCTATACCCAACGCTTCATTCCAAACGCATTACACTGCATATTTAATATTGTATTTATTAAGGACTTTATTAATCATTTACTGTTAAAATAACTTGTACCCTACTTTCTCTTTTATTTAAGTAGCTATCAAAAATTATATTTTGACAGGTAGGGAAAAAATTTGTGTGTGCGAATATTTCTCAGTGGAATAGAATCCAAAGCTTCTTTACCTCTACAATATGAACGTCCGCAAAACTAATTGAAACTTATTGCAATATTCCCTTGGTGTTATTCATGTCAAAAGCCTAATGAATACTTCTTAAAGAAATTCTGAATATCTACATATGAAATTCCATTAGGTTAGCACAACGCTGAGATCTTGTAAACAGAATCCTTGTTGCCAAAAGAAAAAACATAAAAACAGCAAAGAAAATAGAGTCGGCAACAGCCTTGCTTGATACTTTTACAAATGCATGCATGCATTTTTACTTAACAACTCAATCTTTGGCACTTTTGCAAATTGGAACAGTTGGCAAATGGTTATTCTTTGGAGGGGACCCAGGTAAAATTCCATTTGGAAAGAGCGAAATTATGCACATTTTTGCTTTTGGTGAGGCCTCAACTTTAATTAACTAGCATATTTTATGACTCGTTTAAATAAGTTTGCATCGGAGTAAAACAAAACAAAGCTACACCTGCGAGAAAACGTAGCAGCAAACGATTTCAATTAGTGTGAGGCAGACAGCCTACAACTCAACGCCGCTCTTCATTTACTTGACAGACGACGGAGAGTGCCGCACGCAAATTTTCGCGCCGGGTTAGAAACTACTTAAACAACTTTAACAACATGGAAAATAAGACACAAGCAGAAGAGAGGGAAGAGGGAAAAAAAAATACAGAGAGAGAGTAGGGGAAGGGTAGTGCGTAATAATTTCAAGCTTTCCGTTGTTTAAGTAATCAAAACTACTTAAGAATAATGTCAGCGCAACGCCTCTCTTTAGACGATCATTCGTTAAACACAAGAATTCTTTCACTCTTAAACAAAAGAGGTGTTGTTCGGAAAATATTCTTGCAAATGCGAGGGGTTTCCCCCTATGCATTATTATTGCTCGATTTCATCTTAAATTAAAGAACTGAAAAGAGGTGCTTGTAAAATAAGTAACACACGTCTTTCTTATTTTTAATTAAAGTTGCGCCAGCTGTTGTAGGGAGGGGAAATTTTTGTGAGGACGCCCCCCCCCCCCCTCTCTCTCTCTTCTGCCACTTTTCCCTCTCCCGACGGGGAGCTAAAGCGATATGTTAATTTGACGACATGGATGAAATTTAAATGCTGCCTTGTCTTTTGAACGTCTTGACGTAATAAAATTAAAATACTTGTTTGCAACTTCATGATTTATCAATTTGTGTAATAATGGTCATTTACAGGGAGGGGGTTTATTGATTTAAAATATTCGCGTTTAATCCATTTCAATGTTTATTAGCGGTAAAGGCCTTTTTACATTTTTATTTGAAGATTTTTAGATTCATTTTATTGTGATTTTTTTTTTTTTTTTCTTTTCTTCATCTTTTGAAGATTTGTAATTACATATTCTTTGATTTGTTTTGTGAGATGCTGAGAAGTGGTGAATTATGAATATCATTTTACATGGAGTGAGGCAATTTGGAATTAGAAAGTTTATTTATTTATTTATTTTTTATTATTCTTATTTATTTTTTCGTTCTTAAATTTCATTGATTTTATAAGTTGTTTATGAAAGTGTGATTAATTATAAATTCAGTTTTAAAAGGAAATGTTGAAATGCTAATCGGTATTGAAACAGCGTTGCTTTTAAGATGGAAATTTTTATATCTCATTAAGTGTTTAAATAAGTAAATTAAGTGAAAGTATAAATGCATTGCAGATGAAGTTTTTTTTTGCATTGAAATCTAATTATGCATGTGAGATTTATTTTTATGAAATATTTATAGAACTATAATTAAATCATACATATTTTTAAAAGTAATTTTAATATTATGTTAGACACTTTATAGTGTTTTCTCAAATACGTGTTCTTGATTTTTATTTAAAAGCTTAAAGGATACATATGTTTATTTAAAATTTGATTAAATTATCACTTTCTTATTTGACTATTTTCCTAGCAATAAAAAGTTCTTGCGAAAAATCTACATAACGATAGAAATTAGCAGCGCTTATGTTAGGTTTACCTGCTAAAAATATAATAAACCATCAATAAAATTGTAAATAGTTAGGATATAATGTACAGTTAAACACATTTAAACTAATGAATTTATCGAAATTCAATAAATAGTAATTTTTTTTTTTTAAAGTAAAACATTAACTGTATAACTGTTCATTTTGTTGTTGTTTTAATTGTGATATTTCTAATGACTATAAAAGATACAAGGGTGATTTTTATTGTAACAACAATGAAAAAAGTTCTTTAATTCATTATATAAAGTAATTCTTAGTAATTTATTATTTATTAATAAATAACAATTTTTAGTAATTTGTAATCTTGTTTGAGACATGAATAAATAAGTAAAACTTCTAATAATTTTTTGAAATATAAATCAAATAAATAATTAGATACACATTGTATGGTCAATATTTTTCATTATACAGCTAATATTCTGCCGAACCTTGTGAGAGTGAACACGCTTAATGGGAATTACTTTTAACTTGAACCCCCATCACAATCCCCGCCAAAATGAAGATTAGTTTAGTTATATGAAGATTAGTTACTGATAGCATGAACAACTTTCCCCCCTTCCCCCCTCCCCTGAGATTCACGTTGAAGAGGTTCGACTGTATAACATTAAATATCATGTATTTGCTGCGTTAATTGCCAGAAATTTAACTAAATAATTTGAAAATAATAATAATAATAATAAGTATTATTATTATTTTTAATTTTGCAACTATTTTTTTTAAATAATTGCAAAAAAAAAAAAAAAAAAAAATTAAATAATTGCAAAATTTAAAACCCCATACGGCACATGTAATCTCTAAAATATATAGCAAGAACATCACACTACAACACTGTGATGACCTTCGTTTATTTGTGGAACATCTCAGAAATATTCTTGTAACGTGGAAATGTCTCAGCCTGCAGACATCGCTTTGCAACATTTATGATACATCAGATAGATCCCTGCAAAAGTGTGAGCTATCATGGATGAATGGGAGAAAATTCCCAAATCTTTGCGCGAAAACCTGATTAATTCAATGAAAAATCGAGTATTTGAAGTTACTCAGAAAAATGGTGGATCAACATCATCTTAGTTTTATAAAAAATATTTCTTTTAACTAGTGGCCTTATAATTTTGTTACAGATATTTGAATGGAAAAATTTGATAAAATAATTTGTATATTTAAATATCTCTTAAAAATAATATGCATATATTTTATATTTCATTTATTCACATCAACTTAACTTAAAAAAATTATGCTATTTATAATAAAAATCACAAAATCCACAGTATGGTCTTATAATTTTGTTACATACTGTATATAATTATTCCCTTCTTCGTTTTAAATTAACCCCTTACTGGCGGTCAAAAAGTTTGAGGAAATCGCAAATTTTTAAATTAAATATCTCAGTTAATTTTAATCTTAGAAGGATGCTTCTTCTTCTTCTTCTTTTTTTTTTTTTTTTTTTTCAATTGGAAGCATTTTTATGTCTATAGAGATTTGCGGATCATATACAAGTCAGGGGTTTATAATTTTTACATTTATTTATTTATTTTTGCATCTTTCCACAGCATCACATCGTTAGTTACAACTTTTAAAGTAATTTTTTTTTTCTTTTTTTATTGGAAGCATTTTTATATCTATGTTGTATGTCTATGGAGATTTGCGGAAAATATACAAGTCTGGGTTTTATAATATTTACATTTATTTATTTATTTATTTTTGCATCTTTCCGCAGCATCACATCGTTAGTTACAACTTTTAAAGCATTTTTTTTTTTCAATTGGAAGCATTTTTATGTCTATGTTGTATGTCTATGGATATTTGCAGATCATATACAAGTCTGGATTTTATAATTTTACGTTTATTTATTTATTTTTGCTTCTTTCCACAGCATCACATCTTTAGTTTCAACTTTTAAAGCATTTTTCTTTTTTTTCTTTTCAATTGGAAGCATTTTTATGTCTATGTTGTATGTCTATGGATATTTGCAGATCATATACAAGTCTGGATTTTATAATTTTACGTTTATTTATTTATTTTTGCTTCTTTCCACAACATCACATCTTTAGTTACAACTTTTAAAGCATTTTTCTTTTTTTTTTTTTTTTAAATTGGAAGCATTTTTATGTCTATGTTGTATGTCTATGGATATTTGCAGATCATATACAAGTCTGGATTTTATAATTTTTACATTTATTTATTTATTTATTTTTGCATCTTTCCACAGCATCACATCGTTAGTTACAACTTTTAAAGCATTTTTTTTTTTTTTTTTTTTTCAATTGGAAGCATTTTTATGTCTATGTTGTATGTCTATGTTGTATGTCTATGGAGATTTGCGGATCATATACAAGTCTGGTTTTAATCATTTTTACATTTATTTATTTATTTATTTTTGCATCTTTCCACAGCATCACATCGTTACTTACAACTTTTAAAGCATTTTTTTTTCTTTTTTGCAATTGGCAGCATTTTTATGTCTATGTTGTATGTCTATGGAGATTTGCGGATCATATACAAGTCTGGGTTTTATAATTTTTGCATCTTTCCACTGCATCACATCGTTAGTTACAACTTTTAAATCATTTTTTTTTTTTTTTTTTTTTTTTTTTTTTTTTCAATTGGAAGCATTTTTACTTTTATTTATTTATTTAACCCTTAAATGCATAGCGATGTAGATCTGCATCGTATGTTTAAAACCTCATATCTCTTTATGTAGCAAACTTTATATAGTGCTTTTTATTTATTTATTTATTTATTTATTTATATTTTTCCAAAACTTTTTTATTGTTTCTAAACACAACTAAAATCTTTTGATGTCTTTTCGGCGCGGGTATTACGAATTACGGTTATTTATATAAAAAGTAATAAAAACGTACAGGAAAAATTGTTCTCGGATAAAAACAAGGCAAGAGTAACGAATAATATGCATATTTTTGCCTATACTGATAAATTTATGCAAGAAAAATGCAGCTTTTTTTTTTTTTTTTTTCCATTAATTACCGCCATTTTCCAGTTGATTTCAAATGCTATTTATAAAAAATAAAAATTCACGTATTTAAGGGTAAATTATTAGATTGTTCCAAAAGTTCGTGCGGATTTTTATTGCTTCATTTCATAAAAATACATCAAATCAAATGACAATTTTTAATCAAAATACTCTCCATTACTTTCTACAACCTTTGCCCGTTTTTCGGGTAACAAATGTATACCACGGCGATAGAAGTTCTCGTCTTTGGAGGCAACAAAATGATCCGCGTCCGCACGAACTTTTGTAACGACCTAATATTTTTGACGAATGGTTTTGAAAATAAAGCCCGTACAAAAAAGTACACTCCATAGGGTTCTGTTAAATAAATCCTTATCGAGTCATGTTCTTAGACTGACTAAGAAAAGAAGAGGATTCGACAAGGATTTATTTAACAGACCCGTATGAAGTGTACTTTTTTTAAATAGGAATTTTTGCTAATGTTCGGACATTTTTCTTACCGACTGTAGAGGAATAAAGAAATAGTGTGTATTAAAGAAATAATTTATATTATATGTAAAAAAAAAAAAAAAAAAAAAAAAAAAAAAAGAACTATAATACTTATAATAATTTATCAAAATACTATATTTTCATGACTAATGTGTTAATGTACAGTCGGTAACAAAAGTGTCCAAACACTAGCAAAAATTCCTATGTAAAAAAAGTACACTTCATACTGCTTTGTTAAATAAATCCTTGTCGAATCCTGTTCTTGGTCAGTGCAAGAACCTGATTCGATAAGGATTTATTGAACAAAACCGTATGAAGTATGCATTTTTTAACATAGGAAATTTTTCTAGTGTTCGGACACTTTTGTTACCGACTGTATATATTCCTAATAAACTAGCACGTTGTGACCGCCACAAAATTTCTTCTATATTTTCCTTTACAAATTCGCGCATTACACATTAAAATATTATTATCTACTAAAATTATTATTTATCAAAATTATTTTCCATGATAATTGCATATGATTTTCATCTCAGAGATGCATAGCACTAAATGCTTAAATAAAGTCAATCTTGTGCTAACATTTAAGAAAATGCTTTGCTGTTGTTGTTAAAAATAAAGAAAAATCTGTAACTTTCTTTTAAATTATCACAGATTTGTGGTTCAGGCATTCGTTCTAAAGATATTAAAAAGTTCTTTTGAGAGATATCCATATTAAAACTTTACACCCCCCCCCCTTGAATTACTTTGGGGAGTGAGTGATGCCCTACATTTATATATATATATACATATATATATATATATATATTTTTTTTTTTTTTTTCTCTGGTTGATTTTTATTATCATAAATGTATATATTTTTTATATTAAAAAGCTAAAAATAATTTTCATTATTATATTTATACGAGATTTTGTCTTATACTGACATGTTAAAAAATATGAAAAAAAAAAAAAAAAAAAAGAATTGGTTAACAGCGTCACCTGCTGAGAATTTCCTCCCCAAACGTAATCAGAAATAATTTATGTCAAAGTCTAATTGTATATCCTGTTTGGTTAAATTTCGACCATTGGTTCGCGAGATTCAGCGCCAGCAAAATTTTTTATACAGACTAACAGACAGACATTTTCTGAATAGGACCAAATCGTGACATCCTAAAATGTGTAAATCCATCGAAAACCAGAGGTTGAGAGTTTTCACGAATTCTTACTTTCTTCTTATATATACAGTCGGCAGTAAAAGTATCCGAGCACTGGCCAATAATTCCGATATCAAAAAAGTACACTTAATACTGTTTTGTTAAATAAATCCTTGCCGAATCATGTTCTTAGATTGACTAAGAACATGACTCGACAAGGATTTATTTAACAAAACCGTATGAAGTGTACTCTTTTTACATAGGAATTTTTGCTAGTGTTCGGACACTTTTGTTACCGACTGTACAGTCGGCAGTAAAAGTATCTGAGCGCTGGCCAGTAATTCCGATATCAAAAAAGTACACTAAATACTGTTTTGTTAAATAAATCCTTGTCGAATCATGTTCTTAGACTGACTAAGTACATGACTCGATAAGGATTTATTTAACAAAGTAGTATTAAGTGTACTTTTTTACTTTCTTCTATATGTAATATAGAGAAAGTATTGGATTCGCGAAAATTTTCGACCTCCGTTTTTTGACGGATCTACACGTTTTGGGATGTCCTGAACACGAATTGATAGTTTTTAGAAAATGTCTGTCTGTCTGTCTGTCTGTCTGTCTGTGTGTCTGTATCATTTTTTTGTGGACGCTGTATCTCACGAACATATGAATGAAATTTAACCAAACTTGGTATTTAGTTGCACCCTGACATGAACTGGTGCCCATTAGATTTGGGGATCAATAGCTCAACAGGTGGCGCTGTAATCGCATTTTATGCAAATTTTTAACATGGCAGCATAGGACAAAATTCCGTATAAATGGGCATAATGAGAGTTATTTTAAACTTGTGATTGTAAAATTAATTTGAATTATTAATGATAGTAGTAGTTAACTAGGAAAAAAAAATTGTGCATGGGGGGGGCATCGGTTGTTAAATTTTGAAGATGGGTATCATTCGAAAGATCTCGTCAATACCTTTAAAACGAATGGTTGAACCATAAATCTGTGATAATTTAAAACAAAGTTATCGATTTTTTTTACTTTTAACAAAAAAAAAAAAAAAAAAAAGAAATTCGATTTTTTTTTTTTTTTTTTTTTTTTTTTTTTTTAATTATTGTTAGTGATTGAATATGTATTAATTTTCACAAAAAAAAAAAAAAAATCTTTTTTTTTTTTAATATTGTTACTGATTGAATATGTATAGGAAAATATAGAAGAAAGTCTTGTGGTGGCCACAACATACTAGTTTAGACAGGGATTATTGCTAGTGCTCGGATACTTTTGCTGCCGACTAGCCGACTGTATGTAGAAAAAGTAATGACGTGATCGTGAATGCATTCCATAATAATAATAATAAAAAGGCATCAAGAATTTCTGCTAGAATTATTTGTTTTGAACTATCCCCTGACATACCTAATATAATTTATTCATAACATCTACTTGAAGGTCAATGCTAACAGTTCTTTAAAAACTTGCCCTTCCTTCCCTTTTCGTTCTTTTCTCCCTCTTTCACTACGAAGTGCCCACTCCGATCACGTGACCTACCATTGTTCGTGCCTGTGATTAATTAATTACTAAGTTGCTATTCTCCGTTAACGAATTTGGACGGGTTAATTGAAGCAAACTGTAGAGAATTTTGAACGAAAATGGCGCAAGTCGGTCTTGTAGTTTGTTTTCCGATATGATAAGTCGGGTGGGTTAAAAAAAATTGACAAGAATTACGATGTTTTGCTTCTTGTTCGTGATCAGAATCAACGGGGTGTTTTCACGTGCGTCAAAATGAAATGTTAATCATCGAAAAGTTAATAGTACGTCAGTGATTATATTATGTTTTAAAACTACTCTTATACCTATCAAACATGAAAATATATCTCGAATGATACACTTCATCAAACTGGTTTTAATTAATTCATAAGAGTGCTTTTGCAGTGTAATAGATATGAATTTTTTATATAGGGGAGAGTGGGGATGAATGGGACGCAGGATGAATGGGACAATAGCAAAATTTTTGTGTTTTGCAAGCACTAGAAACTTAACAATATTTTTGATTTATGGCAGACTGAGGTCATTCATTAAGTGTAGTTTCAGAATTGTGCTGTCTATTGAAGGGCAGAAAAAAATTAAAGTGTCTTTTTCTGCTGACAGAGTAAGTTTTTACACAGCTCAATAATTGTTAAACGTCGGATTTCACCGTGATTCATACTGTTTAAGGGGGTGCTGGACACCAAATTTTTGTTTTTATTATTTATTGATGAATTGCTGTAATTATTTTTTCTGAAATTGAAGCTTTTTTGACGATGAAATTGAGCAAGAAAGAATCTTAAAAAAAAAAAAAAAAAAAAAAAAAAAATTAAATTAATAAATTTAAAATTTGTTATATCTCATGAACTAATGGCTCAATTTACAAGCTTTTTTCACCTTTATATACAGAAAGGATTTATCTTCAATTTGTCTTCAGGATTTCTGATTATAATAATAATTTTTTTAAATATTAATTTTAATTAGAAAAAAGTACTTATTTCATGCACATCTTTTGGATTACCAAAAAAGTTTTGCTCCTAATTAAAAATCCCGAAGACAAATCGAAGGTAAATCTTTTCTGTATATGAGAGTGAAAAAACTTTGTAAATTGAACCATTAGTTCATGAGATATAACAAATTTTAAGATAATATTTTTTTAATTTGTCTGATTTTACGTACTTCTTACCAGCTTTCAAAAAAAAAAAAAAAGTTTCCTTTGTTATTCAAAGGCATTTGGAAGTTTTAAGGGGTTTGAATTTTCAAATAATTCACTGAAACAGTGCAATTTTTCCTGTCTTGTTTTGTAAATATGTTATTTATTATTTGATGGTTTTAGGATAACCTCATAAATAGTAATTTATCCCGTTAACGCCCGAATTAATTTTGCAAAATATTATTAGCTGATTATTTCATTAATAAATTAATATAGAAAACTCACAGTGAAATGTATTAACTTAAAAAATTCTTCTGATAGTTTTAAATTTAAAGCCTGTCCTCATTTATTGACGTTTAGTGGTTCTAGCGAGAAAACTTCGACATAGAAAAACTTCGAGATAACATATTAATTTCCTATTATATGTTGACAAAGACCTCGAAAGTAAAGTATTAAAATATATATTATCATTCAACTTGATTTAAGTTAGTATACCTGCGCATAAAGCAAATATATGTGCGACAAATGAAAAATCATAAAATGACTATCCAAATTATGAAATAATAATTAATAGTAGGCACATAAAACTTTCAGGGATCATTTAGAGTGACGCTATAAACTATCATTAAAAATCAGAAATTATTCCAAGAAACCACAAAAAATATACGTGCCATTTTATTAGCTGTCCTCAAATGAGGACACTGAGCGCTAACGGGTTAACATACTCCTACCTCTCACCATTTGAGAACATGATACTGGCTACAACTCTGGCCAGCTACAACTGGAATGGGCAACACACATGAGCAATTTTTTGTATGCAAACATTGCATACTAGTGGTTGACACTATGCTTATGACAAATTTGCTGGCATATTCCTCCTCATCATGAATTTCAGACTTTATCAATTCACTGCAGGATGAAGGCCTTTTCTTAGCTGATTCCAAACTACCTTGCTTTCTGCGATTCTTCTCCGTTCTGCTCTTCCAAACTTCACAATTTCATCTCTCCAATGATACAGGTGATTCTTCCTCGGTCTTTTCTTTCTCTTGGTATCCAAAATAGGATTTTGGTGGTCCATCTATCATCATTTCTTCTCGCAAGGTGCCCAACCCAGCTCCATTTTATTGGAAACAATTTCGGTCTACATAGGGTAATACAAAAGACTTAATGACATCACATGCAATGAACTGCACAATTGCATGACAATGACATGCACAATGACATACACATTATGTGTGCATAATGACATCACATGCAATTGCTAAATAGCTGTTTTTTTTTTTTTTTTACTTTGAAAGGACTAGATTGCTAGGCCAGTGTTTCTGCTGTAAAATCTTGTAATGTTTAGTGATTGATGTAGTTTTTATTTCATTTCAAGGTCAAGATATATATATATATTTACAGAATATTTTGGTGAAGCACTTTTTCTTGTTAAAGGTAAAACAAGAAATGTTTTTAAATAATTCTTAAATTTAAGTTTGTCTTTCTGCATATAAAGAATAAATAAATTATGAATAACCCTAAATGCTCTATGTTGGAAATAAACGTATACGATGGCGAAGAAAAATATAGGATCTACTTTTTTTATTCTAAAA
The DNA here is from genome assembly GCA_963930645.1 of Salticus scenicus. Classification (NCBI taxonomy): domain Eukaryota; kingdom Metazoa; phylum Arthropoda; class Arachnida; order Araneae; family Salticidae; genus Salticus; species Salticus scenicus. Next base: position 70,320,538 of record OZ005658.1, read on the forward strand.
GACCTGGAACATCATTTAAAAAAGCACGTCATGAAAACCAAATTTGGGTTCGATTTCAAGATATTTTGAAAAATCCTGTCTCCGTTCGAATTATGGTCTGCGCAGGGATGATGAGTGAGCATTTGTCAACTCTTCTCCGTGAGACAACAAACCACTGAACAAACTAATTTTGCGTGCTTTCAGATTACAGTTAATTATTCCCAGTTAATTATTCCCAGGTGTTAAAAATCTTAAATCAGCTTACTGAAGTTTAAATATGTTCTTTGTTTTTCTTAGCTGTTTTCACCATTTAAAATTAGCAATTAAGTATAAAATTATCTTTCACTAAAAACTAATATTAAGAAGTATGAAAATAATTATCTTGTACCAAAGAGATTTTTGATAATTCAGACCAAATAAAGCTGCCAAATGTCTTTGAATAACAAAGCAATTTTTTTTTTTTTTTGTTTGTTTGAAAGCTCGTAAGAAGTACTTAAAATCAGACAAATAATAATAATAATAATAATAATAATAATAATAATAAACCTTAACCCCCCCACCCGCACACACACATGATTTTTTTTTAGCATTAAAAATTGGACTTTTTAGAAAATCTCCAATTTCGAGTGGTCATATCTTGTGAAGGGGGCAGAGTAACAAGCCAATTTTTTTTCTACGCAATAAGTAACCATACATATGTATAGAAAAAAAAAAAAAAAAAAAAAAAAAAAAAAAAGGAGGGCTTGTTATTCTAAGCCCTTCACGTGTTTTTATGTTTTTACAAGTAGTAAGAAATTAATTTTACATTGCACAGTTTGACCTTGAAAATGTAATCTTCGTTTTAAAATCTAAGATTTATTGATATCACATAAAAAAGACCTTTCTCTTAGCTTTCGAATGAGCTATGATTGAGCTCTATAGCTTTGATAGAAAAAAAATTATAGTTCATAAGGTGAAGCATTAATATACCCAATTTTGGCTGTTGCCAACAACAAAAATAGCCTATATATCACATAATATTTTTTTTTTTAAATAAAAAGTATGCATTTTTGAGGTCTTGGAGACATGGTGAATGCACATGCGAATTGTCATCAAAATCAAAAATGGTAGCGCGCACCACATTTGTTGATTTATAATGGAATGACCCTATTTTAATACTTGTGAAAAGAAAATTTCTCCGTGGAGTTTTTGATTTCTATGCATGTAGTACATAATTTTTCCCCCCTAACTTCTTCGTGGCGTAGATAACAACAAAACATCTGTTAAAAAATAGCAAATTACCTTACTTTTAATATAAAATCAAAGCTTTTTGTTGTTTAAAAATGTTTTCGTAAGACAAACAACACACTGAATCTTATTTATTTATTTATTTTTTTGTACCCTGTGAGAAGAACACTGATTTAATCGTGGTAATTCTTAGCTTATGTTTGGTGGAAATCTGTTTCAGAGATTTCTTATTTATTTATTTATTATTTTGTGGCAACTTTGTATTGATATTAAAAAATTTGCGAGCTGACAATTTTCCAGTTTATAAACCGTATTAATTAAAAAAGAAAAAAAAACGAGCTACTTATCTTTAAATTTATAAATAATTTTAGATTATAAATCAAGTGTTTTTTTTTTTTTTTTTTTTTTTTTTTTTTCGTATTAGAGCTTTTTTTAAAAAATCACGAAATTTAAACTGATTTTGACAAATGTTAAAAATTGGTTATAAGTAGTAGTTATGAATTCACAGTTCAAAAATTTCTAAATTCAGTTGAAAATTAAAGAGATTTATTTAAAATTACTTTTTTTTTTCTTTTTTTCCAGATCATTTTGCATTGATATTTTAAAATTTGAAAACTGTCAATCTTTCATTTTCCGATTAATATTAAATAATAGGTCATGATTTTGTTATTATTATTATTATTATTAGAGAGTACACACACACACACACACATATATATATATCTTAAATTTCAAATTATTAACTGATTTTGAAAAAAATAAGAACTTGGATAACACTAGTGATTAGGACTTCAAAATCAGAAATTTACTAAATTTAGTTTAAAATCAGAAAATAAAAAAATATATAATATTTAATTAAATTCAAGGCTAGCCCTGAATTCACATTATACAATTTGCACTACCCTTCTTCAAAGTGAAAATTAAAGATTTTCTAGAAAAATAATATTTAATGCAATTTAAAATAGATGATTTTATAAAGCTAGCTTTACACTTGTCAAATTAATAATTTGGCAACAAGATGCTCCATTTTTGTACTACTATAACGATATTTGTAAACACTACTTTGAGGGGAAAAGATTTATGTATAAATTCCTTTTTTCATTTAGATATGTATGAATGCTACATTTCAGTTCTTTTGTTGATTATGTTTCATTTTGCTTTCTTTTATGGATTCAGGTGTTCTTACATAAGTCCTAACTGTTAAAAAAAATGCAATTTTGTTGCCAGAAATTTTCTGTAATTTGAGAAAAAAGTCGTAAATTACGGAAAAATTACGTTGACAAAACTATTTTTCTGTAACTTTCACAGAATTCTATAATTTTCACAGAAAATTTCTGGCAACAAAATTGCATTTTTTTAACAGTGTAGTTTAAATATAAATCAAACGGATTTTTTTTTTTTTTTTTTTTTTTTTTTTTTTAAGAGTGAGTTTAGATTGGATTGACTGTACTTTATAAAAACTGGAGTTCCATTCACATTTTAAGACGGGTTGTTTTATTGTTTTAATGAATCAGGCTAGATTAGGCCTTTTTTTCTAGCATTCTATTATATTCTTACTTATGAAGATAATTACAAATATAGATAGTTTAATTTACAATAAGTTTGGTAGTAAATAAGTGTATCTATATTGGTTACTACCGCACGCATATTTACTTTCATATTGAATTCTACTATTTTCCCATTTGAATTATTTTGCAATGTTAATTGCTGCAAATTGTAGGTTTGAAATAAGAATAGGGTTTGGTTTGAACAGAATGGGTTCAGATCAGTTTACAGTTAATCTATTTCAAGATTCCAGTTAAGAAAAAAATGGCTTCATAGCTGAATTCGAATTTGTTTCAAATAAAAATTCCTTAGCACATTGGGAATTACCTTTCTAATATCTCTGAACGTTTAAAGCAAGGTCGTTTATAAATTTCGTTAATAGAAAAAGTTGTAAACATTTCAAATTTATTTCGGAGTATTATTTTTACTTACCTCTTTCATACCACTTTTTTTGAAAAGTGATTTTCTTCTTATTTATTCAGAGTTACATATTGGAGAAAATTACTTTACAAAAAAGTGGCATGAAAACTAGGCGGGTTTAAATAATGGGATAAACTCAGGATATCCTATGGATATCCTTGGGGAGAAGATGTACTATTAGGGCAGTCTAACAATGCTCTGGAATAAATTAGAAATAATGCCAACTCTATATAATCGTTAATTAAAGTGTTAATTACTAACACTGCTCAGTATTAGTGATTAATACTTTAAGCAAAGGAAGCCTAATAACACACATATCCCCAGTACATCTTGAAGAGTCTATGGGATAAACTCAGGATAGCCTATGGATGTCTTTGGGGAGAAGATGCATTGTTAGGGGAGTCTAACAATGCTCTGGAATAAATTAGAAATGATGCCAACTTTATATAATAATTAATTAAAGTGTCAATTACTAATACTGCTCAGTATTAGTAATTAATACTTTAAGCAAAGGGAGCCTAATAAGACACATATCCCCGGTACATCTTGAAGAGTGTATGGGATAAACTCAGGATATCCTATGGATGTCCTTGGGGAGAAGATGTGCTGTTAGGTGAGTCTTTTTTTGTGAAATACACTGAAAAAGTGCTGTTGAAAGATGAAAAAACAAGATTTTTTTCAAAAAGTTCTAAAAAATGCATATAAATGTTGTCCAATTATTTCGGATCGAAATAAATAAGTATACAACTCTACATCCAACAATAAAGGTATGCACGAACACAGACAAAAAAAAAAAAATGAATGAAGCGAATTGATATCATGCAGATTCTTTAATATATGGATGCAGCATAATTAAACGAGTTAAATATTGTGCTTTATCAGTATTTCACCCTTCACGTATAACGGTATAACTACCCATATATTATATCACGTATTATATCACAACTACCCATTTACTCCCCAGTACATTTTCTGGATATCTCGGATCGGACAAAATATCTCCTATGAACATCATGAATGTTTTAGAAAATAATGTGCTATATAAATAATTCAAATAGCATGTCCTGTTTAATTAAATATTCTAAAACGAATATTTTGGTTTTAATTCTATTATACATGACTATTAACAGAACCATTACCCAATACTTTGCTAGCTATTACACCAGAGTTTACAATTTATTATTAAATTAGAACGGAAAGGTCAATAATTTTGGTTTTAATTTGATCATACCTGACAGTACTATCAGTTATATTGCCCAATATTTACGTATAGCTATAAAATCAGAACTTAACCACACAGTATCATCTTTACTTAATTGCTACAAACTTAGTATCATAAAACTTTGAACTTCTGTTACGAAACCATTACTCCTTGGAGATCTCCATCTTTACTTTATTATACTCACTGTAGATGAAGTAATGACTTGGACCGCTGTACCTCATCAACGTTCAAGTCCATGCCTAAAATGCCTCATTGTCTTTGAAGCTGGTGCATCAAAAACGCAGGGTGTTGTCTTAATCAGCGTTCTGACACATGAGAAATGGCCTTACTTCCCGCCCATGGCCTGCTAAAACAAATAGCCAGAGCTGCAAGGTGACGACGGATATGAATTAACGATTAAGACTGGTATCAGAGAAAGGTGAATTCAGGGAGTGATTAAAAGTAGGGGAAGGGCAGATTTTATTACAAGAAGATAAAGAGGCAAAGCGGGGAATGGGGGGGGGGAGGAGAGAAGACGATAGTTGAGTATTATACACTTTTGAGAGGAGCTGGCGTAGATCATGCATGTATTAATAAAATGGAAAAGGTGTGCATGTAATTATAAGGCAAAATGTTTAGTCGAGCTGTATAATAATGAAAAGAGTGGGATGGAGATGTGATATTTTTTAATAAGCTCGTTTTTAAACGGGAGAGTAAAATAATATTTTGTTAATTTGTTGGTGAAAGTGACTTGTATAAATCGGTGAAAAATTCAAAAGGGTTTTTTGATTTTTTATCGATCTGATGGTAAAACCAACCGCGCAGCTGCATAAATCAGACAAGAAATTTGACACAAATGAGCTTGTAATACATGGATATACATTGATGACTGCATGGAAGCTAAATATATATGAAGTTTCATGGTTATATTTACATAATAGCATACGATATGTTAGACTTGCTACAGTCAGTTTCTTTAGCTTCTCCTGTTGAATGGATTATATCTATCAGGGTGTTGGTTTAATTATTCACCATCATTAATCAACAATGTGTTTATATTTTGTTGATTAATATAAGCTCAACTTCATCTTTAACAAAACACAGGTTTATCGACCGCCGTACATTGGGATCAAGTAAAAACCAAGAAAAGCTATTTACACCAATAATAGTCTTCAGATATTTAGCATAAGGTAAATATGTCGAAGATCACGTAGCGTACATGCGCAAAGAGGCCTTCGCAATTTCCGACTGGGATCTTATGCATCTTTGCCTCTTACGAATATATAGCATTCCAGCAAGAAAGGTGAGACAACTCAAAAATGCAGTATTCGAAAAAAAAAAAAAAAAAAAGAAAAAAAGAAATCAGCCTCAAAATTAGCATATAACAATTAAAAAAAAAAAGTTTTAAGAATGAACAATGAATTATTCTTTAATTTAAACTTGATTGCGAATGCATAATCTTTTATCTAGGGTAAAAATTTATCATTACATATAGTCAAATTACAACAAATTACCTGAATATATATTAGCTGTTAAGATTGTATAGCATTGAATATTTAAAAAAATTAATGTAAACTTTCTTTTTCTAAGGTATTTAAATTAGTTATTGGCCTTTCTTCTTTTGGCAGTACTTTCTGAAATTCATTTATATTAATAACTCAAAAATCGCCCATTACTTTTCTTAATCGTGATATACACATGCAGTAATTTTTTTTTTTTTTTTTTCCGGCGGATTCATGAGTATTTAACACAAAAAATGTGCATATAAAATATATTTTTATACATAAAATAACTATAAAACAGTCAAAAAATTTTTATTATAAATTCATAAGTATAATAGTAAAAATCTGTTATTGATCTGATAATATTTCGTTAACATCAGTGAGCGCGTTATTTGTTTCTTAACCCTTTCACTACCAATATATTTTTTTCTGAGAAAAATAAAATAAGTACACTGTAAACGTAAATGTCTTAAATTCAGTTACAAAAGTGTCTTAAATGGATGGTCATTTTTTAAGTGAAAAAAAAAAGTCTTACTTTTTAAGACACTCTTTTGCATCTGAAATTAAGACATTGCAATGTCTTAAAACGCCGCCATGTTTTAGGCTTAAAAACACCGCCATGTTAGGCTTAAAAACACTGCACCGTTTTTAAGGCTTTTTAATAAATAAATAATTAATTAAATATAATGCGCGATTATGTTTTTCTGTTAAAAATAGATTTTATAATTGGTTAGAGCATTAATAAAATATTTAATTTATATTAAAAAAAAAAAAAAAAAACTGCCGGCATTGGGATTCGAAACTACACTGTCCGAGGAAACCGAAACCTCGAGATAAGCACGGTCAGACTCAAGCATTTACCAATCACGCCACCGTCGTATACAGTATAATGAGTTTTCATGATAAGATATACTTCAGTATTCGCGAAGCAAATCGCAGTGTTATGTTTTAGTTCTGATTTTTTGCTATAAAACTATTCATAGTATTGATCTTAAAGTTAATAATTATTTATTATCTTAAATTTTATATCTAGAGGTACAGAATTTTTTCATAATGCATTACAAGTATGTGAAGGTTGCAGCCCTCCATGATAACGATTTCTTTCCTTAAAGTGATATTTAAATAAAAACAAACTATAATCATGAATACAAGAAAATTTATTGTTTTATATTTAGATGCAGGTAAATATGTGAAAGAAAAGAGTTTTTAAATGAATAATAATAAGAAGAAAGAAAAAAATATGCACAAATAATTCAGGATTATTCACTTATAAATTCGCTTTCTCATACTTGCTACATCCGTCTTCCCACTTTTTCTTTTAATATAAGAAAGCTTTATAGTCAATTTATTTTTATTATTATTATTATTATTATTTAACGAAATAAGCTTATGTAATTATGTTGTATGTTGTTTATGAATTATGTTAAAGATAATAGCATGCAAATCTCATTCACATCTCTAGAGTATTATTCCATAAAAATTTAATTTCATAAATCTACCATAGTTTAAGTAGCTTAACTGCTTATTATGTAAAATAATAATATATTTATTGAATGTGGAAAGAAGTAGGATAAGCATATTTTCTTAGATTCCATATGAAAAATTTTCTAAGTAATGCAAGTGTCTGAATTTCTAAAGTGTCTGAAAATTCAAACGCGTTTTGCTGTCTGAAAATTCGCGTATTTACGTGTTTCAGACATTTTTGTGTCTAAAATGGTATTTCAGACATATTTCTGTGTTAAATTAAAATATCTATAATGTCTAATCTATATTTTAAGACATTTATGTGTCTTAAATGCCATTTCAGTTGTTTTTATGTCTTACTTTAAGACCCTTTTATTTGCAGTGTATTAAATAATTTATCTGAAGTGGTCCATTTAATAGACAGTGAATTTTTTCAACTGACATTTCTATCCACCTATTCATGGTAGTTACAGGTCTAAAAGACAAGAACAGAAAACATTCAGAAAAAAAAATTCATATTATATTTTAATTTAAGCTTGGGACATATAAGTCCCAGTGGTAGCGAAAGGGTTAAGCTACAGTCGGCAGAAAAAGTATCCGAGCACTAGCCAATAATTCCGATATAAAAAAAAATGCAGCTAATATTGTTTTGTTAGATAAATCCTTCTCGAATCATGTTCTTAAGCACATGTTTTTCAAGGATTTATATAACAAAGCAGTATTATGTGTACTTTTTTAAGACAGGGATTATTGCTAGTGCTCCGATACTTTTGCTGTCGACTGTACCTTAGTCGATATTTTCATTAAAAAAGTCAGAAAAAATTTATTAATTTTAGATGTTTCAACCGAAGATGTTAAGTTAGAAATTTCCTGAATTCTTTAGCTGGCCGCAGAACCCTAAACGGTCAGCCGTGGGTTGCCAGCCCTGATTTACATAATATTACAGAAAGTGCTCAAATATGTACAATGTTCGTATTAATACAATCGGTGCTTTAAACACATGGATTAAACATAGCAATATTACTATGTGCAGTAGACTCCCGATTATCGGCGGTCGGATTATCCGCGGTCCTCAAGGGCCTGAATTTAAAAGGGAATTTAAAAATACAGAACAAACTTATTACAAAAAAAAAAAAAAAAAGATCGAAGAGAGTAATGACCTTCAAGGCTTTTGGAGATATTACACGATTCTTGACAGCATTTATGGCATGCACACTGCTTGGGAGGCAGTTAAGCAGTCTACATTGGTAAGGTCGTGGAGAAAATTTTTACCAAATGTGGAAAATACTTTGGTAGAGTTTATAGAGGAGGAAGAAATTTCTGCTCATGATTTGGCAAATTTAGCTAAATCTGTTACTGGAGGAGAAAAAGTCAATGAAGGAAACGTTGAAGAGTAGATTAATTGTGACGCCAGTGATCCAGGTATTGAACACCTTACAGATGAACAAATTGTGGACCAAGCATTAGACCCAGTTTCAGAAGATAGTGAAGAAGAAGAGGAAGAAGGAGATAAAACTCAGCAGAGGATGAGCCACGACGCAGCCCTAGCACATGCAGATGGACATATATCTCGAGGAACAGGACGATGTATCCCTTTGTGACAAAATGCTGATAAAGAAACTGCAATCGCAAATTTAAAAAAAAGTGTTTTAGTACAAAAAAACAAAAATGCTTCACCGATTTTTTTGTTAAAAAATAGAGCAAAATGTAAGTAGAAATTTTTATTAGTATGTTAAATTGTATATGTAGGCCATGCTTAACTGTTAATTGAATATTATTGCTCAAAAGGTTTTATATGTTGATTTATATTCACTTTTTGACCATTTTGTGGATTATCCGCTGATTCGATTATCCGCGGTTGTCTATTTCCCGTTCACCGCGGATAATCATGAGTTTACTGTATATCTTTTTATGCAATCATTTTCTCAAAATTGAATAAATAAATAAATAAAATTTGTTAAAAATTAAACATTTAAAAGCCACACCCACATCTGTTAAAAAATAACAAAAGACAACCAGTTCTTAAAGGTTTACGATGACATTTGTCTCCATGGGTTCCTACGCAATTCTGAATCCATATGATGTGCCCTATTTCCCCCTAAAGTTTATCCTTGAATTTAGAGACACACTATATGTGTTTATATATAGTTATTTTGTTAGACATGTATTCTTTTACATTGCACCGTTTGTCTGAATTCGATTTACTTCAAACTTACCAATACAAATAAATTATTATTCTATAAATCATCTCTAAAGGAGAACTTTGTTAACACTAAACCTACCACGACGGGTCAAATGACGGGCCATTTTAAACTTTTTTGTCAGAATGTCTTGCAAATAACATTATCACATCGTCCATGTTTCATGTATCAAATTGTGCTAAATATTATATTTTCGCTATACACATAGCTGCCAATATTTTAATTTATTCCGGTGTACTTTTAGCCCCGCCTATATTTCGCACCACTTTATTTATAGAAAATTTTTCTCCAATATATAAACATCGATAAAATAAGACAAAATTACTTTTAAAAAATAAGCGGTGTGAAATAAGGGCGGGGCTAAAAATACTCCGGAATAAATTAAAATATTGGCAGCTATGGCTTTACATAGTAATATATATAACATTTTACCCGCTGTGATAGGAATAGGTATACAGGAAGTATCGGCAGGTTTAGTGTTAAAACACGTGTTAGTGATATTTAGAATAAAATCACTTTAAAATTAGGTTTACTAAAATTATACTTTATTTAAAAAAAAATTTTCTTGTATACATTCAAAGCGAAAAGCTTTGAATGTATACCATTTTAAAATGTTTTTAAATAAAATATAATTTTAGTAAACGTGATTTTAAAGTGATTTTATTCTAAATTATTATTCATTTGATTTTTGACAGAGTTCTATAAAACTCATTTTAAGAAATTAAAAATGCTTTTTAAATGAAAAAGAACAAACGATAATTCAAAATTTGACAACAACATCAAATATATAAAAAGTTATACAATGTTATTCTGGAATATTTTGATGTGATGAAATACATTTACTTATGAGGCAAAATATGACAAAACAATAGGGGTTATTCATATTTAATTTAGTAATTTATCCTTTTGGACTTTCCTGTTTATTTGCATAAAATTCCATGAAAATGATAACTGCTTTCAAAATGGAAAACAGCGTAACGAAATACGCAAATTATATCTTATAATTCTAAACATTCAAATATTTTACTTAATGATTAAATTTATGAATGCTAAATATGAAAACCACTTGGCAAATAATTATCGTTGCTAGAGAATAAATAGCTGAAACAAACTAAATACATGAAATAAAGAAATCGTCTGCTGATATCATTTTCGACCATTTGTTTGTGGAAAACAATTAACAGACGATTTTGAAAACAATTATTCGCTTAAACCACAGATAAACACCAACGATTGCACGACAATTAAACTCCAAAACAGGCCAGGAATTTATATATCCTGTACAACCTAGCACACTTGAAACACTGTGTGATGAATAAACAAACCCTTTTAGTATTAATGCTTTCTGTTAGGGACTGTATTGCTTGTCTGCAATGGGAACTGATGATAGCAAATATTGCTTGCAATCGTTTCCATAAGCGAGCTCATTAATTTTCTCTTGTTCCATATATATGTGCGGTTAGTAGCAATGACATACGGTATTAGCTTTTATTAATAGAATGAAACGAATTCTGGAATGCCAAGTCAGCGGATGAAAACCATCTTTGGTCTTATAGTCCACGTATTATAATAATGTCTGTATGGAATTGTACAAAGGATTTGTATTACGAATTATTTGGCTGTCATGTATGTAAATATTAGACAAATTCTACTAATATATTCTTAAATTAATTTCAAGCGATGGAGGTTATAAAATTGTATAGTGCATGTATATATTGTCGAATAACAATATTATTAATCTTGTGGGTCTTGCCTATAGAAATACTACTAATTAATTCTATTATTAATTCATTTTATAAGTATTTTATATAATTTGTATAGGATTGTCGAAATGATTTGCATTACGAATTATTTCGATGTCCATGTATCTGAATATTAGAGAAATTCTACTAATTGTATATTTTGAATTTAATTTCAAGCGACGGAGGTTATAAAATTAGAGAGTGTATGTATATATTGTCGAATAACAATTATATTAATTCTGGAGATCTTATTGTAGAAATACTACTGATTAATTCTAGAATGATTCTTGATTTTCTAGAATATATTTTATTTTATTTCTTAATAATTTTGAATTTCATTTTTTTTTTTCTGCTGTTCAACTGAATTTGTTTGCTTTATAGTTAAATTAGGTATATAAATGTGTTATTTCTTAGCCTTCCCTTAAGCTTACAAATTTACAGAAATTTACTTACATTTGAATACAGTATTTCAATATATGCCCCTGATGAAGTATTGATTACAGTTATAATTTCTTTCTTTTCTTTGTGTGTGTCAGGGGGTGTAGGGGGATTCTGTGTATATTTTCTTTCTTAAAGGGAATTATACTTCTTACAAAGTACTATACTACAGGAATATATATATATATATATAGCAACAAAATAAATAAATTGCAAAAACGAAACAGATGATGAAACTCCACCATATTTCACAAGAGCCAAAACAAATTTAGATATAACTATAATAAAAATGACCATTAATAATTTTAAAAATGATATAAAAAATAGATCAGTATTGTTCTTAATAAGTATATGAAAACAATTAATATATATTAACAATGTCATAGCTTTTTTTAATTATAATATATATAATTATAATATATATAATTGCAATATATATGATTTTTATAATTCATAATAAACATATATATATATATATTATGAATATCTTTTCAGACACTGCAAAATGTAGTCACTTGGAGAACATGAACAATTCGAAAAAAAAAAAAAAAAAATCAATTAAAAACCTTTAAATTGTAAGCATACAACAATATAAGATGTCATCTGGGGGGGGGGGGGTATTGTCTGTTGTATGCAAAAGATGTATATTTCTGTTGCTCTGTATGCATGTGAGAAGAATTTTACAGTACCAAGGCCCTATATACACCATATGAGGCTTAAAAATTGAAATTCGCATGAAAAAATGAAAAAAAAAAAAAGATTAAATTCTACAAAATGAAGAACAACTGCAAATATCAGAAATTTTAATTAACTTTTAAAATATAATGCTACATTTAACCTTTATAAGATTTAAGAAAGAAAATATTACTTTATTTCAAACTCATTAAATATTTCTTACCTCAATTAAAGTTCGTCGAACTAAAAAGTTTTCAATTTCAATTTAAATGAATACAAAAAATATTACTAAACCTAAAAACTAATTACGTAATAAATCTAATGAAATAGTATTAAGATCATGAAATGATAAAGGTTAAATTTACAGTAAACTGCAGTTAGTAATTTTAACTAAATTAAAATTATAGGGGAGATTGGGGATGAATGGGACATTTTTCATGTTTTTATTGGTAACGTCGGCCATATGTAATTCAGAATTTTGCAACATTACTCATAAGTACACTTCAGTAATCAGTTACATATAAACATATACTAACTTTAATAAAAAGTTATTATTTTTCATTAATATTAATGGGGATGAATGGGACAGGACTGGAGTTAACAAAGAAAAGAAAACAAAATGGAAAGTAAATAAATTTTTAAAGTTAAATTAGTTTATATGATTTTATTACACACTATCAATTCACTGAAATTAACATAAACTGAAGTATTGACTCAAATTAACAACAAAAGACAAAAGTCCTTTGGTTCGTGCAGTTCCTAGTGCTCTAGGCTTTGGTAATTTAATCTAATAAGACCTAATCTAAAAATAAATAAATAAATAAGACACTAGAAAGATATAAATCATTATAATAGAGTACAAATTATCCAAAGAAATTTTTGTTTCCGACTAATCGGGAAAATCAACATTATATTCTGTATTACATTAATAATCACCAAAAAATTATTTAATTACCTTGATTGAAATAGTGATTTTAATCAAATCATTATTAGTTTATTTATTTATTTATTTCAATTATTGATTTAATTTGCATTGAATATTCTAACTTATAATTTTTTTAATCATAATTATTATAAACAAAAGTAAGAACAATTAATTTCAATTTTTTTTTCTAAGTCCACAAAATTAAGAATCCTGATAATAAATATGGCTAATTTACGTTTTAAAATAATTCTTGCGTAAAATTTTAAATTAGTACATAGTGAATGTCCCATTCATCCCAACCATCACATGATCATATAAAACAGGAAATAGGCTTAATGAACAGTTGTCAGTATTCTTCTTGAATATCATAAACACAATAAAATATTATGCCTTTTCACCATATAAGAGATATATTAACTTTAAGCAAATAGTTAATTTCTTAACTACTACCTAACTGAATCAGTAAGAACTTATTTTGGCAGCTAAAAAAAACATTTAATATTTTTTTTCTGCCCTTCTATGGATATCACAATTCTGAAACTGCACTTGATGAATGACCTCAGTGCTGCTATATATCATAAAAATTGTCAAGTTTCCGGTGCTTGCAAAACATAAAAATTTTGCTATTGTATCATTCATCCCCACTCTCCCCTACTTGAAGAATTTTTTTTTTTTTTTTTTTTTTTTTACTTTAAAATTTTATTTGAATAATATAATTAATTATTAATTCAAAAACTAAACCTCTAACCAATAGCTAATTTTAGGGAATTTAATTTACTTATTTTACAATAAATAAATAAATAAATATTTTTTTTATTAAATCACCTTTAAAATGGAATTAGTTTGCGTTAAGAATTATCTATCTATCTATCTATCTATATAATATTAAAGGAAAGTCCTAAAAAATTTATTTTATTTGTTTTTTAATATTATTAAAAATCTCATTTTAAATCCTAGTCCACGCATATATATATATATATATATATATATATATACAGTGGCGTATGCAAGGGGGGGGGTTGGGGGTTTAACCCCCCCCCCCCCCTGACAAAATGTATGATAAGAAAAATTAGGCTGTTCCTTACATTTTTTTTTTCACATTTCAGGCGGAAAAAATGTATGGCAAGCGTAGAATATTTTTTTCTACGAAGTGGTTTAAAATTATGACTAACTTTTTTTTTCATTACTCTGCGATAAACACTCATGAAAATAACTAAACCACTTCATTTGCGCGGCGCGAAACATGTTTCCCCTGAAAACAATTCTCTGAAAGGATTTCACCTTTACGAGCTCATACTCAAGGACAAGAGGGGTCGACCATATGGGGAAGGGGTGACAATTGAAGGAGTGACCTTGAAGGAGTGACCCAAACAATACCCCAACAATAGAAGACATTTTAAATGAACTAGCGAAAACTTCTCGTCGATTAGATTTCGCTCTGTAAATAAGAAAATTCAATGAAATATTTTGTGTAACTATGTATTTAATTTTATGTTTTGTGTAGCAGTTTGTACAGGCTCTACGTTATTCGTCGCTATTTAAAGATTTTTTAGTTTGATCTTCTAATTGGTGAGTTTGTTTAACTGTTTTTCATTTTCTTACTCTTATTTTCGGCAAGTAATTATGATATTTTAAAAGATTGTTAAACTTAATTAAAAATAAACTTAATTAAGCTTAATTAAGCCTAATTAAACTTAAATAAGCTTAATTAAACTTAATTAAACCTAATTAAACTTAATTAAAAATTCGGAAGGACGAACCCCCCCCCCCCTTCGAAAAATCCTGGATACGCCACTGTATATATATATATATATATATATATATATATATGAGTACAAACAAGGAAATACTATTAGTGTTTTATTACATGCCAATATACTCTGAACGAGAACCAACATAAGCATAGAAGGTGCGGCAGAATGATTTTTGATGATTAATTATCATCAAAAGTTATCAAAAATTGAGAGCCATGTCATGAAGGTATTAAAATTGAAACAAAGATGCATATGTCTGTATTTTGTATAAACTTGGATAGATTACATCTGATAATCACGTAAGGCAAATAATTATATTCATCGAATGTAATGTTACTATAGCATGTGAAAAAAGCACGAAAAATTAATTGCTTGTCAAAATATAATCTATGACATTGCTTTAATTAAACCCGATATGTTTTAAAGGGTGTTATGATCTGCAATAAAACTTTATCATATTTCTGCACTCTGTTTGTTTTATGCTTTTTAGCTACTGAAAAATTTTAATGGAAATGTTTTAGTTATTTTTGTAAAATTTTTCACTGACTAGAGATAAATTAAAAATATCTATTAGACTTCTCCGCCACTAAGTAGCCACTATATCAGTATTGAAAATTGATAAATGTTACAATATTCTAGGAATTTTATATGAGAAAATCGTCAAGGAGGGTGATTTTATTCTTTTTCATTGGTTTAATACTGTAATATATAGGGTGTCCCAAAAAGATTGAAATGCGGTTTAATTCTTTACCTGTTAGAGATAAGTGGGCAGTATAAATTGGAAAAGTGTTCAAAATTAGATGCAAAATATGACCACGTCACTAACAATTTTTTCTCATTAATTTCATAAAAGTTACACTTTTAAATTTTTATATGATCTCTTTAAGCCAATTCGGTCAATTAGAAAAGTTTTATTTTTGAGTGAGTTATACTTAATTAAAAATTGAACGCTTAACATGGGGACCAAACCATATACCAAAATATAAATGTAAATTTGTGATATTTAAAAAATATAACATACATATGATATTGCAAAATATGGTCACGTCCCTAACATTTTTTTCACATTAATTTCATAAAAGTTACACTTTTAAAGTTTTACATGATCTCTTTAAGCCAATTTGGTCAATTAGAAAAGTTTTATTTTTAATGCAATAACAACAGTTCAAGAAAACGTATATACCTATCTTTAAAATTGAGTGAGTTATACTTAATTAAAAAATTGAACGCTTATCATAGGGACCATATACCGAAACAGAAATGTAAATTTCTGATATTTAAAAAATATAACATACATATGATATTGCAAAATATGGCCACGTCACTAACAATTTTTTCTGATTAATTTTATAAGGGTTATATTTTGAATTTTTATATGATCTCTTTAAGCCAATTTGGTCAATTAGAAAAGTTTTATTTCTAATGCAATAACAACAATTCAAGAAAACGCATATCCGTATCTTTAAAATTACGTGAGTTATATTTAAATAAAAATTGAACGCTTAACATAGGGACCATGTACCAAAATAGAAATGTAAATTTGTGATATTTAAAAAATATAACATACATATGATATTGCAAAATATGGTCACGCCCCTAACATTTTTTTCTCATTAATTTCATAAAAGTTACACTTTTAAATTTTTATATGATCACTTTAAGCCAATTTGGTCAGTTAGAAAAGTTTTATTTCTAATGCAATAACAACAATTCAAGAAAACGCATATCCGTATCTTTAAAATTACGTGAGTTATATTTAAATAAAAATTGAACGCTTAACATAGGGACCATGTACCAAAATAGAAATGTAAATTTGTGATATTTAAAAAATATAACATACATATGATATTGCAAAATATGGTCACGCCCCTAACATTTTTTTCTCATTAATTTCATAAAAGTTACACTTTTAAATTTTTATATGATCACTTTAAGCCAATTTGGTCAGTTAGAAAAGTTTTATTTCTAATGCAATAACAACAATTCAAGAAAACGCATATCCGTATCTTTAAAATTACGTGAGTTATATTTAAATAAAAATTGAACGCTTAACATAGGGACCATGTACCAAAATAGAAATGTAAATTTGTGATATTTAAAAAATATAACATACATATGATATTGCAAAATATGGTCACGCCCCTAACATTTTTTTCTCATTAATTTCATAAAAGTTACACTTTTAAATTTTTATATGATCACTTTAAGCCAATTTGGTCAGTTAGAAAAGTTTTATTTTTAATGCAATAACAACAATTCAAGAAAACGCATATACGTATCTTTAAAATTGAGTGAGTTATACTTAATTAAAAACTGAACGCTTAACATATGGACCATATACTAAATAGAAATGTAAATTGTTGATATTTAAAAAATATAAGATACATGTGATATTGCAAAATATGGCCACGTCACTAACATTTTTCTTTCTCATTAATTTTTTTTATAAAGGTTACACTTTTAAATTTTTATATGATCTCTTTAAACGAATTTGGTCAATTAGAAAAGTTTTATTTTTAATGCAATAACAACAGTTCAAGCAAACGCATATACGTATCTTTAAAATTGAATGAGTTATACTTAATTAAAAATTGAAAGCGTAACATGGGGACCATATACAAAAATAGAAATGTAAATTTGTGATATTTAAAAAATATGACATACATATGATATTGTTCACAAAACCATTTTTGAGAATTTTGGGCAGATTACCGAGGCAGTCACCTACTTTATTAGGACAGAGGACTATTAGTCTAAATCTATGGATTTTTACGATACCAGTTTTACGATAGCTGGACATTTATTGAAATCGAAAATTTATTGAAAATATAATTGAATAATTTTAAAGAAATATTATATTGAAAAAAAAAAAAAATTAATAGTCCTCCGTACTATTCTTCTTTCGCCAGAATTTCATCAGAACTAAATTCTGCTTTTGCCAGAATTTCATCAAAATCGTTCCTTCTGTTTCTTTCTTTTCTTAGAAAGAAAAAGAAAATAAAAGAAAATTAATAATATCCAGTATCGAAGAAGTGTTTTTTTTTTTTTTTTTAACATTTTTTCCATATATGGCATTATACGACAAAATTTCGTATAAATGCACGTAATGAGAATTATTTTCCCATTAATTTTATTTATTTATTTATTTTTATTTCATTAGCTCTATTTAATTTTAAATTATATATATATGTATTTTTTTTACAGCAAAGTTACCACAAGAATAATAAAGCGAATTACACTTAAACATCCAGTTTATTATAATCTGTATATGAATCTTTTTTTATTAAAATAATGATGATGATGATGATGATGATGATGATGATATACTAATATTTTTTACATTTAGTATTTCCGTTACTATGTTAAATTAAACTATATTTTTCTGTTTATTTATTTTATTTTTATTTATTTATTTATTTATTTTAATAATGAAAAAAAAAAAAAAAAAAAAAAACCTGATTTTCAGCTATGTCCAGTAACCATTGAATTCTACTGAGAATAACTGAAGTACCACATTAGTTATTCAGTTCTGTTCTCCAATTCTGTTTCATCATCTTGAAAATAATTTTTACCTCCAATGTTCATTTTAATTACTTTATTTTTAAAAAGGTAATTTTGGTTTAATATTGTTTATCATGAAACATATTTCTAATAGAAAATCTCCATCTTTAGTTTTATTTAAATATTTGTTCATATCTAACGTGTTTTTAGTAAAATATAATTTTTCTCATTATTTATTTACTTATTTTAATAACAAGTCTGCGATTTTTAATTTGAAAAATAAATAAATAAATAAATAAATAAGGTATGTAATTTATTTTCAAATTTATGATAAAAAAAATGAAAAAAAATCTAATAAATTAATTCTCAGAAGATTTTTCCCTTTCATGAAACTAAATTCATCTGCTTCAAAAATTCATATCAAAATATATTTTTAAAAACTTCTTAATAGTTAGAACTGCATAAAATCGTTCAACCGAAAGATTTCCAACTATTTTTGCACATGATGCTAAATTTGAAATGCAGTACAGAAAGTACCAAGAAAGCACCAAGAAAGTACCGTACAGAAGTTTCCAAGATTCCAAGAAATTCTCTCTTTATCTCTGTATTTCCAAATGCACTTAAATAAATCATCCGGATTTACTTAAATGCATTTAGAAATTTTTTTTCATATATTTGGCGTAATTTTGATCCGAAAACTTCCAATATCAGTTTCTATATTATTCCTTTTTTCATCCAAAGAACAACCTGTTAAGGGACATAGAAGAATGGCACAAGTCACTATATTTTCTGTATCATAGTTCAAATAGTTTTAAAGGTACAGTTATTCGGTTTTTCCTAATAGTCTTCTTGGGTGAAAAATTAAAAAAAAATATTTAAAATATTTAAAAATTATTACGAGTTATATTATATTTTAATTACATTAAAAATCGAGACAATATACATGAAAAAATATACAATTTAAAACATTAAAACAATATAAATTTAAACGTTTCGGGGCTTTTATAGGCTCCTCATCAGTAAAAACATCAAAAAGTAAACGCTGAGAAAAACAATAAATCTCCTTTAAGAGAGTACAGCGTATTTAGCGGGGATTGCACATGCTTCATTAAGCGGTGAAAAATGCTGTTTCGTATACCAGTTTTCCAGGAAAACTCTTGAATGATAATTTGAACAGTTAGATATGATTATTTTAGTATTGTTAAAATCAGGTAGATGGTCGGTTTCTATGGCATGCTACACTATTTTAGAACGTATATCGCGGTTTTTGAAATTTCTTTTATGTTCGAGAATTTGAGTATGAAGGGAACGGCCAGTTTCACCAATATAAACCGAACTGCAAGATTTACAAGGGATATTATAAATAACACCTGTACGGAAAAAGGTGGGGGGAGGCATAACAGGTTTTTAATTAGAAAGGAAATTACGAATTAGAAATTGGGATTTATAGGGAACAGATATATTAACAGTGCATAAAACTTTGGCAATAGATTCAGAAATGTTTTTATAGTAAGGAATAGTAACAAAAGATTTAGGTAATTTAGAGGAATTAATTTCATGATCATCAATATTAAAGTCACACTCTTTTAATTTTCTTTTAAGCCAGCGAAAGGGATAATTATTATGTTTAAATCCGAAAAAAATAATTTTTAATTCTAACTGGAAAAGCTCTTCAGTACTGCAATAAGATTTAGCGTGGTGAAGTAAAGTATGGAAAACAGCAGGCTTATGTGAAGAAGGGTTCGCTGAATTAAAATTTAAATACTGACCTGGAAATGTAGGTTTCCTATAAACAGAAGTAACAAATTTAGAATGAGTATCAAAAGGCGAACGCTCAATTAAAATATCTAGGAAAGGGAGTTTATTATCTTTTTCTTGTTCTAAAGTAAATTGAATTGATGGATTAACGGAATTAGCGTAATTAAAAATATCAGAAACATGTTGATTATCAGTGATACAAAAATATCGTCCACATATCTACAGTCGGTTACAAAAGTCTCCGAACACTAGCGAAAATTCCTATATAAAAAATTACACTTGATACAGTTTTGTTAAATAAATCCTTGTCGAATCCTATTCTTAGTTAGTCTAAAAACAGGATTCGACAAGGATTTATTTCACAAAACTGTAATAAGTGTACATTTTTTATATAGGAATTTTTGCTAGTGTTCGGAGACTTTTGTTACCGACTGAACGTCAAAAATAAATTTTGTCATGTAAATCAGAAATAATTTGTTTTAATAAACTGCATGAATTGCAGAAATAGTCATGTAGTTTATTGAAAATCAAAGGCTCTTCTGAAACCAAAGGCTCTTCTAAAAGTACTAGACTAAAAATAAAAAAATAAAACTCCATTCTGTTGTATTTTTAAACAAATTCGATAATAAAAACTCAACACAATCATAATAATATACATGTTAATGAAAGTTCATACACAAATTAAGTATTTAAGAATTACCTATCTTATAATTTCAAAAATTCTAAAAATTAAATCCATTGATCATCTGTTAAATAATGAAAAATATCAGTTATATTTTATTTTAATCGTATTTCGCAGTAACTAAGCATTTTCTGTTAAGGTGGTTAAATATGGCTACCATCATCACATTTTTTACCTTCGATCCGTTTAGCTTTCATGTTGCCATCAGGTGAAAACAAATACCTCATATAAAGTTCGGCCGCTACCAATTTGTTATTTATTAACGCCTTATAGAAAGGCGATTACCTCTTCCCCTATACCCTATTCCATTCCCCTCACATTATGTTTTATTCAAGGTAATAATAACCCGATATTTTCAGCATTTGCAGCCATTAGTGTCTCCGTAATAACGTTGGTGGGCTATCGTTTACGCTAGCAAGTAAATCAGCAAATAAATAAGCTAAAAATGCTTCTTATATCCAAACTAATAAATGGATTATTGAAGGCAAGCCTCAATGAAGTCTGATATGATTTTTATTCGATTATCCCTTAATATTTTGTAAGTATTACCCAGCTTAATCTTCTATTAAGCCATGCATTGACGGCATATGTAAGGAAAAAGAAATGAAGTGAAATGAAGACTATTGCATATAGTTTTGTTTGATGTAAGGTGATGATTACCTACAGAAAAAAACTATGTTAGATTTAGAGTAATTTCTTTGCGTAGGAGAAAGGGATATTTTTGGCAAATACATTAATATGCGTTGATGTATAATTTTTTTTTTCTTTACTTCTTATGTTATTAATTCAATAGTTTGTAATAAGCGGAGAAAACTCTGAAGAGATTATGCATCCATTTAAGGTATTATGAATTATTAATCTAGGCTAGTGATAAGTTGAAATGAAATTTCTCTCGCATAACGAATTATGTATATCACATTAAATAACGAACGAAATTATAGTTAGTAACCATAAAGTCTTTGTAATTATAAAAGAAATTATAATTTAGTTATGTGAATGTATTCTAAGAAATAGATCACCATTAATACGATAACTTATTTTAATATATCAAATTCAGTATGTTAAAAGTACTTTATTCCTATGTACTAATTAGTTTCAGTCTTAAAGGAGACATGTGATAAGATATATTCATTTGCAGTAATAGCTCCTCAGTTTTTAAAGAATTTTTACTATAAGTTCAAGTAATTATTTTCTAAGTTACGTTTTCCATGATACGTTCGTAGTTGGGTAATTTTTAAATAGACACGTTGATAAATCATATGCATAACTATTTAATAAATACAGTAAACGCCGTTCAAAAAATTCACTGGTTAATAAAATCAGCCGCTTAATCTGTTCAAATTGCCAGGATCTGAATCAAATCAATGCAAACTACTTTTAAAACCGCAGCTTAATAAAATCAGCCTTCCCGGTTAATAAACTCAAAGAATTTTCTTCAGCAGCAAAAATATAATTTATGCACGCTACTTTTTATTATTATTATTATTATTATTTACATTGTGATTATTTATTTATTTATTTTTATTTATTTTTTTTTTAATAAAAGAAGAAATTAAAGCACAGCAATCCCTACGGTATCTCTCCCTTTCAGAGGCGGGGATTGCATAGTGGAACCGCAAATTTTAATTCAGAATTACAAAAACTGTACACCGCAAATATTTTATAAAACTTTTCTTTTATAAGTTAGACGTGTAACTTCATTTCTTTCTTGTCTTTTAATATATTGTTGGTGATTTCTGATGGCTTTCGATTTTAAATTAAGAAACTTTGCTTACCCCTGAAAAAGTTAATAAAATCCCTTTGGCTCAGGACGAATGTGAAATTAATAAGCGGCGGGTACGTATTTACAAGACGACTGGAATAAGGATCAGATTAACTGAAATACCATGGGCATAATTATTTTTTGGAGTTCATTACCTTGACTTGCATTTATTTTTAATTTTTATTAGACTTCTATGCTGTTAAAAATTGTGATACTAGGGGTCAATCCAGGAAAAGACTTAATCCCTTTTGCTTCTCCTTCACAAAATTCCATATCATACAAAGGGACCCTTCACAAAATTCAAATCCATAAAAAGAGATCCTTCACAAAATTCAAATACATAAAAAAGAACCCTTCACAAAATTCAACTTATAAAATGAGCCCCTTAACAAGATTTTGTTTTATAAAAATGATCCTTTTATAAAATGTTTCCATATTATCTTTAATTAATTGGTTCCACGAAACTCTCTTAACGTGATATTAAACATGATTTAGTACACTGAGAAAAAATTCTGTAACTGACAGCTAGAATCTAAATTATGGCTCTAGAAAAAAATAATTCCATGTCATCCTTATAAATTCTAGTCCCCTTAAAAGTGAGTACTAGAAACCCCTATTAGAATTCTAGAGCGTTTCTCTATATTATCGAGGTCAAACTTATTTGAAAATATCTCTAAATAAATGCCAGCACAAGAGGCGAGTTTTAGCAATTATAATCTTGGTGTATGACCCAATTCTAGAAAATCAAGCGAGAATTTCTCGCAATACAAAGGATTCAGAATATTGTTTCATTATCCAGAAAAGTATGGACTAGAAATTCTCGATCATTTCGTCTATTCAGCTTATTGGCTTGCCTTATACGCATAGCTCGGAAATCTATATTTATAGTTTATGGATTCAGAAAATGATCACTTATTCGTTCTAGATGAAGGAGGTATATTTTTTTTCTTAGTGTATGAGTGCTAAGATGGAAGCTTTTGCACGATATATATATATATATATATATATCTTTTCTTTTTTTTTTCTTTTCCCCACGAAAAAAAAAAATGTTTTTTACCAAAAAAGTGACGTGACTTAAAAATAAACCTGCATCGATCCCTGGATCAGAATACAAACTTTAATTTCTTTCCATCTATCAAGCTTTTGGTATAAGAAAGGAATATTAAGAATATTGACGGCCATAATTATGTTTAAAATACCTTCTTAATATATAATTTGATTGTAAAAGATAATCAGCAAATTATCTCGTTTTTTTTTTTTTTTTTTTTTTTTTAACCTGAAATACAAAAGAAATAAAAAACTATATTCCGTAATTTTAATTAACTAAAAAGTACAGTAAGTAACAAAAGTATCCGAACGCTAGCCAAAGTTCCTGTATAAAAAAAGTAGACTTAATACTGTTTTGTTAAATATATCCTTGTCGAATCCTGTTCTTAGTCAGTCTAAGAACATGATTCGACAAGAATTTATTTAACAAAACAGTATTAACGCTACCTTTTTTTATATAGGAAGTTTTGCTAGTGTTCGGATACTTTTGTTAACAACTGTAAGTTCGTTAATTTCGATGTTTTAACCAGATTTTATAAACAAAATTTTGTGTTTCAAATATAAATAGGATTGTTTATGCGTAGTTAAAAAAAAAAAAAAAAAAAAAAACAATAATAATATAAAATAAATAAAAGAAGATGAAGAAGAAATCATACGTTTCATTCACACACACACACACACAAAAAAAAAAGGTACAAGTTTAGTTGCAACCAATATTTTTAGAAATTTGGTGGAATATGTATCACCATTTTAACAATATTATTTTAATACTAAGTACCCCTGAAATGGGAAAACAGCTTATTATCAAAATGTTGGTTGAAGCTTACTTGATCAGTACCCTTTCTTTGGTGAAATGTTGAATTATTATTGTTAACATGGTGACAGTATAAAAATTTGCTCGGGTATCATCACCAGTGCTGCCAGATTTGAGGGAAATTTTTATTCAACATCCACCGTTAAATTTTACTTCTTACGGTTGCCTAATTACTTAGGTGATTTCTGTGAAATATGTTTCGAAACAATTAGCAAATCGTTTCAATTAAAATTTAGTGGTGGGTGTTAAATAAAAATTTCCCTCAATCTGGCAGCACTGATCATCACGCTGGATTAATTGTTCGTTCTTTAAAAGCAGCGGAATCTTAATCATGCCATGATGTAGAAAATTAACTTAATATTAGATAACGGAAAAGACGTGAATTATTAAGACAGTTGTACAATATATTTTCCTTTAAAAGTGCGTTGCATATATACTAATTGATTTTAGCATCATGATTATGACTCGGTGTTTTTCATATACATAAATTCTTATTCATTGTAAAAGTTTACATTTTATTGAAGTAACATGTTTTTATTTATTTTGGTTTAATATGTTTTGGTCATTGTGCAATTAAGAAAAAAAAAACTTATCTAAGACGATAAAAAAAATAAAAAAAAGAAGAAGAAGAATCCAAAGTTGAACAAATTTGATAATTCTTTTTTAAATGAAGGTTAAATAAAACATCATTCATAATTGCAAATCACTATTTAAAAAAAATTTTCTCTTTTTGGGCCACTGACTGGTCAAACACTATCATTTTGAAATAAAAGAGACACATATTAAACTAATTACACCATAAAATACCAAATAACAACTATACACACTGCAAGGGAAGAGGTTAATAGACCTCCGAGAATTGAAAAAAAAAAAAAAAAAAAAAAAAAAAGAATTAGCTTTTTAATTTACTCTTTAAAAACATCATCTGATAATATATTTCTGCAATCTGACACCGTTAATTCAAACAACTATCCCCCACTCAGTAAGAAACCATTTATTTTAATATACAACTCGTTGAATTATATGGTACAAATCACTTTTCCGACCCCAAAAGACCTACTAAATCCTCCCACTCTTGCCTACTAAATTGCTAGAATAGTTTTAAGGGTAATGGCACACGATATATATAAAAAGGAGGAACGCTTAGCAAAAAGTTAACCCTCCAAATCTGTTTTGGAATAGAGGGTGTATATCCCTACTGTGACCGCGGGCTGATCCTTCAATTAAGCCGTCACTGTTTGCAAAACTGATAAATGAACAAACTTTCCATGCACATCCTCCTCCTATGCCTCTCTGCCCGGGGTAATATGATGTGGGGGGAAAGCACTACCCCTAAATGTCAGGCCTGTTTGCTCTAAGCTCTATTATCATTTAATTACTGGTTTTCAGAAGAACTTGATGAAGACGTCGTGATTTTAATCAAGATTTTTTTTTTTTCCAGACACATACGCATAACTTCGTAAAAAAAGGTGTGTGTGTGTGTGTGTGTTTAACTTTTTCTTTTTTTCAATCTTTCTCATTTTTCTTTTCTTAATGAGTTTTTTAAAACATGATTTTTCAAGATAATAATGGATTTCGAAATATTGAATAGTAGTGTAGCATGGTGTGAACAGAATCAGATTGCACTTGTATTAATCAATTATTCCCTTAATGACAATGCAAGTTGAAGGTAGAACGAATGGCTCGTAAAACATCATAAGAAATCCTTTATAATAATGTAAATTATACTTTAATAAAGATAATCTAAATTATAATTATTTATTTGAGAAATGTGAGAGTAATTAATGTGTACACTGTAAAAAAAAAAAAAATATTCAGAACGTACCTGAGAATTTTTTACAAATTATTTGCTCGATTTTTTTTACTAATATTGTCTTCAGAATGTATCTGTAAACATAAGAGATATTTAAAAGGCAAGTTAATTCCTGAAATCAAAAGAGTTTCATGGAAAAAATCTGTTACTCCCAGGTATCTGTTTAGAAATCACAAAAATAGGAATTATGAAATATTACCAACGTTACCAAAAATTCTTGCAGTGTATTCATTAGACCGATTCTGGTAACCATAAACTGTTACTGGTATATTTTAAAAAATGGCACTTTACTATTTTTCGTAATGCATTGGTAATTTCATACACTAGCTTGCGTTGTTCCTAGCTTTTTTATAAATTCATCTTTGTATGTACATAATTAAATACCAACTGACAAAACTTTCCCTGGGTGTACTCTACGATTATACATCTGTAATTTAGATTTGTACATTCATACTTGCCCACCATCTCATTATGAACCGTACAATTCTTAGTAACCGCCTTTTTTTTTCACACCAGTCATTTTTTAGAGTAATTTTATTCTTATTTAATAGTAACAACATTTGGAGAGAATTACTCTAAAAATAAAGTGGTGTGAAAAAAAAGGCGTTTATTCAAGGGGCGTGAACAATTGTACGGTTATTAATGAGACAGTTGGCAAGTATGTACATTCAATCTGGTACAACTCTACGTCTGTACCATAATTAGTACACAAAATTTCAAAAGTCACTTTTTGGAAATATGCTAATTTTTTTTTCTTTTTATAAATAATAAAAACGATAGAATAATGAAGATGATTTTTCTTAGAAATAGGTTTTACACTTATTTTTTTTATAAGAAAAACAATTCTGATTCTAAATCCTTGTGTTATGTTGATATCTCTTTAAGAAAAAATATAATCTATTCGAAAACAGATTTTAAATTATATTTCAAAGTTATAAAATTTTGTTATCAATAGAAATTTAGATTAAAAAGATACGTATAAGACTTTATGTAATATAGAAATGACTGAAGCATTTTTTTCTTTTCTTTTTGGACAACTGGTTGGTGACATAGCGACAAATCTTAAATGGTACAAGAACATCACTATCGATTTCTTGAAGCAATAGGAAATGTGTTTTTCTACATTTTTCTTTTTACTTAATTTCTTTTAAGTTAATGTAGTAAGTCAATTGACTCTAAGAAAATTCATTTTTACTTTTTTTTTTTTTTTTTTTTTTTTTTTTTGTCTGAATACTAGTCGAAATTTATATTTTGTTAATTACTGATAGCATAACACTGGCATAATGACCGTAATTTTCGGCGTATAATCCGCATGCTATACAAGCCGTTTTGCACCAGAAATTTTAATTCGCAAATAAAGTTATACGAACTATTTCTTTGAAAAAATGTAGATTTTTCTGTGAAGTAAAATTTCTGGTGGAGAATGAATATATCTTACCTTCGGATTGTACACCAGAAATTACGGTACTTATAATCTATTCATTCTTTAGATAAACATGTTTGTAATAGGGTAAGTGCACCAGTGATTGATTGACACTTTTAGAGCAATCTTTGATGTTTTTAAAATTCTAGTTATCAGAAAATATTTTTAGAAATCTTAAGTTAAAGGCATGAAAGACATTCAGAACCACATATATGTTAAAATATATACATCTGATAACATTTTTTTTTTTTTTTTTTTTTTATAAATTTTTATTTGACACCCACTCAATCTTCCAGTAATTGACACTGCCAGTTTTTCATTTTATCAGTAATTGGCCCCCTATGTTCCAGTATTTGACACTGCTAGTTATTCATTTTACTATGTTATAAGCACCCTATGTTCCAGTGTTTGACATAAAATGTTAAAATTCTTATATGCAAAATATATGATTTGATTACTTTTTTTATTTATTAATTATTTCGGGATCAATTTTTTCGTCAATTACTGGATCATGCCAATCACTGGAGCACCTACCCTACATGTAAAACTAATTTTTGACATTGTTTAAACGTTGGGAAAATCATTGACAATAAGTAATACAATTTACTTAACAGTTACTGAGAGTATAACACCAATATTAATACTTATAATATATCAACCCTTTAGATAAGATAGTATAAAACTAATCTTTAGAATTGTTTCTAATATTTTCGCAAGTCGTTGACAATTTAGGTAATGCAGTTGATAAATTTAGTAAGTTAATGTTATTTTTAAAAGATGTGGTTTTAGTTGTAAAGCTGTTAGAATAAATTAGAAAGATTTTAAAATAAATTATTGCTAAATATTAGTTATGGCAATAGTTTTTAGATTAAATAGTAATATACAGTAATAGCCGCTTAATAAATTCACTGGTATAATAAAATGAGCCGTTTAATCAGATCAAATTACCAGGACTGGAATCAAATGAATGCAAACTAATTTTAAAACCGTTGCATAATAAAATCAGCATCGCCGGTTAATAAACTCAAAAAAAAAAAAAAAAAAAAAAAAAAAAAATCTCTTCAGAAGCAAAAATGTCATTTATGGACGATAAACAAATTTTTTATTTACACTGTGATTTTTTTATTTTTGAAATAAAATACAGTAATCCCTGCGTTACTTCCCTTTGTCGAAAACTTTACATTTACAGGAATTTAACACTCCCATCACTGTCTTGGTAATAATTTCAAGGGATGTATTTTTCAAAGCGCGGTAATAAGTTACAAATTTGATTTGATTCGTAAGTGGTTTTATATATATATGTATATATATATATATATATATATATACATATATATATATATATATATATATATATATATATATATATATATATATATATATATATATATATATAAGGTTTAATTAAAATACAGTTTTTAGTTCTCATTCTGAAATAACTAAGAAGCGAGAAGCTTAAACGGAAAGATTTTAAATTTTCACAATCAAATAATTATCTATTAAAAACTAGTCGACATAGGTGGACTCTGCTCAGAAAAGTTAATTAATATTGTTTATTAGTTCCATTATTTGGTACCTTTTGAAAATTTCTTTACAAATTCAGGTAAATAATACCGTTTTCTTGAGGGCAGAAACGTTCGCCGGATATAAAAATCAGCTGCTTAATAAAATCACTTTTGCTCAGACCGAATCTGATTTTAATAAGCGGCGGGTACTGTTAAAATAAGACATCTTTCAGTAATATAAAAATGTAGTTTTCACCTTGTTTTTGGTAATTATACAACAAGTCAATTAAGGCAGAGCGTTAATGTATGAGATCTAAAAAGTTTTGCTATAACACTTGTAAACTTATTTGACGAAAGTGTCTTTGGAGTAACTGTGAAGCACAAACTGTTACCAAAGCTTAATGGTTTATTGATTGCTTTTATTACATAATCCACTCACAAAATATTGTAAATTTTTGAGGTACAGTAAAGCACCGTTTATACGTCTCTCGTTTATACGTCTTTTACATTTATACGTCGTTTTAGTGAAGACCCGAATCATTCCTATTCATTTTAATGCAAAAATTCTTCGTTTATACGCGGCTAATATCGGTTATACGTCTTTTCCACTTTCCTAAAATTTGCAAAATTTCTCGATCTGTCATTATTTTCCATTCTAAATAAGACGGATTTTTCCTAGAAAGCATCTTAAGTGGAGGAACACAGGGAAGATCAAAGAATACTGACCAAAGAATCAATTGAATTCACAGTAGAATTTTTAATATTCATAGGCAAGCAGCAAATCAGATCAACATGAAAGATTTTTAATGTTGTTAAATAACTATCTGTATGGACGTAAATCGTATGCTTATTATTAAAGATACGCAATATATATAATTAAAATTCAAAATGTGTTCATATAGTTCTTAAGAAATGTAATATAATACTCAATATATGATATATGTAATTATGTAGTACCCAGTCATGCATTAATAGCATGAATTTTCTCACATTTTGTAATAAACCTTTTTTTTTTTTTTTTTTTTTTTTATTAATTATTGTCCTAAAAAAAGTATGATATACATTTACTAACTTCAGAAACTTTATTAATTAGTATTTTCACATAAATTTTTCTTAAGCGTCATTAAATTTATAGTAATCAAAGTGTTATTATTAAAATTTCGATTATACGTCTTTTCGATTATACGTCCTTTTACGTCAGTCCCTTGAAAGACGCATAAACGGTAATTTACTGTATAAGAGGAATGTGATGAGTTTGTATCATCCTAAAAGATTTTGTTCTCCTTTGAATGCTTATTAATTCATTTGTCGAACGAATAATTAGAATAACTTTGAATTTTAGTGACTTCTACAGTCGACAGAAAAATTATTGAAGCACCTATCCACATTTTTCATATATTTATTTTTAGGTTGATCGCTAATTTTTATCCTCAGCTTACATTTTTATAAACATTATAAGACTAAAATCGTGACTAGATCAATATTGACTTAACAAAACAGCATTAGGTGCCCATCTTTTAAGTATGAATTATTGCTAGTTCTTCAATAATTTTCCTGCCGACTTTAAAAATGTGTACCTTCTGCGCTATCTTTGAATAAGTATTTGGGCACTTTCGAATTTGGACTCTTTGTAAAATATCTAGAAAAGTTTTTTAGGAATTATCTTGAAACTTTGGTGGTATAAAGGACATGTTTATATCTCATATATTTCAGCAAAAGTTGTTTCCTGAAGAGGAAAAAAGGGCCAGTAAAAAATCAAAATCAAAATGTTTTGGATCACCCTGTAAAAAGTAATGCTTTAAATGTGTTTTAGCTATAGCCTGTGATTATCAGATTTTTTTTTTTTTTTTTTTTTTTTAATCATCTGTATAAATTTTCATGAGGCAGCCACATATATTCACGGAGATAGGGTAGGTGCTCCAGTGATTGACATCTATCCAAAAATAATTAATAAATAAAAAAATAATAAAATCATATATTTTACATATAGGAATTTTAACATTTTATGTCAAATACTGGAGCATAGGGTGCTAATAACTGGTAAAATGAATAACTAGCAGTGTCAAACACTGGAACATAGGGTGCCAATTACTGATAAAATGAAACACTGGCAGTGTCAATTACTGGAACATTGAGTGGGTGTCAAATAAAACTTCATTAAAAAAAATATTTGTTATCAAATGTCTACATTTTAACATATATATGGTTCTGAATGTCTTTCATACCATATGTACTAATTTAAGATTTCTAAAAATATTTTCTGATGAATGGAACATTAAAAACATCAGAGACTGCTCTAAAAGTGTCAATCACTGGTGCACTTACCTATAATAAAAAAAAAAGAAAGAAAAAACCACTTTTTTAATTATAACACGTAGAGTATCAGACCCAATGCAAAGCCATTTTTAGGAAATTTGGCACACTGCATCAGACACAAAACACTGTAATCAGAATGCAATTTCAATGGCTGCCCAAATTTGGCATATTCCATAAGATACGAATAAGATGGAACATAATGAATTAGTATAATCTTAAAATGTTTTATTTACACTTTAATTAATTTGAAAAAAGAATAGTTGAAACAATTCTGAAACTTAAAAACTTGCAAAAATTATTACAGTCTATGTAATATGTACAAAAAAAAATTAATAAAAAAAAATTAAAAATTTAAACTCCGTCTTCGTCTTCTTCTTTTATTATTATTATTATTATTATGCTTAAAAGTAAATTCTGAAAGATTAAAGTTTCTTCAAATCTATACAATACTTTCTGTTACATTACAGACAGCATATTAATATTAAATTTTAAAACTAGCTTAAAAAGTAAGATGAAATATATTAACGAAAAAAAATATCGTTAAAAAATTTGAATTTTAATTTATATAATAATTTAATTTAAAAACCAATGATGTGTGTTAAGACTTTCCCGCAAAATTTTACACATAAAACCATATAATGACAGTGATTATTAAATTAACGTTTGATGCTATATTAAGTGACGGCTCATTGGCATTTCAAACTAATGTACCATGTACACTCAACGCTAACTAAAACATCAAAAATAAAATCTCGATACTTTTAAGTCAAGAAACAAAATTTAATCTGCCAATATATACACATAGTTCAAACTAAACCTCATATAACAAGCTATCATTTCTTAAATCGAGCGTCAAATTTTTCGATCGCTGTAATACTTTGAAAAACCCCCATCGGCGAAAAAATAACCTATCAAATCTAAATTTTAATTACCCAGTCTAAACGTTTGGCAATACGCCATAGATCAACTTCATGATTTAAGAAAGCTTTTGGGGGTATAAAAAAAAAAGTCATATTAAATTCCGCAGAAAGAAGGAAAAAAAAAAGTCTAATCAATCAAGCAGTAGTGTTATTACAGGCATAAACCTCTAATGTTATGACTTGAAGTATCATAAGATTTTTTTCTTAACTTGAAATGTAGTGTACAGGCTGCATCATGAATTTTCTCTTTAGATGATGCTAATAAAGTTCAATAGTTGGGGCTTATTTAATCTATATTGGTGTGTGCATAATGGATTAAGATGTATTAAAGATTGTTAGCGTGTGGAAACGTCCATTTTTGAAAAAAGGAGGAGGATGGAAATAAAAAAGTTATGGGTAAAAGGGAAGAGGTTAACGTGAATAGTTTTATATTAAAGAAAAAATAAGATTTTCTTTTGATAAAGCGTAATTAAATTTGCGCCCGTAGTGGTTTTATGTTGCATATTTTCAGCGTGAATTAATATGATTTTTTGGAAGTAGTTTTAGTTTAAATATTTTAGAATTTAAATTATACAATTCTAAGATTTCATTAAATTTTAATTAAATTTTGAATGACATTACTAAGTATATGAAATATTAACAAGAATATCAGCAATATTGCTCTTAAATTGGAACTTTTATATTTTAGAAAGTTTTAATAAATGTTTAATTAGCACTAGATAAATTTGTAATTTTTTTTTCTTCATAAGTTTATTTAATGTAATTTTAAGTTGGTTGGAAGCAGGAATTTCATATGATGAATGTAGAGACAGATGTAAATATTTTTATCATTGATTAAGAGAAATTCTGCTATAAAATTTCAGAGTTAAATTTATTCCAGTATTCAATGAATATAGATAGTCATAGGATTTCATAGGGTTACTATATACTGTTAAAAATGTCAACAGAAAACTACTGGTAATCATTTATCTTAAATCTGAGTAATTAAATTAATAGTAGTCATTAAAATGTATATATATATATATATATATATATATATACATTTTAATGACTACTATTAATTTAATTACTTATTGACGAAAATATATTTGTGACTTAGAGAATACTTTTTCTAAAGTAGAAACCTTTATTTTAAATATTTATTGAGAACTTAAAGAATAAAAATAGATAAAAATACAGAATACAGAATGAGAATCTCGATTACTTAATTTAAACTAAAAATTATTGTAAATTTACGGAAACTTTGGATAATTATTACAGTAAACTTACAGAAATATTTTACAGTGTACTTTTTAAAAATATCCTTTGTTTAAATTATTTACTACAAAAAAAAAAAAAAAAAAAAAAAAAAAAAAAAATCATTAAGTTCTATTCACAATACAATCGAACCTCGTAAATGTGAATTTCAAGGGGGATACAAAATTTGTTCATGTTATCAGTAGTTCATGATATCAGTAAATAATCTTCATATAACTAGAACAATATTTATTTTCACGGAGATTGGGGAAACAGTTCATGTTAAAAGTAATTCACGTTAACGAGGTCCAAATGTATAACACAAATTTGTTTTAACATTAAATAGCATTAGAATGTAAACCTGTTTTTAAAATATTTTTAACAATATTGACCCATAGAAGCGTTAGATAATCATGCTTCAGAATTTTTATAATAATATTATTAACTAGAATTAGATAGTACTGTAGCATTAATCCATAATAAAAGGCATACTTTAGACTTAATAAAAATATAATTGAAATTATTTCTGCATACCAATTCAATTCGAAATAAAGAAAAAACTTTGTTTGAAAAAAATCACGAATTATTATATTATTAAAATTTTTGTAAATAATTGTAATTTTTTAAACGTTATATTTAGAAATATATTCGAAACTCAATTTCATTCTAAATTTCCGCAGTTGGGTTTTATTTAAAATAATTTGGGGGGTGTCTAACGGATTGAAAATTATTAAAGCCGTTTTCTCAAGGTTCCTTTCACTATAGATGGTCAGGACAGAAGCTAAAGTTTTATGCAGTGAGTGAATATGTTTATTATAAAAAATAAACCAAGATAAATTCTGCTTAATAAGTTCGTAGCCAAATTTTCTTTAATAATAAATGCTTATGATGTATGAATGATGATAATTCTACAATTTTTCGAAAAATATCGTTAGTTTAAACTATTCACTATCTGAAAAATGTTGTCAAGAGGTTCTAGTCTCAATATTAAAGAGTTTTTTTTAACATTTAATAATATTGCAAGGTAAAACTGACACTGTATCTGGCATTGGCAGTATTATTCAGCAATATTACTGCTAAGATAAATATTTATTTAAAAAAAAAAAAATTGTACAGTCATTAGCATTATTGTAGACATAATCAAAAATATAAAACAAGTTTTACAGGTAATATTAAAAATACAGAAATACCACAAATGACCGATCAATCAGATTTTATTATGCAAATGCAGTTGCATTATCCTGTTTATTATTATTATTACTATTTTAAATATGAAACATAAAAAAAAAAAAAAAAGTTATGAGATTTTATAACTGGTATTAGAATGTTATCATTACTAATTGAATGATGATAATTATACAATCTTCCAAAAAATATCGTTAGTTTAAACTAATATTCACTATCTGAAAAATATTGTCAAGAGGTTCTAGTCTCAATATTAAACAATTTGTTTTAACATTTAATAATACTGCAAGGTAAAACTACGATGCTGTAATATATCTGGCATTGGCAGTATTATTAAGCAATATCACCGCTAAAATCAATATTTATAAAAAAAAAAAAAAAAAAAAAGAAAAAATAAATTAAAAATATTTGTACAGTCATTAGCATTATTGTAGACATAATCATAAATATAAGTCAAATTTTACAGTTAGTATTAAAAGTACAGAAATACCACAAATGACCGATCAATCAGATTTTATTATGCAAATGCAGTTGCATAATCCTGTTTATTATTATTATTATTATTTTAAATATGAAACAATAAAAAAAAAAAAAAATGATATTTTATAACTGGTATTAGAACGTTATCATTACTAATTGAATGATGATAATTATACAATTTTCCAAAAAATATCGTTAGTTTAAACTATTCACTATCTGAAAAATATTGTCAAGAGGTTCTAGTCTCAATACTAAACAGTTTGTCTTAACATTAAATAATATCGCAAGGTAAAACTGATACTGTAATATATCTGGCATTGGCAGTATTATTAAGCAATATTACCGCTAAGATATATATATATATATATATCTGTACACTCATTAGCATTATTGTAGACATAATCGAAAATATAAGACAAATTTTAAAAGTATTAAAAATATAGTACCATAAATGACCGACCAATCAGATTTTATTACGCAGTTGAAGTTGCAGTATCCTGTTTATTTTTATTTTAAATATGAAACATTAAAAATATTTTTACGATATTTTATGACTGTTATTAGAATGTTGCCATTACTAATTGAATACATTTCAAAGTAAAAAATATTTTTTATTTTTATTTTTATTATTATTATTATTATTATTATTATTATTTTTTTTTTTTTTTTTTTTGTGTGTGTGTTAATTGGTGTGGCATTACTGTATTGGTCAAAAATATACTTTCGCTTTACTTTAAAATATAAAATTATTTTAACTGTGTACAGAGACTCTCAAAAGTATTAGGATATATTAGAGTTATATGAGGTATATTTCTTTAAAGGGGGTACCTTTACACTGCACAAGAACTAACACTGTTCGGCATGAAAATTGCCCCCAACACCATTTTAGCAAATTCTTATGTAAAATGACCTCCTGAATCCGAATAGGACGTCCATTTTGCCCTATCACCCACCATATTTTAGAGACAGCCCACTATTTTTATCACTTTTCGGTTATTTTATTGCTATAAATTTGATTTGTAGGAGGGGGGGGGGTGTATTTTAACTGTTAAATATCTTATGAGGGGCTACAGAGTTGAAAAATTCTAAAACATCAACATTTGAGGCAAGGGGTAAAATTTAGGAGGGGGATTTGCCACTGAAATTATGTATTACATTTCTTATATTTTTTAAATCTATTATTAATGTTATTCATTAAACATTATATTTTTTTTGTTTTTAAGTGTTAAATTAATTCTTTTTCGTTCTCCAAATCAGATTCATGGCCATAAAATTACCGAAGATTGATAAAAATTGGGAAAGGGGTGGTGTCCCGAGAAAACGGTGGGTGACTGGGCAAAATGGGAGTCATATTCGGATTCAGGAGGTCATTTTACATAATAATAA
This sequence comes from Salticus scenicus, assembly GCA_963930645.1. Lineage (NCBI taxonomy): Eukaryota > Metazoa > Arthropoda > Arachnida > Araneae > Salticidae > Salticus > Salticus scenicus. Next base: position 70,357,439 of record OZ005658.1, read on the forward strand.
GCAAAAATGGTATCAGGGGTCGAAACTTTTTTTTTTTTTTTTTTTTTTTTTTTTGTAGCGCAGTGTTTCAAAAACTATCCAGCAAAATTTTCTTTTGTCATTTTAATTGTAGTGCAATTTCCCGCGTATATACAATTTTTTTTAAGTTCATGTGATGCCACATTTGCATGTAATCGACCCACAAGGCTTATATTGGTTTTTTTTTTTTTTAAAGTACAATCATTTTAAAAACTGAAAATAGATATATAACATCTTTCTTAACATCTGTTAAAAGCTGCACGTTTTAAAAGTAGTTATTTTTAAAGTTATCGTAAATAAAATTACAATAATTTTTTGTTCATATTTCCAAAGTTCATTGGTACCTGATCTTGCAAAAATAACGATACTTCTTCTTATAGAATGCATAAAAAATTAAATATCGCAATACATTTTTTTGATTCAGTTAAAACTTTCATTAAATCTATATAGCTAGAGCTTTACTTACCTAAAAAATAATATATAACAAAATATAATCAGTTTCTAGCTGCTAATGTTTAGTTGATTATACATTATTGGCTATTGGAACATGCATTAAAATGATTAAATGAATATATTATCCTAAACGTTAAATTACCTTGTATACATATTTATTAAAGATTATTTACTTGTCGCGATATGCGAAGGGCTGAATTTAACACTTTAAAAAATAAACCAGGCAAAAAGTAACTAATGAATTATTGATGACCGAAAAAAAAAATTGATTTGCAGATTAGGTTATGTATAGCACCAAATATGCCACTTAGGAAACAAATTAATCTTTCAGAGTTGTTGATATAAAAAAAAATATTTTCACATCCCTCGTTGGAATTCGTAATCGAAATATATATCGACTCATGAATAATATCGTAATAAGTCATAAAAGTATCGATGAAGAAAATTATAGACGATACAAAGTGAATATTAATATTAAACATACTTTAGAGATATTTATGAATTAATTATACAGTAATTATTGACCATATTAGACTGATTGAAAGCGGAACATCTTGTTATGAATCCAGACTGAAAGTGGTTGTTAAAAAGAAATAAAACATTGACAGACTTACTTATAAGAAATATAAATTAAATCTTTAATTTGTATGGAAAAAATCTTATATTAATTTGCAGACAGATTCTAAATTTTTTTTGTGTCATTTATTGTTAATACGATTTATACATTTTTACAAATTTTTTAATTAGGCTATCCGTTATGTCATCGGCATTCATATTAAGAAAAAGTCTTTATTTAGTGATTATTATTTAATATTTTTGATAACTGCAAAATTTTTATTTTTTATTTATTATTATTTTTTTACTTTTAATACTTTGTACAATTTCATTTTATGATTGAATTAATCGAATATTATTTATTGTTTAATAATTGTGAATACTTCCCCCCCCCCCCCCAAAAAAAAAAAAAAAAAAAAAAAAAAAAAAAACAGCATGAAAATTATATCAATTAAAATTTAATATTAATTTATAGTTTTTATTTATCTATTTATTATTATTATTATTATTATTATTACTGTTGTTGTTATTTTGTATTCTTTAAACATTTAATACTTAAAAACTTTCTTGTGTTATATGCAATTTTTTTGTATTTTAAAATAAATATTTTTTTAATTTTTAATAAAATTTTAAAGAACAAGATAATAGATATGACATAATCTTAACCATAATTATTTAATAGGGGACAGATAAAATGTCTTAAACTATCAACATATAGTTATTAATTCATAATTTATAAACAGTAATTTTTATTTAAGCTATTTTATAGATAATTTAAAAATTTCAAAAAATAAAACGAAATTAAAAATTAACGCAATCAAAAAAATCGAAATTTAATTTATTTAATTTATTGTTTAGCACTCAATGATAACTTTGCAGATGTTAAACCAATTAGGTATTAATTACCAATTTTTAATTTAGATTCGCATTTATTACAGTATATATATCATTAACATTTAGTATAATTTGTACAATAAAGAAAAAAAAAATATTATTGTCAGCAGTTTTATATACAAATAAATTCATCATGAATTCTATTATTGAATATTTGGTATCTTAAAAATTAATGAAAAATGCATTCCAAAACAGAATACAAGGACAGAATATATTGACTTTAAAGAATTAACGAATAATGTTTAAAGAGATGGATTGTATTTTATAAGATCTTAAATTGTAGATCTAAGGGATTTATATGCATAAGTGTGTATGTATAAATGTTCACTACCCAAAGTAAGTCGAAGTTATGGCGCAAAGCTTTTAGTACAGAAAACAAGGTATGACAAGAAACAACGCACCACGGACACAATTCTGAATGCCAAAACGTTACGAATTAAATGTTTTGGTAAATTGAAAATTATGTATATGCTACATAATTATGTATTTAAATACTCTATTTTGTAATAATCTATATAATATTTCTCTAACGTGGACCAGTTACGCTTATATTTTGTAGAAACGATACGATAGTGACAATAAAATACGCGAGGATAAAAAATAATATACCGGTAATATTTAAGCACGGGGACTCAGTTCAGTGATATAATATAATAAAATAAAATAAAATGACGACATTTGTCTGATTAGATTATTTTATAGAAAAACTTTATTTTTTAAAGTTGCATCTTTACAATCTTTGCACGAGTCATTTTAAACCCAGCAATACTTTAAAGATATAAACAGAATATGAACTTTTTCACAAATTGACTGAAAAACGCAATCATAAAAAGTATGATCAAAATACTAAGTGTACTAAGTGATTGTAACAAAAAATTATGCCAAAATGAATAAATAATAAAAAAAAATAAAAGGATCTCATCAACATGGAGGCAAAATTTAAAAGTCGCCATAGGGGTCCTTTATTAAAGCTGCCTTGCCTGGGGAAATATGAAAACTGGGTCGTCAAACAGGAATTTTATTTTGAAACTTTTCTTTGAAGGATTTGGTTTAACTATCATTAGCGTTTCATCCCACGAGAACTAATAATAATTTGCCTTCTGGTGAATTAAAGTTTTAATTGAATGGTGAAATTGGTATAAGACTTATATAAGTTTCAAATCTTAAAGGTAAATAAATAAATAAAAAATAAATAAATAAACTGAGAAAATTCCACATGGGTCTGCTAGTGTTTAGTATCTTTTATTCAAAATTTATTCTTTTATTTTCTTTTACTTTTTATGTTTGAACAAAATTTAGCAATCATTTCTAATATATTTTAAATAACTATACCTAATTTTTTATTTAAATATCTTCCACCGAAAATATTCTTTGAAATTTAAAGAGCTGGATGGGAAAATAAATTTAATCTTGTAATTAAGGATAAATTTTCAAATAAAGTTTTTAACTGTTTATTTTAGTATACATTTTTAAGTATTTATTTGAATTTTAGTGAGTAAATATTTTCTTTTTTCGGTAAGAATTCCTTTTAATTTAAAGAGTTGAATGTTACAACGTGGGGATGATTTCAAATTATGGATTCTAGGTACGTTTTCAAGTAAAGCTTTTGAACCAAAAATAATTTTTCATATATTTTTAAAAGCTTCTTTTGAATACGGTAGTTAAATTTTATTTGGGGTAATTCTTTGTATTTAAAGAAAAAAAAAAGTTTTAAGAAAGAAAAATTTGAATTTCGTTATTTGGGAAAAATGTTCAAATAAAGCTTTGAAAAGAAAGATTTTTATTATTGTTATTGTTGTTTAATTTTATTTAATTTTTTCTTTTTTAATATTAAAATTCTGTATCTAAAAAAAAATTATATATCACTTCGTTGGTTATTCATATTTTAATATTTTCTTTTTTGTAAAGTATTCGTTAAAGAAAGATTGATTGTTTGGTAAGAAGCACTTAAACTTATTATTTAACGTAAAATACATAAATAAATACATACATATATATATATATATATTTATTTATAATCCTTTTGATAATAGAAGAAAAGAATGAGAACGAAGAATAGTTAGTCACACAAGTCACCAAAGAGACATACACACGCTAAACAATATATATATATAACAATGATCCATCAAGCGTAGAAAAGCCAAGCAACAGACACAAGACCACCGAAACCACAAGGACCAACAAGAAGGAAAAATTCCCTCCATGCAGAAGAAGCTCAGATAGGTGAAAAAAAATTCATCAGGTTATGAAAGACACATATCCAACGAAACCAAATTCATTAACCAACAGCCCGCAAAACAAACGAAACAACAAACCAACTCAACAAAATAACCAAACCAACTCAACAAAATCCCAACAGAAAAACTTAAACTGAAATGAAATTCATGAAATATATTTAAATAAAATATATTTTTTTAACCCTACATTATTAAAATATTTTTTTTTTTCTTTTAATTTTTTTCCTTTTACGAAGAATTTTTGGTATTTTCAGGAGATTTTTATTATGTCTATTGCATCCTAAACTAAAATGTACCACAGACTATTTTACGTACTCTACCAATATCACCTTATTTTTTTTTCTTATGAATGAACACGGTATGAACCGTCATACACCACCATCATATAGTCATATCCATAATTCATCAGTAATAAATTTTATTTCGATGGAGTTCTTATACGACTAATACTACTAAATTCGGCTAGAATAAAATTCAGTATGGAAAGGGAATTTTATGATGTCCTCTGCTGTCAACCCAGCTCGTCTCAAGAAGTTTTTCTATTAAATTCTATCTTGAGCGAATTTTTATAGCTTGATAGACTATCATAGAATGAATATATTTAATATTATATTTCATAGATAGATAAGATGAGAATAAAACTTCCAATATGGAATTTCATAGCAGTGCTGAATAATTATTAAATATCAAATAAGATTTTTGTTGAAAATAAATTTGAACTTTCCAAAAACTTTTGGAAAAAGTAGTTTTATTATTATATTTTATTGGTTGATTGGGTTTTACTTCGCAATAATGCTGCGCAATGGGCAATTGGCTACGGTCGGGACACACTCCTAGAGGTGGTCCGGAGACATGCCATCACAATTTTGATCCTACAAGGAGAAGATGGATCCCCCGCTTCGGTAACCCCCAGAGGTATAATTTTGATGGGAACTTGGAGGACATTGCGGCCACGACAGGTTTTACGTACACCAGCCACCATTAATGTACACGACGGTCTTTAGCCGGCTCTATAGTACCGAACCCGCAATCTTCCAATTACGAGCCCGGGGCTCTACCGACTGGGCTACCGCGGCGCTATATTTTATTGGATATAAAAATTTATAGAAGGATTTATTAGGTGGAAGTTGCATTAGGTCTAGTACAACTTCTTTTTAAAATGTCGTCATTTAAAATAAATTTTAAGAATTGTAGAAGTATTTTTCGGTAGCAACAGAATATTTAACGAAAAATATTTGTTGATTAATATTTTCGAAATAAGTTCCTTTTCATAATTCCTAGACGAAATTTAATCATAATTTTCAAATTTTGAAATAATCGAAATTTAGAATTATGTATGCAAAACTTTTATGTTTGATAATTATGTTCGTACATTTGTTAGTGAACTTGCATGGTTGAAATTTCTTACTTATATTGAAAAGCTATGTTTAAAGCAGTTGGCATTGGTAGACTATGCTCAGTTCCTCATCATATATTTGTTCTCATAAATTTTTACTGCTGGGAATACTGCTATATCCATGTTGAGAGAAATTAATTTAATCGATAGCTCGGCACGTTCACAAAATGAAATGCCTCACATTTTGGGCTACCCACCGTTCAATTCGATACAGTTACTTTATCCTAATTTCTTAAATAATTTTATTAGGATCAGTTTCGTATTTAAATTTTCAGGTAATTTCATACTACGTACTTCCAATACAATGAACCGTTTAATGCAAGTCTATGTGAAACATTGCGCTATTCTGCCATGTTAAGAACTTCTTAAGGGGTCATACGACCTTAGAACTTCAAAAAACATCGATTTAATTATAGCCTTTTTTTTGAGTACATTATTGTTAACTAAGCTTCATTGGGCATGCCTAATTGTTCTATAAGTTTATTACGTATTTTGGAATATAATTTAAATTCTATGGTGAATTATTTAATAATTTATGTGTTAATAATAAAAGTTTTTTTTTTTTTTTTTTTTTTTTTTTTTTTTTTTTTTTTCATATTGCACGCAGTATATCTCTGAAATTATTTAAAATTTTTTCTTGAAATTTTCGCAGATTATGCAACACATCATACCCTTCAAACTGAACTTAAATTTGTTCAAATTTAGGTTAAAAATATATTTTTTAAAAAAGTTTAAAGATCATTTATTTTTTAATAAAATCTGAAGTATCTCCTGTATGAAAAATAGGGGGAGATAGAAATTTAAGTTCAGTTCAAAGGATCTGATATGTTACATAATCTGTGAAAATTTCAAGAAAAAAATATTAAATAGTTTCAGAGATATACAGCGTGCAAGGTGAAAAAAACACAATTATTATTAACACGCAAATTATTAAATAATTCACCACAGAATTTAAATTATATTCCAAAATGCATAATAAACTTATTGGTAACAATTAGACATGCCCAATGAAGATCAGTTAACAATAATTTACTTTAAAAAAGACTATAATTAAATCGATGTTTTTTGAAGTTCTAGGGTCGTATGTTCCCTTAAATTTCAAATAACTTACGAAATTCTTAAAGATTACTATTCATGTTTAATGATGTTCAGGTCAGCATCATAACTTATATTTTAAAGCTGGTATTTACTGTATCTTTACAATAAATTACACATTTTTTACAGTAAAGATATTCCTTTTAAGGCACGTTAAAGCGAAAATTTGTCTTATTCTCCATGTTAATAATATCGTAAATTTTGAATAACTTACGAAATTTTCAAAATTAGATTGTTGCAAATCAATAAGATTCTTATCGTTGTCTCAAGCAATATTTTAAAACTCGTCCGATCTTTTTACGACCATTCATTTGTTCGTGAGATATCATGTACACAGACTAACACACTAACATACTGACACACTGACACGCTACTGACGGACATCATATTACAAAACTAAATTCAAAACTGGTGTACAATCAATATTAAAATTTCAAAACTTCTTCACACACCATAAAATTTAAGCCAGCACAAATGGTTTCGAAAGGACGAAGCCTTTCTCCTTCAGATGCAAAAAATACAAAGGTGTAAAAAAAATAAATAAATAACAATAATAATAATAATAATCTAAAAATCTTCTTCAGGTGCAAAATAAATAATAATAATAATAAATAAATAAATAAATAAATAAGATTAAAAATATAATAAAGTAAAATAAATATTATTCTTTCTCTCTCTCTTATTTTTTCAGTTTTTTGGTTGTATCCCTTTCTGATTGTCCTTGCTGGTTGCTTCCTATTGGTTAATTGTGTTGCTCCTCTCCCTCTGGTTTTTTGCCCTGCTTTTAGTTTTGCTTTTGCCTCCAAAGCAGTAGCACGTGCTTTTTGCACCCGAAGAAGAAGGGCTTCGTCCTTTCGAAACCGGTTGTGCTGGCTTAAATTTTATGGTGTGTGGAGAAGTTTTAAAATTTTAAATATGGACATCATACTAATTTTGTTATTTTCACATCCCTCACATCTCAAAATATGTTAAAAAAAAAAAATGAAAAAAAATCGAAGTCTCAATTTTCCTGAACACCTAAGTTCCCTACACATATAGTATAATGGGGAACTAAAAGGGAACTGAATAATATTAATGCATGTCGCTTTTGATACTCTATTTTCATATTACTAAACATAACATGAACACTCATATAATATTTATATAAAACTGTTTTATTCGATTAAATCTAACAAAATATTTTTAATTCCTAAATAGCTTCAATGCCATTGATAGTGAAATTCTAATAGAAAATTTATTTTCTGTAAAAAATATTTAAAACATTTTAACCTCATTTAATACAGCAATTATTTTTAATCTTTGGAACAAACTTTATTTATTTTATTTTTTTTTTTATATTCGATATTAAAAATTTCTTATTTTTCTGACCTGTTACTTTGTATGCCAAGTAAAAATTTTATATGTGTAATAAGTTTTTAACAAATAAATGACAAAAATATTACTATTCACTAACTTTAATCTCATTCCTCCTATCAGCAAACATGGTATCAAACGATATACCATATGACCTAACCAGTAATAAAATTTTGTTCGATTGAGTTACTATGCTGCCGGAACTATTAACGTCGTCTGGAATTTTGAATAATGTCCAGTACAGAAATAATTTATAACATACTCTGCTGTCAGAATTTTCTCTCTTCCTTGATTTTTTTTTTTTAATTAAATTCTCCATAACATGGTTTCTCAGTGTTGAAAGATTTAAACGGAGAAAGATTTCACGTTATTTGTAATTCATAGTGGATTAAGATAGATATAAAACTTACAAAATGGGCTTTAATTTAATTGGAGGTTCTCTGCACATCATAGATGATCAAACATTAAAAAGCCAAATATATTTTTGAAATTAATATACAGTAAAGCACCATTTATACGTCCTTCAAGGGACTGACCTAAAAGGACGTATAAAGGAAAAGACGTATAATCGAAATTTTAATAATAACACTATGATTACTACAAATTTAATGACACTTAAGTAAAATTTATTTGAAATTACTAATTAATAAAGTTTCTTAAATTAGTAATTGTACATTATACTTTTTTAAAGGCAATAATTAATAATAATAATAATAATAATAATAATAATAATAATAATAAGATTTACTATAAAAAGTGAGAAAAAATCATACTATTAATGCATGGCTGGGTATTAATTACATTATCTCATATATTGAGCAATATATTTTATTTTTTAAGAACTATATGAATATATTTTGAATACTAATTATATAAATTGCGTATCTTTAATAATAAGCATACGATTTATGTCCATACTGATAGTTATTTAATAGCATTAAAAATCTTTAATATTCGTCTCATTTGCTGCTTGTCTATGAGTATTAAAAATTCTGCTGTGAATTCAATTGATTCTTTGATCAGTATTCTTCAATTTTTCTTGCGTTCCTCCATTTAAGATGCTTTCTAGGAAAAATCCGTCTTATTTAGAATGAAAAATAATGACAGGTCGAGAAATTTTGCAAATTTTAGTAAAGTGGAAAAGACGTATAACCGATATTAGCCGCGTATAAACGAAGAATTTTTGCATTAAAATGAATAGGAATGAATCGGGACTTCACTAAAAGGACGTATAAATGTAAAAGACGTATAAACGAGAGACGTATAAACGGTGCTTTACTGTAATTCTAAACGCATATAATCACATTTATTTTAATTTTTTTATTCGATGCTTGAAAAACTCTTTATTTTCAAATCTTTTATTATTATTATTATTATAAGTGAGTATTTCATTTCAATAATTTACCATAAACCAAGAATTGGTAAAATACTTCCCAGATAATTATCGTATCGTTAATTCCTCATACCACTCATTATGTTACAAAACGACATATAACACCACCATGTAATCATATCCACCGCTATCAGAATTTCATATTTAAAAAATTTTAATTTAAAACTTTTGTCCAATGAATCCTTCAGTCTAAACTAGTTTAAGTTTGGATGATTGTATCATAAAATTTCATTCATAAAAAGACAAAGTAAATTCCCTATCAATATTTTTACTGAACTGGTAAGAAATGTCATTCCTTCAAGGGAGAATATTCACGCTACTTTGTTTTTTAAAACTGTCTAGTTTTATATATTGGTATTTACCGTATGTTTGGTAGTTTTATAAGATTGGAAAAGAAATTTCTAATGCGCATTTTATATAAAAACAATTCGTATGAATAAAGAATATGGTGATAATAAATCTAGTATTCTTACACTATAAATTACGAATATTTTTGATGTACTGGCAATTAAATTGATTTTTTTTAATTTTTTTTTTTTTTTTTCAAATGAAAATATCCAAGAATATATCCAAGAATATATCCAAGAAAATATCCAAGAAAATATCCAAGAATATCCATATAGAAATTTGTAATGTGCATTTTATAAAAACAAATCCTATAAATGAAGATTATTGTGATCATAAAAAAGGTATTGTTTGTGCCATAAATTCGAATGTTTATTGTACTGGCAATTAAAATGATTTTTCTTCAAATAAAAATGTTCATGACACTTTATTCTTTGAAAATTACTTATTTTTATGGATTTATATTTATAATATGTTTGGTAGTCCGTGTAAGATTGTAGCAGAAACTTGTAATGCACATTTTATAAAAACAATTCCTATAAATAAAGAATGTTGTAATAATAAGTCAAGTATTCTTACACTATAAACTACGAATATTTTTGATGTACTGGCAATTAAAATGATTTTTTCTTCCAAATGAAAATATTCATGCCACTTTGTGTTTTAAAAATTGCCTGTTTTTATAGATTCATATTTACGGTGTGTGTAGTAAAGAAATTTGTAATGTGCATTTTATAAAAACAAATCCTATAAATGAAGATTATGGTGATAATAAAAAATGTATGTTCGTACCATAAATTCGAATTTTTATTCTACTGGCAATTAAAATGATTTTCCTTCAGATAAAAATGTTCATGAAACTTTATTCTTTGAAAATTGCCTGCTTTTATGGATTTATATTTATAGTAGGTTTGGTAGTCCGTATAAGATTGTAGCAGAAACTTGTAATGCGCATTTTATAAAAACAATTCCTATAAATGAAGAATATTGTAATAATAAGTCAAGTATGACTTAAACCATTATAAATTACGTATCATCATTATTATTATTTATTTATTTATTTTGGAGGCATAAAAACGCTGCTATTGAAAGATATTTGTACATGGATAATTTTAATCGTTTTTAAATCAATCCTATAAAGTTTTTATATTTCTGCAACATATATAAAACAGACAACCTAAAGCAGCAACCTTTATGTGATTTCTCATTAAAACTAACTCACTAATCTTGAATATATATATATATATATATATATATATATATATATATATATATATATATATATATATTGGAACATTTCTATTTGTTTTGAAATAATTTAACAATAAATCTGACATCATATGAAAATGTTTTATGTTGTTTTACCTTGAGCAAAAGTCTTTTTATATCTCTTAAATAATAATGGGTGTGTTTTATAATAATTAAAATATCAAATTATGTTTGTTTATTTTTATGTAAATTTCCTTTAATTTTTCTGTCTAGACAATGACATCACCAAAAATACAATCTGCCTGTACAGCTACTCCTAGTTTACTGGGGTAAAGAAGATATATTAGGTCCGGCTTTAATTTGCTTACCATGAAAATTGAAATGATATTTTTAAATAAAATTTTTATTATGTGAGTTTAAAATTTGGCAAAATCGTCGATTTTTCTATTTTTATGAAGTACAATATCTACCAATTTGGAGTAGCGAAACAAAACGAAAATTCAAAACTCAAAATTAAATAAGAATAAATCATTAAAGGTTTACAAAAATAAATAAATAAGAAAATAAATAAATAAAATGAAAAAGCTTTAAATAAATATATATATATATATATATATATATATTATTGTGGGATTAATTTTTATGGACATTAATTGATCACTAATAAAACAATTTCTTTAGAATTATTATGGAAATATTTTTATGGCACTTTGACACTTTTTATATATCAGTGACTTAAAAAAAAAAAAAAAAAGAGGTCAAAATGAACCAAATTAATCAAACTTAAAAATGAGCTATTACTACGTACTTTTCTACAATTTTGATATTTTTGGCATTCTAAAATGCTTTCAGTCATAAAAAGTGAGGTAGAAAGAGACAGTTAGAGAGAGATGTGGCAATATGAAATTTTGATTAAAATATATTATACCATTAAAAATGTTTTCAATAACAATATAACAAAATTCATTTATAAGTTTTTTTTTTTTTTTTTTTTTTAACTAAGAGAACATTTTGAAAAAAAAAAAAAAAAAAGTGTAGTGACAAAATAAAGTTACTCAATTTCATTGCATAAAATTTAATATAGTGACAAAAATATTTCATTTCACATCCATTTTCAGTTTTAAAGCTTTACAGTATTATTTTAATTAAAAGTACTCATGAACCATTAAATATGGAAGTAACCATTACAGAACACGTTCTATCCCAACACAACCAAGATGCCTTCTGAAGACAACCGGTGGTCCGCTGATCATTAGTGGAGCGCGACAAAATGTTGGTGCCACAGAGAAATATTGACATTGTTTTTATTTTTTAATGTTTTATTAGTAATTACACTGATGTTGATTTTAACTTCAGAATTTTCTGAGTCCCTCACAATTGCAACATTAGGCCTCACATTTTTTTGAATGAAAAAGTATTAATGGAATAATATTTTAAAACAAAAAATTGAATTTTAAGTATGAGATATGTTGTTATCGTTTTAAATTTCTGATCTGATCTCTTTAAATTTCTGATAGTTAGGGGAGTTGTTCTAAATTTATCAGACTATTCGAATTCTTGGAAGGTTTTTAAAATACATCAAAAATATAATTTCCCATTATACTTTAATAATCTATCAATATGATATGATATAAATTACTGAATTTAGTAAATATAGTTTTATATATGAAAATAGCAAATTATCACTGCAGTTAAATCTTTCGTCTCAGTTTCTCATAATATGGATATAGAAGCAATAAAAATGTGTTAACTTGCTTTCCCAGTATTTGCATTATTACAACCTTAAAGCATCGTTTGTATATACAGTAAAGCACCGTTTAAAGGGACAGACTTAAAAGGATGTATAAATGAAAAGACGTATAATAGAAATTTTAATAATAACACTTTAATTACTAAGAATTTAATGTCATTTAAGCAAAATTTATATGAAAATACTAATTAATAAGGTTTCTTAAGTTAGTAAATGTATATTGTACTTTTTTAAGACAATAATTAATTAAAAATAAATAAAAAAAATAAAAAAATATTATAAAAAGTGAGGGAAATCATAGTATTAATGCATGACTGGGTACTAATTACATATATCATATATTAAGTATTATATTACATTTCTTAAGAACTAAATGAATACATTTTGAATATTAATTATATATATTGCATATATTTAATAATAAGCATACGATTTATATCCATACAGGCAGTAATTTAATAACATTAAAAATCTTTAACATACGTCTGATTTGCTGCTTGTTTATGAGTATCAAAAATTCTACCGTGGATTCAACTGATTCTTTGATCAGTATTCTTCGATCTTTCCTGTGTTCCCCCATTTAAGATGCTTTCTAGAAAAAATTCGCCTTATTTAGAATGGAAAATAGTGACAGGTCGAGAAATTTTGCGAATTTTAGTAAAGTGGACGTATAACCGATGTTAGCGGCTTATAAGCGAAGCATTTTTGCATTAAAATGAATAGGAATGAATCGGGACTTCACTAAAAGGACGTATAAATGTAAAAGACGTATAAACGAGAGACATATAAACGGTGCTTTACTGTATTACATTTAAATCTTAATAATTCTGTACATTTTCCTCATAATAAAAAAACGTTAAAGTATTTTATATTAAATAAATTTATTTCATATTTATAAAATGGAAATTCTCTGACTATTATTTTTGAAATACTTTTACAATTCTTAATCAATAATATTAGTGGTCGTGAGATTTTAAATTATGTAAATAGTGGTTCGTAGGACATTAATTTGTGAATTTGGTGGTCCATGAAGTCAAAAAGATTGGCGACCGCTACTCAAGGGGAATCAGAATCAACAGAACATCCAGTGGATCTAGTGTGAAAATCATGTACTATGTAGCACACTAGAAAAATATCATAGCGTTTCTTGATATACTAACTGAAAAAATGCTTGAAATCTCTAAAATGTGTTTCAAATATTTAGAAAAACGTTTACATATTTTATGTCGCGCAGTTTTTATGTTTCCTTAAAGAAATCTAATGAAAAGTTATACAACAGTTTAAAAAAATGTCAGTGCTTCGTCATGTACTTCTTGCTAAAATAGTTCTTGAAAACTCTAAAAAATGTCGGAAACATGCATATTTTACATGTCATACTTTCCTTACGGAATGTTATGGTATATGCTATGGAAGAGAAAAAGGGTAGGGGAGAGGTTCATGATATGATATTTCCCGAAATACAGCTTAAAGGTTTTAAATATATATATGTAAAAAAAAATATGATTTTTTTTTTTTAAAATTGAACTACCGTTTTGAAACTCAAAAAACTATTTTTAAAAAAAATCTAAATTAGTAAATAAATATAAAATTTATTACAGTGTCATGAATATTTAATAATAAAAATTATTGTAATTTTATATAAAAATTAATTTTTAATATCATAAAAAATAACAACCCTATAAAATAATGAAAAATTAGAATGCTTAATAGAACTCATCTTAAGAAAATAGTAATTGAAAGCTTTAGAAAAAGTAAAAGAACACAGAAATGTTGGTACAGTCGGTAACAAAAATGTACGAACACCAGCAAAAATTCCTATGTAAAAAAAGTACACTTCTTACAGTTTTTTTAAATACATTCTTGTCGAATCCTTAAAAGTACACTTCTTACGGTTTTTTTTTTAAATAAATCCTTGTTGAATACTAGATTCGACATTTATTTAACAAAACCGTAAGAAGTGCACTTTTTTTACATAGGAATTTTTGCTAGTGTTCGGACACTTTTGTTACCGACTGTAGTTATGTTGTCATTTAAAAACTGTTAACTTCATTGCTCTTTTTCATAACGATATTGAGTTAATATTACTTGAGTTAATATCATATATTTAACTGTAAGGAAAACTCAAAAATTTAAATTTGAAGACAACATCCACCACTGTGAAACATATATATATATATAGAAAAAATTAATTTCGTTATAAAATTTAGCAATCTGTAGATACGTGACAATACCAACAACATACATATAAAAGTGATTCTAATTCAATTAAAATGTTAGTACTTATTTTTTATAATTTACTTACAGTACTAATTAATAGATTAATCCATTTTAAATTACTTAGGCTAAAGTGAACATATAGGACCGTAACATATATTATATATATAGTATATATATATATATATATATATATATATTTATATAACGACGAAAGATGACGAAAATTTATCCACTCTCTTTATTTAGAATTCTTTCTTTTTAATTTTATATCAATATATAAACAATTTAATTCGAAGAAATTCTTTTATTTTGTGACACTGTACACATTTTACACACTTCTTTGACATCGTTGACAGATATTGAACAAGTGACAAATTTACTGACAGCATTTTTTTAGCGATGTCATTGATGATAATTCTTAGGGAAAAAAAAAAGAAGAAGAAGAAGATGCTGGATATAAAAGTGAAACACAAATTTATCGTTAGAATTAAAAATCTAAATTTACATGCACGTACTGAATTGCATCCAAATTGAAATGCATTGCATATATTACTTAATTAACATTACTTAAATCTACATATAATATACCAATATATTATTTAAATACATTAATATACTACTTAAATCTATAGATTATCAGTGGCAAACAATATAGACAGTAATGGCAAGTATTAATAATACTTATTTAATACTGAATGTAAAATATTAGGGGGACCGGAAAATAATGTCGTTCTGAATTAATAAAATGAAACCGGAAATTTTTGTTTAACAGTGTTTACATGGTACTTTACAAATAACCATCTTATAAGTTACCTAAGAATATCTTAAATTTTATCCAGGATAAATTTCCGATGCCAGTATTTTAATTCAAAACGACAGAACTTTCCGGTACACCTAATATAAATGAATTAAAGTTATAACAATTAGCGCAGTAAACTTTATGCACAGAGTCTTTTACAACATATGATATGACTAAGAATCTTTGATTAAAGGAGATTTTGATAACTATAAAACAATAATTGCGTTTGTTATTTCAATTTTTCATTATGATAATATCTTTAGTTTGAAGATAAACAAGTAATTTATATTATACGATACTTATTATTCGTATTATTCTTATAAATTTTCCCGTTTTTCTCGTTACACTGTAAGATAAGATTCTTTAATCCAAAGTCGATTAAAAAAAAAGTTTTCACAAATTATTCTTTCTATGATTTTCTTTATCTACACTGTTAAAAATTTGTGTTAGTTTAAACCAAAACTGAAGTAGCTGCAACAATCCGATGGTGTAACCTTTTACCATGATTTGGTAATTTTATGTTGAACCAAATATTAGTAAGTTTTAAATTAAAAAGAAAAAAAAAATCAGAAATCAACGGAGACGGGGATAGAACTGAAGACATTCTTGTCTCAAGCCAAATACGCTGCCATTGTGCGAAGCATTCATGCCTGTTTCGGTGATTTTGATAGAAGGGACTAAATTTTCTAGGGTCTTACCCTGGCCGACGTTTGAGTTGTTGTACAAAATTTGCACTTTATGTTATCGACCACAGTCTTTAATTTAACCTTGATTTGGTTTTTTCAGTAGGAATTGTACTGATTCATACTTGCCTTGTGAGCGTATGTATGGTAGTTTGTAGTTCCAAGTTTTGGTGCAACTGAAATTCAATCGCAAGAAGTAGAAAACTTAAATTGATGTTGAACCATATTGTGGTATTGCTTATGACTTTACTCCATATAGTGGTTCAAGTTTGAACTGAATTTTTAACAATGTACTTGTGTATACACTATAAAAAATAAGTCCTATTTTCTGTCAGAAATTCTCTGTAATTTGGGAAAATACGCGTAATTTACGAAAACATTACGTTGTCAAAAAATGTGTTCTCAAATTACATAGAATTTCTTGCAGTAAATAGGACATATTTTTTACAGTGTACACTGTAAAAAATGCAATTCTGCTGCCAGAAATTGTGTGTAATTACAGAAAAATACGTTTTGTCAACGTAATTTCCCCGTAATTTACGACTTCTTTCTCAAATTACAGAGAATTTCTGGTAGCAAAGTTGCATTTCTCTCTTTTTTTTTTTTTTTTTTTTTTTGTTAACAGTGATGTTTGCATACAACAATTCAGTTTTACGTAAAAATTGTTTAAAGACAGGGAACTTCAATAGTAATTGAGTAATTAATATTTCAACTTAAATTTAATTTATAATAAATATTGCAATGGATATAATTTCATTTCTTCATTCAAGTTTATCCTATTGACAATTTTTCAATGAACTTTTGCATTACGATAAAAACAAATTAATTCGGTTTATAACTACGCAAGGGGGAAAAAAAAAAAAATTACAATGTAAATTTTTTTAACCGTTCATTACACCATTTTTGAAGATTGTTATGATTAAATTTATAGTTTATTATCTTTAAAAAGTTCCTTGACCTATTTAGATGTTTTTACAACTTTGAATTAAGTAATTGAGAACTTTCTTATTTATCCACCTAAACACGCGGTATATTTCTTTATTGCTATAATAATAATAATAATAATAATAATAATAATAATAATAATAAAAGTTTTTTTTTTATTATTTTTTATTTTATTTTATTTTATTTTATTTTATTTTATTTTTTTTTTTTGTTTATGAGATATTGACAATTAAAAATAAAATTACGATATTGGAAAAAAAAAAAAAAAAAAAAAAAAAAAAAAGTTCTATATTAGTAGTATATAAATCCCTCATTTCTAACTTGAAGTTTTGAAATAAAAAAGAAATAAAATGATATATTTTAAATTATCATCATGAATTTATTATTGTAATCTATTATTACACTCTGATTTTATTATTAAAATGATTGTTACTTATTAAGTGTGTTAATTTAAAATTATTAATTTAAAATACAGTTATACATTTAAATATACACTCGACATAGATAAAATTATTTGAAATAAAAAGATTAGTAAATTTATTTACTCAGTTTTTGTTTTCCACTTTATATATAAAAAGTTAATCCTTTTTAGTCATAATATTGTTAATCTCATTTCCTAAAATATTTATTATGGATACTTAAAATGCAATTAACAAACTACAAATTATTATTATTATTATTATTATAATTCAGAATTTTCGAATTCATACATCTAAACTTGGAAACGAAAATTCTTTATGGCTATATTAATAATAATAATAATAATAATAATAATAATAAAAGGTTAAATGAAAATTAAATATTGATTATTAAACATAAAATTATGATATTGGAATACGTATATATATGTGTGTGTGTATGAGTGTAAATGTTTGTATGTATATTATACTATATTAAATTCTTCATTTCTACTTCAAAATTTTGAAATAAAAACGAATAAAAATTATACATTCGAGTAAACTAATATCATTTTATTATTACAATTCACTGATCCACTCTGATGATTTTATTATCATAAGGACTGTCAATTAAATGTGTTACTTTTAAAACCATTAACTAAAATACGATTTTATATTTAAAAGATATTGTTCATTGCGGATACAATTATTTACGATAAAAAGATTAGCAAATCCATTTACTCGACTTTAGCTTTTCATCACTTTCATTAAAAGTTACTCCTCTTTAATCATAATATTGTTAATCCATTCCCGAAAATATGTACAGTCGGTAACAAAAGTGTCCGAACACTAGCAAAAATTCCTATATAAAAAAAAGTACACTTCATACGGTTTTGTTAAATAAATCCTTGTCAAATCCTCTTCTGAGTCAGTCTAAGAACATGATTCGATAAGGATTTATTTAACACAATCGTATGAAGTGTACTATTTTACATAGGAATTTTTGCTAGTGTGCGGACACTTTTGTTACCCACTGTATTAGTGATATTTAAAATATAATTAATGCAGTGGAAATAACATAAGCTATGATAATAATAATAATAATAATGATAATAATAGTAACGAAAATTTTAAATGAAAAATAAATATTTATTATTAAAAATAAAATTACGATACTGAAAAAGTAACTTTTCCTGCTATATTAAATTCTTCATTTCTACTTCAAAATTTTGGAATAAAAACGAATAAAAATTATACATTCGAGTAAACTAATTTGATTTTATTATTACACTCTATTGATCCCCTCTGATTTAATTATCGTAAGGACTGTCAATTAAATGTGTTAATTTTAAAACCACTAACTAAAAATACGATTTTACATTTAAAAGATATTGTTCATTGCAGATACAATTATTTGCGATGAAAAATTAGCAAATCCACTTACTCGATTTTAGCTTTTCACCACTTTCATTGAAAGTTACTCCTCTTTAATTATAATATTGTTAATCCATTCCCGAAAATATTTATTAATGATATTTAAAATGTAATTAATGCAGGGGAAATAACATAAGCTATGATAATAATAATAATAATAACGAAATTTTTAAATGAAAAATAAATATTTATTACTAAAAATAAAATTACGATACTGAAAAAGTAACCTTTCCTGCTATATTAAATTCTTTATTTTTACTTCAAACTTTTGAAATAAAAACGAATAAAAATGATACATTCGAGTAAACTAATTTGATTTTATTATTACAATCTATTGATCCACTCTGATTTTATTATCGTAAGGACTGTCAATTAAATGTGTTAATTTTAAAACCACTAACTTAAAATACGATTTTACATTTAAAAGATATTGTTCATTGAAGATACAATTATTTGCGATAAAAAGATTAGCAAATCCATTTACTCGATTTTAGCTTTTCACCACTTTCATTGAAAGTTACTTCTCTTTAATTATAATATTGTTAATCCATTCCCGAAAATATTTATTAATGATATTTAAAGTGTAATTAATGCAGGGGAAATAACATAAGCTAAATGGATTAACAAAACACTCCCGTCGATTTTATCTATTAAATATTTTCAATAGGGCTAGATAAATACGGAGCTTTGTTAATTAATTATGTCCTCTCCACTTTTACGCCAGATTCAATGGAGAATCCCCCTTCTAAAAGGGCATTGTTTTCTGCAATTAGTTGGTCTGGGGGAACATTGACAAATTGCAAAAAAGAAAGATACTGATCAACTGATGTTATAAAAATTGTCTTTACAAGGTTTTCTTCTATTTTTATGTTAGACAAAATAAAACCTATTAATTTCAATAAAGTATTAAGCTGATAATTTTAATTTAATTTTCCAATTTTTTAAACTAAATGATATGAATTTAATTGCAAACAAGAGAAATACTAATCAATTAATGCTACAAAAATTGCTCTTTCAAGGTTTTTCTTCTATTTTTATATTAAACAAAATAAAACTAATTAATTTCAATAAAATATTAAGTTGATAATTTTAATTTAATTTTTCAATTTTTTAAACTAAATGATATGAATTTAATTTTATTATTATTATTGCATTTCTAAAAATCTTTTTGTATTACTATTTAAAATGTAGTGCAGCCATAAGCTAAATAATTTAATTGAAATATAATAATAATAACAATAAAACACTCTTTGATTTTACCCATTAAGTATTTTCAATAGAGGTATTTTAATGCAAGACATTGTTAAGTATATCGTATCCGGATTGAATAAAGATTTAATAGAGATTTTCTCTAATATTAATATTTTTTTTTTTTTTTTTTTTTTTCTTCTGCCAGTAATTCGTTTCGAAATATCCCCAAATTATAAAAATGAAAAATGCTGATGAAGAATATTAAAAATTTTCTTTTATTGCTTATTCATATTGAACAAAATGAAAATTAGCAGATTTTCACTTTCAGTAAGAACAATATTTTTAATGAGAATTAAAAAATGCATTTTAAACATTGATTTTATATCAAATTAATTATGATCAAGTAATACTAGAAAACCAATAGTTAGATTTAAATTGAAAATATATAAATAATAATATTAAAGATGTTTAAAAATAATATTGCAGAGTAATAAGATTAACCTAACTAGTCCGCAAAAATTAAATTCATTTAAATCGAACACCTTTGCATTCTAATATAAAAATTTCAATAAAAGATTAAAACTTCCGCAATTTTTTTAATTTATTAATAGAGTATTATTATTATTATTTAATCAAAATTAATTCAACCTGTTTTACCAATATTAACTTGTATTTAAAAAAATTGCATTATAATACAAGCAATCTCATATTTTAATGCATCTCTGTTAAAAAAATGAAACTTTGCTGACAGAAATTCTCTGTAATTTGAGAAAAAAGTCATAAATTACGGAAAAATTACGTTGATAAAATGTATTTTTCTGTAATTACAGAGAATTTCTGGCTGCAAAGTTGCATTTTTTTTTAACAGTGACTGTATAAAAAATGAGTTTTTTTTTATACAGAAAAACAGTACTTTTTACAGAAAAAAGCTGTTTAAAAAAAGAATCAGTCCCCCCCCCTGTAATTCCCACACTCTCTGAAACTTAAATACCAAACATTACCAGCATTTTAAATTGAGAGTGACATGGCAAGATTCACATTTGAAAATCTTCAAGTACCAACAAACCACTCGAAAAAATAAATAAATAAAATAAATAAATAAAAAAATAAATAAATAAAATTTACAAGCACTCGTACCTACTTTGTTCGCTTGACGAAGGGTCATGTGTTCTTTCAACCCGAAACAATTGTTGCGAGTTTATTTCATTTGATGGTGTTTATTCGAAGTTTTGCACTTATTACTTTAAAACGCCGGCTGTGTGGTGCTTTCTTATACTGTTTACATTTTCACTGAAATTCTTTTATAATTTTAAACTTTTATAATTTTTACTTTTTTTTTTTTTTTTTTTTTTCAATAGTTTCTCTTTTATGTCTTTTGAGGGCCATATTTCTGGAAGAAACTAGTTTCTGTCTAAATGACATATTAAATCTTTTGTCCAAGAAAGTTAAAACACATTACAAAGTATTTATAAAAGAAAAAAAAATATATATACATATATAGTAAATTTTTTGCGTATGTATTAAAAAATAAAGAAAGAAAAAAGAAAAAACTGAATTGCGTCAGATGTTAAACATTTAGATTACTAAAAAATGTAACAGAATATATAATTAAAAAGTAATTAAAAAAAATGAACTAAGATAATAATTCTATAAAAACATTTTTAGGCCCAAGTGGCACGTGGCAGAACTCTAAAGAATTCAATACTTTACACACACGGTAAATAAGTAAATAATTAAAATTAAAATTAATTGATAAAATTAAATTAAATTCTTGCTTTAGCATTAACTTTCATAGAGCCTGTATGAAAAGAATATATTTTTTTTACTCATAAAACTATTTCAAACGGAAGAAAATCCCATAACATATTTTCTAAAACACATATTTGTAAAGCGTACTCACAGCCTAAATAACAAGTTTTAAACTTTCAACTCAGAGTATATTTTCATACCTTTTTCAAAACGATAACACTGTTTAAAATAAATAAGACAAGAAATAGATGCAAAAAATTCTTTTGCAGTTTTTGTTAAGTATTGTAAAATTTTAAGTATTAGAGAAAAAGTTTTCTTAAATTTACGATATGTTTTTCATTTGCCTTATACTTGTTTAAAATTAGAATTTTCTTTCGAACAAGCACTTCATATTAATTATACTATTTTTTCCTGATTCATTCTTTTAAGTAACCCGCCTCTAATAGTTTTCTTTTTCTTTTTTTACAGCACAGGAATTTATTTCATAACAAATAACCCCATTATAAATCAAATTAAATTGAGCTATTCTTAAAAAATAAAAATAAAATGGCTTTTTTTTTTTTTTTTTTTGTCTTATTTTTTTAGCAATATTCTAACACTGCTTTTATCTAATTAAAAATAAAGAACATAAATCATTTTCGTTGTTGACAATAACTGTATTGGTTTTATTAGCACATATTTAAATTAATTACATAATATTAATACATTTAAAACATTAAATGAACATTTTTCTAAATAATTAATAACCGTTTAACTAAAATTTTTCGATGAATTTTTATTATATTTTTTAATTAAACTATTAAAAATTAACATTAAATTAAACAATATTAAATAAAGTAAAGTCCACACATCTGATTTAAAAATAAAGTTTTTTATCGTATAAGAAAGTCAACAAATGACATTTATAAGTTGTATTATTCTGCTTATTAAATGTTATTTTAAAATACTTTTATATTTTGGTTTTCCCTCTTTTCTTTTCCTTTTTTTCCTTTTACTTACTTTCTTTCTTACTTTCTTTCTTTCTTTTTTTTTTTTTTTGAATAATTCTACATTTAAAAAACCCTTTCCAACACATATAACACAAATTATTAAAATAACAATAAAAAGAAAAAAATATTTTTTTTTTTTTTTTTTTTTTTTTTTTTTTTTTAACGAAATAATCGTACGTTTCCTATATTTAATCTTTAATTTAGAGTACTAAACAGGGTTCGTCATATTTTTAAAAACAAAATATAACCAATTTATAAAATATTTCTTAAATGAATTCTTATTTTTTGAAAATCCCATTATTTGAAAGATACCCCGCAAAATACTCTTGCATTCACCCCCCCCCCCCCCATCTTCTGAATTAAATAATAATAATAATTTGTTTCTGAAATTTCTTCTTGTATTTTTATATTTTATTTATTTTTATATATTTATTTATTTATAGCAAAATAATTTCTGATAATTATTAAAATTTTTGTATTTTACTTTAAAAAGAAACACTTTTTAATATAGGTAGATTTTGTTTTATTTGTTTACTTATTTATTTATTTATTTATTTAATTTACTTTTAAAAGAAAGAATGAAAGAAAACTAGTATTATATATATATATATATATATATATATATATATTCAACCGTAATAATTTTTTAAAAGTTTTATTTAAAACTTTTTCAATTTATTTAAAAGAAATATTTTTTCAAACTATTTTTTCAAGAATAATATTTTTTAATAATTTGATTTGAAACTTTTTGTAAAGACGTTTATGCGTAATTTCCAATTCTTTATCTTATAGAAGAGGGTTTTACGAAGCTAAAAAAAAAAAAAAAAAGATAATTTTAAACGATTTGGCCTACTTTTAATTATATTTATATTTTCCCTAACTTTAATTTTCCAAGTTTAGAAATTAAAGTAAACTTTCTAATGCCAGCATATTTTAACATAACTATCTCAAAAGTTCTCGTTTAATTGTGGAAAAAACTTTGTTAGAGAAAAATATAATTACATTTAAAAATAAAAAAAATTAAGATACTTACAATTTAAATGTTCTTCATTTCTATTTTAATTTTCATAAGACTCAATTGACATACTTTTAAACCAGTAACTCAAGGGTACAGGAAATTATTTTAAATGAGTTTTTAAAGGCAAAGAATCTAAAATAATTAAATAATACTTAACAATTACTATGACTAATATTTTAACCAATTTGAACGATAAAAACCTATTGCATTCAATTAAATTAATAGCGACACCTCAGTATAAGGAGGTTATTAAGTTTTAATAAAAAATAAAAAAATAAAAAATAATAATAATTACTTGTATTCGATTTTACTCATTATATATGACTTTCCATAAGTATTACACAAGAATTAAATGTCATAAAAATAAAATTAATAATAATAATAATAATAATAATAATACATTCAAAACGTATTCTTTAGGAATTAGTAACTTATTCCTTTACAATTTAAGAATATTATTTATCAAATAACAATAAGTAAAAGTTCTTTCTTTTTACGTATGAATAATAGCGTAATTTAAAGCAGACGAAAAAAAAAAAAAAAAAAAAAAAAAGCAATATAAATATTATTTTTCATTGCACTATTCATTTGAAAAACATTTTTTCACTTTATATATATATATATATATATATATATATATTTGTAATAATTTAACAGAATATTTATTTTTATGTATAATAAATAACAAAATCAAAAGCAGACGATCTGCATTTCCTACTAGCGGCTTTGGCGTAAAATATTAATAAAATATAAACATTTTGACCTTTTCACCTTTCCTCCTCCAAAATTAAAAAACTTTTTCGATACTGTCCGTCCGATACTGATTATTATTAATTTTCTTTTCTCTTTTTCTTAAAAAAAAAAAAAAAAAACGATTTCGATGAAATTCTGGCAAAAGCAGAATTTAGTATAGAGGACTATTAGGTTTATTTTTTATTTATTTATTTATTTTGTATTGAGCAGAGTTTTTGTATTGAGCTTAGTTTTTTTTTTTTTTTTTTTTTTCAAATTATAACATCGCTTTCAAATTATTCAATTATATTTTAGATTTCGATAAATGTTCAACTATTGTAAAACTGGTATCGTAAAAATCTGTAGACTAAGACTAATAGTCCTCCGTACTAAAAAGAATAACAATAATGATCTATTGAAAATGGTGTGTATTATATTTTCTTCTTAATATTAACCGATACTACCCCCCTCCCCCTTCCGCTCTCTTCCTTGGTTGCAAAATTTCCTATTAAGTTATATAGAAATTTAAGAAATGATGATTCTATTAAGTATATTTTAAAACACTTAATATAGTTATAAAAATTGATCGTTACGACTTAGACGGCTTAGAAAGAAAGACGTCTAGTGTCAATGTAGTGCATTCTAAATATTACTTAATTAAAATTTAAGTATTTTTGAAAAGTTACTTTTACTTTAACTTTAAAAATGTTGCAATAATTTCAAAATTTATTTATTTTTTAATATATATATATATATATATATATATATATATATATATATATATATATATATATATATATAATATTGTAAAATATTTTTTTGACATTGAACGTTTAGTTTCTAATAATAAAAATGCAAATTTTGATAGTTGCAATAAGCAATGAGTAATCGCTTCTTGGAGATTATCGCTTTATTGGAAAATTAATTAAATAATAAGAATAATAAATAAAATTATTTAATTAGTGAATAATAATTAAATATTTAAATTTGATAAAATACTATTTGATGATATTGCTGATTATTATTTCGATATTTGGAGACGTTAATAAGGGATTTCATCACCAGGATTGTGAGCGACTTAACAGATTGTGTAAACATTGATTGTGAGTGACTAAACTGCTTAGCATAAAATGCTATTTAAAGAAGTAGAGCATAAGAGTTATCTTTTAAAGTATATTTTACTCAAAATCCGTACGCAATATACACTATATAACTAGTATTACAAAACAAAACTTTTATTATGCAGCCCATGATGTCGTTGGTCTTAGTAATTGATTTTAACCATTACCAGACCCAAAGTGTTCATTGCAGCTTACTATTACTATTATTATTTAGCAGTCCGATATGCCATTTCATGATTTTGAATACATTCTATTAAAAAAGTAAAATTTTCACCTAAGCACCTTAATAAGCTATAATAATATTATATAAATTATTAAGATGCGCAGGTGAGATTTTCACTTGAATAAATTTTAAAACACCCTTAATAATAATGTAATATGAGCAATATTATATTATACGCTTTGGCATTGACTGTCTACTGTCTTGAATAAATATCTAATAAAAACAATAAATATTTTTATGTAAAAAATAACAATAAAAACTCACTTACCCATAACACTCGCCGTTTTCTTTTTTTCTTCCTCCGCTAGAATTGCGCTGACACCAAACTTGAGATAAGGCTGCGTTGGGCCATCCCCGTTGGAACATTTACCCCCCTGGGTTTTAGCAGAACCGTCCGATGAGCACCCACTGCAACCCGCACAACTACTGCACGCGCTGCAAGCTTGTACGGCTACGGGACGTGCCAAAAAAGCTGCCGCTGCTGGACCACCCCCTCGAAGAAGGTTTTCCATTAGAAAAGAACTACTGACCGCAGGGGGGCTAGGTGTGGTTGCGAGTCCTGTATTCGACACAGGCATCCTGAGGATTGGGGAATACACGGAAGTTTGAGTCAACAGGTTAGTGGGATACATCACACTTCTAAGTTTTAGGTGTTGTTTGAATCTGATGACATAGTCGTCAATTCTGCAATATGAAGTCGATGTTAAAAAATATATATAAGAGTAAATATATATGTATATATTTTTCTTTATGAAATGTTCGGTTTTTTCAGGAACTGTGTTGAGACATTATTTTCTGTATATATTTCTGATGTTTTCTGTATTATAATGGTAAAAACTACTTTGCATATTATTTTTGAAATTGTGCTAGAAATAGCATCTTCGTTTTCAATATTTCTTAATAATTTGTAGAATATATTTATAATTTAACTTCATTTATTTTTCCATTTTAAATATGCAACCAACATTCGTCTATTAGATATTTTTTCAAACTTGAATGATTAATATTATTCCTAGAGTTTTTCTTTCATCAGGATAATTCAAATAGAGTCAGATTTGGTGAAAGGACGTATAGCTAAATAAAGAAAAACTTTCTTGTGTTTAATTTTGACTGCAAAATCTCAGTTTTGTCGAATCGTATACACAAAAAAATTGTAAAATTGTAGATTCTTGATATTTTCGATTCACATATATTCCAATATCCATTTACACTGTGAGAATAAATTTGAATTTTGTTTATTTTGCATTGGCGAAAATATTTTATCTCCAACTGTTATTGGTTGTCAAGTTATGATTATTTAATCCTTGATAAAATATCGCACAAAATTTTCTAAGCTTTTTTCACATTCTGTTTGCCAGGACTTTAAAAATTTCCCTTTTCTGAAAACAAGTCTCTCTAAACTTTCAGAATTTGTAAAAAGTTTTTATCACCAGGAAAAAAAAAATCTGACAATTTGTTACGTTTAAAAAAAAAATCGGCAAGGTTAAGCTATCCAGTCTTTCAAAATCGTCTGCAATTCATTTAGTCCTGCGTTTGTTTACATTCCAGTTCGCCTTCGCAGAGAGTGAAAAATAACAATCTTCTCTGGAGATCGTCTGCTCCAAATCCTCACGCAGCACGTGTAAGAGGAGTGTTTTATCACAGAAAATCGTCTGCTTCTCCAATCGTTGCCGACGACCCGAACGATTAGGGTTAACCGCTGGGGGTCTCGTCAAAAGCTCCGCAGCCCCATGAATTATACAGAAATGACGGCGAAATGTTTCCCTAATGGGCCTGCCGACGGGGGCTGAGCTGTATTCACGAATAAAGTGGGAAGACCCAGACGATCGGCGGAACGCATGAATGTAAGACAGGCAACCCCCCCTTCTCTTCCATTCAACAGCCGCTTACTTCTCATTGGCTATGTGAAATGTCTGTCACGATACTTCTCCGCCCAATAATAATCACGTGGTGTAAGTCACGTGACATTTCACTCTCAAATCACCTGTTGAGACTAAGGAGAACCGAACAAAATGTTTTGTTTCGATTTTTGTTCGGAAGAGGAGGAATTTGGAGTTTTTTTTTAAGGTGGTAATTCCCTTAATTGTTACATCATAGAAACTTGATGGAGTAGTTGTTGAGGAAAAAGAGATTTGGATTGGTATAGAAGCTTGATCTTAGGTACGTGCTACAGGTTTGTTCTCAGTGGAAACTTTTTGCGAATTTATTTATTTATTGTTTTATTTTCCTTTCTTTTATTATTTTGTTTATTTATTTTTTTTTGTTTCATGTCAGTATTTTTTTTTCTAAAAGTATCATGAACCAAAAATAGCATTTTAAAATTTTTTATTAAGTAAGTTATTTATTTATTTATTTCTAATTATTAAGGGAAATAGTATTTTCCAAAACTAAGCTTCGTTGCTATAGGTGAAACAATACAGAACTTTGAAAGAAAAGTTAATGAGTAAATAAACTCTAAAATACATGACTAGTACAGTGTTGAGAACCGCACTATACTTACCAACATTTCTAATTTTTAAATCAAGTTTCACACCAGCACTTTTTGATAAAAATAGTTTATTTAAGTTTTCACAATTAAATAAAATGCAATTTATTGCAGAAAATTTCTGGTATGAAGTCTCTTGCCTAAATCGGAGACCTGGTAACTATTACCCCGCGACAAAAAGATAGGTACAAAGGGTTTTTTCTTTGATTTTTCATAAAATAACATTATCTAAATTGTGCTTATCATTTATTATTATCATAAAATAACACTATTCCCGGACTAATTTTTGTTTTAAGACTAATTTAGAAAAATTTTAAGACTAAAAATTTTCTAATTTAAGACTGCACACCGCGATAAAAAGATAGGAACAAAGGTTTTTTTTTTTTTTTTTTTTTTTTTTTAATTTTTGAATATGAATATTTTGAATATGATTGAAATATTTAATATGTTTTTGATATGATAATATTTTGTTATGATAATAAATGATCAGCACAATTTAGAAAACGTTATTTTATGAAAAATTTAAAAAAAAAAGAACCCTTTGTTCCTATCTTTTTGTCGCGGAGTGCAGTCTTAAATTAGAAAAATTTTAGTCTTAAAACTTTTCTAAATTAGTCTTAAAACAAAAATTAGTCCAGGAATAGTGTTATTTTATGATAATAATAGATGATTAGCACAATTTAGATAATGTTATTTTATGAAAAATCAAAGAAAAAACCCTTTGTGTCGCGGGGTGTATGTATACGATAATTATCGTACGGTTGGTAAAGCTGTCGCACTGAAATATACAGTAAAACACATTTTATGCGTCACTCGTTTATACGTTTTTTGCATATAATACGTCTTTTTAGTGAAGTCCCGATTCATTTCTATTCACTTCAATGAAAAATATTTCGTTTATACGCCGCTAAAAATCGATTGTACGTCTTTTGCACATTTCTAAACTTTACAAAATTTCCCAATCGGACATTATTTTTCCATTTTAAATAAGGTTTGTGGACTGTGATACTTTGGAATTATTTCCACCGAATGAATATGTCATTGGAAAAAAAAAAAAAAAATATCTGATGATAATTTAAGCTTTGATGATGTAACCATGTGAAAAGTTATTCAATCTTTCCTTAAACACGAAATGGATTGCATTGAAAAACTTCGAACTATTTTGTTTGTCAAGAGACAAGTGAAAAACATATAATAAGCTCAATTCAATTCACAATGCAGTTCTTTTAATACTCATAGAACATCAGGCGAGTATTATAGATTATAGATTTTTTAATATAATTAAAAAACTACCTGTATGTATATAAATCGAATAATACTTATTATTAAAGAAACGCAATATATATATATTTAATACTCTTTTTATTATTATTATTATTATTATATTTAAATATAAATTATATAGTAATAAGTTATTATATAGTAATAAGTTATTATATAGTAATAACATAGTAGTTATGTTCTTTTAAAAAAATTTATTAATTAGTATTTTCACACAAATTTTGCTTCAGTGCCATCAAATTTGTAGTAGTCAATGTATTAATTTCGACTATACGTCTTTTCATTTATATGTTGTTTTACACCAGTCCCTTGAAAGATATATCAACGGGGCTTTACTGTAGTTATTTATTATGTAGGCAGAAATGGATTGGGTTTGAAAAATTATTACCTGTAATAGTTAAAAATCGAATCTTTTTTCTCTTTCTTTTTTTTTTTTTAATATTGCACATCTTCAATTTTAACCAACTGTTTTATCACAGCGAGAATTTTTCTTAACTATCGTGTTTCGGAAACTCCCAAATCGAATTTCTGAGAGTTGTGGAATTTCCTGCATTTATGGAAAGATAAATAAATGAAAATATCTGAAAATATGTCAGAATTTAAGCAGTTGCGATTTAAGAACAGGTCTAATGTCTTCTTACATTGAACTCGCTTCGTCTAAGAGAGTGTAAAATACCAATCCTGGTCGATGACAGCCAAAGCTCATGTTGTTCTATGGGGAAGTTTATTTACAGAATACTGATTGCCTAATGTATTTTTTAAATGCTGTTTTAATATTCAGAAGATTCACAACCATTAAATTTGTTTCATTTTTTAAAAATTGACATTTTTATTTATTTATTTATTTATTTATTTTTTTTGTTAATTTATTTTTTTTTTTTTTATTTAAAAATGCAGAAAACTAAATATGTTCAACATTCGCTTTTTTAGCTGCAAAATTAAATACTGTTAATAACTTAAGGGGGTCTGGGACACCAAATTTTTGTTTTTACTATTATTTTCTGATGAATTGCTGTAATTATTTTTCCTGAAATTGGAGCTTTTTTGACGATGAAATTGAGCAAGAAAGAATCTTAAACATTTTTTTAATAAAAATTTAAAATTAAAATTTTTTGATAAATTTAAAATTTGTTATATCTCATGAACTAATGGTTCAATTTACAAACTTTTTTCACTCTCCAATTTATCTTCGGGATTTTTAATTAGGAGCAAAACTTTTTCGGTAATCCAAAACTTATGCATGAAATAAGTACTTTTTTCAAATTAAAATTAATATTTAAAAAATTTATTATTATAATCAGAAATCCTGAAGACAAATTGAAGATAAATCCTTTCTGTATATAAAGGTGAAAAAAGTTTGTAAATCGAACCATTAGTTCATGAGATATAACAAATTTTAAATTTATCAAAAATTTTAAAATTATATTTAAATTTTTTTTAAAGATTCTTTCTTGCTCAACTTCATCGTCAAAAAAGCATCAATTTCAGAAAAAATAATTTCAGCAATTCATCAATAAATAATAAAAACAAAAATTTGGTGTCTCGGACCCCTCTTAAAGAATTATTTTTGAGAAAACAAATACAAATTTAATTGCTGTGTATTTTCTGAATGTGAAAACTAATTTAATAATAATAATAATAATACATTGGTTAATGAGTAATTTCATAAATAAATGTACCCGTGTAACACCGCGGGGTTTGGCTATCGGCAAGCATAGGTACTGTGGCTTCTCTGCAATGCCACATCAAGGTTTTATGGTTAGACAAAATCACTACTTTTTAAGCCCATCAAGTACTCAGAATATTACCGAATCAATATAATTTAGATTTTTTTTTTTTAAATACACCTTCTTTATAAATGTTTAATGTCTAGAATAAGTTAGGAGTATTTTGTTATAAAATTAATTCCTGTTTTCAATTATGTTACCATCCTTAATTCACATGTTCTTCTGAAAACTTTAACAAATCAGAACATTATAAGATTCTAAATACATATTTTTTTAAATTCAAATTTAATACTAAACAGATATTTTCTCTTTTACATGAGTTGCAAAAATTAATGAGGAAATTTCATTGAAATTTACCGTAATTTCTGGTTAGATAACCCGCAGGTAAGATGTGTCATTTCTCCACCAGAAATTTTATTTAATAGAGAAATATATACTTTTTCGAAGGAAGAGCTCGTACAAATATAAATTTATTTATCAATGGAAATTTCTGGTGTAAAACTGGATTATATAACCTGCGGGGTATCTACCAGAAATTACGATAATTAACCATTTAATTTCTAGCATTTTTTACTATGGGTAACATGTTGTATGTTACCGAAATTTTGCGGTAAATAATTAAAGGTTAATTAAAATACATTTTACTATTAAATTTCAGCAAAAAAATCTAGAAGTAAACCTAGTTGCAGATTTTGTGTCATTCTTTTAAAATAACTTAGTTGATCTACCACGCACATGAGTTTTTTTTGTTTTTTTGTGTGTGTGTGTGTGTGTGTGTGATGTGTGTGTAATTTTGTGGTGTTTTCTTACTGATCATATCTGACCATGAATTATGATTTTATGTCTTACAGATTTGTCGTTTATGCATATATGTTTAAAAAATACATGGAAGATTTTTAATGACAAGAAAATTAAAATGTCAACGTTAAAAATTATTCTGTTAATATATAAAACTTTGTTATAAAAACTCTGTTAAATATATAAAGAATTATTAAATATAAACCATTGGCATTTTCATTAATTCAAAATAAATAAATAAATAGGAAAATAAGAAGCTCTTTAAATATATATATATTAGATTATATATATACATGTAATGTAAAATATATATAAAGTATCATGTAATAGTGTGAATCTATTTAATTTCGTAAATTCAAGAGAAAAAAAAAGAGAAAGAAAGAAAAAGAAAAGAAAAATCTATTGGCATCTTACATTTTTATTACATTCATTAAAACATAACATATGGAAAATCTTCAAAAAGTTTGATATAATATTTCGCTAATAATTAAGAATAAGAGAGCAAATAATACATCCAACAATGTAAAAAATTTCATGTAATACTGCACAACAATATTGAGGCAGCTTACCATGTAGAAAAATACCACAACCATGAAATAAATGTTACCAGTTGTACCGTAGTGTATCGTAACCGTAGCATAACGTGTAAGGTTACACAGTTACAGCTGGTAACATACCTCTGCCTAGTTGTGGTAAGTAGGCTGCCTCAATATTGTAGTGTAATATAGTAAAAAAAAATTACAGTGAAGGCTCGAAGCGTTAATAAACATTTCCTCACATTTTATTGTATTGTCACCAATATAAAAGAACAGACTTCTTTTTTTAAATAATATTAACGTACAAAATCCCATTAAAACTTCAACAAAGATTTCTTATTAACCTTCTAGCGGGCGCGCATGCTTATACGAACATGAAAGGTTTTCACATACACTACTGTAAAATATGTATTTTAAAGTATCTGAATATTTTAATTATACTATAACCATTTGAAGATTAATAAGAACATTCAGCTGGAACTTTTATTCATTAAAACAAAACTGAAAGAATGAAACTGAAAGCGCAAAATCAATATAAAAAAATCAAAGAAACATCGGAATTATAAGTTAATTAATTTAAAAAATATTTAAAATAATAATGTTTAAAACAAAAACATTAAACAATCGTTTTTAGCAGTGAAAAAAAAAAAATCAAATATAACAAAACGTTACATGATAGGTCGCGCGTATTTTTCATATACAAATAGCAAATATTCAGCTTCATATCATTGTCTCGAGGTTCAAAAGATAACTAAAAATAGATCAATATGTACTAATAGCCAAAGATAAGTGTTTCAAATGCTCTCTGACTTTAAGATATACAACGAGATTTACCACAAGTGTATCTCTCAGATACGCGCGCCCGTTGGAAGGTTAAACATAGTGGTGAAAATATAATAAAATGCACATGAAATTTTAGGAAAGCTGCTAACCCTGGTTATATCTATAGTACAAGAATTGTAGTATAGTCACCGCCGTTTTTTCAGGACACTTTCAGGGATGAGAAAATCCCACCTGTTTTGCCACCACTTTTTTCCTTGCAGAAATCTTTATTGTATTTTAAAGTAATATGGTGTGATCAAACAGGATAGAACTTGTTGCATAAAAATAGTGCATAAAAATAGCAAAAAATGTTCTTATTCTTGAAAGTATCCTGAAAAAAAGAGGGAGAATACGACTACGGCTATAGAGAAATGGTTCTCAAGTTTTTTTGAAATCTGGGTGAATTAAAAACACTATAGAGTGTTCCATAAGTACAGTGACAAACTTTAAGGGGAGATTGGGCGTATCATGAGGATTCAAAATTACATATGAATCCCTGACCACTAACGTCCTATTAACTCTTTAAGAACCAGGTGTTTTGTTTTGTTTTTAACAGTGTTGGGCGTGACTTTAAAATGTTTAATTTTTAACACACACCCCCCCCCCCCCCAAAAAAAAAAAAAAAAAAAAAAAAAAAGAAAGAAAATTACGTAAATGATTACGTAAATATATATATATATATATATATATATATACAGTCGAACCTCGTTAATGTGAACACGCTTAACGTGAATTATTTTTACCATGAACTGCTTCCACAATCCCCATCAAAATAAAGATTAGTTTAGTTATATGAAAATTAGTTACAGTTACTGATAGCATGAACTACTGATAACATGCACAATCTTTTTCTCCCCTTGAGATTCACGTTAACGAGATTCGACTGTACATAATAATACTGTTGTTTCTAATCGGTATATTTAAAGCACTGATTGCATTAATACAAATATTGTGTATGATTTTAGGAAATGTTGACTAGTAAAAGATTTTACAAGGTAGGCGGAGTTACAAATAATCAAAAAACTAGACTACACATAGTCAGTCGATTATACTCATAGATGAAAATTAGTGTTAGAAATACCAGAATGCATCGAATCCTTAAAGAATTAATATGATGTTTGCGGTCGTGGGTTGTTATATATTTCTCATTTCTTCAGATATACTCTACATCCAATTAAAATTTCTTCCTCTATGTAGGGACAAAATAGATAACAAATTTTAAGGGAGGGGTAGCGCGCAACAAAAGACTGAGAATTGCATTATCCGAATGTTATATATATATATATATATATTATTGTTCACACGCTAAGACCTATGTGTGTGCATAATTGACGGTTCGCGTACAATAACTTTTTGACTCCTTGTAACTCCGCCTACTTTGTAAATTTTAAAATCTTCTACGATCTGTCATTTGCACATAATTATACAAAATATTCGTGTTAATAAAATCAGTGCTTTAAATTCATCGATTAGAAACAGCAGTATTACATATAAATATATATATATGTTACCGTTAAAACGCGAAATCTGTTAATCTGCAGATTACCTAGCTAATCTGCAGATTAACTAAAATGACCCGTTAAAGTGCGGTATAAAGAGTTTTCCGCATTTTAACTAGGTAATCTGCAGATTAACGGTTTCAGTATCGTTAAAGTTCAAATGTTTGTTTCGAGCCTTAGTTTTTTATACATTCACTATGACGTCAAACAGCCATGTGATACATATACGCGAATGACCTTCAAACATAACTAAAACTTTTACCCCTTCACTTCCGCTACGCTATGATGATAAACCGATAAACGGCAAACGCAGAATGTGGAGGATGGAAGCCATAATTAGTTTTATTATTATGACTACACAAAAATTAAAGTAACAAGTAAGTTATAATTGTTTTAATTTTGATTTTATTTCTATCTTTTTTAATTCTGTCAATATAAGTTTGATAAGGGTCTGTATTTTATTAATGAAATTTAATCTTAATAAAAAGCTGTCTCTCGTGAAACTCCATTTTGAATTATGAATATTAGATTTACATTACAGTAATTATTTCCTTCCGAACTAAAACTATTAAACCATAACTTTTTAAAACTGATTTATTTTAAAATTAATTTAAATTACTATTACTTACTGAAGAAAAAGATGTATTAATTATTAACTTTGAAAAATATTATGGCATTTAATAAATATTTAATATGAAATTTTTGTAAATTTTTTAGCATTTTATTACATTTTTCTTTTTTTTTTTTTTTTTTTTTTTCTCTTTCAGTTCCAAGGTCCTGTACATATTTTATGTATCATAATTATATTTTTATTTATTTATTTTATTTCATTTTTTAATTTTGTTCGCTTTTTCAGATAATTTCGTTGTAGCTTATCACATAAAAAGTGTTAAGATATATGTATGCTGCAAAATATAGTTTAATAAAGCATTGAAAACTGTCATTTTAATTTTCATGCATTCTAAAAAATGCTAAAGCAGTTTTAATTATTTGAAGTACTTCTTAAATAATGCTTCTGATTTGTCTAATTTAATATTTCTAGTTATTTTTTATGTAATTTAATGTTTCTAGTATTTAAATAGTAATGGCAATATAAGTTGTTAATAATTTTTTTTTTTTTTTTTAATTGTTAAATATTTTTATTTTGAAAAGAAATCGTTACTGTATTACGATTCTAACATTCATTTATAAAATAGAATTTATTGAAAGCTATTAAAGCTATTATATTTCATATTAAAAATGCATAACATCTTCAAACTTATATTGACAGAATAAAAAAGATGAAATAAATAAAAAATATAACAAATATAACTTTTAAAGATATAAAAATTAAAACACATACAGATTAAAATTAGTAAAGAAAGAAATAAAAAAGAAAAGAAAACTATTTTTTTCCGAATGAAAAAAACAAATACAACACAGCGTGCTGTAAAATTACAACACCAGATATCCTATTTTCACTTTAACTAGTGCCTAGTAGGTAATGTGCAGATTATCTAGGTAATTCGCAGATTACCTAGGTAATTTGAGAAATAAAACAATTTTCCTCACTTTAACGAATCACCCTAGTTAATGTGCAGATTACCTAGCTAATCTGCAGATTAACTGATTTCTGCACTTTAGCGGTAACATATATATATATCTTTTATGTAACCATTTGCATGAAAACAAAAAATTTTGTTAAAAATTCAACATTCGAAAGCCACGCCCACATGTGTTAAAAAATAAATATAAACTGTTTTTAAAAGATTAAGATGAAACATATAACTTAACTTAAAAATTTTTTGTCTCATAAATAAAAGGTGTTTGCTTTTAATATATATAATTGAGACGGTTTGATGTTTGTGTACGTTAAAGATTAAGATGATATTTGCGAGTGCAGGTTTCTATGTAATTCCAGATCGTTGGTATGTACTCTATCTTAACCCTTTCAATACCACTGGGACATATATGTACCAAGCAATGCTGCCAGCTGCCAGATAGAAGGAATTTTTGTTATTCAAAACCACCGCTAAATTTTAATTGTAACGGTTGCCTAATCATTTCGAAAACAAAGTCTTCAACGCAATTAGACAGCTAGAGCTGCCAACCTAATCCGGCAAATTGTTAGTATCGCCCCTTTTTCTACACCACTTAATTTTTAAAGTAATTTTCTTCAAATATATTTGCGATGAATTAAGAAGAAAAAAAACTCTAAGAAATGACTGGTGTAGAAAAAGGGGCGGTACTAACAATTTGCCGGATTAGGTTGGCAGCTCTTCACAGTTGTTACGATTAAAATTTAGTGGTGGGTATTAAATAAACAATTCCCGCAATCTGGCAGCATTAGTCCCAAGGGCAGTTTAGAAAGGGTAGTGAAAAGGATTAAAGTTTGCCGCTCTACTTATGGGACAGACTATAATTTCTGAGAAATATGTTTTAACATTAAATTAAGTATTCGAAAGGCAAATTCTCATTCCGCTATCAATGCATCAATACATAAAAAAATTCTTCTCTCTCTCTCTCTCTCTCTTTTTTTTTTTTTTTTTTTTTTTTTGCATAATTTTGGTGAGAATTCACACATATATGACGTTGAAAATAACATTCATTATATTTCTGATAAGGCTACGGTTTTGCATTGTTATTAACACTTATCTTTTGTTAATTCTACAAAAGGATAGTTCAATATACCGCTTTCTTCTTCCTGTTTAAATCTATGCTGTGATGTAAATTATAACAAATAAAAAAAAAAAAATTAGTTTTCTCTATAAATGATTGATAAAAATTCTAAATAAATGAATTTATAAAATAAATTATACGGTCTTAATAAAAAAAAAAAAAAAAAAAAAAACATTTTTAATGTAATGAAATGACTGTTTTTACCTATTTAGCAACTTAACCCTTTTCCGGTCCTAACGCTCTAAAGCTCTAAACAGAGTACTTTAAGAAAATTCGTTTATTCCCATAATTTTTTGGTGTAGATAAATGAGGTGAAAATTGGAAAATCTTAAAAATCATCTCGTTTACGATTGGTTCAGAAACTTCAACTTCCGGTTGAATACGAAAACTTGTAAATCGCCTAAAGAAAGGGCGCAACTTTTCAGCAAAATTTGACGTGTTGCTTCTGCCATCTAGCGGAATTGTTATTTTCATATTTTTTAGAAGAAAATAACCATTCAAACTGTATATGAAATCTTCAACGATAGATGGCAGAAGCAGCGTGCCAAATTTTCTTCGAAAAGGTGCACCCTGACTTTAAATGCTTTTCAAGTTTTTGTGTTGAACCAGGAGTTGAAGTTAATGGTGAATACGACCGTAAGAAGAATAAATGTGATTGGGTTTGAGCAGTGTAACTTTAGGATACTCATCTTCAGCTCAGACGATCCCAGTTTGTACAGAGATACTTTGTTTTGTCATACGTAATTTCTTTTTCTATTAATAGCAAACAATTACAGGAAATTCTGCTGTTATTTATTTTTTTCTCTATTTTTACCACTACACTATTTACGTATTTTATTACAATGTTTTTATCAATTCGCTTTCTTGTTTGTTTGTTTGTCCAGTACTAATTTTGCAATTGATTTTTAACTAACTTCCCGACTAGCTAGACATTTAGAACTTTTAGAATAAACAGAAAATAAATAAATAAACAGAATAAAAACAGAATAAATAAATTAAATAAACAGAAAATTTGAAAACGTGGTGTATAAAAAGTTCTTTTTATCTTGTAATTATTTACAATATGGCTGTAAATGTTTCTTTTTTTAAAACGATTTTCAAAATAAAATGAGTTTTCTTAGGCTCTTATATTTGATAATCCTTTATAAACTAAAGGAAAGGAATTTTCTTTAAACCAGCAAACAAAACAATGAAAAATATGCGATATTTTACAACTTTATTTTTTCTTTGAAATCTTCTTATATTTAAAATCTATTTAATATAATTATTACATTCCCAACACGTATTTTCATAACACATTCCCCAAAAAGAGAAACAGAGTATTAGAAAAATCTAAAAAGGAAGAGATATGCCTAATTATTTTAGTTTTGTACGACTATCAACTCTCTTACGTAGATTCGAATCCATTTTACACACTTGTTTCGTTCAGTAAAGCACCGTTTATACGTCTCTCGTTTATACGTCTTTTACATTTATAAGCCCTTTTAGTGAAGTCCCGATTCATTCCTATTCATTTTAATGCAAAAATTCTTCGTTTATACTCCGCTAATATCGGTTATACGTCTTTTCCACTTTACTAAAATTCACAAAATTTCTCGACCTGTCAGTATTTTCCATTCTAAATAAGACGGATTTTTCCTAGAAAGTATCTTAAATGAAGGAACACAGGAAAGATCGAAGAATACTGATCAAAGAATCAGTTGAATCCACGGTAGAATTTTTTAATACTCATAGACAAGCAGCAAATCAGACAAATATTAAAGATTTTTAATGTTATTAAATAGCTATCTTTATGGACATAAATCGTATGCTTATTATTAAAAATACTCAATATATTAAAAATTTTAATATAGTTCTTAAGTAA
Organism: Salticus scenicus; assembly: GCA_963930645.1. NCBI lineage: Eukaryota > Metazoa > Arthropoda > Arachnida > Araneae > Salticidae > Salticus > Salticus scenicus. The sequence continues at coordinate 70,397,306 of OZ005658.1, forward strand.
TGTAACATAATACTCAATATATGAAGTATGTCATTAGTATCCAGTCATGCATCAATAGTATGATTTTTCTCAATTTTTATAATGAATCTTTTTTTTTTTTTTAATTAATTATTGTCTTTAAAAAAGTATAATATACATTTACTAACTTCAGAAATTTTACTAATTAGCATTTTCATATAAATTTTGCTTAAGTGTCGTTAAATTAGTAGTAATCAAAGTGTTATTATTAGAATTTCGATTATACGTCTTTTCATTTATACGTCCTTTTACGCCAGTCCCTTGAAAGACGTATAAACGGTGCTTTACTGTACTACCTCTTTTTTCGCTTTATATAAATACTGTAAATAATCATACAAGTGCATCCTTAATAAAATGAACGAAAAGATAAAGAAAATTCAGAACTTATTTCTATCTTTATATCCGTACCACCTCCGGTACAAAACCCATCGGAGCAAATAAAAGGCGGGAAAGCAGGGTCTTTATTATTGGAGCTCGTGTAGTGTTGGTATGGTTGATGTATTCGCATATTGGTTTTCGATAGGCGACTTGTTTTTTACGTTGCATGAAAGAGGTTTCCGTTTATTTCTTTAGGATGGGATATCGTAACAAAGTGGGCTGAAAATATTCTGATAAATATCCAGATATTGTCAGTGTCTTTAGTAATTGCCTATGAATAGTTTAGAATTTTTATTTAGATCGCAATATTTGTGGTAATAATTTAACTAACCGACAAATTTGCATTTTCTGTTCTTTATCTGCAGTAGTTGAAGTAAATAGTAAAAAATAGAAAGAAAAATAAGTGTCTATTTAAAAGAATAAAATGAAAAGAATAGAAGATCCATGATACAGTCGGTAACAAAAGTATTCAAACACTAGCAAAAATTCCTATATAAAAAAAGTAGAGTTAATACTGTTTTGTTAAATAAATCCTTGTCGAATCATGTTCTTATACTGACTAAGAACATGATTCGACAAGGATTTATTTAACAAAACAGTATTAATTCTACTTTTTTTACATAGGAATTTTTGCTACTGACTGTACAGATCTTCAAAGTAAAAGTGTGACATTTATTTTAATTTGTATTGATTAACATAGAAAACTTCTTCTTTTTTTTTGAGTGGGTAAAGATATTTTTCTCTCTAACCATAAATATAATTTACACATTTCTTATTTTGTCATGGGTGTAAGCTTGTTTGTACATCACTTTATGTTTACTAAACCTCGAGCAATGCTATAGCCATCACTTGCTTTCTCATTCCTCTCCCTTACCAACTCACTTTTTTTAAACCTATAAATACAGAGAATTAAACAAATTAAATGTATACTACACAATAAATAAACATAAACCTTTTTAATTTAGTAACTTTTCTTAAAATTAACCAGAAAATTTCAATGGAAAACCTTCAATGGAAAAATTTTTTTAAGTTCTTCAAATTCATGTTTTATATTTCTCAGCGCCTTTCTTTTTTAACACCTTTCACCAAATATCTTTTTCCTTATTTGCTCAATATTTTTTCATGCGATATTATTCTGAGTATTACAAAAGCAGGGCAATCATCAATTCTACATAGGATCAAAATTGTGATGGCATATGGCATGTCTCTGGACCATCCCAAAGGGGAGATGAATCCCAGACCGAAGCCAATTGCCCACTGTGTAGCTCTAATGCAAAATTAAACGAACTTAACTTCCAACTCATTCTCCTGCCATACTGTACAATCAGAAGTAATTTCCTCGTGTGACTAAAGTTACTGTTGAATATGATAGTAACTAAAACTCGTAAACACGTTTACAATTTTACTATCTCCTGCATCTGAACTTCTCTACACTATTAACTAATCTAGTTCCAGTGCTCATTAATTTGTCCAGTTTCTCACTATCCCTACTTAAACAGGGCTTAGTAGCCTAATTTCCAGAGTTTTGACCTCGTAATCGAAGGATGCGGATTCAAGAACCAGCCAAAGAGCAACTTGAGAGCCTCTATAGAGAACCTCTATAGAGAGAGACGACAAATGATGAAGAGAGGCATACTATTGTAACAATCGCAGCTATCGTAGATCACAAGTCGGATCGTACACTCCGCAGCAAAAGTATCCGAGCTCTAGCAGTAATCCTTGTCCAAAAAAAGTACACTTAATACTGCTTTGTTAAATAAATCCTTGTCGAATCATGTTCCTAAAGAGACTAAGAACATGACTCAACAAGGATTTATTTAACAAAACAGTATTAAGTGCACTTTTTTGATATCGGAATTATTGCTAGCGCTCGAATAATTTTTTTGCGGAGTGTACGATCCGACTTGTGATCTACGATAGCTGCGATTGTTACCTCCCGAAATTACGCTTGACCACAGTGCTTTTTTCAAATCAATCAGAAGCTGACTCGCTATTGATGCCTCTTTTCTTGTAGGCTCTCTAATCACAAATAGTGCACGTAAAATACACGTACAGTCGGCAGCAAAATTATTGAATCACACATGCACATTTTTCATACATATATATATTAGTTTGATTGCTAATTTTTATCGTAAACTTACTTTTTTATAAACAAAATAAGACTAAGATCATGACTCGACAAATATTTATTTAGCAAAACAGTATTAGGTGCACATCGACATCTTTTAAATAGGAATTATTACTAGCACTTCAATAATTTTGCTGCCGACTGTATAGCTGCAACATTCTCCATGTTCTGATGCAAAACAATGTTGATGATAAAAGGAGTAAAGATAAGGTTGAATGGATTTAATGTCACATAAGGACTGCATAGTCGGTTATCTGAAAGGAATGATATAAGAGGAGTTGGTATACGGCGTACCAGCATGCAGTGCGAATGAAGTTAACTGTTGACCGTTTAAGATAGCCGCCGATATAGCAACGCTATGACTGGAGCCATATTGAATCGACCAAAGCACTGGCTAGTGCCGAGTTATTTAATGGTTTTTGCGGTTACGATTTTGGCTTCGTGTTTTTTCCTGGCACGTCAACTCCTCTTATACCATTTCTGTAAGTGGGTTATTAGTAATGACTTGGAAGACACTTGTTAGCAGGGCTGCCAGATCTGGCGGATTATTTTTTCAACAGTCACCAATAATTTTGAATTGTATTTATGCCTAATCACTTCGAAGATTGATAGTCTATTATGTACAGTCGGTAACAAAAGTCTCCGAACACAAGCAAAAATTCCTATATAGAAAAAGTACACTTAATACAGTTTTGTTAAATAAATCCTTGTCGAATCCCGTTCTTAGTCAGTCTAAAAATAGGATTCGACAAAGATTTATTTAACAAAACTGTAATAAGTGTACATTTTTTAAGTAGGAATTTTTGCTAGTGTTCGGAGACTTTTGTTACCGACTGTATATAAATTATCACAAATCAAAATTATTGGTGATTATTGAATAAAAATCCACTAGATCTGGTAACACTGCTTGTCAGGGCAGTCTGAAGCACAGATTACCACGTAGGACACTGAACGCTTAGAGGCCTAAATAAATAAAGAAGGAATTTTAAAATCACAATTTATAAATTAAAAAATATTAATAACTGACGTTTAAAAAAAATCTTTATTTATGTAAGAAATTTTTGTATTGTTATTATTTTTACTTTCTTCTATATGTAATATAGAGAAAGTATTGGATTCGCGAAAATTTTCGAAGTCCACTTTTTGATGGATTTACATGTTTTGGGATGTGGAGAACACGAATTAATAGTTTTTAGAAAATGTCTGTCTGTCTGTCTGTATCATTTTTTTGTGGACGCTGTATCTCACGAACCAATGAATGAAATTTAACCAAACTTGGTATTTAGTTGCACCCTGACATAAACTGGTGCTGATTAGATTTTGGGATCAATCGCTCAATAGGTGGCGTTGTGATTGCATTTTATGCAAATTTTTAACATGGCAGCATAGGACAAAATTCCGTATAAATGGGCATAAAGAGAGTTATTTTACACTTGTGATTGTAAAATTAATATGAATTATTGACAATAGTAGTAGTTAGCTAGGAAAAAAATTTTGTGCATGTTGGGGCATCGGTTCCCCCCCTGGGGGGGAAGTACCCCCCCGGGGAAGTAAATTTTCAAGATGGGTATCTTTCGAAAGGTCTCGTTGATAATAGTAATAGTTAACTGGGAAAAAATTTTTGTGCATGTGGGGGCATCGGTTCCCCCCCCACCGGGGGGGAAGTACCCACCCGGGGGGGGGCAAAGTTTCAAGATGGGTATCTTTCGAAAGGTCTCGTCAATACCTTTAAAACGAATGGTTGAACCATAAATCTGTGATAATTTAAAACAAAGTTATCGATTTTTTTTACTTTTAACAAAAAAAAACTTAGAAAAAAATCGCAATTTTTTTTTTTTTTTTTTTTTTTTTAACGAAATTTAACCAAACTTGGTATTTAGTTGGTCCCCGACATAAACAGGTGCTGATTATGTTTGGGGATCAATAGCTCAACAGGTGGCGCTGTGATAGCATTTTATCTAAATTTTTAACATGGCAGCATAGGACAAAAATTCGTATAAATGTGCATAATTAGAGTTGTTTTAAACTTGTGATTGTAAAATTAATATGAATTATTGATAATAGTAGTATGTAACTAGGAAAAAAATTTTCTGCATGGGGGGCATCGCTTCCCAGGGGGGATAAATTTTCACAATGGGTATCTTTCGAAATATCAGGTTGATAATAGTAGTAGTTAACTAGGAAAAAATTTTTGTGCATGTGGGGGCATACCCGGGGGGGCAAAATTTCAAGATGGGTATCTTTCGAAAGGTCTCGTCAATACCTTTAAAACGAATGGTTGAACCATAAATCTGTGATAATTTAAACCAAAGTTATCGATTTTTTTTACTTTTAACAAAACAAAACAGAAAAAAAATCGCTTTTTTTTTTTTTTTTTTTTTTTTTTTTTTTAACGAAATTTAACCAAACTTGGTATTTAGTTGGTCCCCGACATAAACTGGTGCTGATTACATTTGGGGATCAAAAGCTCAACAGGTGGCGCTGTGATCTCATGTTTTCTAAATTTTTAACATGGCAGCATAGGACAAAAATTCGTATAAATGTGCATAATTAGAGTTGTTTTAAACTTGTGATTGTAAAATTAATATGAATTATTGATAAAAGTAGTATGTAACTAGGAAAAAAATTTTCTGCATGGGGGGGCATCGCTTCCATCCCTGGGGGGGAAGTACCCCCCCCGGGGGGGCAAAGTTTCAAGATGGGTATCTTTCGAAAGGTCTCGTCAATACCTTTAAAACGAATGGTTGAACCATAAATCTGTGATAATTTAAAACAAAGTTATCGATTTTTTTTACTTTTAACAAAAAAAAAAAAAAAAAAAAAAAAAAAAAAACTTAAAAAAAAAATCGTACTTTTTTTTTTTTTTTTTTTTTTTTTTTAAATATTGTTACTGATTGAATAGGTATAGGTAAATATAGAAGAAAGTTTTGTGGTGGCCACAACATACTAGTTTTTTTTTTTTAATACTATATTTCATAAATTTATAATATCCTTATAAAGTTGGAATAAGGTCATTCATTCATAGAGAACATAATTGTGAATCCATTTAATCGATATAACACATTATGGGCGCATTCGAAAGTATTTCCCGGTCACTTCCCGAGTTGGGAAATGACGTCACGCGGGAAGTTCGGGAAATTAGAACTACCATATAGGAGCCTTACGAAAAATGACCGAGATATAACTACTTCCGTACACATCTCATCTTCCCGGGAAACAAATATAATAAACAAACATGGCTCCTATATGGTAGTTCTAATTACCCGAACTTCCTGCGTGACGTCATTTTCCAACTCGGAAAGTGACCGGGAAATACTTTCGAATGCGCCCTATAAACTACGACGCTCTCTGTACATCCCAAAATACATTGCTGAGGACTAATTACAACTTTCTTTATATTAAGCTGACCAAATGTCCCAATTTTCTGAAGACAGCTTTTATTTTGAAGACATTTTTCTCAGCTTTAAAAAATTGTAGAAAGCAAATTATTGAACAATAATATTTTAATTTTAGTCATTTATTAGGCATGAAAAAATACATCCGTAATTGGATAATTGCAGCAATTATTAACGCTTCTCTATTATAAAGGTACTCTGATCTGCTCAGCCTACTTTATATAGACGAAATGAGTCCTTCGTAGAAGTCAAGCAGTCTTACAGCCATTTTTTCGCTGGATGCAAAAATGTTGATCACGAGAACCAAAAGGTAGCAGACTATTTCTTGCTCCCTTGTACACACCCTCCTCCCTTTACACGCTTGAGATGTTACACGGTCTACGTACCCATGGCCTGGACGCTGGTGAAGAAGATCGGGATGTTAAGGACCCTTCAGAGACTAGCTTCAAGTTCGGTTTCTTTTGATATCCCTTTGATCTGGGGAATCGAATTGACGCGAGGCAGGAGAGAGTTTCCCTCGGCTGACAAACCTCCTACTGCGATCGAAATTGGGTCTCTTTTGTAAAAGAGCAATAAAAAGTAATGTCCTTCATTGTAAATGTGTGCAAAATGTCAAGGGTCGCTTTCGGACAATAGATAATTTATGAGTTTTGACGCGCTGTATGTTGCCAGTCTCTGAAGGAAGCTTTACACAGAGGAAGACAGTCTTGATGAAGAGAGAAAGATACCTTGAACTAAAGATCCTCCCCGGAAAGATGACAAATGATCAAATTACGCTACGCTATGCTTGTAGCAAACATTTTTTCTATTAAACTGGGTTTTAATAGAAAAATTCGAACACTTCTCAGACGAATATTAACAATAAAAAATTTACAGATATCGTTGTTTTTTGCCAGTAATCCTTTATTTTAGCTATAGTTTTGAGCACAGTGCTTTAACCCCTTAACGCGCGGTGTCCTCGCCACGAGGACGCAAAATTTAAGATCCAGCTGCAAAAATTCATCCCGGAAATATTATAGCAAGAATTCCCGTTTATAACATATCAGAAAAGGCCGGTTTTTTAAACCTTAAAATTTAAAATTTCTTTTAGTTTAATTTAGTTCATGAATTCCGGTGGCAGTATAATTTAAATGTTTCAAATTGTCTTGCGCCGCAAAGGGTTAATGCCATCAGGAACATTTTTAAATGCAGATTTTTGTTAAAAATATTTTCAAACCAATGAGAAACTGACTCGCTATTGACACCTCTCAACTTACAGGCTCTCTACTTTGAAAGAAGATGGAGCGCAAGAGAGAGAGAGAGAGTAATCGCATCAGGGAAGAACTGTAATCGGTTGTTACGAAGTCACAATCGGAAAAATTGACACAAAAGTTAAAACAGAGATGTTAAAACTCTTGTTTATTATAAAATTATTCAATATGAGAAAACTGAAGTAATGTAGCCTTATTATGATATAAAAAAGATTTTTAACTACTATTAGAGTCGGTAACAAAAGTGTCCGAACACTAGCAAAAATTCATGTGTAAAAAAAGTACACTTCATACGGTTTTGTTAAATAAATCCTTATCGAATCATGTTCTTAGACTGACTAAGAACAGGATTCGACAAGGATTTATTTAACAAAACCGTATGAAGTGTACTTTTACACTTCATACGGTTTTGTTAAATAAATCCTTATCGAATCATGTTCTTAGACTGACTAAGAACAGGATTCGACAAGGATTTATTTAACAAAACCGTATGAAGTGTACTTTTTGGGATAGGAATTTTTGCTAGTTTTCGGACACTTTTGTTACCGACTGTACATAAAGGATCCTTCGTAGAATTTTGGAAACTGATCCATGAGAAATTTCTTTTTATTTTTTGTACTTTTTACGGGAAATGATAATGTTCTATGCACTGAGAAAAAAATATATACCGCCTTCATCTAGAACAAATAAGTGGTCATTTTCTAAATCTCTAACCTAGAAATATAGATTTCCGAGCTACGCGAATAAGCTGAATAGACGAAATGATCGAGAATTTCTAATCTATACATTTCTAGATGGTGAAACAATATTCTGAATCCTTTGTATTACGAGAAATTCTTGCTTGATTTTCTAGAATTGGATCAAAAACCAACATTATAATTGCTAAAACATGCCTCTTATTTTTACATTTATTTGTTGAGATTTTTAAATAAGTTTGACCTCTATAATATAGACAAACGCTAAAGAATTCTAATAAAGGTTTCTAGAACTCGTTTTCAAAGGGGGCTAAAATTTTTAAGGATGACATGGAACTATTTTTACTTGAGCCACAATCTAGATTCTAGATGTCAGTTACAGAGTTTTTTCTCAGTGTGAGAAAAAAAAAAAAAAAAAAAAGGATTTGTTGTTCTTTAATTCGCAGTTTTTATCGAAGAGAAATAGTTGTTGTTAAATTGCCTTATTCTGCCATGTTAAGAAATTCGTAAATTTTGGATAATTTAGTAAGTTGAATGTTAATAGTTAATGATGTTCACGACAGAATTATAAGTGATGTTATAAAGCTGATCTAACATCTTTGTGATCAAAGTGTTCACTTTAATGCACATTTAAGTGAAATTTTGCCAAATTCACCTAATGTTAAGAAAATCGTAAATTTCGGTTACCCTATGAAGTTTTCAAATTAGAATGTTGCAATTGAACAGAGTTCTTCACGATATCATGAGTGATATTTTAAAAATTTCCTTACCATTCTACGATCATTTGTTCAGGAGTTAATGTGTACACAGACTAACATACTAACTAACTAACAGATTGAAAATTATCTAAGGATGGACACCACGCAAATTTTGTGATTTTCGCATTCTTCACACTCCAAAACGTGTAAAAATAACAAAAAATAACAAAAAAAAAAAAAAAAAATCGAGGACGAAAATTTTCACGAATACCAACTCGTAAGTTCTCCATACCTTACCTACGGTACGCTGGGGAACTAATATGTTTTCGCATTATTTTGAAAAATAACATTACTTTTCAGAGAAAAATAATTTGTGTATTATTAATGACTAAAACAATACAAGAGGCGTGTAATGTTAACCTTATAAACTTATAAGGCATTCAAATGTTCCATATAAAATGCTGACTAACCATATAAAATGCTGATCCTATCCATATAAAATGCTGACTAACTTAATGCATTGTCTAAAATAATATTTAATTTATTAACTAAAATATATATATAAATAAAAGTTTTTCTGGGAAGAAAGGCCATTTTGTATTTAATCACAATTTGTATTAGCCGTCAGACGCAAAACTGCGGATAAATCTTCATTTACTAAATCTCGTGCAATCTTTCAACTGTGACATCCCACTTCTCCTTACCCTACCTAAACAGATAAATGAAAAATTAAATGAATTCTTCCTAATCAAAAACCTGACAGCTTTCTATTTAAAAATTCACCTGCAAAGTTTGAACAGGGGGAAAAAAAGAAAAAGAAAGAAAGAAAAGTTAAAAGGATCTCCGAATTCTTATCTAATATTCTTTTACTTTCTTCTTTTTCCTCACCTTTTATTTGTATTCTTCCAAATCATTTTAACCATTTCATTGCAGTACTATTAGGAACTGAAACAAATGATATTCCATCAACTATTAATGTAATAATATTTCTTAAACTCTTCCACATAAAAAAACATAAAAAATAAATTATTATTATTATTATTATTATATTGTTTTTAAGGCAATTTATTTTTATATTAAATCCTCTACTGTACACACATTTAAATTCGCCGTCATACATACACCTGCTCATATCTTCATTTACTCCATCCCACGTAATCTTACATCTGTAACAGTCACACTCCACCCTTCTTAGCCCTACAAAGACGGATTAATAATAATTTAAAAATCAAATGAATTCTTCCCAATTAAAAACTCGACAGTCTTTTATTTAAAAGCCTCTTTTAAAAATTCATCTGCAAAGCTTAAAGAAAAAGAAAAGAACTAGTATATTATTATTTGTTAAACTCATTTTTCGCGATGAAGGCAGACATTTTTTATCTCACAGAAGTATAATACAAAATGCGAAAGAAAATCAGTTTTCTTCCAAAATCAGAAAAAATGAGATTTTCTTCTTCTTCTTCTTCTTCTTTTTTTTTTTTTTTTTTTTTTTTTTTTTTAGTTAAAAATGAAAAAGAATCGATAGCTTTGTTTTAAATTATAATAGATCTATGGTTTAACCATTTGTTTTTAAAGATATTGGCGAGTTCTTTCGAAAGATACCCATATTAAAAATTTACAGCCCCCGAGGGTACTTCCCCCAAAAGGGGGGGGGGGTGCGATACTCCTACATGCACACACATTTTTTCTTTGTTTACTACTGATATTATCAATAATTAATATTGATTTTACAATCCTGAGTTAAAATTAACCCTCATCATGTACATTTATACGAAATTGTGTCCTATACTGCCATATTAAAAATTGTGAAAAAATGGGAGCCACCTGTTGAGCGACTGATCCCCAAATACAACCAGCAGCAGTTTAGGTTAGCGTCCAACTGAATACCAAGATTGGTGAAATTCCGTTTATTGGTTCGTGAGATATAGCGTCCACAAAATTTGTGATACTAACACACAAACACATATTTTCTAAAAACAGTTAAATCGTATTCAGGGCATCTAAAAACGAGTAAATTCGTCGAAAACTAGAGTTATCAATACTTTATTCTTATAGACATAAAAGTACGTAAAGTAAAATAAAAAAAAATGAAAAAAAAAAAAAAATCTTTGAATTATCATTTTATATTCTTCCACATTTTCTGCACCTTTTTTCTAAGCCTTCATTCATCTATTTCCAAACCACATTCTTAGATGCTGCATTGCTGTTCTATACTATCAGGGACTGAAACAGTTGCCATGTCGTCTATACTAATATCTTCATATTTCTAAAAAAATTTTCATATAAAATTACATAGAAATTATTATTATTATTATTATTTTGTAAGCAAAGAACGTTCTCCAATTAAATCACACATACACCACACATATTTAAATTTGTCGTCTTTAAATAAACCTGCTGATAAATCTTCATTTACTTAAACCCGCGCAACCTTACAGCTGTCACACCCCACCCCTCTTAACCCTACGAAAACAGATTAATAATAAATGAAAAATCAAATGAATTCTTCCCAATCAAAAACCTGACAGCCTTCTATTTAAACGCCCCTTTTAAAAATTCACCTGAAAAGCTTGAAGAAAAAGAAGAAAAAAGAAAAACATAAAAAATATCTTCGAATTCTCATCTCATATTCTTCCCCATCTTCTTCCCCCTTTTCCTAACCCTTTATTTATATAGCCAGATAAAAATTTTCGCTTTACCCATTTCGGGTCCCAATCATCATATTTATTGATTCCCTATGGAAAACAATTCTTCCCCTTTTATATTTCCACCCTTTTTTCACATTCTGTTGTTGTTGATCTATTCGAAGCTTCGAACATTTTTTTCTTCTTTTTTTTTTTTTTTTTTATAGGAAGGGATATTTATTTATTATTTTTCCCTTTTCTTCTTCTTCTTCATTCGAACGTTTTTGTGCGTTCGCTTATTTCGAAAGCTGATAAATAGAAATCCAGCGGCAAAGCAGCTTAAAGGAACAGGTGAGTAAGTCATTCTCACTAAATAACAGGTGATCAAGTGTTTGGATATTTCATAATGTGGATTAAGTAAGGAAATGGAGCATAGTATTTTTTTCTTTTATTTATAAATGATAATAGGCTTTTGCAAAAGATGAAGATTGTTTTATTTATTACAGTTATTAATCAGTAAGGAATAATCTTATTTATACAGATGAATGGGTCATAATTACTTTATATGTATTTCAAATAATATGATTTATTATTATTATATTTTTTACTTTCTCTTACCCATAGGGTCGAGAAAGTATTGTTTTAGGGTCAAATTTTCGAACGTGAGTTTTGTTATATTTACACGTTCTAAGGTCCCCTGAATACGAAAATCATGTTTTTAGCGAATTGTCTGTGTGTCTGTTATCGACATAGCTCAAGAACAAATAGTAGCAGAAATTCCAAACTCGGTATTCTAAATGTGTATCATATAGGGATACTACAGTAAGCTTTTCGTTGAGATGAAGCCAATGGTTCGTGTACAGGGACACTCAAAAGTATTCAAATACATTACGTCTATGGGGGAAATTGCAGGTAAGTAGAGTTTAACATCTATAGACTGCATTAAACCAAATAAAACGAATATATATTTTTTGTAATAGAGATAGTCAACAGGGAAAATTTTTTTGTGTATGTAGGAGCCTTACCTCCCCCCTGGGGGGGGGGAAGTCCCCCCTCGAGAGGAGTAAATTTTCATGATGGGTATCTTTCAAATGAGCTCGCCAATGCCTTTGAAACGAATGGTTGAACCATCGATCTGCGATAATTTAAAATAAAGTTATCGATTTTTTTTCCTTTCTAAAATTTTTTTTAATGTAATATTGAGAATAAATTCAACCTTTATTTTATTTTTTTATTTATTTATTTATATTTTTTCTTTTTTATATTTACTGTTATACTACTTCTCTAATATGGAAATCGTCTGCATTATCATAAAAGATATTTTTTTAAAATAACAATTTTAATAAATTATTTTTTAAAAAGAGAATTATTATTTAATTCTATATATATGTAGGTGCATTAATGAAATGGAGGTTCAGGGGGGCGGTAGCCCGCTCACACAGAACTAATTATCATATAAAACTCTTTCGAAGCCTTATTTGAATTGTTTAACATAGGTTTACATAACAGTACTCGTTATCTTACCTCTTAATCTCCAACCTGCATTTATAGTATTAAATTTCAGGGTAAGAGAAAGTCGTGTGAGTGACACACCAGACAATTTACCATGTTTTTATTAAATTCTATTCTTGTTTGTTTATCCGGTATAAATCTTGCAATCGATTTTTAACTAACATACAAGCTAGACGTTTGAAACTTTCAGAATAACTTAGAACCCGAAGACAACACAGTACTTCGAAGTCCGATTTTCGAATTTTTTATTAGTTTTCATTTAATTAATTAAAATATGAAAATAATAACCTCCTTATAGCTTTAAAAAAGCCATTAAAATATTAGCTCTAATTTAATTGTTGCAAAAAAAAAAAAAAAAAAAAAAAAAAAAAAAAAAAATTACAAGTTCATTTTCTTTCGACATAAAAATAAGTACATTTAATTAAACGCGAACGTTAAAAAATTATAAAAAGTTAAATTATGCATCTCACAGAAATTGATGTCATTATCACCTTAAAAATTTCGTATACTTGATAAAGTGCTAATGTAATTCTATAGCTATGATTCAACAGAAAATTTAAAAACATGGTATATAAAAAGTATTTTATCTTATAATTATTATGTTTTATAGTTATTATTATTATTATTTTATTTTATTGTTTGTTTGTTTGTTTCTTTAAGGGGTTACATGAATTTCTGTGTCTAAAAAGAAGCCTTCTCTATTTTCTTTTAAGTTGATAAATAAAAATTTTTATTTCAAATTTCGAAAATATAAAAGAACAACATTTAAACAATATTTTATAAAATTTTCATTAAAATTTTTTTGAAAACTTCAGCTTGTGGATTCTGGTTTTTGTAGACCCATCAGAAACGTTTTGGACATGATTTATAAATAACTAATGCATGGATGTTATTGAAAAATTTCACTTTTCTTCAAAATAAAATTAACTAGTGTTTTAACGAAGGTTAAAAAGTGACACTTGAAATTTTGGTAGATTTGTATGCAAAACAGTACAATTTCCAGTATATTTTACCCCACGTATGTCTTTGTAAAATTAGTTGCAATCTAAAAAAAAAAAAAAAAAAAAAAAAAAAAGAAAAAAGAAAATCTGTACTGCAGTGGTGAGTATTTTGATGTCGATGTCAGGCATTAAAACTATGCATGAAATTATGTCTAGAATTTAATTTAGTACGTCAGGACTACTTATATTTGTATTTTAACACCCCTTCAATAATAATAATAATAATAATAATAATATCTGAAAACACTAGTCTAAATAATCAGGAAATATTCAGCCGAGATCCTTTGGCTCTGTGGTCAGAGTACACAGCTACGAACCCGAAGGTCGTGAGTTCAATCCTCAACGAGAGGAAATTAAATAAATATATATATATATATATATATATATATATATATATATATCTGAAAACACTCTAGTCTAAATAATCAGGAAATATTCAGCCAAGACCCTTTAGCTCTGTGGTCAGAGAACACAACTACGAACCCGAAGGTCGTGAGTTCGATCCTTACTGATGAGAAATGAAAAAATAAATAAATAAAATGATATGTCTGAAAACACTAATCTAAATAATCAGGAAATATTCAGCCAAGATCCGTTGGCTACGTGGTCAGATGGATGGTTGGGTTTTACGTCGCACTAGTGCTGCGCAGATGGGCAATTGGCGACGGTCTGGGACACACCCCTAGAGGGGGTCCGGAGGCATGCCATCGCAATTTTGATCCTCCACGGAAGGGATGGCTCTCCCGCTTCGGTGACCCCCAGAGGTATAATTTTTGACGGCTACGTGGTCAGAGTACGCAACTACGAATCCGAAAGTTTTGATTTCGATCTTCACCGATGATAATTGAAAAAAATATATAAAATTTTTTACGGATTTCACAAAACATTTTAAGACAGAGTAAGAAGTTAAATGGTAAAATTGGATATTGGCAGGCATTTTTGATGTGGAACACTATAAACTGGTAACGACGTAAAATGTCAGATTGAAAAAAATATAGTCCTGTCGTACTAAAAAGAAAAATCCTTCATTCAAGCACTAATTAATTCTATTTTGAAGAAGTGTTCGAAATTTCGATTTGATCGGTGCTTTAGTTTTTGATAAATCGTGTCTACCGTTTTTCCGAAGGTTCTCCCGAAACCAGGACCAAATGTTCCAAATGTTCCAGATGAAATTTCCAAAGGTTTTCATGAAAATTTGATAAAGTATCGTTTAATTGTTTCTTTTTTATATGCTCAAATTTTCTAAAAGAAAATTTTATTTATCATATTAAAATAAATAAATAAAAAAGAGAGGAAGTATATATATATTTTTTTTTTTCTTTTGCTTCAAAATCCATGTAACACCTCAAGTATGTTATAGAAAATGTTTTTAAATGCGATTCAGACAGAAATTCATTGAATTCAGTTTAAAATATATTGGTCGCATAGTGCATATTATAGATAAAAATCGCTAAATTTCTTTGTATAGTCGGTAACAAAAGTCTCCGAACACTACCAAAAATTCCTATATAAAAAAAAAGTTCACTTAATACACTTTTGTTAAATAAATCCTTGTCGAATCATGTTCTTTGTCAGTCTAAAAACATGATTCGACAAGGATTTATTTAACAAAACTGTATTAAGTGAACTTTTTTTATATAGGAATTTTTGCTGGAGACTTTTGTTACCGACTGTAATATAGCACTATTCTTTTAAATTCATCAACCAGACACCTGCTAAATTGAAATTCAGTGATTAAGCTTTTTTTTAGCAGCAGAGGATTAATCTATTCTAACTAAATTAGTGATTTAGTGATTGGATATTTCGTGTTGTGGATTAAGTAAGTAAATGAAGCATAATATTTTACTCTTATTTATAAACTATACAACGAAGATTGTTTTGGTTTACAGCAAGTATTAATCTTTGAAGAATGATTATATATTTACAATGGAATGCATCAAAATAATTCCATGTATTTAAAAAGATAAATTTATTTTTTAAGTAAATGAGTTTATGCTTATTTTTAGTTAATCTAGAATATTCTATAACATATCATTGTTTTAAATTTACACAAAAGGGGACATAAAGACTACTTTTCGATTTTCAAATGCCGTCGGCAGCAAAAGTATCCGAGCACTAGCAATAATTCCTATGAAAAAAAATACTCTTAATATTGTTTTGTTGAATAAATCCTTGTCGAATAATGTTCTTAGACTGAGAACATGATTCCATAAGGATTTATTCAACAAAACATTATTAAGAGTATTTTTTTTTTGCATAGGAATTTTCGCTAGTGCTCGGATACTTTGGCTGCCAACTGTAACTCAAATATTTTCTCTTTTCTTGATAGAAAACTTCTGAAACCTATCAAATAATATAACGTATTATACATAATAATTTTTAATTATCATTAATTAAGAAAGAATATGTAAATTTAAAAAGAAGTAAGCAAATAATAATTCTAAATTTTTACACATGTTATGTTTGTCAAGTGATGTGTCACAGGTCATGCCATGCCTGGAATTAAATTATTTTGTATATATTTATTGAAATTTTAAGGCTTTTTTAAATTACATATAAGATGAAAGTCCTGTTTGTGTAAATTTACAGCTGAAATATCTGTAAAAAAAAATTGTTTTATACGTGTTTCTGCTGTAAATTTTTCTATTCTGCTGTAGAATTTTTGGATTATGGCAGTATTTTATAATGCATTTTTTTTTTCATTCTACTAATTTGTTACAATAAATATATAATTTTACAATAATTGTAAAATGCATTAAAACAGTTTATCAAAAGCCAAAATCCCCCATAAAAACCAAAAACAGAGATTCCATGAATTGTTTTATTTAACATATGAAAAAAAAAAAAAAAAAAAAAAATCAAAATACTCACTTGATAATGAACCATAAAATTCCGAATACCTACTTCATAAGCAACTGATTGAAAAACAACAAATTAACAAAAAAATAATATATGTAATAATTATTAATATGAGATTCTTTAACATCGAAAAAGAAACAATGAGACTATTATTTAAAAGTTCAAAAAGACACGCAAAAACTGCAAAACTTTCTGATCGGGGACTTCCACTTTTTCAGAGAGCGGATGATACTCAAGGTTTCGCAACTATATAGCCATATTAAATAGATGTGTATGTATATTGAGTTTTAGTCAAAACATTTTTATGTGAAAATAAAAGTATAATTCTAGTCAACATTATTCACAAGTCATTTTATGCTTATTTCATAATTTCACTGTTCTTACAAAACTTAAAGGAAAAAGTACTTTTACAGTTAATGAAAACTTTTCATATCCCTAAATAAATAATAAAAAAATGATATTAATATAAAAGTTTATTGTTATTGTTATAAATATTTGTTAACAAAAATATTTCTTGTGAGATTAAAAAATATTTTTTTAGACTATTTTGCTTTAAATCCTCTGATATTAATGCTTTATAAAACGTACCGATTAATTTTTGTTGACTGTAATGAAAGCAAAAATTTATTACTACTGCCATGATTTTCTGCATTTTTCATAGGTTCACTCCACTTACACAAACATAAAGGGAAAAGGTCTTTTTAGAGCTAATGAAAGCTATATCTCAATCGCTAAATAAAACTGTCTTTTTTAAATTAATTCTGATTATATTATTGTTATTATTATTATTATTATCATACGTTGGTATTGGTAATTTTAATATTTAATAATAATAAAACAAAAGATCGTGTTTATCATTTCTGTTTTAAATTTTAACTTAAAACATATCTTATAAAATTAAAAAGTATAAAATTTCGTATAAATATTTCTTTTTTACTATGTATCTTTTTTATAATAATAATAATAATAATAATAATAATAATAATAACAATAATAATACACCAATACTACTAGCATGTTTTTACGCATGTTTCACATTTTCACTGTGCTTTCAAAATCACAAGGAAAATGTACTTTTACTGTTAATGAAAGCTAATCATATCACTAAATAAAATATTCAATATTAATTTAAAAGGTTATTATTATAATTGTTATAACTACTTTTTAACCATAACATTTTTTGAAAATACTAAAAATACATTTTCCGACTATTTTACTTTAAACCGCTTTAAAACAATGCTTTATAATACGCTTTTATTCATTTTGTTCACTATATTAAAAGCAAAAAATACTATTGCATGAGTTTTGAATTTTTCCTTATTTCACTGCACTTTAGCATCCATAAAGGAAAAATAATTTTACAGTTAATGAAAGCTATCCCTTTCTCAATAAAACAGCTAAAATTTATATAAAATATTATAATTACAATTGTTATAAATATTTAAAATTTTTAAAATTAGCCTTTCACGTTAAAAAAAAAAAAAAAAAAAAAAAAAAGAAAAAGAAATGTTTTGACTATTTTAGTTTAAATCCTCTGATATCAATGCTTTATACTATGTACTATTTTAACTTTGTTGATTATAAACACACACACACACACACACACACACACATATATATATACATATATATATATATAACAGCTGTCATGATTTTCAACGTTTTTTGTAATTTCTCCGCACTTACGCAATCAGAAAGGTGAAAGTACTTTTGCAGTTAATGAAAACTATCTCTGTCTCTAAATAAAACATAATATAAAAGACTATAATAATAATTATTAATAATTATTATAATTATTTTAAATTTTTAACAATAGAATTTTTTGTGAAATTAAAAAGAAAATTTTGGAACATTATACTTTAAATTTGCTTTAATATAAATGATTTATATTACGTATCTATTAACTTTTATTAACTATATATATATATATATATATAAAATAAAATAAAATAAAATAAAAATCACTACTGGCACGATTTTCTTCATTTTTCATAATTTTACTGCACTTACACAACCGTAAAGGAAAAAGCACTTTTACAGTTAACTGAAGCTATATCTCTAAATAAAAGATAATATAAAAGAACATTATTATCACTGTTGTAACTGTTTTCAATTTTTAATAATGCCATTTTTTTGTGAAATTAAAAATAAATAAATAAATAAAAATGTTTTGGAATATTTTACTTTAAATTCTCTCTGATAAATGCTTTATTATTGACTATATTAAAAGAAAAAAAATTATTACAACTGGCAATATTTTCTTCTTCTTTTCGCAATTTTTCTGCATTTACACAACCATAAAGGAAAAAGTACTTTTACACTTTACGAAAACTATTCCGATCACTAACTAAAACGATCAAATCCAATGGCTTTTATTATCATCAATGAATGAAAATTTTGTAATGTAAAACTAGAAATTGCAAAACTTGTGACAATTGCTTCGGGTCGAAATAGCAGCACGATTCTTCATCAAGCAAAAAAGATAGGTACGGGTGCTGCATGAAAGCAGTATTTATACCCACATTTTGATTTGATGAAGTATTGTGCTACTATTTCATCCTAAAAAAAATGTTGTGACTTTTTCAGTGCAGGATATTTGATTAAATTATTTTATTCATTACCTTACCTTTCAACCCTGTTTTCAGTGCATTTTATAACATTTCTATTATTATTAGTAGTAGTACTGTTTTAAATTAGAAATTATTTATTTAGTACTGGTATATTCTTTCGCGAATAATAGACTTATTTACAGGGACACGGACACACACACACACACACAAGTAATTTTTAAGTTTATAAATGCTATACGTATCCCAAAGAACCAATCAACATTAATTTAAATGAGCTTTACAACAACAACAACATTAATAACTTTTATTATTGTTACTAATAATAATAAAATTTAGAGTATTTTTCACACAAATTAAAATAAAGTAAAAAAAAAAAAAAAAAAAAAAAAAAAGATAATCTCATTAGACTAATGTAGGTAGCCATTTTTCTTATTATATCACAGAACTGAGTCCACGAGCTTAAATATTGTCCATTTATAAATTATATTCTATTCTTTATTTCATTTTGCACGCGCGCTTTTCTAATTGAAAATTATTTAAAAAAAAAAAAAAAAAAAAAAAAAACGTTTTCGATACTGTCCATTTTGAAACTTATTATTATTAATTTTCGTTTCTCTTTCTTAAAAAAAAAAAAAAAAAAAAAAAAAAAGAAAGAAAGAAAGAAAGAAAAAAAGCAGAATTTAGTTTAGTACGAAGGACGATTAGTTTTTTTTTTTTTTTTTTTTTTCAGATTATAACATCGCTTTCAAATTATTCAATTATATTTTCGATACATTTTCGATTTCGATAAATGTTCAACTATCGTAAAACTGGTATGGTAAAAATCAGTAGATTGAGACTAATAGTTCTCAGTCCTAATATTATAATTATTATTATGCTTAGATTGCGTTGAATTATAATAAAAATTAAACATTTTCATTGCAATCGTCTAAATTTATCATGTATACTTTATACCTTTACTGCACTTATAAATCCGTGAACAACAAAGTATTTTTACAATTTATAAAATGTGTTCGTTTGTAACAAAACAAATTTTATTTAAAATAATAGATATATTTTTGAAGGTAATAGTATAGTTTTGTATTATCATTATTATTATTTTTTTGTTTTTGTTTTTAGACGACCACATAAATAATTACTTTTACCCATATATTTATTAACTGCGATCAATTTTAATAAAAATTAAATATTTTAATTACAGCTGTCATAATTCTTTAAACGAAGTTTATACTTCTACTGCGTAATAGGTACTGAACCATAAAAGAAAGAATACTGTAAAAAATACAGTTTATAAAGGCCCTTCGAAAGTCTTAAAATAATTTTATTTAAAAATAATAGGTCTTGTTTAGTTATTTCAATACGAAATAAATATTAAGCATGTAAGATTATTATTATTATTATTATACTTTCGACACATATATTTTTACTTATGTTCTTATTTACTATGATGTATTGTAGTGAAAATTAAAATTTTATATATAATCACTATAATTTTCCTTCATGTCTGGTTTATTCTTTCACTGCACTTACAATGATGTAAAGAAAAGTACACTTTTACAGTTGATAAAAGATGATCATAAACCCAAAATAACTTTAATTAAAAATAATAAGGCTTGTTTAATTGTTTAAGTAATAAATAAATAAATGTTATGACTGTTATTATTATTATTATTATCATTATTTAATTCGCCGATATAAATATTTTTTCCTATATACTTATAAACTACCTGAATTGCAACAAAAAATGAAGCATTTTATTTTCAACGCCATAATTTGTCATGTGTAGTTTACCCTTTTACTGCTCTTGCGTAGCTCTAAAGGAAAAAGTAGTTTTACAGTTTCTGAAAGCTATTCTAAGTTTCAAAACAACTTTAATTATAAATCAAGGAACTTTATTTATTCGAATATCGCATGTATATTTATAATAATAATAATAATAATAATAATAATAATAAAAATTGTTATTAATATACAGCCACCTATATAAATAATTTAATGAATACTTATTAATTACCTGAATTGTAATAAAAATGAAACATTTTATTTTCAACGCCATAATTTTTCATGCCCTTTTACTGCACTTACTGAGCTGTAAAGGAAAAAGTATTTTTACAGTTTATGAAAGCTGTTCGTAAGTCTCAAAACAAGATTAATTATAAATAAAAATTATGGTTTATTTATTTCAAAATCAATTAACTATTGCGAGTATAATAATAATAATAATTATTATCATTATTATTGTTGCTGTTGTTATTATATAGATCATCTATAATTTTTTTTTTTTTTTTTTTTACCGAAGTATTTAATAACTACATGAATTGCAATATAAATGATTTTTTTTTAACACTGCCCAAATTTTTAATGCATATTTTTAAACTTTTGCTGCACTTACTAAGCTTTAAAGGAAAAAAGACATTTACAGTTTAATAAAGCTGCTCATAAGTCTCAAAACAACTTTAACTTATGATAAAATAATAATAATAATAATAATAAATCTTGTTTAATCATTTTAACACAAAATAAATATTGCGGAATGTGATAATAATAATAATAATAATAATAATAATTATTATTATTATTAATGTACCTTTACAGTTTATGAAAGCTGTTTATATCCATAAGTCTCGACTAAACTTTAATTAAAAATAAAATGTGTTTAATTTTTTAATATAAAACAAATATAGTGTATATATATATGCATATTATTTATTTATTTATTTCACATAGTATTTTTTTTTTGTCTGTGTGTGTGTGTGTGACTTATTGTGTGTTTATATTATGATATTTAAGTTTATATTACCCCACTTTATATAAACAGTAAAGGGGAAATGTTTTCTAATTTTTAAATAGTAATAATAATAATAATAACTAATAAACTTGCAACGAAACATTGCTTTGATGGTTCGATTGGTTCATTGCATGTTTAGTTTTCACAAAATACCAATGCATCTTCCATTATATATGTATATATATATATTTATGTTCTTATAATTATGTGCTTTGTTATAGAAATTTTATTATTTATACTTAATATGTATTTATTTTAATCAGACAGAAACACTACGCTAATTATTATTTTAGAAATATAATCTATTATTATCATTATTATTATTACTATATTTATTTGTTTATTATAATTACTTTTTTTTTAATATATATATATTCAATATTATTGCTTTGATAAAAATAGTAAGAAAAAGAAGAAAAAAGTGTTTTTAGCAGAATTTATTTTATTTTGTTTATTTATTAATTTGTACGATATAATTTTGATTTTTAGTATTAAACTTTACAATAATTTGATTTTTTTAAAATAAATTAATGATTAATAGATTAATAAATTAATCATTTTTTAAAATAATTTAGTTTTAGTGTAAAAAATGTTATCACTTAGTGTATTTTTAAAGCTAGAAATAAAAAAAAAATGTTATTTATTTATTTATTTTTTTTTAATAAAATACCAACACGTTTTTTTTTTCTTTCTTTTATTTCCTTCTCTTTTTTATGATATACAAATTTTTTATATATTTATTATTTATTAATAAATAAATAAAATTAAAATATTTTTTATTGGTATTAATATGTTTTTGATTTATTGTTCCCTTCTTCATGACAGCAACTAAAAAGCAAAGAAGCCGCAGTTTAGCATAAAAAACTAGTATGTTGTGGCCACCACAAGACTTTCTTCTATATTTTCCTATACATATTCAATCAGTAACAATATTAAAAAAAAAAAAAAAAAAAAAAAAAGATTTTTTTTTTCTTTCTTTTTCTTTTTCTTTTTTTCTTTTTTTTTTTTTTTTTTTTTTTGTGAAAATTAATACATATTCAATCACTAACAATAAAAAAAAAAAAAAAAAAAAAAAAAAAAAAATCGATATTTTTTTTTTTTTTTTTTTTTTTTGGTAAAAGTAAAAAAAATCGATAACTTTGTTTTAAATTATCACAGATTTATGGTTCAACCATTCGTTTTAAAGGTATTGACGAGATCTTTCGAATGATACCCATCTTCAAAATTTAACCCCCCCGGGGGGGTACTTCCCCCCCAGGGGGGGAACCGATGCCCCCCCATGCACAATTTTTTTTTCCTAGTTAACTACTACTATCATCAATAATTCAAATTAATTTTACAATCACAAGTTTAAAATAACTCTCATTATGCCCATTTATACGGAATTTTGTCCTATGCTGCCATGTTAAAAATTTGCATAAAATGCGATTACAGCGCCACCTGTTGAGCTATTGATCCCCAAATCTAATGGGCACCAGTTCATGTCAGGGTGCAACTAAATACCAAGTTTGGTTAAATTTCATTCATATGTTCGTGAGATACAGCGTCCACAAAAAAATGATACAGACAGACAGACAGACAGACAGACAGACAGACAGACAGACAGACAGACACACAGACAGACATTTTTTAAAAACTATCAATTCGTGTTCAGGACATCCCAAAACGTGTAGATCCGTCAAAAAACGGAGGTCGAAAATTTTCGCGAATCCAATACTTTCTCTATATTACATATAGAAGAAAGTAAAAAGCTGATAATTCAATAATATATAAAATAAAGAAAGAAAAAAAGGACACTGAATAGCGGGTAAGGTGTACTTGTGGCTTTGAAACTGTCAACAGGGCTTCCTAATTTACACTTAGTACGTATTCAGTACTTTAATAACCCTTTAATCGGTTTTAGAAACTCATTCTTTTAACACTAATTTTACACCGAAAAATTCTTTATTTCTTAAGACTGATTTATTACATTGCATTATGCAAAAAACAGATAAATAAATAAAAATAAAAAATTAAATTAAAAAATGAATAAATTAAATATAAATTAAATTAAATTAAAATAAGATTTTTTTTTTTCAATTGCTTTTTTAAGTCTTTTTACCAAGTTGCATAGTTAATAAATTTTTTAATATTTTTCATTAATTAGAACACATCATTGCCACTAATTTTTAATAACAGGATGGAAATTGAAAATATAAATATTATTTATTACTTTCTTCTGTATTCAATAGAGGAGAGTATTGCATTCGTAAAAATTTTCGACCTCTGGTTTTTGATGGATTTACACGTTTTGAGAGCTGTAGAACACGATCTGACCATTCTTAGAAAATGTCTGTCTGTCTCTGTGTGCGTGACAAAATTTTGTGGCTACTGTATCTCAGATACTATTGCACAGAATTTCATACAAATTGGTATGTAGTTACACATTGACATAAATTAGTGCCTATGAACTTTTGGTAAAAATTGTCCAAAAGCTTGCGTTGCCATCCCGCTTTTTCTAAATTTTTAACATGGTGGTATAGGACAAAATTTTGTATAAATGTGCATAAAGTGAATTCTTTTTAAATAATCATTATGAAATTAAAAAGAAAGTTTTTAATAATCATTATGAAATTTAAAAGAATTATTTGTAATAGAGATAGTCAACTGCAAAAAAAAAAAAAAAAATTGTGTATGTAGGAGCCTCGCTCCCCCCCACCCCCCCACACCCCCCCACCCCCAGGGGAGAAGTCCCCCTTCGAGAGGAGTAAATTTTCATGATGGGTATCTCTCAAAGCTCGCGAATACCTTTAAAACGAATGGTTAAACAGTCGATCTGCGATAATTTAAAATAAAATTATCGGTTCTTTTCATATTTAACAAATAAATAAATAAATAAATAATAATATTGAGAATAAAATTGACTGTTTTTTTATATTTAGTGTTATACTACTTTTCTAATATGGAAATCATATGCATTATCATGGAAGATAACTTTTTTAAACAATAATTTTAATAAGTGTTTTTTACTGAGTGAATTTGTATAGGAAACTATAGAAGAAAGTCATGTGGTGGCCACAACATACTAGTTCTTCTTTAGAGAATAAATTTATTGCTATATGTTCCATTGCTATTTATTTACACTGAGAAAAAATTCTGTATCTGACACCCAGAATTTAAATTGTGGCTCTAGAAAAAATAGTTCCATGTCATCCTTATAAATTAATTTAGAACATATATAGAACATTCCTTCTAAATTAATTTAAAGGGAACTAGAATTCTAGTTCCCTTTAAAAGTCAGTTCTAGAAACCTCTATTTAAATTCTAGAGCGTTTGCCTATATTATCGAGGGCAAAGTTATTTAAAAATCACTGCAAATAAATACGAATACAAGAGGTGAGTTTTAGGAACTATAATCTTGGTTTATGACAAGATTCTAGAAAATCAAGCGACACTTTCTCGCAATACAAAAGATTCACAATATTGTTTTACCGTCTAGAAATGTGTAGACTAGAAATTCTCGATATTTTCGTTTATTCAGTTTATTGGCGTGCCATATGGGCATAGCTGGGAAATCTATATTTCTAGTTTAGGGATTTAGAAAATGACCACTTATTCATTCTAGATGAAGGTGGGTTTTTTTTCTCAATGTTAGGCTATCAGATAATTAATAGTGTTCTTCTAAATTGTGGTTTCCTAAATAGGCATCTTTCACGTGGCATAAAACCAAAACGATATTCAAAATGCTTCTAACAAAAATTATTGTATCATGAAATAAGTAATAGGTTGTGTTATTACGCTGTCTTTTTAATAATATGCAATGTACATATGACATTACACTGAAATGTTTATATGAATTTAAAATAAAGGGATTTTGTTGATGTAATTTTAGTTTGAATTATTAAAGTAAGGGCAATGCTAAAAGCTTTACACGAAGAACTACTGTAAAAAAAAATGCGCAAAATGTATGTATTGCGTTAGAGATACAACACAAATGTATGTATCTTTAACGCAAAAATTTTAATAGCTGCCTCTATAGAATACAAAACAACCAATATTACTTCCAAATATCCAAATATATATTCAAAATATTAAATCAAGAGACACTATAATTGAAGATCGAATAGCTCAAATGAAGCATTCAAAATATTAAACTAAATTTTTAGCGTTTTGGAGAAATGTCTTTCAACATATAAATAAATAAATAAATTAATTAATTAATAAATTAAATTAAATTAAAGAAATATAAATAAATAAATAAATAAACCAGTAATAATTACACAATTTTTTTTAGAGTTGTTGAAACTCGAATAAAGAACAGCCTGTTGTATTAAAAAATAAAATAAAAATAAAAAAATAAAAAAAGTTTTATTTTTATTTTTTCTGTGAATAAAGAATTCTTTCGAAATTAATAGAAATACTGGTAAAGCCCTTTCTCAACATTAAAATGTTCAAAAAAAAAAAAAAAAAAAAAAAAAAGAGAGAGAGAAAAGAAAAGAAAGAGAGAAAAAAAAAAATTGCTAACAGCCAATAATAATTGATATTGATTTATTTTTACACCATAAATATATCCTGTGATTTTCTAAATGAATTTAATAACAAATCAACCTATACAATTTTGCAGTTTGATAATTTATTATGCACATAAAGAATTTTTAGGTCACTGTAGCCTTTTATTTAATCCTAAATATAAAATAGATAATCCTTACAAATAAAAGAGCAGTATTATGAATCTCATATTACTTTAAGTAGCTCTAATTAATAAAGGTTACTAATTTCCTTAACAAAGGATTTTAGAAAGTAGCATTTATTGTAAATTTGAAAAATATTTTAATCTACTCCTTTACTGACATATTTGCATTCAATAAAGAATTACATTCTTTCAAAACGAAAGGGAGGGGGGGAAATCACGATTTACGATTTATTTATGTATATTTTGGGGTACATACAAATGAAACACTTCCAGTTTCAAAGCCGTTTGCAGGCGTTCCAAATGTATCACTACAGTCGGCAGCAAAAGTATCCGAGCGCTAGCAAAAATTCCTATATGAAAAAAGCACACTTAACACTGTTTTGTTAAATAAATCCTTGTCGAATCTTGTTCTTAGACTGACTAAGAACAGGATTCGACAAGGATTTATTTAAAAAATCTGCATTAAATGTACTTTTTTTACATAGGAATTTTCGCTAGTGCTCTGTTACTTTTGCTGCCGACTGTGTTTGCAAAACAATTGCAAAATTTACGTCATCGAAATTGCAAGCGTTCCATTTGTATGTGACCCTTAATTGATTAAAACATTTGGTTTTATTTGCTATTGCATTATCTATAAACAACAACATTTTTCATTTTCTTAGAAACTTTTTCAGTTTTTGGTTTCGTTAAAATTAATCCTAGTGAGAAAAAGTAACCCCCCCCCCCCCATAAACAAAAAAAAATATAATATTAATATTTTATTTTTTACTTAGGTTAATATATTCAATTAATTATTTAACCAGACCATTAAAAAGAAAAAAAACTTTTTAAAACATAAACGCACAACTAATCTTGCATTCTTATTTTGAACCCTTAAATGCATAGCTATATGTAGATCTGCATCATTTGTTTAAAACCTGATATTATATCACTTTATGTAGCAACATTTGCATAGCGTTCTTTTTTTTTTTTTTTTTTTTTTTTTTTTCAAATTTTACCAAAACTATTTTATTGTTTCTGAATGCAACTAGAATCTTTGATAGTTTAGTTCTTTATCTGTGACAATTTTCTTTCTTAGCGCGCAGAGTACAATTTCATTTCGGCGCGAGTATTGCGAATTACGATTATTTATATAAAAAGTAATAAAAAAAAATACAGGAAAAATTGTTTTCGGATAGAAACAAGGTAAGAGTAACTAATAATATTTATATTTTTGCATATACTGATAAATTTGTGCAAGAAAAACGTAGCTTCTTTTTTGATGATGTATAGAAATACATCATTTTTTTTTTTTTTTTTTTTTCAAAAAACTCGTAGGGTAAGTGCACCAGTGATTGACACTTTTAGAGCAAACTCTGATGTTTTTAATGTTCTAGTCATCAGAAAATATTTTTAAAAATCTTAAGTTAGTACATATGGTATGAAAGACATCCAGAACCACATATATGTTAAAATATATACATTTGATAACAATTATTATTATTTTTTTTTATGAATTTTTATTTGATACCCACTCAATGTTCCAGTAATTGACACTGCCAGTTTTTCATTTTTTCAGTAATTAGCACCCTATATTCCAGTGTTTGACACTGCTAGTTCTTCATTTTACCAGTTATTAGCACCATATATGCTCCAGTGTTTGACATAAAATGTTAAAATTCTTATCTGTAAAATATATGATTTTATTATTTTTCTTATTTATTAATTATTTTGGGATAGATGTCAATTACTGGAGCATGCCAATCACTGGAGCACCTACCCCATGTGGAAATTTTTTTTCTGATTTTTCTCATTAACTACACCCACTTCCCGGTTGATTTCAAATGTTATTTATTAAAAATAAAAATTCATGCATTCAAGGGTTAACTTTCACAAATAAGGTAACTTTTTAAAGTGAAAAATAATATCATTATTCTTTTCAATCACTTTACACACACGCACCCCCCTCCCAAAAAAAAAGAAAAAAAAAAGTTCCATAATGGCAAATATTTCCGTTATCTAATGATCCCAACAATCAGTATTTATTGTAACAGTTAAAAATGCTTTATCTTACAACTCTTTTGACATCTCTACATTTAACCCTTCTTTAACAAACGTAAAACGACATATTTCACTGTACCTCTGACACGAATCGACAAGTACAAGAGATCAATGCAGGAGATAGCTGATGATCTAAAATTCAAATATTATGGGAGAAGGCAGCCGATTTTATCCGGGAAAAGTGCTTTTAATTCGTTCGGAGTGAGCGAAAGAAAGAACTCACTTCCTCGACCACCCCTCTTTCCCACAAAGCTCCTTCTCAATCGAATTCTCTACATATTCATATTATTTAACGGTATACCAATTCGATCAAAACCGCATGGAATCCGGTAGATTGGGAAATTGTTGGTGAAGATTATCAGATAGGTGGAGTAAAAGAGAAAAAGCTTTAGACATTAATAAATGATGGATATGTTCCTGTTTTACTAGGGTTGAATATAAAGCATATCTCAACAAATGTGTTGACACATTAGAGGAAATATGCTCGGTAAAGTTGCCGAAATGATGATATCACTAAATGATAGAAGAATAATTTGTCGAGTTTTTATCCAATGTTTAAATATGAATTACAATGCGATGGAATGATGAAAACATGCAGGCAAGAACAAATGTCATTGATCATTTTATTACTTATATAAGCGATGATATTGATATGTATAATTTTTTGATAAAAAAAAAAAATAAATAAATAAATTAAAAGAATGAGAACGACAGACATGTTTCTTTTCAGCCTTAAGGCTGAATTCGGCCTTTTTAAGCTTGAAAATTATTATTCTTGGGATCAATGCAAATCTGCATTAAAACTTTTTGGACATGTGTAAGGGGGGGGGGGGGGTCAGCCTGAATTTGTGCAATATATTATTAGCAATTTCTATGTGATTGGCTTTCAAGAAATGTCAAATTCAAACTTGGATAAAATGAAAAAGACTTCAACTGCACTTCAATTGCATTTTTCTAATGAACTTGAACTGCATTATTTTGCTAATTAATTGTCACAGCAAACAATGCTTCTATAGAATAAACTTATTTTCAAGTATATGTAATAAGTTTGTCTGTTTTTTAAGCACTTACAACTATTTTAACTATAATTAATATGATATTCAATATAAGATTTATTATTCTGATTTTGTTTATTGTGTGTACATGTATGCAATCAGATTTAACATTTTTATTATTGAAAAAAATTATATTGTGTCAGTTGCCTGATACCACTTTGAGGGGGAAGGACGTGAAAAGTTCAGCCTTTTTTCTGTAAGCTTGTACCATGTCTGGAACGAAGAATAGCCAGTCAAATAAATCACCACAGAAACATACATAGGTCATATAAAGTAACTAGTTGTCCTAAATTGATTTAATTTTTTAAGATTAACAATATTATTTATTTTAATTTATTAGACTACAATACCTGTTGAAACATAATTTAGAACCGTGAATTTTGATGCTGAAGAAAAGAAGGTACAGTCGGTAACAAACGTATCCGAACACTAGCAAAAATTCCTATGTAAAAAAAGAAGAGTTAATACTGTTTTGTCTAGTTTTTTATATTGGAATTTTTGCTAGTCTTCGGATACTTTTGTTACCGACTGTATAGTATAGAATAATATTATAAGGGGAAATAATAGAACTTTCATTAAAGAAAAGAACCTGTTTATTTTGATATAAGGAAAAGAATTTCGGACCAAAGCAAAATAAGATCGAATTTGAAATGAAATTGAATTTTAACCGAAAAGCTCAAAATGCTATACATACCGTCTTTATATATATATATATATATTAACAATATTATGTCAGAATTTGTCACATTCGTTTATGATATAAATATAAAAAATATTTTTTTCTTTATTAATATATATAACATATACATTAAAAATTATATTATATAAAATTATAATTTAAAACGCAATAGAATAAAAGTAACAGACAATTATATGTCACCGAAATCCAAATTAACCAATTTAGTTAATTTCTGAATTATTTAACCACCGAATTACATTAATTCTTAAATGAAAACATTAGATGTATATAAATATAGGCTTTTGGTGATAATTTTTATTTTGTGTGTACTTTATTTATTTATTTATTTATTTATTTTATAAAAGAAAACTAAGTTTTAACCAGTTTTTTAATTCTAACTGTATATCAAACTAATAAGCAAACAAGAAAATTAGAATTGCTTTTCGATGAACTTTAATAGATATAATTTAAAATGTTTTGACATTTTTTATGATTTACGATAGATAACTAGCCCTTTTTTTTTTTTTTTTTTTTTAAGTCTGTTCAGAAACAAGTCAAATAGTAAGTTTTTGGGAAAACTGATAAATATTTTAGTTATAATAAGGGATATTTCATTCTTTAGTGAAAATTCATATGCGTCAAAGATTTTTCAAACTGGCTACAAAATAATTGAGCTCGATAATAGAAACCAAAATCCATAAATAAAGGATTACATCGTATATTGTGTGAAATGTGAAAAGTATTGAGTTAAAGAGGACAAATATTAGACCTTAATAAATGATGGGTAAATGTTGCTATTTTACTAGCGATAAATAAAAAACATATTTAACAAATGTATAGCAAATATGCTCTGATTTGCTATGTTATAGCATATATGCTCTGCAAAATTGCCGAAATTAGGATATCATTAAATGATAAAAAAAAAAAAAAAAAAAAAAAAAAAAAAAAACAATTTTTTATCCTTTTTTAATATTTTAAACATGAATTTCCAATACGATTGAATGTAAAAACTTGTCAACAGGAGCAGGTATTATTCATAACATTTATTACTTATATAAACATAGTTTTTTTTTTTTTTTTTTTTTCAATTTTAAGCAATACTTTCTCATTTAGAATTTGCTGTATACTTTTAATTTAAATGTAAAAAATAAAAGTAAAAACAAATAAATAACAAATAAGAAATAAAGATTATAGTTATTGTTTGGGCTTTATTTTTATTGACTACTTAAAAAGCTAAGATATCACTATATATATATATATATTTTTTTTTTAGATTCTAATTTAAAACCAAACTAATAATGGAACTTGAATTAAAAAAAAAAGCGTTTTTCGAATAACTATAGATTTTACATACTTTTTACATTTTTAGAAATTTAAGATAAATAAGATAATTTTCAAAATTCTTCAGTTTATCATGTATTTCAAATATACCGAAGATTTTCGTACCATTTACCAAATAACTAGATACAGAAATAGGAAGAAAAACTAGTTTTTTAGATTCTAATTTAAAACCAAACTAATAATGAAATTTGAATTTTTAAAGAAGAGTTTTTCGAATAACTATAGATTTTCTTTTACATACTTTTTACATTTTTAGAAATTTAAGATAAATAAGGCTTTTTCAGAATTCTTCAGTTTATCATGTATTTCATATATACCGAAGATTTTCGTACCATTTACCAAATAACCGGATACAGAAATAGGAAGGAAAGACAACAAATAGGTGAATTCTTAGTATATTTTAAGAAACGTCAAAATATCATGTGAGAGAGAAGAGACATTAGACAGTAATACCCCTGCATTAACACGGCTGAACATAATGCATATCTCAATCAGTTGTGACACATGAGGGAAAATATGCTTGAAGAAGTTACAGAAATAATGATATCACTAAAAATGACAGAAAAATAATTTGCCGAAGTTTTATTTTCCTACAATATTTAATTCCCAGATAGCTCAAAGAAATCAAAAAACATCCAGGGAGCGCCTTTTCCAACATATACTATAGTCATTTACAAAAGTTTAAGTTGTAGCTGATTTTCATTATTTTAACACATTAAATCATTTGCGCAGATTATTGCGTCATCTCTTTCCTGGTTGCATCAGACGCATTCTATTGGTATAAATAAAGGTGCCGGCACGTTTATAGCCAGTTGTTTATTGGATTTTGTCGTAGACAGTGCTGTTGTGTAATTATTGTAATGGGTAAAAAAAAACCTTCACTTACTGTTACAAAAAGGTCAGAAATATTGACTGTGCATAAAATTGGATTTTCTGAACGTCAAATAAGTTCGAGAGTAAACGTAAGCAAGACAGCTGTGCATCAAGCTATTAGTAAATTTAAAATTTCGGGAAAATTTGTAGACCTTAAGAGAAGCGGTCGGCCTAGAAAATCGAGTGCACGCGATGATCATGTAATAAGGATTGTCGTACGAGATCCAAGGATCTCCTGCGATACGATTAGACATTCTCTGGCTACAAAAGGACCAACATTAGTTTAGATTGGATACTATTCCAAGACATTTGATCAAAAATTTTGGTTTATTATCCCATAAACCTGAAAGGAAACCTCGACTTACTCCAAGTATGAAAAAGAAACGACTCTTAAGGTCCACAAATTTTCCCAAAATTTTAAATTTACTAATAGCTTGATGCACAGCAGTCTTGCTCACATTTATCCTCGAACTTATTTGACGTTCAGAAAATTCAATTTTATGCAGGGTCAATATTTATGACCTTTTTGTAATAGTATGTGAAGGTTTTTTACCCATTACAATAATTACACAACAGCACTGTCTACGATAAAATCCAATAAACAACCGGCAATAAACGTGCCGGGCACCTTTATTTATAGCAGTAGAATCCGTCTGATACAATCAGCACGTGAGATGACGCAATAATCTGCGCAAATGATGCAATGTGTTAAAATACTGAATATCGTCTACTGGTCTTAAACGTTTGCAGATCACTGTAGAATCTTCTGGACAACCAAAAACACCAGGCATCCATGAGACTGCCAAATGCCCCTCCTGCGTCAGTCCAGTAAACATCTTTGGATTTTTGGACGATTTTTGGACAAATCTAGGACTATTTTGGGAAATCTTTACGTCCTCCTCCTATCTTTTAGTAGTAACAGTGTTGTCTTTTGGATAATGATGGGTTTTCTTAAAGCTCACTTCTGGATAATTGTAGGGTTACTTTTTTAATATTTACATCTGTTTATTGGTATAAATACAATAATCTCATTAAATAAGAAAATAAAACACAGACTACATGTGTCGAAATAGCTCTATAAATAAATACACTAACAAGAAGGTATTGCTTCATTATCATAGAAATAAACAACGTATTATTTGTTTTTATTTTAATTTTATATTGAATAAAAATATTGTAAAAGCCTATGAAAAATAAAATGTTAAAATTTTCGTTGCAAAAATAATAATTTTATCACGGGATTTTCAAAATAATTGTTGAGTTGTTACCCTATCACCCACAACCTGTTATTTTTATTTTTAGAAGTACATGTAGAGAGAAAAGCAGAAACTATACCCAAGAAACCTCTTTCCCTTCAACTGATTTACCACGGCTTAGATGGGACAGATTTCTTGAACACAGCATGTTTGTTAAAACTGAAAGGGGAATCCAGTGAGGACTCTTTGCGGGACAACATCAAAAAACCTTTATCGTTTGATGTATTAGAATACTTACACACTTCATTCAAACTCGGGGATATTGCCGGAATTTTCATTCCTGTTCCTTGATGATACCGTATATCCAGGAAAAAGAAATTATAACTGTGGCTCAAATTTACGTTTTTTATAATAAACTGAATAAATAAATTTTTTTACAGAACTCGATCCTAATAACTATCTCGAAAGAAAGGTACAGAAAGCATAATCAATGCATTTTTGTACAGAAGGCCAAGCTCTTATTAATTTTACTTCCATTACCCGACTACCGTAGGTAATGGAAGTATTGTATTCGGTCCAAAAATCGATGACGAGTTTTCACATGATTTACATGTTTTAAGGTCTCCCGAGTCCAGAAAAGTTGTTTTTGGCAATTGGTCTGTGTGTGTGTACAGTCGGTAACAAAAGTGTCCAAACACTAGCAAAAATTCCTATGTAAAAAAAGTACACTTCATACGATTTTGTTAAATAAATCCTTGTCGAATCCTGTTCTTAGTCAGAGTAAGAACATGATTCGATAAGAATTTATTTAACAAAACCGTATGAAGTGTACCTTTTTTAGATAGGAATTTTTGCTAGTGTTCGGACACTTTTGCTACCGACTGTAAGTGTGTGGGGAATTTGCTGACTACTATATCTCCGAAATTAATAAAGATAGAGCTACAAAACTTCAGAATTAAGCCAGAACTAGTGTACAGATGAATTTTCCAGATTTTGGTGAAAATTGGAAAACCGAGAGTGAGACATCGGAAACCGGAAGTGGGACCATAAGTCCGTATCTCAAAAATGGCTCAAAAGGTTTTCTTTAAATTTGCTACATAAACACTCTATCTGTCCTTCTGAATGATATAGTTGGTTAGTTCAGAAAATTGATAGGCGCCCTGTATAAATAGCTCAATTTCAGGTCTCGCAAGTGCGTTTTTTTTTTTTTTTTTTTTTGAAACGGCTGTACGGATTTTTTTCAAACTCGCCATATTAACTCCCTTTTAAATATCCTTTTGTATGTAATTACTGTTTTTGGGTCAATAACTGAGTATGACAAGTATTGGTAAAAGTTGGTATCTCAAAAACGACTCTAACAATTTCCTTGAAAATTGTTACATAAATACATTTTAGACATCTTTTCTTGTACAGAGTGTCCTAAAAGTTCCAGTACTGACGCTGATGTATTTTTTATTTACAAAACAACAAACCTTAAAACGATTATTTTTATGCTAATGATAAAAGGCACATTTAAAATAACGGAGGAAAAAATACAGAACTTGCATTTATAATAAATGTTCAAAATGTCCACCTTTTTCTAGGAGGCAACGCTGAACTCGTTTGCGCATGCAGGGCCTGATTACCCAAAAGGCTCAGGAAGCACAAGCTTCCCCTCTAAAATTTAAGAGGGGGCCCTAAAATGACTAAAAACAGGTTCTTGGAATTTCTGTTTCATATTTTCACCCTCAGATTGAATTTTTTCTGAGAAAGGTTGCCTAAAGCAAGGTAAAATACTCACTATTTTGGGAAAAAACTGTTATTTAGCCTCAAAAATCTGAATGTTCTTAATTAATAAGTTATACGATTTTAATGTTGTGTGTAGAAACTACCCAGGTATATGAATGAAAAAAAAAAAAAATCCGAAATGAAAGGGGGCCCAGAAATGATACTGAGCTTCCCCTAGCTTCAAAGCTTAATCGAGCCCTGTGCGCAAGTGTTTAGAAACGCGTTTTAACATGCTGGGAGTGACTTCTTGTAGAGAAACTTCACCTGCACAAAACCTGTATTATGAAATTGTCGAATGAACTGATATAGCATATTTTTACTCGGTATTGCTTCATCTGGATATTTATATCGCCAAACATCTTTGCATTTTCGTACGATTTACATTCAAAATAAGCTTCAAACAGCGAAATTCTCTGAATGCGTGATAAAAACATTTCACTATGACGAACAAAATAACATAAAACTTTATTCTTACACAACTTGAGGGAGAAAAGAAACAAACTATAAAAAATAAAGAACTGATGCAATAATAAGCAGTCGATAAAATTTAATATTAAAAAAAATCATGGACACAATGCGTTCTTTAAGGTGGAGTACTGGAACTTTTAGGACACCCTGTATAATACGTGGTTATTACAGGAAAATTAACAGTCATCCTGCTTAGGTAAGTCACTTTTAGATCTTGGAAAATAACTCTACCATTTTTTTTTTTTTTTTTTTTTAACTCGCTATGTAAACTCTGTTTTACATGTTTATATATCAGCTTTCTCTTAGAGATAATTTGTTAGGTGTCTACTTCGTTAGGTCAATTTTATGTCTTCTGATCACATTTTTAAAAATTGCATATACATTCGGCAGTAAAAGTATCCGAGCACTAGCAAAAATTCCTATATAAAAAAAATTACATTTAATACAGTTTTGTTAAATAAATCCTTGTCGAATCATGTTCTTAGTCAGTCTAAGAGCAAAAGTGTCCGAGCATTAGCAAAAATTCCTATATAAAAAATTACACTTAATACAGTCTTGTTAAATAAATCCTTGTCGAATCCTGTTCCTAATCAGTCGAAGAACAGGATTCGACAAGGATTTATTTAACAAAACGGTATTAAGTGTTCTTTTTTTACAAAGGAGTTTTTGCTAGCGCTCGGATACTTTTGCTGCCGACTGTAGTACGTGAAATAATGGATAATGGAAATCGTGTGGTTGCTTCATACCAGAATTTTTTTTTATATTAGGTAACAGTAATACTCGTTTGGGTGATTTATAGTAGCCTCGTTATAGCCTCCCATTGTAACTTCGTGAAAATGGTCAAAGAGTCAACGAGAACAAGTTTTATAAAATGCAATTCTTTTTTGAACAAACTCATCTAAGATATTTACAAGATGAGTTGACTGTCGAATCTAGTTTGAGATGGGGTATTATTTCGAAAGTTATCGAGATGTTAAATTTTCAAGTTACTTGATTTCAAGTGGCCCCGCTTAATTTAAGATATCCGCCAATTTATCAATGAACTTTATCCGCCATTTTTAACAATCTTAGTTGAGAGCTTTATGTGGTCTAATACTTGCATCAAAATTCAAGGAAATCCGGTCTTAAATACGCTTTTTACAATGTGGATTTGAAATTTTAAAGTGGTTGCCACTTGAAAACAAAAGAGTGGAGCAACTTGGTTAACGAACTCATCCAAGATATTTATAAGTCCACTGTCCAAACTTGGTTCGATTTGAAGTATTATTCCGGGAGTTATCGTGATGACAAAATTTTCATTATAAACGAAGTGATTGCAATAGGTCGATTTCTAAAGAAATCAACCTAAAATGTGACGTAATACAGTTAACAGTTAAACACTCAACGCATGTCACTCAAAATGATTACAACATGGAGAAAATACAAATAACGTGTACGTCTAGCTCATTATGTTCTGACAGTGTACTCACTTGAAGCCCTTATCTAGAGTTCTTGATATAATTAAAATTTCCACTGAGAAACAAGTCCGACATAACATCATTGGAATATATTATTTGTTTAAATAAAGATGGTGGTAGAGCTACAGTACATTAGACTTACGGTGTCATTTAAATATATCTTATGACGACATTTTTTTTTGACATAAACCTTAATAAATATGTTATAAAAATCATTACAAGATCTTCATTGTTGTTGAAATTCGAAAGAAATTCCAGGTTTCACTTTTGGAGTGATGCGATCTAAGTTTCTCAGTGAAACAAGTGCTAGATTACGAATCTGATTTGCTGAATAAAAGCTTTATGTGTATATTTTAATTCTGCTTCAAATATGCATGGAGTGTGCCGGAATACCCTGTACATTAAATGAAATAATGCTACTTTTATGCCAAAGATATTTTAATAGATGCGGTTAACTTTACTGCACTATTCATTCAAACATTCATAGCAATATTATTTTCATAGAAATTCTTTACAAAAATATATAAAACTTTTAAAGGAATATTTTGTTTATTACAAATATTTTTTTTCTCACCAAAATGGGCCCTAAAAACTACAGTCGGTAACAAAAGTATCTGAACACTAGCAAAAATTAAAAAGGTAGAGTTAATCCTGTTTTGTTAAATAAATCCTTGTCGAATCATGTTCTTAGACTGACTAAGACAATGATTCGACAAGGATTTATTTAATAAATCTGTATTAAGTGCACATTTTTTATATAGGAATTTTTGCTAGTCTTCAGATACTTTTGTTACCGACTGTGCAGCTTGGATCAATCTCTGATTAGTATAAGTTTATGCATTCATTAATTTAAGAATGTATTTGTTTTTGTATTATTTATAAGAGTTCATCAACCAGACTAACCATTCTTCCCCATGTACAGTCGGCAGCAAAAGTATCTGAGCGCTAGCAATAATTCCTATGTAAAAAAGGTACACTTAATACTGCTTTGTTAATAAATCCTTGTCGAATCATGTTCTTAGTCAACCTAAGAACATGATTAAACAAGGATTTATTTAACAAAACAGTATTAAGTGTATTTTTTTTTATAGGAATTATTGCTACCGCTCGAATAGTTTTGTTGCCGACTGTAATCCTATGAGATTTTTGTTGCTTTGTATTATAAAGATTAAAAAATGAAGTTTTTCGAATTCTATTTCTTGAACATCATTATTTGAACATGTCTCTTTTCAGATTAGTGAACGGACATTGGGAAAAATAAATTTAAGTATTTTATTTCATTAATTAAATTCAGAACTTTAATTTTCATTCTCTAAAATAAATAAATAAATAAATAAATAAATAAATATTTTTATTGTTCACTAAGTTAATAAGGGACATATTTAAAGAGCAATATATATAAAAAAAAAAAAAAAAAAGAATTCGAAAAAATTCATATATTCATATGAAAAATTCATGTATTCAGAATTCATATTTGAACGAGATACTTTTATAATACGAAACAACAAAATTACATGGGAAGAAGAAAAGACGAACATGATTATATGCAACCTTAAGAACTTTAAGCCATAACTTCTTATCATATACACAGGGGAAAAGGACTCAGCCATTTCAAATAAAATTTTGCATTTTTTATGTCAGTGTTATTCGGAAGGGCTACAGCTTTAATATACATAGTCAAGCTACTACTACAACTTCACTATATTCTGAATAATTTATGCATTAAGTACATTCAAACAATTCTAATTACTATTATTATCTTTTTAAATCTATTATTTCGTCTAGTGTCACTGTCATTAATCGAGAGATGTAAGTTAAAAGAGTGATTGAAATTCTAATTAAATTAAAATTCTAATTTGATTAAAATTCTAATAGTGAGTTCGAAACAATACAGTAAAAATTTACCAATAAATGGACAAATTTAAACTGAAATTCATCTAATAAAATAAAAAAAAATATATAACTCTCATACGCAAATTCATAATCTGAGTGAAGTTCCGTTGAGATTGAAAGCATGAACATTAAAAATATTTTTCAATGATCAAATTTTTTCAAAGAAAAAAAAAATGAATTTGTTTGATTTGTACAGTACATTCTCAGGTAAGACGATGTTCGGATAAGGTGAGGTATAAATTTTCACACATAAAAATTTTATAGTTTTAGCACATATATACAGTCGGCAGCGACTATTGCCATTTATTGATAGCACATATCCATCAGATTTGTATTCTTGACTCGGTGTCCGCTTGTGAATCTTCGTCACACTGTCGAAAAAAAAAAAAAAAAAAAAAAAAAAAAGTCCTGTTTGCTGCCAGAAATTTTCTGTAATTCAGAAAAATACGTTCTATCAACAGAACGTATTTTTCTGAATTACAGAAAACAAACTGCAGCAAACAGGACTTTTTTTTTAACAGTGCAGATAAAGACAGATAACACATGACAGAATTACAATACGAAGAGTTGAGAAAAAACCCAGGGCCTGCGCGGGAATCGAACCTGCTCTGCTACGCTCGAAGGCGATCGGTGACATAATCAGTGTGGTGACATAACCACTCGACCATAGAGAGCTCCGGCAGCGACAAAGAACATGATTCGACAAGGATTTAGTTAACAAAACAGTACTAGGTGTACATTTTTATTTAGGAATTAATGCTAGGGCTCGAATAATTTTCCTCCCGACTGCATCTGTCCAATTAGACGACCCTTAAACTATATCAAAGGCCTATGGATTTTTCACTGCTAACGTGGTATATGATTTTATTAAAAATGGTTGATGGATAAGCATTATGCCAAATTCTGGTTGAAAAAAAGTGCCACAGGGGCAAAAAGATGCTTTCCTCGCCGTGGAGGATCAAAATTGTGATGGCATTCCACCGGACCATCCTTAGGGGTGCGTCCCAGACCATCGCCAGTTACTATTTGCGCAATACTAGTACGACGTTAAACCCACCAGCCAACCACGTAATAAGATGCTCTACGAAAGCAGCGTAGTTTGTTGGTATGGATAGGCTGACCAGATCAAAGTACCTTTATAATAGAGAAGCGTTAAAAATTGCTACAATTATCCAATTATGGATGTATTTTTTCATTCCTGATGATTAAGGACTGAAAATAAAGTATTATTCATTAATAATCTACTTTCTACAGTTTTTTAAAATTTAGAAAAATGCTTTCAAAGTAAAGGAAATCCCCATTTGTCCCCAGAAAATAGGGACATTTGGCCAGCTTAGGTATGGGTATACCACAGATTATTATACAGATGGGACACTCCCGTATATTCTTCGGTAACCAAAATTTGACTGCAACGACCCTATTGTCAACGGCTGTAAGTTTCTCGAGATTTCCGGTTTACGCAATCGCTCACCTTATTTTTATTGTATCTATGTTCATTGTAATATTAGTGCAACGTTAAACCCAACATCCAACCAACTAACCATTGTATCGATGTTTACATTTGGCAACTTTGTTATTGTTTACGAAATTGATTGTCGAAAGCAATTTATTTTAAGAAGCAAGTACTAAATATTAAGCAAATAAATTTCGAAAATATATATAAACCAGAAATATTTTTTTTCATTTTAAAGCATTTTGTTTAAACCAAGCAATGTTAAATATTTAAGATTTTATTCCATACTGCTATTTCGGCATTACAGTTTGTTATGTTAATTTGTACACTTGAACACGAATGTGTTTGGCAAAATTTATTTTCAAACATAATAAAAATTCGTTTTATTTCTTAGAAAATAGCTGTAATGTTATGATTTTGTGAATTTAAAAGTAGTAGAAATAGTGAAGCAAAGAAAACTGCACATATGTTTTCATTTGGCAACTTTATTATTGTTTACAAACTTGATTGTTAAAAGCAATTTATTTTAAGAAGCAAGTGCTAAATATTAAAAAAAATAAACTTTGAATATACATAAAATAAAAACATTTTTTCATTTTAAAGCATTTTGTATTATTTAAAACAAGCAACGTTAAATATTTAATGATTTCATACTGCTATTTCAGAATTACAGTTTGTAATTTTAGTTTGTACTTGAATATGAATATGTTTCACAAAGCATATTTTTAAACATTATAAAAAATAATTTTTATTTCTTAGAAGAATAGCTGTGAATGTTTTGAGGAAATTTTTGTGAATTCAAAAACAATAGAAAGTGAAGAAAAAGAAAACTTCCCATACTAACCTGCTACTAACTACTCGCGAAATAGAAAAACAATTTTCGATCAAAGATGTTATTCATGTAGACTTAACACTTGTAGTTCCCCTCTGTTGTCACTAGTGGTGCTACTATATTTCCGGTT
Organism: Salticus scenicus; assembly: GCA_963930645.1. Lineage (NCBI taxonomy): Eukaryota > Metazoa > Arthropoda > Arachnida > Araneae > Salticidae > Salticus > Salticus scenicus. Next base: position 70,439,078 of record OZ005658.1, read on the forward strand.
CGCGTTTTAGCTTTACTGTCCTATCTGTATGATAATCTGTGGGGTATACTGACCAAACATCCCCATTTTCTGTGGACAAATGGGGACTTCCTTGTTTTTTGAAAGCATTTTTCTAAGTTTTAAAAAATTGTAGAAAGTAAATTACTAATCAGTAATACTTTATTTTTAGGCCTTATTCAGTAGGAATGAAAAAATGCGTCCATAATTGGATAATTGTAGCAATTTTTAACGCTTCTCTATTATAAAAGTACTTTGATCTGGTCAGCCTAGGTACAGTCGGTAACGAAAGTGTCCGAACACTAGCAAAAATTCCTATGTAAAAAAAGCACACTTCATACGGTTTTGTTAAATAAATCCTTATCGAATCATGTTCTTAGACTGACTATAAGAACGGGATTCGACAAGGATTTATTTAACAAAACCGTATGAAGTGTACTTTTTAACATAGGAAATTTTGCTAATGTTCGGACACTTTTGTTACCGGTTGTATGGTCATGTTTGACAGTCATTTATCTGAGAACACTAAAAATCGGTTGGCACTGAACAATACTAAGATTACTGTTATAACGTGTGGTTTAATTTCGATGCTGGAACTTTTAAACGGCCCTCTCAATAAACCATTTAAATATCACATGCAGTGGGTGGGTGAGTAGTTTTTACAACCAGTGCTACACTATGAGCGATAGGCGACGGTCTGAAACACAACACTAAATGTGTTCCGGAAGCATCCCATCACAATTTTAATCCTTCACGTAGTTGAAGGTATTATATGCGGGAGGAATTATAGAATAAGTAGATGGTCAAATGTCGTATATGGATAGGCTAACCAGATCAAAGTACCTTTATAATAGAGAAGCATTAAAAATTGCTACAATTATCAAATTATGGATGTATTTTTTCATTCCTAATAAATAAGGACTAAAAATAAAGTGTTATTGATTAATAATTTAGTTTCTACAATTTTTTAGAACATAGAAAAATGCCTTCAAAAAAAAAAGGGCGTCCTCATTTGTCCCCAGGAAATGGAGACGTTTGGTCAGTATATATATATATGGAGGATGATTATCATTGCTGCATCAGTTCATGTGCTGTGTGATTTCGTGATCAAATAGCGGGGAAGGAGGAAGGGGGGGGGGTGAAAGCGAAAACAGTTGTCAAATCCTTCAAAAAGAATGGAAATTTTTAATGTTATAGCATTGAGGACGATTTCTTATATAACAAGACGGTGAAGCGGAAATCGACTTTCTAGGTATAGAATGGGACCCATATGATGAGCTGCCCAACAACGAAATTGAATATGTACTTGAGGGGCTATTTGTCTTATATAACGAATGTGAGGATTTTGCAGGATTTTAAATACATTGATGGGTGATTTGTTTTATTTTATAATAGTTTTAATATGCAATTTCAATATTTTTAATTTAACCTATAAGGGTGATTCAACTATCGTATTATTTGCGAAAATATACTGTAATTGGACTCAAACACAAAGTAAAAAGTATTAAGTTTAATTTATGGTCATTAAAAATGTATATACATACATAATTTATTTTATGTATTCTAAACCTGACCGAAAATTCTATTTTTACCGAAATTCTAAACCTGAAAAAATGTATTGTATTATTACATTTTTTCAGGTTTAGAATTTCGGTTGGTTGGTTGGTTGGTTGGTTTTTACATCGCACTAGTGCTGCGCAACGGGCAATTGTCGACGGTCTGCGACTCAGCCCTAGAGGTGGTCCGGAGACATGCCATCACAATTTTGATCCACCACGGAGGGATGGCTTCCCCGTTGTGGTGACCCTCAGAGGTATAATTTCGATGAGAACATGAAGGACATATTTTACGTGCACCAGCCACCGTTAGTGTACACGATGGTCTTTGTCCGGCTCGAGTATCGAACCTGCACTCTTCCAGTTACGAGCCCGACGTTCTACCAACTGGGCTACCGCGGCCCTTTAGAATTTCGGTTCAATGAGTTCTATTAAACAGAGCATTGTTTGAGAAAAATATATGGCTATATTGACTGTTATCTTGTATTCATCCATCGGCTAGATATTAGAATAGACCCCGGGCTAGTAACCTTTTTGTTTCCGAACATCACATCCCCACCAATCTCCCAATTAATTGGCCAAACTGAATTTTCCCCCACCAAACAAACCATTCTACTTCCACCATAGCAGGCACTCCACCTCGTTGAAAGCAGGTTTCCACCAAACAATTTTAAACATGCAAAATCTCAAGAACCAAGAAAGCGATTATCGCCAAAAGAAGGCCCAAAAACCGCGGTGATGTTAGCGGAATTTTTCTCCATAGCCAGTATAGGGAATCCGTTCTGTATTTCTATCACTATACTCAATGTATTCATCATTATCACTGCCGGTAGAACATGAAAACCTAACAAAGGTATCAAGCGTCTATGGGGAATAGAGTGCAATTTTCCAGTAGATTTTTTCGCGCTGCTTCTGCCGTCTAGTGGCAAAGATTTCAAGTAATTCGAAATTTGCTATTCTGAACTAAAAAGCTAAGACAGCAGAAGTGCACCAAAATTTGCTGGTTGGTTGAATGATTGTACAGGCTTAACGTTGCACTGGTACTGAGCTATGAGTAATTGGTGATCGTCTGAGACGCATCCCTAAGGAGGGTCCGGAGACCTTCCATCACAATTTTGATACTACATTACTACATGGTGGAGACCAAAATTTGCTGGAAAGTTGTATCTTGTCCGTAGATGCTTGTTCCTAGGTCAAATTTTCGTTTTGAGCCAGAAGTTGAAGTTAATGTTGAGTACAGCAGTAATAGATTAAGACTGACGGAGTTTCTTTAAAGCAACAATAGAGCTACACAATGAACGATTGGCGACGGTCAGGGATTTACCACTAAGGGTAGTACGGAGTAACTACAGTCGGTAACAAAAGTGTCCGAACACTAGCAAAAATTCCTATCTAATAAAAGTGCACTTCATACGGTTCTGTTAAATAAATCCTTATCGAATCGTGTTCTTAGACTGACTAAGAACAGGATTGGACAAGGATTTATTTAACAAAACCGTATGAAGTGTAATTTTTTTTACATAGGAATTTTTGCTAGTGTTCGGACACTTTTGTTACCGACTGTACCATCACTATTTTAATCTTCAGCAGAGGGAATAACTTCTCCTCCAGTTGGGTTAACCTTCAAACGTGTTAATTTACGGAACATGAATGCACTTACAGGTCTTTCTCTTTTTGCTTAAAAAATTAGTTTTTGTGGACTTTTACTATCATAATATATATACAATAGAGAGAGAGATGATATAATTAACTATTTGACATTTCTTTCTTTCTTCTTCTTCTTTTTTTTTTCTTTCTACAATACAACATTAAAAAAAAAAAAAAAAAAATATATATATATATATATTGAAATATTTACAAAATAATTAATGTAGTGAAAAATAATTACAATAGGGCAAAAATAATTAACGCAATGAAAGATTTCATCATTTATCAAAATAGATATAATTCTAAAATTTATTTAAATGACATCAATTCAAATGCATTTGATAATACGCTTGAATTCACAGTGAAAGATATTTCTGAGAAATTCTTTAATACTATATCTTCCTCTAAAAGATAAATAAATATCTTCATTTCGTTGTCTTATATATAGTTAAAGAGTTTTATGCTTCAAAAAGCATCTAGGAAAGACATTATGCCAACAATAAATACAGCAATATTTTCCGCTATCCAAGACAAAAGCGCAATATATCCTTGAGACAATAGGCGCAATAAAAGCAAACCTTACTTCTCCAAAAGTACTATTTGTAAGCATCCTAATACAATATCTCATTGACACGTTTCATAACCTTTAATGTCCATTATTTCTGGAAACACGGATAGGCCAAACGGGATGCCTCCACCACCCCGAAAAATTCGCCTAAACCCTTCCCGTCTCCCTACTGCCAGCACCATCCCCGATTAAAGCTCCACTCCACATGCGGAATGGACAGAACAAAAGAACAGCCCCCTTCTCTTTTCCTAGAAGAATAGAGCGAAGGAACGTTTCCATTCATCAGGGTCTTGCCTTGTCAGTGGCAGCTGCCTACCCCCGCTCAAGAGAACCCCTGGTCAACCTCCCCTCCCCCCCGGCAATTGATGATCTTTTATTGGTTTGTAGGTGATGGCAGATTTCTGAAAGGGGGAACTCAGAACTGCCCAGTCCGCGAACGTTCGAACTTTTCGCCGAAGGGGTGGGGGAAGGCAGTCCACTAATTACGAGGAACAACAGACTTTTGCCGTAGGGGGATGGGAGGAAGGGACAAAGGCTAAACGCTTGAAATCACTGCTTCCTTATATTAGAGGGGGGGGGGTTTCTGACACCACGTGCTATCGACGTGGAAATAGCTGGCGCGTGTGATTCTAGAAAACTGTATCCACAGTGATGAACAACTCTAGTCGGGGCGCCGGACATTATGGTATTCCTTCCTTCTGTTGTTACATGAATTTTCGTCGGCTGTCAGTGTCAGGCATTTCCCCATCTTGGGTCTTCCACCCCCCTGCATATCTCTTCTGCGATTGGTAGATAAAGGAGGAACTGTCAGCCTCCACTAGTTTCTATGCTTGTTTATTATTGCCTATTGCGCGTTAATGATGAATGTTATAGTTTCGTTTCTACGCTGGGCGAGAGGAAGGGAGGGATCGCTTCATAAACGGAAAATTATCCCCTCCTTCTCCTTCTCTTCCCTCTTTCGGCACGAGAACGGCTGGATAGCGCCCTGAGAATGAAGGAACTGTCCGGAATGGCTCCCCCCTACGAGGATTTTGTATTTCAATTACTGTCAGTCGGCATTAGTTTGACGAGGAATCGCCGTGACGTTATTTAACTGTCATTTAAAATTCTCTCTTTTCATAGAGGTTCCTTTCCGGTTATATTTTAATATGAATATCATTGAGAAGTGAAATTTGTTCAGCAGTGATTCGGCATCGGACGCTGCAATTCGATGTGAATTTTAAAATTCCTTTCGGCGAGTGGTTTTAAAAATAGGTCAGTGAAAGTTTGAGAGAAATTGAAGCAATTCTACCGGAAGATCAAATTGCAAACTCGTTCGCGTACGTGATATTAATATTTTTCTTATTTCGATATTTTTAAATCCATTACTTTGATAAAGTTCACTAATTAAAATGTAATTTTAAAACAACCTACACGAAAATCTTGATTTTAATTCAAAGAAAAGTTTCTCTTTTCATTTTATGGACAATGACCCTGTCCAGTGATCCACGTGGTAGACCCTTCTACGGGCAATGATCGATATTTTAAACCGATTCACAAAGACACGACTTAGTAAAATTCCTCTGCTAATACGAACAGTTTATTAATTAATAGACAGTTTATTAATCCATTACTTTTGATAATGTTTACTAACTAAAATATAATTTCAAAACAACCTAGACAAAAATCTTAATTTTAATTTAAAGAAAAAAATCCTCTTTTCATTTTTTGAGTGATAACCTTGCCAAATGACCCACGTGGTAGGTAATTCCACTACTAGATGGATGGATGGTTGGGTTTTACGTCGCACTAGTGCTGCGCAGATGGGCAATTGACGACGGTCTGGAACACACCCTTTATAGGTGGTCCGGAGACATGCCATCACAATTTTGATCCTCCACGAAAGGGATGGCTCTCCCGCTTCGGTGATCCCCAGAGGTATAATTTTTGATGGAAACAAGTATTTAGGAAAGAAACCTCCACATGTCTTCCTTTCCTCTAAATCCCGATAGAGGACGATTTTCCTTTTTATATGAAGGAACACGTGATCATATATATATAATGCTGCCATTGTACAGAATGCTTTGAAAAATGTAAATACACTTACGGTCAATTTTTCTGATCACTATTTCCGGAGCAGTATGCATACGCTCAGTTTTATTGGTCGCTATTACTATTGGTTAGCTAAAAAATAGAAATAGAGGATTTTGCTTCTTTTCATATGGGCTAAGTCTTCTATTTAAAAGTTAAACAGAAATATGACGCGAAAAATGTTTTTAGAAATATTCCCCTCCCCCCCCCCTAATTTCTTAATTATTAAAAATGTTTAGTTAGAACCATAGACCTATTATAAGAGTGGACGGAGCATTCCATTATTAAGAGAATACAAGAAAAGGTGCAAAGATAAAACCACGTGAATGTTGAAAAATGTTACATTTTTCTACATTTATCTCGTTATTGGCGATTTTTTGCTTTCAATATAAATATATATATTATTAAAACATACAGCAAGCAAAACTAGTGTAAAACACTACAGCTACTAAAATATATTTTTACCTTGTTATTAACACTTTTGAACAAAGTTCAAAAATTTTTATAACTTTGTTTGTCTATATTCGTTCTAACTCTCGTAAATATTCATTCACATTTTTGAAATAATATAAGATATAATACAGTTAAACTAATTCAATTTAGAGAAATAAGTATAGAAATTATAAGCATTTTATAAAAATAATTACTTAAAAAGAACGAAATAATAAAATATTAAAAAGAATCTTACCTGTGAAATAAAATCCTTATTTGACATAACTTCTAGGGTTTTTAAAGTACATCTAATTACTATTTCTAGCTATAAAATTCTTTTTAAATTCAAAGCAATCTAACTTTTAAAGTGAAAAAAATTTTTTTTAAAGAACTTTCAAAGAAAAAGGAAAAATATCGTCTGCTTAATAAAAAGTAGAGTTTAGAGCATGGCGAGTAAATTTCAATATTGGCTAGCTTGGCTTCTGTAGATCAACAATCACGTGACCTTTTTATGAGTTATCTTTGCACTCAAAAAAGTTGCCATTGTCCCGTCCACTCTTATAATAGGTCTATGGTTAGAACAGTTCATAGTTAAAGGTGCATTAAAAAAAAAAAAAAAAAAAAAAAGCAATGTTCCTCAGTTTAGACTTATTTTAAAAGTTTCAATAATATTATAAGTTATTTGGGAAATCCCTATTTTTACGCTCCTTTTTCTCAAAATGATAGGAATCAGAAAGAAAGTAAACATTGACAAATTCTGAGAAAGGTTAGTACAATATCATATTTTAAATTGTTAAAAAAATTTCAGAAGTTGCATCAGAATTTCTATGAAACAAATAGTATTTTAAAACTTTTCGCAGAAATATCTGAATATGAATCTTTTTTTAATCGAAAAAAGAACATTAACTCTGAAATAATAATAATAAATATTTTTTTAAATAATTTCACTTTTGTGGTGGCAATAGCGAATATCGATTCATAAAAAAAGACTTTGCTGCACTCGACACATTTATTTTTTTTTCTTTTCTTTATCATATATTTTCTCTAAGACTTTAGCAAAAAAAAGTATTGTTAATTGCTCTTTAATCGCTTCGAAGCGAGGAAAATATGATTAAAAAACCTGGAGATAATTTTTTAATGGCACTTTTTTGCACATCTGAGAGAGACCCCTAATGAAGATATAAATTACTTTTCTTTTAATTATGATTATCTAGCGTGAATAAAACAAAAAAAAATGACGTCTACCTCGATTTATTATTATTTAGTAACTTCATATTTGTCTAATGCGTAGTCATATATACAACAAAATGTAACCTGCGTTTGGCTGTAGTGTCTTTTATCAAGAATTTTTAAAAAATAGTTGTTATTCATGTTGGTTAAATTAAGCAAAATATTTTTGGTTTAATATTGGGGGAGATTATTTAATATTTGCTGGATAGAATTAATTTTAATTCAAAAATTTAAGCGAGTTTACCCTTTTAAAAGATCAATAGTACTTGTCTGTGCAATTTGAAGAATATGGACATTATTAATAGTCAAAGTATGTCTATATGTAGATAATAACGTTATACTGTGATTTAAATGTCTGGAAATATTAATACTATCATTCTAATAATGGCACCATTAAAATATAGCACTACCATATGAGCTCATTAGAATCGGATAAGATTGACAAATCTCTGCTTGTCAGTTCTGGCATACATTTACTGGGGGTTGCATTGCTGTCTCTAAATTAATCTATTCATTTTCCATTCATATGACCAATAGTAACCGATAATCTATAACTAATTGTATAATATGTGTATTTGTTACCTGACAATAACTTATATATACAAATGTACAGAGAAACGAATTATATATTCTGTTCATGGATATAAAGAGTGGTTCAGTATTCATATGCAAATTGTATTTAAATAAATAATAAAATAATTCCCAAAACAGGGTGGTTTGGTCTAAAATTTACATCTGAGAGAAGTGTAGAGGCAAAGAAATCTGTCCATTTAAAATTATGTAAAGCGTTTTAAAGACTCAAGGGAAAAAAAATCCTGTGGTTGGTTGGTTGGTTAGGTTTTACGTCACACTAGTGCTATGCAAAGGGCAATTGGCGACGATCTGGGACTCAACCCTAGAGGTGGTTTGGAGACATGCCATCACAATTTTAATCATCTACGGAAGGGATGACTCTCCCGCTTCGGTGACTCCCCCAGAGGCATAATTTTGATGGGAACATGGAGGCCATTGCGGCCACGACAGATTTTACGTGCACCAGCCACCATTAATGTATATGAAGTTCTTTGGCCGGTTCGAGTACTGAACCTGCAATCTTTCAATTATGAGCCCGGCGCTCTACCGACTGGACTATCGCGGTTCTTTTTCCTGTGGATGCTCCTTGGGTTAAAAACAATCCCCTGAAGGAAAACTTTTTTTCACGACAATATAATTGTTTTGATAAATTAAAAACTAGCTCTTCTTCTAATTTTAAAAATTCAGCGCATATTTTGAATCAAGATGATTAATGAATTATCCGAAATGTAGTCAAAGACATTTTTTTTATAACTCACTTTGACAACAAAAATCTACTGACTCACTTATGACATACAGATGTTTTGGAAAAGCTCTACACTATGATTTTGATCTTTTGAATTTTCTAAATACACACAGAAAAAAAAGTTGTCAGTTGACAATACAGAATTGATTAACCCGAACAGCTGACTAGAAAACTTGAGTTAAAAATTGCACTAGTTGAACTAGTCTCCAAAACAAAACCCCAGACTAAGAAGGTTAATATTATCCGTTAAGACGGCTATATCTGCTAATATTAACCTTCCTAGTCTGGGGTATTGTTTTGGAGACTAGTTCAGATAGTACACTTTTTAACTGAAGTTTCTTAGTCAGCTGCTTGGGTTAGTCAATTCTGTATTGTCAACTGTCAGCTTTTTTTTTCTGTCTGTACATGTGGGAAAAATATAGCAACGAAAGTCGAATATTCCGCAAAACAAAACGTGGCTATAAAGGTTTATCAAAAGTATTTTTAGAAAATAAAATTGATGATTGAACACTTCAAGACAAACAATGGTACCTAGAGTCGTATTTCATTCTGGATAGCTAGAATGAGCGACTTCAAAACAACAAACACAAGTCGTCACTTCTGGATGGATGTCTCTTCAAGACATCTCAAGAACATAAAAATCATGTACTGAGCGTAAGCAAATTTCTAGTGAGAAGAGGCAACACTGACAGTTACAGCTGATTGGCTTATCAAAGTTTCGTAAAAAGCTAATCAAAGGAAACATTGATCTTGAAAAGCAACACATCCTCAATGCTAAATGAATTCCTTGACAACATCGTCCAAAGCGAATTCGTAGGAATCATGATGGATTGCACATATATAGAATTGGTAGATATGCGTCTAATGTATGGTCAAAGAAATAAAAATGGACATAAAGCAAAAAGTGTGTCACAGGAGCAATTTATAAGACGTCAACAAACCATCCTATCTTCGTCAGTGATGGTAGGAAGCCGATACAAGTGTGTTCGATATTTAAAATACAGGTATGGGCGTATGCGAGATATGCGGATGCCGTGAGCAGAAGAGCTTGAATTGTTCAGGTTTGGAGCAGTTCCTTGCACAAGTATTCGAACAAGAGCAGGCAATATTAGAATATGTCCTCACAGTATGGCGCGGCGCATTTTATGTGAGGAAAGCAAAAGCATGCAGTCCTTCCACGTGCATAGAATTCATTGCTTAAACGCTGAAGACTACTAAATTTTGTGAGGAGAAATGCTCCAGGTAAGAATGAACAACCTGGACTTTCCTGCCTTAGGGTACTGACAAGACTGACAGCACTGACAAGACTTCATTTAACAAAGAAGGCATTTTCAACACTCGAAATGAGCACATCTGGAATGACAGCAGTCTTCACTTAACTACCACATGTGAATATAAGGATAGTTTCTCTGTTAACGCATAACAAATCATTCTTGATTGAATGATTGGCCCTTAGCTGTTGCCATATAGTTTGACAGACGTACAGTACTGTGCATTCATGGAGCAGATACTTCCTGGTTTATTTAAGGCAGTTCCGCTCACCGCACAGACAAACATGGTGGTCCATGATAGATTGAGCTCCAATTGCGTTAAAATAAATTAATAAGAATAATATGAAAAGAATGATTTAACATCACAACTCCAACTCATTTTTCAACCTCGATCCAACAATTCTTGAGTGCCACATATCCCAACCGATGGATTAGACGTGACGAACCTTGCTTGGTCTTTACGTTCTCCTGATCTAAACCCATTAGGTGCCTCCTTGTGAAGTTGGTATACATGTCGCCACTGGATAGCGCAAAAGATCTCTTAACGAGAATTGTTGTTGCAGCACACGTAGAATCTTTGAAAGGGTGTGCCTGTCATTCATTCGCTGGTATCAATTGGGCAACGCCACATTTGGCCACTAATTTGAGCATCTACTTTCAGTTTTTTTTTTTTTTAATCTAAAAAAAGGTGTATGTAGAATTTATAATTTAATTATTTTTCTGGCTTTTCACTATTAACAGTTCAATTAGAACCTCTCAATTTTCACCTTGGGCTTCTTTGGTATTCTTCGACCACATTTCATGAAACCATGGAAGCCTTTGCGCAAGCGCTAATTCAACGAGTCCACTGTTAAAATAGGGGTGACAGTCAACTGGCTCAGAGAAAATGAATGCTAACAGAGCGCGAATTATTGGATGTTTTCCAAATTCCAATTCTGCCCGTCAATCTGGCACCCCTCCAACATTTTGGATGCTTCGTCGCTGGTAGTTTTAGGAAACGGGGCTGCACTATACTCACAAGGAAACATTCAAAAGGTATCGTCTTCAAAAAATATTGAAAAAAAATATATGTGATTCTACTTTTCATAAAACACCAGAAAGTGAAAAAATTATCAGCGACCACAAAAAGTTATCAAAATTAAGCGATTTAGTGCTGTTAGGCGATAAGTTCGCTGACACCAAGATTGCCGTGTACGGACAGAACTAAGTTTTGCTTTTCCGCCAAGTACTCAAAATCAATCGCCTAACAGTGTGAAATCACCAAAAAATGCTTAATTCTGATAATTTTTTGTGACCGCTGTAATTCATTTCAGCCGATAATTTTTCCACTTTCTGGTGTTTTATGAAGAGTAGAATCACGTATATTTTTTTCAATATTTGTTGAAGATGACATCTTTTGAATGTTTCCCTGTCAGAGTGAAATACGACCTTATGCTCCATTGTAAACATTATTCATACTGACAAATACAAAAGCTCCTCTATTTTTTTATTTTATTTTTATTTTTTTTGCAAAAACACCCAGTGTATAATATTTTTCTCCATTTTAACTTCGCTTACTAGCAAAAAGGCAATTTGTAATAAAGTAAACGACTATAAGCGCATAAAATTGATCCTTATTTGTATTAAATTATCCACATTGATTACATACCGAGGGTTAAGAAATCTTTTAAAACTGTCTAAATAGAACCATATGCTGCGTTTCTATCATTTCAAACGGACAGAGGATCAAGATTGTTGCATTTAAAATTATACAATTATAATTATTTGTATTATGTGAAACTATCATTTTCAAAATAATATCATTTTAAAGTTCTTGTAATAATATTTATAAATTCTTACAAAGTTTTAAACTTTAAAATTATTTTTCTTAGGTTTCAAATTTCGCGAATAGTTTAGTGTAAATAAACGTTAGTCAGGTTATTAGTCACAACACTGTAATATTCATTTGGAATTTGAAATATTACAGTCGGTAACATAAGTGTCCGAACACTAGCAAAAATTCCTATGTAAAAAAAGTACACTTCATACGGTTCTGTTAAATACATCCTTATCGAATCATGTTCTTAGACTGACTAAAAAGAGGATTCGATAAGGATTTATTTAACAAAACCGTATGAAGTGTACTTTTTTTACATAGGAATTTTTGCTAGTGTTCGGACACTTTTGTTACCGACTGTACCTTTATTCTGAACTATCTAATTAAGTCGAAAAAAAAAATCATGAAAATTTATAAAGCTTTCACTATTTTTATTACTTTCTTGTATGCGCACAAGAAGAAAGTATTTAATTCGTAAAAATTCTTGACCTTTCGTGTTTGATGGATACACGTTTTGAGTTACTCTAAACACAATTTGACCATTCTAAGAAAATGTCAGTCTGTGTGTGCAAAAAAAAAAAAAAAAAAAAAAAAGTTTGTAGACACAGTATCTTACAAACTAACGACTGAAATTTAACCAAATTTTGTATTTAGCTGAACTTTGACCTAAACTGGGGGTGATTACATTCAGGCATTAGCCACTCAACATTCGACGCTGTCATCCCTTTTTCAATAATTTTAATATGGCAATATTCAAAGAAAAAAAAAAAATCAAAATCGTATAAATTTACAAAATGAGAATTATTTTTGACTTTCCAATATGAAATTAAGAAATATATTTATCATATTAATAGTCAACCAGATATATATATATATATATAAACTTTTCAAACATTGCAGTAGATGAAACCAAGTATCACATGAAGAACTAGAAAAAAAAAAAACATGGATAAAGATTTCTAAAAAATTAAACATCCTAATATTAAAACATACAACATCATTTCTTTTTCAAGGGCATAGAATGAATGTTGCATGCAAATTAGGTGATATTTCTGTCGTGCTGTATGCAATTTGCTAAACATTAACAGCACCCTGTGCTCAATATCACCCATCAGACGTGAAAATAATTGAAATATGAAATCTCAAAGAGAAAGAGGAAAAACCAAGTGAGAAACAAACTTTTATATCTACAGTCACCAATATTATTTAATAAATAAATTTAATCCTAAGAATGACCACAGTAATTACTTACTCTACAACTGCAAAACACGCCGGAAGTAGCTCAAACACACCATAACAGCCATGAAGCTGCATATAAGTTAAATTTACAGTTAGATATAGAGTGTCTTATTTATCTACTGAACTATAAAGTAAAAATAAAATTTAGTTTAAATTGTTTCTGCTAATTTTAATAACTAATAAACCTTATATATAAAAAAAAAAATTATTTGATTAAATTTTAATTTAAAACATACATTAATTTGAGATACGTAAATTCGCAATTCATAAGTAACATGCGAAAATAGAGTTGTTTCCCATGGATGAAAAAAAAAAAAAAAAAAAAAAAAACAAGATCGGGAGTTCAGTTTATGAATTCAGTTTATGAAAAATAAAATACAATGAAATAATGAAATCTGTTATTAATGAAATAACTCAATAGAAGAATTTTAATCGATTAATCGGAGATATGTCTGACCGACATGTGGATAAATGTTATTTTTCTTTCTTGATTCAATGTTGGTATGAGACAACAAATTGTTTAAAAATAGTTGTTTCTTTTTTAAATTTGAGTTTTAGCGCAAGATAGGAACATGAACTGCACTTTTGCTTGGTATAGCTGTACATTTTTCCGAAATTTTGCGATCTAGCCGCTCTATATGAAGGACATGTTCCCTGATGAAGGAATCCTTCTATTTTTGAGCTTTTCCAATTCCAAACTCTAATTTCCAAATATTATTGCTCTATATTTTTATAAAATTCTTGGTTTCTGTTAGATAACTTACTTGAATATTGCATAAAAAATTCCATACCTTGTATGCTTAAGTGTAATGCTCCTAATCAGTAAACATTAGCGTAAGTATTTAATTTAAAATTAATCTTTCAAAATGTATATGGTTATTTAATTAAAAAAAATGTAAATGTAAATCAAAAGAAAATAAGAGTGCTAACATTTAAATTGGTTTAAAATAACTTTTATTTGAATATGGTTGGTTTTAATGATGTATCTATTATTAGCTAAATTTTATAACGTGCTAAATTTCTTAATTATATATATATATATATATATATATATATATATATATATATATATATATATATAAATATATGTGACATCAGGTGGTTGTACAACATCAATAGTGTAGCGCCGACTTGAATGTGCATGCTGATTGCTTCAAGAGTCTAAAGTAAAACGCGGTTATTTTGCCTCATTTTGAGAAATAAGTGCTTGAATTTTCATAACGTTTCCTAGGAATTTCTATAGAATGGTAGTAGTGCAAAATATTTTTAAACTAAATAATTTCTTATTAGTTACTAACCTATAATAACGATTCGAGCCCCACGATCTTCTCTAAAAGCGAATAAGTATTGAATAAAAGCCTGCGAAATCTCTCCTACGAAAATGGTAGAGTTTGTGTTTTTGCTATTTAGGAGAGATTGCGCATAGATATTAGGTCGATTCATAAATAATTTCCGATACAGTTTAGTTAAAATTTACACCAGAAACATTATACAATGAATATAAGGCTTCAAAGATAGGCTCCTCCCCTGCATTCATCACGTAGTGTGTTTGGGCGTTACTTGCATTAAACTAATGGTCAAAGCATGCCACTGCAAATATTAATAAAGTTCTTCGAAGGTGTGTAATTTTGCATATTATGTTCATTTTTAACCAATCAGAATAACGATCCCCTTTTATTTTAATGAAATTATGCAAATATTTGGAATCATTAGCTTTCAGCCGTCACTGGCATTACTGTACTCATTGGTCTGATTTCATTGGGCGTGTGTCATCTGTCTTAGTATATAATCTGTGGTTCAATTATTCTTCTAACAATCGTTTTGTCTGGGGTATGTTTGATTAAACTGTTACTCCAATTCCTAAAATGGAGAATGAAAAAGTGCATATTCGTCATGAATTCAGACAAGGCAATAGTGCTAAAGCGACAGCTGAAAAAATATGCAGTGTATACGGTGAAGAAGTAACAACTGTTCCGACAGTTAGAGATTGGTTTACAAAATTCCGCTCTGGAAATACGACTTTAAAGGACGAACTGAAGACAGGACGTCCTTCCAATTTTGATGACAAACTTTTAAAGGCTATATTGGAACAAAACCCACGCCAATCAACTAGAGACATAGCAAAAAGTATGAATGCACCACACTCAAATATTTTCGCCACCTGAAGGAATTAGGTCAACAAATTAGGAGTATGGGTACCACACAGTCTCAGTGAACAGAATAAAGACGGTCGCCTGTCTATCGCTACAAGTCTGCTCTCACGAAAGAAAAAAAAAAAAAAAATGCCTTTTTTAGATAGGATAATAACTGGCAATGAAAAATGGATTATTTATGATAATATCATCTGTAAAAAACGGTGGCTTTATAAGGAACAAAAACCCTTACCAGATTCGAAAGCTGACATCCATGGAAAAAAAGATTTTATTATATGTATAGTGGGATTGTCGAGGACTAATCCATCACGAGTTATTAAAGTCAAATTTAGCAATTACTGCACACATATATGTTCAGCAACTGCAAAGAGTGAAAGAGAAACTTCAGGAAAAACGTCCTAAACTCGCCAATAGCAAAAACGCCTTTATTTTACTTGATAATGCAAGAGCACATACAGCAAGGGTGATTCATGAAAAAATTCTAGAGTTCGAGTGGTCTGTTTTACTTCACCTACCTTACTCCCGCACCTTGCCCCGACAGATTTTCACCTTTTCTGTTCCTTACAAAACATTAAAATCTGAAGAACAAGTCACGCAGACTGGTGAAAATTTCTTCCAATCGAAACCAACCACATTTTACAAGGAAGGAATATATAAACTGCCAAGAAAATGGAAAACGTCATACATAATAATGGTGAATACATAATAAATTGATATAATTTTGTAACTAAATGAAAGCAAAATAAAAGCGTGGACAAAAGGAAGTTAAAAACAAAGGAAGTTATTTAAGACTCCACCAACAAAGACATAACATGATAAATGTGGGAGAGGCTTATTCTCCGGCAGGAAATAATACCTAATATACATTATTATATTCGTTTTATAATGTTATTGGTGTGTATTCTATTTTAACTGCATCGGAAATTATTTATGAATCAACCTAATATTATAAAAGTCTATACTAATAGAAATTTTGTATCTTATTGGTAATGACAAGACAATGAGAATGAATTTGTTGAATGTCTGTAAGTGTACTAGGACTAAGTAATAACTTTAATAAGTTACTGGACTAGTTCAGTCCATACGAGACGGCGCATCTTCTTGGAGACTGTCCTAAAATCTAAAATTGAACATTGTTCAGTAGTGGCACGATCGACAAAAGTCACACCTCTGATGAGATTTACCTCTCGAATTCTAATGTTAGCCAATGAGAAATTTGTCGCAAAGTACTACTTAAATGTATATGTGTTTGGTTTTTGCAAAATTTTCACATATGTTGCTCAAGTTTTGTGCAGCTGTCGGTTACTGAAATGGAAACTATAAAACTGAATGAAAGTAAAAAATAACAGCCTACTCTGATTTCTTTATAAGGACTGTAATAATCTAAAATTAAATAAAATTAAATAAACGTAAAAGATTTTAAAATATAAAACGAGAAGATTTTAAACGAAGTGAAATTTAGGTTTTTGATTTGAACATTTTTGTCCGGAAGATTTAGAGCAAAAAAAAAAAAACTTCAATAAATAATAAACGCTGGGCGGATTCTGGGCTTAAAAGTAGGCGGCGCTAGCCATATATCATTTCACACCCGGTGTACACACCCGGTCATACATCATTTCACACCCGTCTTTTTGGTTCGAAAATGCACCCGTTTCGAACAGGTTACCTTGTGGCAGGTGGTTGCACGACAGCTACTCCATTAATGTAACGATTGTGGACAACGAGAGATTCGATCCTCAAACAAGAAAGTATTCAAGAGGTAAAGTAAATGTACTAATTTTAAGTTAAACGTGCTACTTAGGAACTTAATGTTATTTTGCAATCTTATCTGGTCTTGTACTTTTTTCTGTTCTTTTAAAAAAAATTTCTTTAAATAAATTTTTGTAATTATTTTTAAATTTCTTTTATTTTTCTGATTTTTAATTATTAAATTGAAATATCCACTCACAACATAAAAACATTCGTTTACGAATACATTGTAACAATGTCATTTAAGTACAATTATTATTACTAACAATGTAACTGTAGTTATAATTAAGCGCAATCTCTCCTACTCATGTGCGCAATCACTCCCATCCTTTAAGGAGAGATTGCGCAAAATACTTCTCTTGCTTCTATTACAGCTGATGTTTAAAATTATAGCAGAACAACAAAATAGTATTGGAAATGTATAGAAGAAAGATCAATTAAAAATTATGCACCAATAGTTTAATATTAAATTAAAATTTAGACTAACACTTAAACTTTTAACTAAAAATTAATATTTTGATTTTTTATATTGAACCATATATATATGTGATAATTCAAAAAAAGTTATTTATTTTTTCACTTGAAATAATAATAATAATAATAATAATAATAATAATAATAATTTTAAGATATTTTCTGTATATAACATAAAATTGATTTTCTTTGGAAATTTACATACCTGGTAATATTTATAATTTATTCCGGAGTACTGTTAGCCCCGCCCTTTTTTCACACCAGTATGTTTTAAAAGCATTTTCCTTCTTATTTCATCGTAATTACACATTGGAGAAAATTTCTCTAAACTCTTAATGGTGTAGAAAAAGGGCGGGGCTAACAGTACTCCAGAATAAATTATAAATATTACCAGGTATGCATTTAGTGTTACACACTTCTCCATGATAAAAATCGTCTGCATCCATCTGGAAAATATTTTGATAACTAATAATTTTAATAAATAATATTTACTGCACGAATTTGTATAGGAAAATACAGAAGAAAGTTTCGTGGTAGCCACAATATACTAGTTTTTATTTTATGTTATGATGGAGTTATACAATATTTAAAAAATATATATTGTTAGTTACTTACATAAAACACATTTTTAAATAACACTGTGCTGAAAAAAAAAAAAAAAAAAAAAACTTCGAGCTCTGATGCCATTCTTGCTGATTCTTAAATAAAAAGACCTCCTGAATTCGAATAGGACTCCCATTTTTCCCTGTCACCCACCGTTGTCTAGGGACACCACCCCCTCTGTCAATTTTTATCACTGTTCCGTAATTTTATAACCATGAATTTGATTTGGAGAATGAAAAAGAATTAATTTGACACCTAAAAACAAAAAAAAAAAAAAAAAAAAAAAATGTTTATTAAATAACATTAATGACAGATTAAAAAAATATAAAAAATTTAATACATAATTTGAGTGGCAAATCCCCGTTCCCCTAAATTTCCCCCTTGCCGCAAATATTCATGTTTTAGAATTTTCCAACTCTGTAGCCCCTCAGAAGATATTTAACAGTTTAAATAATCCTCCCCTCTCCTAAAAATCAAATTTATAGCCATAAAATCACCAAAAAGTGATAAAATTAGGGGGCCGTCACTAAAAAACGGTGGGTGATAGGACAAAATGGGCGTCATATTTAGAATCAGGAGGTCATTTTACATAAGAATTTGCCAAAATGGTGTTGGGGGCAATTTTCATGACGAGCAGTGTCATCAAAGATTTAAAATAATTTGAATACACATAAAATATTTTGATACCATTACTTTGTCCAGTGATTGAAGAAATGATTGAATGTAAAGCAAAAAAGATTTATTTGAGTTTCCCTTGTCTCCTTAAACACTTTTGTCATACAGTAATCGAAATACTTTCAAACAATAAACCAAAGTAATCTATCAGTACAGGCATACAAAGAATCGCAATTATCTAATTGGTTATTGAACAGGCTTAAGAAAAAAGAGCTATACATCAAAAGAAATGTAACGAAAAGCTTTTTAATAAAGCAATAAAATATCTGTTTTATGAATATATACACTCACGAAAACAAATAGGGAATTTTCCTATTGCTGCCAGGGCCGCGGTAGCCCAGTCGGTAGAGCGCCGGCTCGTAATTGCAAGATTTCGGGTTCGGTACTCGAGCCGGCCAAAGACCGTTGTGTGCACTAATGGTGGCTGGTGCACGTAAAATCTGACGTGGCCGCAACATCCTCCATGTCCCCATCAAAATTATACCTCTGGGGGTTATCGAAGCGGGGAAGCCATCCTCTCCGCGCAGGATCAAAATTCTGATGGCAATGTCTTCGGACTACCTCTATGGGTGAGTCCCAGACCGTCGCCAATCGCCTATTGCGTAGCACAAGTGAAACATAAAACCCAACCAACCAACCAATCATAATGCTGTCACAAATAAAGAAATAAAGAAAAAGAAAACCCCTACGATATATATGAAAACTAGCCCACAACCAGTTTAAAATAATACCTATTTTAACGTAATATTTGTTTCGGTGGTTATTTCAAATTTAAAACAAATTCCAAATGAAACTAAGTATAAATCTTTCACTATTAATCATTCTATCTGACACCATAAAAAAATATTTACATCGTTCAATTCATCGTTGAATTACGTTAACTACCGATTTCAATAACATGTACGCACATGACTTTATTCCTTGACAGAAATACCTGCTAATGTAATCACTTTAATAAACTAACAACATCAAAATACTAACGTTATGCTGTGAGTGAGCTTATAATAATCAGTATGGCTTCACTAATCTCCGCTAGTCAATCCTCGTAAGCATTTGCAGTCAGAGGAATTGTCCGCTATGGATTATCTATTTGTGATGTGCATGAGTGCAACAGTTACATGGCCCGATAATCAATAGCTGGCGTTCCTGACATTTGAGTAAATTATGTAGAATTATTAGAGAATATCTGTATAGAGAGGTGAGATGCATATTTTGCGCACTATAAAAGGTTACTTTAATGACAAATAAATGAGACAGTCTGTGATAGAAAGTAGCATGTATTAAGACTAAGTGTAAATATATACACGTAAATTAATGTAGATATTCCAATAATAAGCATATGGTACAGTCGGTAACAAAAGTCTCCGAACACTAGCGAAAATTCCTATATAAAAAAGGTACACTTAATACAGATTTGCTAAATAAATCCTTGTCGAATCCTGTTTTTAGACGGACTAAGAGCAGGATTCGACAAGGATTAAACTGTATTAAGTGTACTTTTTTTTATATAGGAATTTTTGCTAGTGTTAGGAGACTTTTTTTACCGACTGTAATTCTGTAATAGGCTTATTGTAACATGACAATCGTGTTCATTCCCGATTTAAAGGAAAATAATAAAATTTTACTAATTTTTTTAACAATTTTGTAAAATAGGTTTAATTTTACACTAACTGACGTGCTTGGTATCTCTTACGCTCACCTGAAAAATAAATAAATAAATGAATGAATAAAAACTAAAATTAAAATAACGATACAATAAAGACAAACGTGACAATATATATATAACAATTAGAAATTTCCGAGCAACTAACAAAATGTACAACAGAGCCCTTTATAACCCCAATTCACTTCCTTTTTACGGAGGTTGAACAACTTTTAATAGCGTAATTATTTTAAATGCAAATAAAAAATTTTCATACCAAACATCAAGCTTGTCGGACAAACAGTTTCCAAATTGTACAACAGACCCTCATGTTTTTACTCCCATTTTAGAACCCCGGAAAGAGGGTTGTGCATCTGTTGTTGTTGTTGTTGTTGTCTTGTCCAAGAAGTTGGTGCAGAGGAGTCAAATAAGATCAAATTTATGCAGGACAGCCGTAGCAACATCAACGACCCTTGAATAGAGAAGTTGATGCGAGGGAGCTAGATGGATACTGAAGAGCTTGGCCAATATAGCAAGACAATCGAAAAGGTGGTCAGGAGAAAGTTGAATGTCAGTACAGTGAGGGCAGTAGATATAATTTCATTGACCATCAGGCACAATTTTCATTTCCCTGAAGTGCTTTGTCCTCAGTCTAACAACAGTAGAAGAAATTGCACGGTTACAATTTAGGACATGAATAGAATTCCTCTTGGTTGGCTGGGAGGAAAGTCTACGGCTGGCTATTGCGTCAGCATCGGAGAGAGTTAAGCTGTTGAAAACTTGAGAACTATTTCTTGCTTCCTTGGCGAGGCTGTCAGCCTGTCCATCTCCGTAAATAACGACATGTGCTGGTATCAACTACAATATGCATGTCTTCTGGGTTGCAATAGTTTTGTTCATGAGCACAATAATATCCTGGGTAAGTTGAGAGTTGCCCCGTAGGATGGCCCGGAGCGCAGATTTAGAGTCAGCGAATAATAAGAGGCCACTAGAATTCTGGATTGCATTGGAGTGGTAAATTTCTAGAGCTTTTTTGATGGCTGCAGGTTGTGCTACTTCTTGATATGAATGAATAGCATTGAATATGAACGTAACCTAGTGAATATGAACTTGAATGTCGAATTTTCATACCAACTCAAGCGATTCTCAAATTGCACAGTATACAGCCTCTTTTTACCCCTATTTCAACTCCCTTTAAGGTTAAACATATTTTTAATAGCGTAGTGAATATAGACTTAAATGAAGAATTTTTATGCCAATTATCAAGTTTCTAGCTCAAACAGTTCCTAAATTGCACAGCATACCCTTCTTTTTTTCTTTTCACGCTTGAAAGTAGGAAGCTACTTTTACCACACCTTCCAGGTGAAGAACTCATTTGCGATTTTTTTTTTTTTTTTTTTTTTTCGAGTTCATCAAAGTATGCTACACACTTGTTAGATTGCATACACACTTTTTAATAATAAAACACACATTGATCTAACGTTTATAGGAAATAAGCAGCAATAAAATTTCATGCCATTCGAGTACAATATTTTTTAGTCGATAAAACGCAACTTTTTATTTTTAAAGTAACATAAAACAAACAAACAAGAAAAATATATATATATATATATATATATATATACAGGGTGGGTACTAAGTATCCGGAAAAAGTATTTGATAATAAACGATTAGTGAAATGGCAAACAAAGTTAAAGCTTTTATTTTTGCAACAAGTAATGTCTAACAATTTATTTTTACTAAGAGTTTTTGAAATGGCGGTCATCGGCTTTGATGAGAGCTGCGATCCTCTTCGGAAGTGAGGTGATGGTGCTGCGCAAGCAATCTGAATCTAAATCATCCAATATTTTGCTCAGTGCTTTCTTGAATCAATCTAAATGCACGATTTTCTGTGTTAACAATCGTTCTTTTAAGAACCTACACACTGAAAAATCCATTGGATACAAATCAGAGCTGTTAGAAGAAAGCAGATTTTTGATCAGATACCTTTTCAATTTGACATGATTAAAGCAAGTGATTTGATTCCATGGGCCAGAGCACAAACTTGGTCAAAGATCACAGCCGGGTGATTTTGCTTCCATGGAAGTACGGCTTTCTCTAAAACTTCTTTTTGATAAACTTTTCCATTAATTTTTACGATTTATTCTATAAAAACCAGCTGAGTCTTTCCATTGGCGCTAATTTCAGTCCAAACCTTTAAAATTTTTGGAAACAAAGACCTTGTTGCATCTTTTCGTTTCCTGTAGTTCTTGAGAGCTGGACCCAAAAGTTTGCGATGATGTTGAGAATTTTTGACGACTTAAACAGTAAAAACTTTCTCATCGGACCACAAAATATCTTAGATGCGCCGCACTTTGAAAAAATCACTAAACCTTTTGCATTTATCTATAGATTATTTTGTCCCTGATCGCTCAGAAACTTCCTTTAAGTAACTGCAAGTTATTTTAATAAGTATTATTTAAAGATAAAAACATTACAACGACAAAAAAGTGGTTATAATGAAGTAGGTAGTCCATAAAATTTCTCAAAATTTTCCCGGATACTTAGTAGCCACCCTGTATATTGATTCACAGAAGTTCCGTTATTAGAAAAGATGTCTTTTTCTAGAAAAATATGTAAAAGCGATTTAAGCAATTGTTTTTTTCCTCAATGAACATAGTTTAAATAAAAACAATTTCGTGTAGCAAGGATTGATACTATATTAATTTTTAACCTATACGTTATTGTTCCTACAGTTTAAATATATGTATATATATATATATATAAATCTAAATAGAATGAAAAAGAAAAACATCAACATATGTAACTGAAGAGGAGCAAAAGAAAAAATGGAGACAAAAGTATCTAAATGGCAGGGGGGAGTTGTGACATTTAGATACTTTTGTCTCCATTTTTTCTTTTGCTCCTCTTCAGTTACATATGTTGATGTTTTTCTTTTTCATTCTATTTAGATTTATATTGTACATTAGCAAGGAGCAGCATTGCGCTTATCTAATGTTACTTTTTTGTATTTAAAATTAAAGTTTCCAAATTCCTACATTTGTACAATATATATATATATATATATATTACTTTGAAAACACTTTTTGGCAAAATAATAATAAAGTCATCTAAAAATGAATAACTTTAAAATTTTAATTAATACGGTTTGTGTTTATTCCATATTTTCTTTTCTTCATTATTGTTGCAATAGTGCGCTACTTACATTTTTCACTGAGTTCGTTCATAAGTCATACATAGTATTTTTCGCTTGCTTATGATTTTAAAGCTGAAAAAACAACTTTTATAGACTGAGTTTTTCTGACATTTAAAAGGGGTCATGATATCCCGATTTATAGAGCACCGAGCTCATAATTGGAAGTTTGAGGGTTCGATACTCGAGCCGACCGAAGACTGTGCTATGCACTAATACTGGTTGATGCTCGTAAAATCTGTCGTGGAAGGTCTTGCATGCTCCGAAATTTATACCTCTGGGAGTTACCGAAGCGGGAAAGCAATCATTTCTGCAGAGGATCAAATTTGTGATAACATGTCTCCGGATCCTAAGGGTGAACATAGGGTCCGGAGGTGTATCATCCATAAGGGTGAACCTAGACCTTTGCCTAATGTCCTTAACGTAGCTACAATGCGACATTAAAACCCACTCCACTCAACACCTCCTATAATAATGCCTTCGAACTGAGCTTTGCGTCACAGAAGATCGGCCGATGTTCCGTGACGTAAAGTTCAGCTAGGAGGCATTATTATAGACGGTGTTGCTCTATTGTACTCTGACGATAGAAGACACAGATATCACACCATCTAAAAATTTCTTGAGAACCAAAAGAGGCAATTATTCTCATCTTAGAGGTTTATTTATTTATTTATTTTTTATCATTATTTATTTATTTATTACATTTCATGATCTTAATCAAAAAATTGCTAATTTTAGGAAATTCCAGTTTTGATGTTTTACGATTACCTATAAACAGGATGGAAATTATGGTGAAATTTTTTAGTATCACATCGCCAAACTATTTATTAAAAGAAACCCCATGTTATTTGAACACACACACACAAAAAAAAAAAAAAAAAAAAAAAAAAAAAAAAAATTCTGTTTAAACATGAAAAATTTCCATAACGTTCCTACAGAAAACGTTGTTTTTCTATATTTAGAGTAAAATTACATCTCACACATATTTTTGTAACCATTGATATATCATTATTATATCATTAATTTAAATTGTTTTTGTAGAACTATTATACATATTAAAAATATATATATATTACTATGGGGGGGAAAAAAACCAATTATTTAAATAATTTTCGCATGTCTGCACTTTTAAAAATACTCGTGAAGCAATTTATCTCAATTCTTCTTACTCTATCAATATTATCTTAACCCATTAACGCAGGAATTAATTTTGAAAAATATTAATAGCTGATTATTTCACTTCTATATTAATATAGACAACTGTCAGTAAAATATATCAACTTAAACAATTCTTCTGATAGTTTTAAATTTAAATCCTATCCTCATTTACTGACGTTCAGTGTTCTAGCAAGAAAACTTCGAGATAAAAAAACTTTGAGATAACAGATTAATTTCCTATTATATGTTGACAAAGATCTCGAAAGTAAATTATTATAACATACATTATTATTCAACTTGATTTAAGTTAGTATACCTTCGCAAAAAGCAAATATGTGTGAGACGAATGAAAAATCATAAAATGAGTATCCAATTTATGAAATAATAATTAATAGTAGGCACATAAAACTTTCAGGAATCATTTAGAGTGGCGCTATAAACTGTCACTAAAAAGCAGAATTTATTCCAAGAAACTACAAAAAATATACGTGCCACTTTATTAGCTGTCCTCAAATGAGGACACTGGGCGCTAAAGGGTTAAAAAGGAATTACTCTTACATTATTGAGTATTTCTGGTTAAAACTTAGCACAAACATGAATAATTTAAATATTTAAAAGAATCGGCAGTGGACTGACCAATTAGGCGTTTTGACTGTTGTTACAAGACTGAAAATCTGCATCATATACAAGCAGATTTTTAGTCTATACATGTAGGACTGTTTTTATTTTTCGCATTTAATACCTTAAATACGTTTAATAAATGATATTATTTTTCTTTATTTTTATAATTTAATATTTTTTCTTACGGTCGGCAACAAAACTATTGAAACGCTCGCAATAATTCGTACTCTAAAGATGTGCACCTAATACTACTTTCATAAGTAAATATTTGTCGAGTCATGATCTTAGTCTTATGTTGTTTATAAAAAAAATGGAAGTTGATGATAAAAATTAGTCATCAAACTAAAAAAAAAAATATATAAAGAATACGGTTGTTCGCTTCAATCATTTTGTTGCCGACTGTATGTATTTTTATATACAATATATTTAATCTTGATCATTTATGGGGGGAAAAAGGGAGTTGGATAATTTTCTACGGTATTTAGACTAACAGGGAAAAATTATTTGAAATAACTCTAAATGAATCATATTTTATACTTAAAAAATAAACATAATAACTTTCTTAGAAAGTTTCCAGAATATATACAAATATAACAAAAGAGCTAATCTAATAAAGGAACAAATCTAATAAAAGAAATAAAACTACTATGAATCTTAAGAAGTATAAAAAAAAGTATTTATTATTTAATGAAATTTTATTTTTCCGACTGAGAGAAAATAATGCCTGGACCGGGCCGAACCCCGGATCTTTGACTTACTCCCATTGTTTAATGGTGTTTTCCTTTACCTGCGGCTTATTTCTGTTGAGCTATCTAAATGATAGACCAGATGTTTTCTGCCTAAAGGTTGTCTGAGTGAGTAATGCTGACCGTTTGTCGGCCTGGATAGCTCAATTGGTAGAGCCTTGACCTTGTAAGTCAAAGATCCGGGATTCGACTCCCGGTCCAGGCATTATTTTCACTCAGTCGTAAAAATAAAATTTCATTAAATGTGATTTTCTTCCAATCAGTTGATTGTGATTTTAATAAAAAATTGTATTTATTATTTATTTATTTATTTATTTTTAATCAGACTATAAAAGGAAAGGCGTAGTGTCAAATCTGTACGTGACAGAAACCGTATACAAATTTGCCGTCATAAATTTTTAAATAAACAATCCTGCTTGAAACACTTTGTACGCAAATGCCACCCATTTCAGCTTGTACGGAAGTATCACGTACGGATCCGCCCCCCAAGCAAGAAGAAAAACATCTTGATATTTGTTTATTGAAATGATATACCAATCTCACTGAATAAAATTTATAAAATGAGAAAAAAAAAAGCAATGTAAATAAAATGCATCCATTAACACATTATCTAAAATCAACAGTATAAATATTCACGTAATAAACGTAGAATACATATAAAAAGATTAAAACATTTTTTTTTTTTTTTTTTTTTTTTTTTTTTTTTTTTTTTTTATGTGAACTATAAAAATGTCATGAATAAAATAATTTCACTAACGTAAAAATTGAGTACTGAATATTTTAGGTTACATCGAGAATTAGAGAAAATACTACTTTAGATAATCCATAAGTATCTTGTTCAACATATAAACACACATGACCACTAAATGTACTAGGATACTCTGCCAAAATTATAGTCATTTGTTCTCCAATAGCTGATGCATTGATTGGTAAAGGCCGCCTCTTCTAGTTCAGCTGTGGGTCATCTGTAGATACATTACCAACTATCGATGTTATGAATGTATATTGAGCCATTGTAACATAAAACACTAGCTTGTAAATGAAACTCTCTTTTTTCATAAGCATAACTTAGATGATAATATTTATTAGTAATTTTACATTAAAAGATCTGTTTAAGGTATTCATTTTCAGTTTTAAATTCATAGTAATCATTTTTTTGTTAATTTTAATGTAACCCCGATTCCTTAACTTTCCTTATCTGCTCGAATTTTGTTTCTATCTTACTTACAACAAAAGTTATACACTCTTTAAAAAATGAGTTAATTCATCATATCAAGTATAGGAGTTAATAGAGGAGAGAGCGATTCGCCACCAAACTTGGCGTCTTGAAAATTTAAGAAATGCGCTCAAGGAATAAAAAAAGAAAGAATGAAAGAAAAAGTAATTAGTTCAAAGCAAGATCCGCCATGTGGGTTATTGCATCGAAAAAGTTCAAAATTACCCTTTACCAGCAGTTTCTTAACCCGACTATAATTTAAACAAAAAAAAAAAAAAAAAAAAAAAAAAAGAAAAGAAAGAAAGAAAGAAAGAAATAAAATAAAATAAAATAATTCTCATGTGATCGAAAACTAATCAAGATGTGTTCAATTTATTTGTGCATTTAGTTTGACTCATTTATTTATTCATTCATTCATTTATGTTTTTCTGAGCACATTTTTGAAATATTTTCTTTTTCTGTAAAATTTCTTGATTTTTTCTTACGAATCATCCATATAAGATATTTAGTAGCAATCTGCTCGCCCACTTCAATTACAGATGATATTTATAGCAAAAGTTTAATTATATAATAATTCCATGATTAAATCTAGTCTCAGTCACTCACAGGGATTCTTCTATCATTACTATTTTCTAAAAATAATCTCTAACATATCTATATATATAAAAATGAATGTTTGTCTCTATGTCCTTTATAAAATCGTAAACGGCTTGACCGATTTCGATCATTCTTTTTTTGTTTTTTTCCTTATAGGTCAGGGATGGTTTAGGAAAAAAAAAAAAATGAAAAAATAAAAAATTTGAAAGAAGATATTAAATAAAAACTCCATTTTAACTTTAAAATGAAAAAAAAGAAAAATAGATTTGATGCCAAAATAAACAAAATTCACGTTTATTTATTTTTTTCCGGAAATAAAATATTTTTTATTTCGCGTGATAAATAATAAAAATTAGAAAAAAAATTAATATACTATGAAAATATTCGCGTGTAAATAAATATTTTCATAGAGATACTTGGTATTAGCTTAAAATTTTTATTTAATTGAGTAGTACTTACTTTTCTTTTCTACAGTAAAACAAAATTCTTCGTTTTAATTGATACTTTATATGTAACTTATAAAGGTTCTTTTATGTTTTCACCTTGATTGTAAATAGTAATAATTTCGAATTTATTAGAATTTTTTATTTTGTATATATCATAAAAGTTTTTTTTTTTTTTTTTTTTTTTTTTTTGGTATGGAACAGCTTTACTTAATTTGGCACCGAAGTACCTCGGACGTTTCTCGCCAAGGTAATTTGAAAATCGGAATCTTCTTCTATCTTATCTCATGTGATGATCTTCAGCAAAGTGTTGTGCATGAGTCTACGAAGGTTTCTGAATTGGTAAGACCAATCTTTATATAAACGCCTTTTTCGCGAAGTTTACGTACAATTATGCCTCTAAAGCGACAAGCATCTGAACAACGAGAAGTGAGGTTAGAAAATGATCGAATACGTACTACTCAGGCACGTTCGTCTGAGACAACTGAACAACGGGAAAGAAGGCTGCAAAATGTTCGAATAAGCACCGCTCGATCAAGACGAACACTGCACGCTGATTTAAATCTTGGTGCATTCCATTATTATCTATATATATATAAATGAATGTTTGTCTGTATGTCCTTTATAAAATCGTAAACGGCTTGGCCGATTTTGATCATTCTTTTTTTGTTTTTTTCCTTATAGGTCAGGGATGGTTTAGGAAAAAAAAAATTGAAAAAATTCGCCCCCTAAGGGAGGGGGGAGGGGGGCAAAACGTGAATTCAAAAAATCCTTCATATCTCAAACAAAAAAACAGATATCCGTAAAATTTTTGCTTTAAAATATAGCTAATATAAATGTCTAAAAACCAATTTCTGGAATTTTCGAAATTCGGTCCCCAAGGGGGGGGGGGGCAAAACGGGATTTCACATGCATAAAACGCGATTTTGCATAATCCTATATATCTCAAACAAAAAAAACAGATGTACGGGAAATTTTTGCTATAAAATATAGCTAATACAAATATCTAAAAAACAATTTCTGGAATTTTAAAAATTCAGCCCCCAGGTGGGGCAGCAGGGGCAAAAACAATTAGAAATACAGTTAGGCCTTTCAAAATTGGTACAGATAGGTTTCAATAGCCTGCAAGTCGAATGGGGATATTTTCGAAAGTGTAAAGTTATTAGGAGGGGAGAGAAGGGGGGGGGCAAAAAAAAATATAAATACAGTTAGATCGTTCAAATTTGGTATAAAGAGGTTTTCGATACTTACAAATCGATTGAGGATATTTTCGAATTTGTAAAATTATTAGGAGGTGCGGGAGGGGGGGGCTATGGGCAAAAACAAATAGAAATACAGTTAGGGCATTCAAAATTGGTACAAATAGGTTTTAAAGGCCTGCAAGTCGAATGGGGATATTTTCGAAAGTGTAACGTTATTAGGAGGGGCGAGAAGGGGGGAGGGGATGGGGGGGGGCAAAAAAATAAAAATAGAGTTAGATCGTTCAAAATTGGTACACAAATGGTTTTCGATACTTAAAATCGAATGCGGATATTTTTGAATTTGTAAAATTATTAGAAGGGGCGGTAAGGGGGGCTATGGGCAAAAACAAATAGAAATGCAGTTAAGCCGTTCAAAATTGGTACAGATTGGTTTTAGAGGCCTGCAAATCGAATGGGCATATTTTCGAAAGTGTAACGTTATTAGGAGGGACGGGAGGGGGGGGCGGAGGGGCAAAAAAAAAATAAAATAGAGGTAGATCATTCAAAATTGGTACATAGAGGTTTTTGATATTTACAAATCGATTGCGGATATTTTCGAATTTGTAAAATTATTAGGATAGACGGGAGGGGGGGGGCGAAGGGGGAAAATAACAGAAACAAGAGTTAGAGCATTTTGGGAATTTTTTCCGAAGGCAGTGAGAACCCAGTGCGATATTTTTCCTAATCAGATTTTATTTCGCTTTTTTTTTTTCACGTAATACAAATTAATGCAATTTTGAGAATTCAGTAATTATAGTGATTCATTTTAAAATATGGTCCAGCGAAGCGGGCGAAGCCTGCTAGTTTAATAATAATAATAATAACTGTTGTAAAAGTATGATAAATATTTCTGTATGGTAATAACGGTAGCAAAAGAAAGCAAAAGTCTAATCTTTCTGTGACACTCATACATTGTCCCGTGCCATGACATTATTCTATAACTGACCTATAACTAACCGTCTGTCTACCGCCTAGCGGTCGATATTTCCAAATGATTATATATTTTCACAATTGCTGTTTGCATATTATATTGGCAAGCCGTATTTACCAAATCAGAAACAATGGACAAATATCGGGATAAATAGCGCATAATGTAAATTTTATCTGTGTTTTTTATTGAAATAACGAAATTCGACTAATGAAATGCAATTTAAATTGTCTTATTTCTGAAAATTAAATTCTACTCAAATTCATTAAAATCGTCGATAATTTATGCGTCGAAGGGATAATAGCTCTTTAATGCCGATATTTTATTACTTTTTACTTATGCTTTAATTTAAATTGTTTATTATCAATTTACATGACCTTTTTTCAACACTTTCCAAGAAGGTTGAAAAATGTTTATGACTTCGGTTTGTCTGTCCGTCTGTCTGTCTGTCCGTCTGTCCGTCTGTCTGTCCGCGCTCTAACTCCAGTAAATATTTATGGAATTTCTTGAAACTGATATATGTTATTCAAGTTCACTATCGGACGTCCCCTATTGAAAATGGAGTTTATACCTCTACTGGTTTGTGTACAGGGACACCCGAAAGTATTCCAAAGCATTGTGTTCTATGAGAGGTATTTATATAAACCATATTTTCATACCTTTACTGTAGACATATCTTAATGAAATTGAAATATGTTATTCAGGTTCACTATCGGACGTTCCCTATTGAAAATGGAGTTAATACCTCTACTTGTTTGTGTACAAGTACACCCGAAAGTATTTCAAAGCATTGTGTTCTATGTGGGGTATTTCTATAAACCATATTTTCATACCTTTACTGTAGACATATCTTAATGAAATTGAAATATGTTATTCAAGATCACTATCGGACGTATCCTATTGAAAATGGAGTTTATACCTTTACTGGTTTGTGTACAGGGACACTCGAAAGTATTTCAAAGCATTGTGTTCTATGAGAGGTATTTCTACAAACCATATTTTGATACCTTTACTGTAGACATATCTGAATGAAATTGAAATATATTATTTAAGTTCACTATTGGATGATTTCTGTATAAAATGGAGGAAATACCACCATCCGTTTATATACAGGGACAATCAAAAGTATTCCAAAGCATTGCGTTCTATGAGAGATATTTCTATTAATCAAATTTTAGTAACTTTACTTTCCATAAAGTTTTAGGAAATTGAAATATGTTATTCATACGCACAAAAGAATGCTTTGCATAGAATATAGTATGATTAGCATTAAATTTACAGGGTCGCACAAGAATATCCAGTTATATTAAGAGCTATTAATAAAGTGGCTAGAAATGTACTTTCGTTTACGTTAAGCGTTTTTAACACTTTCTAACATTTTTTAAGTGTGAATATGATTTCAGTTTTGTGTATCTGCCTGTCCGTCTGTCTGTCTGCCTTGTCTGTCTGTCCGAGCTCTAACTCCCGTAAATGTCTATGGAATTTTTTGAGACTGATATATGTTATTCACTTTCACTATCGGATGTTCCCTATTGAAAATGGAGTTTATACCTCTACTGGTTTGTGTACAGGGACACCTGAAAGTATTTCAAAGCATTGTGGTCTATGAGAGGTATTTCTATAAACCATATTTTCATACCTTTACTGCAGACATATCTTAATGAAATTGAAATATGTTATTCAAGTTCACTATTGGATGTTTCCTGTATAAAATGGAGGAGAATATCACCACCGATTTATGTACAGGGACACTTAAAAGTATTCCAAAGCATTGCGTTCTATGAGAGATATTTCTATAAATAAAATTTTAATAACTTTACTTTCCACAAAGTTTTAGGAAATTGAAATATGTTATTTATATGCGCAAAAAAATGCTTTGCATAGAATATAGCATGATTAGCATTAGATTTACAGGGTGACACAAAAATATCCATTTATTTTAAGAGCTAATAATAAAAAATTGCTAGAACTGTACTTTCGTTTATATTAAGCGTTTTTAACACTTTCTAACATTTTTAAGGGCGAATATGATTTCAGTTTTTGTGTCTGTCCATCTGTCTGTCTGTCTGTCTGCCCGCGCTCTAACTCCTGTAAATATTTATGAAATTTCTTGAAAGTGATATATTTTATTGAAGTTCACTATCGGATGTTCCATATTGAAAATGGAGTGAATATCTCTTCTGGTTTGTGTACAGGGACACCCAAAAACATTCGAAAGCATTGTGTTCTATGAGTGTTATTTTTATAAATATTTTCCCTATAGAATGTTTCCCATTCAAAATGACATTCATTGGTCCTGCATAACTAGTTTGTTTACAGGGACAACAACAACAACAACAACAGAAAAAAATGCCAATGCATTACGTTTTAGGACAGAATTTTTAGAAAGTTATATTTAAAAATCTTTCTGCTATAATAATCATAAAAATATTGAAATGTATTGTTATTATTCTAAAATAGAGTTTTGTATAGAATATGATATGATTAATTTTCAGATTTACAGGGCTACAGTAAAATACTCAGAGAGATTAAAATCTGTAATTATAATCTAACGGCTGCATTTTATTTTGCGTTAAGCCTTTTTAACATTTTCCAAAATGCATAAGAGTAATTTTAAAATCAATTAGTCTATCTGTATGTTTTTTAGTCCTTCTGTCTGCTGTGTGATAACGTAGTCAAAGAATATTAAAAGTTCTTCAAAACAACAATTGCGAACAGTTGGAAAGTGTTACTAATCAATGCGTACTGCATGATTTTTCTTTCTTGTTTTATATAATTACAATTTCCTTTATATTATAACGAATTTGCTTAAATCTACGTAACACAAATTACGTGTTTATTTTAATCATCGTTCTTTCTGTTTTAATTATCTTTTCTTTTTAGTATGTTGCACTTGTGGCATCATTTTTTCTGTCAAATTAAACTTCATTTTCATTTATTTATTTATTTATTTTTAAAAACTTGGATAATTTTTTATTTCTTTTATTTAATACTAGCAGGCTACGCTCGCTTCGCTGGTCACTAAATTTAAATGAATTTTCAAAAGAATTGAATCACTATTTATTATTTATATCACATTTTGGGCTTTGTAACATAATTCAAAATCCCTTTTAAGGTCAAAAAGTCAAAATAACATACTACGAATTAAATTAAATTAAATGTAGCTCCCGTTTTGCAGCAACGCTCTATGGTCTTATGTGAATGATTCTTAAGAAGGAATCAACAATTGTTTACAAATTTAATGGATTATGTATGAGAAATAAGCACGCTGTAATTTAAAAATTGCAGCGCTTAGAACTTCAAAACTGATAATTAAAAAAAAAAAAATACATTCATTACTCTTTAATATTAGAATGTTTTCTGTTTATTATTAGACTGTTACTTTAAGATAAAAGCAATCGAATGATATTGCGTTGTGAAACTTTGCAGCGTAATATCTTTAAATCTAATCACTTGATGTATATAGTGTCCTCACAAAAAATAAACAGTTTTTAGGTTTTTTTTTTTTTTAAGTTTAACATCGATGCAGTATCTTTTTAAAAAATTCATCAGTTTTTACTAAAAAAAAAAATGGCAGAACTTCACCAAAAGCAATCGAATGATATCGTGTTGTGAAACTTTGCAATGTAACATCTTTAAGTCTAATAACTTCACCTATATAGTGTCCTCACAAAAAATGAACAGTTTTTAGAGCTTTTTTAATAAAGTATCACGTCTATGCAGTATCTTTTTTAAAAATGCATAAGTTTTTATTTAAAAAAAAAAAAAAAAAAAGGCCAACTTTTATCACCAAAGTAGTTAAATCTGGACCAATCAAAAATAGGAATGGTCCACTTGGATGTGTTCCGCCGAGAAACTATTTGCTTTATATATATATATATATATATAGATAGATAGATAGATATCGTTTCAGAAGCAACAACATCAGTTTCCAGCGTTAGTTTGCAAAAACTTGGGCTCTTAATATAAAGAAGATGTATTATCTTAAATTATTTTTTCCACAAATGTTTCATGCAAATATTGAAATTAAAACCATGAGAATAACATTAAATTAAAATCCTTAAAATATATTAAGATTTTTTTCTCGATTAATAGAATTCTATCTGCTACATATAATAAAAATCCTTATGAATTAAAATTCAGACGGTTAATCGTGATACTGAATTACAAAACCAAGAAAATAACAATGCTAAATAAAAGATCAACAGATACAGCCAGTTTTTTAATATCTGTTTTACGAGACAATAAAATTTTTCTCTCTCTGACATAGAGATCTCACTAAAACCAATTCTTATCAATAAAAACTCCCATAAAAATATGGGGCTTGGAAATAAATATAAAACTTTTTAAAACCCTCTTAAAAACCCAAGATGAAATGAAACAAAATAAAATTTTCTGAAAAACCACTGCCTTTCATGAATAGGAGCACAAAAAAAAAAAAAAAAAAAATATTTTTTTTAAAGGTTTTTTTTTTTTTTTTTTTTTTTTTTTTTTTTTTTCCGCTAAGCATTCAAATCAAAACTTTATAAATAAATATATATTTTAAAGGGTTCTTCATTCTTTTGAAATAAATAAATAAAAAATATTTTTTTAAATATTCTTATCTCTATATATTTTTTATCTGTGAATTGAAAAGGATCCAAAAAAGAGATGATATATATACAGAAAAGACAGATACAAATAAATATCGATAAAAAAAATACGAAGGCAAAAAAAATCGATTTTCGAAGTAAAGCCAGCCAACCAATAGGAAATAAAAAGCGGATTCAATGCCAGCCAATAAAAATGGATTACGTCTGGAATATTTCTGAAAAACCGGCAGCAGCTCAAATGTATACAAAAGTAGCGTAATATATATTTTATTATTCAGACTCACTTTATATCGAGCTGTATTATTCCTTCTTTTTTAATTCTGTTTTATTTCTTCAAACTTAATCGCTAGCATACCAATGCCCTCGGCCAGACGTTATTTATTTTATTCCTTGGACGCCGAAGCTGATGTATTTTTATGCATTTTAAGAACGGCTTCTTCAAAAGAAGCTGATGGGCACGTGATTTTTCCAGTGAATTTCTTCAAATCTTCAAGTTTTCTTTTTTCTCTTTCTTATTTTTTCTGAAATAAAACATCTAACTTAGGAAAGAAATTATGTTTTCTGCAGGCATATCTTTAAAGGGATGTCTCGAAATTATTTACACTCCAGAAAATAATTTTTATCCGATAGTTTGATTTTATTTGTAATATGTAATCCACAATTTCAGTCGATTCATGTTTCTAAATTGCATAAAAGTGGTGAAGACAGAGTGATAAAATTACTGAGTGAAAATTATTTTATGACGTTGAGTTACTTTTGAATAATGCTCGGAGAATATAAATTTGTTTAGTGGATTTTATTCTTTTATTTGTGTAAAATAAGAACGATTTTAATTTGTTTGAGAAACAGTCTATATAATCAATGAATTTCCAAAAAAAAAAAAAAAAAAAAAAAAAAAATGAATAAATATATGCATTTATTCAATTTTATTTCTATGTAATCTAAAATTTTTTATTCATTCATGTTTCTAAATTGCTTACAAGTAATGAAGACAAAATGATAAAATTGTTGGATGAAAATAATTTTTTTTCATTGAGTTCTTTTTAAATATTACTCGGAGAATATAAATTTGTTTATTGGATGTTATTCTTTTATTTAAAATAAGAAAGATTTTAATTTGTTTGAGAAAAAAGTTTATATAATCAATGAATTGCAAAAAAAAAGATGAATAAATATATGTATTTATTCAATTTTATTTCTGTGTAATCTAAAATTTTTATTCATTCATATTTCTAAATTGCTTAAAAGTAGTGAAGACAGAATGATAAAATTGCTGGATGAAAATTATTTTTTGTCATTGAGTTCTTTTTTAATATTATCGGAGAATATAAATTTGTTTATTGGATGTTATTATTTTATTTAAAATAAGAAAGATTTTAATTTTTTTGAGAAAAAAGTTTATATAATCAAAGAATTGAAAAAAAAAAAAAAGAATAAAGAATAAATATATGTATTTATTCAATTTTATTTCTATGTAATCTAAAATTTTTATTCATTCATGTTTCTAAATTGCTTAAAAGTGGTGAAGACAGAATGATAAAATTGCTGGATGAAAATATTTTTTTGTCATTGAGTTCTTTTTAAATATTACTCGGAGAATATAAATTTTTTTATTGGATGTTATTCTTTTATTTAAAATAAGAAAGATTTTAATTTGTTTGAGAAAAAAGTTTATATAATCAATGAATTGCAAAAAAAAAGATGAATAAATATATGTATTTATTCAATTTTATTTCTGTGTAATCTAAAATTTTTATTCATTCATGTTTCTAAATTGCTTAAAAGTAGTGAAGAGAGAATGATAAAATTGCTGGATGAAAATTATTTTTTGTCATTGAGTTCTTTTTTAATATTATCGGAGAATATAAATTTGTTTATTGGATGTTATTATTTTATTTAAAATAAGAAAGATTTTAATTTTTTTGAGAAAATAGTTTATATAATCAAAGAATTGAAAAAAAAGAAAAAAGAATAAATATATGTATTTATTCAATTTTATTTCTATGTAATCTAAAATTTTTTATTCATTCATGTTTCTAAATTGCTTAAAAGTGGTGAAGACAGAATGATAAAATTGCTGGATGAAAATAATTTTTTGTCATTGAGTTCTTTTTAAATATTACTCGGAGAATATAAATTTGTTTATTGGATGTTATTCTTTTATTTAAAATAAGAAAGATTTTAATTTGTTTGAGAAAAAAGTTTATATAATCAATGAATTGCAAAAAAAAAAAAAAAAAAAAAAAAAAGATGAATGAATATATATTTATTTATTCAATTTTACTTCTGTGTAAACTAAAATTTTTTATTCATTCATGTTTCTAAATTGCTTAAAAGTAGTGAAGACAGAATGATAAAATTGCTGGATGAAAATTATTTTTTGTCATTGAGTTCTTTTTGAATATTACTCGGAGAATATAAATTTGTTTATTGGATGTTATTCTTTTATTTAAGATAAGAAAGATTTTAATTTTTTTGAGAAAAAAGTTTATATAATCAAAGAATTGAAAAAAAAGAAAAAAGAATAAATATATGTATTTATTCAATTTTATTTCTATGTAATCTAAAATTTTTTATTCATTCATGTTTCTAAATTGCTTTAAAGTGGTGAAGACAGAATGATAAAATTGCTGGATGAAAATAATTTTTTGTCATTGAGTTCTTTTTAAATATTACTCGGAGAATATAAATTTGTTTATTGGATGTTATTCTTTTATTTAAAATAAGAAAGATTTTAATTTGTTTGAGAAAAAAGTTTATATAATCAATGAATTGCAAAAAAAAAAAAAAAAAAAAAAAAAAAAAGATGAATGAATATATATTTATCTATTCAATTTTACTTCTGTGTAAACTAAAATTTTTTATTCATTCATGTTTCTAAATTGCTTAAAAGTAGTGAAGACAGAATGATAAAATTGCTGGATGAAAATTATTTTTTGTCATTGAGTTCTTTTTGAATATTACTCGGAGAATATAAATTTGTTTATTGGATGTTATTCTTTTATTTAAAATAAGAAAGATTTTAATTTTTTTGAGAAAAAAGTTTATATAATCAAAGAATTGAATATATATATATATATATATATATATATATATATATATTCAATTTTATTTCTATGTAATCTAAAATTTTTTATTCATTCATGTTTCTAAATTGCTTAAAAGTTTTGAAGACAGAATGATAAAATTGCTGGGTGAAAATTATTTTTTGTCATTGAGTTCTTTTTGAATAATACTCAGAGAATATAAACTTGTTTAGTAGATATTATTCTTTTATTTATATAAATAAAATAAGAAACGTTTTAGTTTGAGACGTAGACATACGTTACACAGTCATATGTTATGTAGGCATATGTTATTTTATTATACATTTTTAAGTATTTCTTGTTATTGTTATCAGGTTTATACTGTTTTTTTTTTTTTTTTTTATAATGTAATTTCATTTTTATATGTTTTTCTTTTTTATGCTTCATTCTAATGCATTTTTGATGGATGGAGGCCAATGGTGTAAAATCAAGTGTCTCTGCAATAATAAGTTTGTTTAAGAAAATGTTTATCCTATCAATAAGTTGAAAAAAAGAAAAAAATATATATATATATAGTTATTCGAATTTATTTGTATGTTATCCGCAATTTCCATCTATTTATATCTCTAAATTGCTAAAAATTTTTGAAGACAGAATGAAAAAATTTCTGGGTGAAGAATATTTTTATATCATTGACTTTATTTTGAATAATGCTCGGAGAATATAATTTTTTTCATAGATGTTATTCCTTTATTTAAAATAAGAAAGATGTTAATTTGTTTGTGAAAGCGTTTATCATATCAATAAATTACAATAAATAAATAAATGAATGAATAAAATAAAAAAATGATAAATAAAACTATGCATTTTTTCGACCTTATTTGTATATAATCCACAATTTCCATTTATTCATATTTCTTGCTTAAAAGTGGTACAGACAGAATGATAAAATTGTTGGTTGAAAGTTACTTTATTTCATTAAATTTATGAGGATATAAATTTGTTTAGTGAATGTAATTCCTTTATTTAAAATAAGAAAGATTTTAATTTGTTTGAGAAAAATTTTATCATATCAATAAATTGAAAAAAAAAAGTTATATAAAAATGTTCATTCATTCGACCTTATTTGCATATAATCCACAATTTCCATTTATTCATATTTCTAAATTGCTTAAAAGTGGTAAAGACAGAATGATAAAATTGTTGGTTGAAAGTTACCTTCATTGAATTTATGAGAATATAAATTTGTTTAGAGGATGTTACTCCTTTGTTTAAAATAAGAAAGATTTTAATTTGTTTGATAAAAAGTTTTATCATATCAATAAATCCCCCCCCCCCCTACAAAAAAAAAAAAAAAAAAATCATAAATAAAAATATGCATTTATTCGACTTTATTTGCATTTTATCGACAATTTCCATTTATTCATGTTTCTTGCTTAAAAGTGGTACAGACAGAATGATAAAATTGTTGGTTAAAAGTTACTTTATTTCATTAAATTTTTGAGGATATAAATTTGTTTAGTGGATGTTACTCTACATTTTGAAACAGGAAATACTTTAATTTCTTTTAGTTTTCTTTTTGTGGCAGTAATTTTGAATTAAAAAATAATAATAATAATAATTCAGAAGTATATAACATTTCATGGTTTGCAAAACCAGCTCATGGAAAAACACTGGAGAATGCTTAACTGAAGTATCTGAATTCATTGACGCATTTAGGATTTAGATACTGTAAATGGGATAAAAATGTCCTAAATGCGACGCATTTTTATTTTCCC
Source organism: Salticus scenicus (assembly GCA_963930645.1). Classification (NCBI taxonomy): domain Eukaryota; kingdom Metazoa; phylum Arthropoda; class Arachnida; order Araneae; family Salticidae; genus Salticus; species Salticus scenicus. Next base: position 70,479,057 of record OZ005658.1, read on the forward strand.
TCTGTATTGCAAATAATAATTCATTTTCCTGAAAAGAAATGAGGCAGCGCCAAAATTTAGAATTAAAAGTAAAATATTCAAATAGTAAATTCAAATTTTATATAGTAAAATGTAATATGTAGCCTAAATGTGATAAACGTATCAAAAATCACGTAGGAATTAGGCATAATGAACCTATTTATTAAACTTCATTGCAATTAGTATTTTTGCAATAAAGTTATTGAAAATGATATTACTGTGGTTATATCATATTAATAAGTACAACAGAAATAAGTACTCTTAATTCCAAAAAATTAAGACTTTCATAATTAATTGTTATAGCCAGAGGTAGAAATTAAGAAAATAAAGTTACTGCTCCGCAGGACCAGTAACTTTCGAATTTCATTAGTCCGTACGTAATATGACTGGTCCATTCTTCATTCTATTATATATATATACAGTAACCGCCGCTTAATAAAATCACTGGTTAATAAAATCAGCCGCTTAATCTGATCAAATCGCCAGGACCGGAATCAAATCAATACAAACTACTTTTAAAGCCGCCGCTTAATAAAATCAGCATCGCCGGTTAATAAACTCAAAAATATCTTCTCAGAAGCCAAAAATATCATTTACACACATAAAAAGAAAATTTATTTACATTGCGATTTTTTTTTTTTTTTTATTTATTTATTTATTTTTTTTTTTATTGTAAAAGAAATTAAAGCACAACAAACTCTCCGTTATCGCTCATTCTCCAAGATTTTATACTTGCAGCACAGTTACATATTAAACAACTTACCTCCCGCAACTTACCCGCAACTTACCCGCAACTTACCTCCGTAACAATTTCAAGAAACGTATTTTTCAAAGCGCAGTAATAAAATACAAATTTGATTTGAAATGATTTTTTTTTCTAACTATTAGAAGGCAATTTCTAGTTCTTATTTTGAAATTACTATAATTCACGAGGTTTAAAAAGAAAGATTTTAAATTTATAAGAACAGCGTAAACTTTTGGTAAAGTAATGATGATTTTCCTCTAACAAAAGTGCACGGGAACTTACAATGCGTTTAATTTACTTATATCGAAGAAACAATTAGTTAATTATCTACCAAAAATTAATTAATATGGTTTACTAATTATATTATTCGTTACCTTTTGAAGTTTCTTCCGAAATTCAGGGAAGTAATACCTTTTCCTTAAGGGCAGGAACGTTCGCCGGATATAAAAATTAGCCGCTTAATAAAATCACTTTGCTCAGAACGAATGTGATTTTAATAAGCGGCGGGAACTGTATATATATATATATATATATATATATAAATTAAAGATTAGTAAACTGCTTGTTTGTCAAGACTTACCTTGTTTATAAAATTACAAGTCAAATATGATAATTTTTTGTAAATTAATTAAAAAATATAAATGAAGTCTTATACAAATCAAAAATTTATGCTTTAATAATCTATCTTAATGTCACGTATTTACTATTAAGAATTAAAAGTAAAAACAGGTTATGAAAGTGAAATGAAATGAAAAATTACAGAGAACAGGTAATATTGACAATTATGAAGAAGTACACTTATGTACAGAAGAAAAAAAAATACTTTTAGGAAAACTTCAAGAAAAAGAATGCATCGTTTTATTTTATTCATTCTCTTGCTTCAAAGCAATCTGGTATTTTAATTTGTTCTTTTTTTGTTATTAAGATTTAAAAATCACGGAACCGTGAATTATTTATGACTTACTATTTTAATAACATACTATTCTGTGACAGATTTACGGGCAGTTTTAAGAAAAGTAAAGAATAAAAAATTGAAAAGCTTCACTGGCCGGTGGAACACTATAATTTATATTTTGCTGGTCAGTTGAATATTTTTGTGGTCGTGGACCAATGGACCAAAGTTAATTTCGAACCCTATAGCAAACCTGTCAATTTGGGTAGTTAGTGTTGTAGAAATTTCGGTTTTCTATAAATATAATATACTTTTCATCCTCAAAAAGTATTTAGTAGTGTTACTTACTACAAACTATAAATTTTTGTGTTTATTCACCCCCACCCCTCTCATCTAAAAATCTTATTTAATAATTAATTCTAACAAATTTTCATTGTCAATAATAACGTAGCATGGACATTTTTTCTACATTAACTTCTCGCACGAGCTTATTTTCTGTACAACTCATACATGCCCTTTACGTATTTCAACTTCCTCTTTAAAGATCATGTATACAATAAAGTGGTGCAGCAATTATGGCTATATGACGACACGACAATATATTAAACGTTTTATATTACCAATATGCCCCTCACTAAACGCCAAGAAAATAACTTCAATGCCTCCCCTCATCTAAAAATATTATTTAATAATTAATTCTAACAAATTTTCATTGTCAATAATAACGTAGCATGGGCATCTTTTCTACATTAACTTCTCGCACGAGCTTATTTTCTGTATAACTCATACATACCCTTTACGTATTTCGACTTCCTCTTTAAAGATCATGCATACAATAAAGTGATGCAGCAATTATGACTATATGACGACACGACAGTATATTAAACGTTTTATATTACCAATATGCCCCTCACTAAACGCCAAGAAAATAACTTCAATGCCTCCCCTCATCTAAAAATCTTATTTAATAATTAATTCTAACAAATTTTCATTGTCAATAATAACGTAGCATGGACATTTTTTCTACATTAACTTCTCGCACGAGCTTATTTTCTGTACAACTCATACATGCCCTTTACGTATTTCAACTTCCTCTTTAAAGATCATGTATACAATAAAGTGGTGCAGCAATTATGGCTATATGATGACACGACAATATATTAAACGTTTTATATTACCAATATTCCCCTCACAAAACGCTAAGGAAATAACTTCAATGCCTGCAATAACTATTAGAAAAAGAGAAAGTGTCAAACTACTCTTCAATATTTATTCAGGCGCATCAAACAGTCACCAAAAAAGGACAATATACAACATCAACAGGTCACCATCCCGTCATTCAGTGGGTCTGATCACAACGAACACCTATCTGTCACTGTAACTGCATAACAATGCGCACGCGTACAACAGATCTGCTGGATACTTCTCTCTGAATTTCATTTTTAAAGAACTCCGTTCAAAGCCAGGATGGTACATTTTCAGGAAAAAAAAAAAAAAAATACACAAGGAAAAAAAAAACTTTATTTTTATATCCAGAAAAACTGTCTTCGCGCTTTTGTAGTGTCAGACCGCTTTTTGACGGGAGTTTCTTTGAAAAAGGCAACACATCTCTCCCGAACCACTTTTTCCCTGAGGCCCCTTATTTTTTAATGTAGATTTATTTTGTAATGCATTCAGTGGCCTGAAAAGGAAGCGCCATTATACAAAGGAAATCTTATAGGTATCATATACACTAGATGAAAAGATAATTTTTGCATTATAATGTTTTTGCAAAAAAGTGATAGTAGATGATGTAAGTTTTTTTTTAACCTACTTTATTGTATAATCTTTATATTATTCTCTTTCTAGATGCATTGATGCTGTCAAAGCTTCAGGGTATGTTGAGTGACTTAAAAGAAGATGTATTGTTTTAAAGGTTTTCTAGTAGATTATATTTAAAGAGTATTTTTTTTCCATTAAACAGAGTTTTTGAAAACAATAAAAAATATTTGATTATATTTATCACTGTTTTTACTGTTTTTATTGTTTTTTTTACATTACCGAATTCATGAATTTATAACAATTGTGAGTCAACGTTGCATCATTCTTTAAATAAACTTACAAGATTTACTGTGTTGGGAGGGTGAATTTCACTGAGGCAAATTACGGCAGCTATAACCAGAATCAAACATCAGGGTGATAAAAAGTGACAATAACAATGATTGAAATATTGTTAAAAATTAAACAATAAATATATAATTTTATTAATAAAGTTAAAATATTTCTGTACATTTTGTTTGAGTGAGAATGATTAAGGCGGTGAATTATACATAACCGATTTCCCTTAAAATCCAACTTGCAAGCAGAAAGAGCATAAAAAATAGAAAAAAATAAAGAAAAGGAAAGAAAAGAACGAAAGAAAAAAAAAAAAGGAAAAATAAATATTGGTACGGGGGGGGGGGGGGGGAATGAGAGAAAGAAAGCCTCAGAACATTACTTTAAGAAAAATGTGAACAAAAATTATCAAGAGTCATTCTAATCACAAAAGTAATTTGATTTAGACTGATTTGCATAACTTGTTTTATTTCAAACTCATCAAATCAACAATGATTTTATTAAATTGATTACAATAGAAAAATAAAAATAAATAAATAAATAAACTGAATATAAACTCGAATAATAGTGTCGAATTTTATTTATGCAGAAAAGAAAAAAGAAAAAAAAAGAAAGAAAGTTATTACGAGTCATTCTAATCACGAAAATAATTTGATTTAGACTGATTTGCGTAACTTGTTTTATTTTAAACTCATCAAATCAACAATGATTTTATTAAACAGATTATAATAGAAAAATAAAAATAAATAAATAAATAAACTGAATATAAACTCGAATAATAGTGTCGAATTTTACTTATGCAGAAAAAGAAAAAAAAAAATAGTTCTTACGAGTCATTCTAATCACGAAAATAATTTGATTTAGACTCATCTGTGTAAATTGTTTTATTTCAAACTCATCAAATCAGCAATGATTTTATTAAACTGATTATAATAGAAAAATATAAATAAATAAATAAATAAACTGAATATAAACTCGAATAAGAGTGTCGAATTTTACTTATGCAGAAAAAAAAAGTTATTACGAGTCCTTCTAATCACGAAAATAATTTGATTTAGACTCATCTGTGTAAATTGTTTTATTGCATACTCTCCAAAACAAGAATGATTTCATTAATCTGATTGTAATAAATAAATAAATAAGTAAACTGAATATAAAATCGAAAAATAGTGTCGAATTTTACTTATGCAGAAAAAGAAAAAAAAAAAGTTCTTACGAGTCATTCTAATCACGAAAATAATTTGATTTAGACTCCTCTGTGTAAATTGTTTTATTTCAAACTCATCAAATCAACAATGATTTTATTAAACTGATTATAATAGAAAAATAAAAATAAATAAATAAATAAACTGATATAAACTCGAATAAGAGTGTCGAATTTTACTTATGCAGAAAAAAAAAAAAAAGAAAAAAAAGAAAGAAAGAAAGAAAAAGGTTATTACGAGTCCAATCTAATCACGAAAATAATTTGATTTAGACTAATTTGCGTAACTTGTTTTATTTTAAACTCATCAAATCAACAATGATTTTATTAAACTAATTATAATAGAAAAATAAAAATAAATAAATAAATAAACTGAATATAAACTCGAATAATAGTGTCAAATTTTACTTATGCAGAAAAAAAGAAAAAAAAAAAAAAAAGAAGAAGAAGGAAAGAAAAAAAGTTATTATGAGTCATTCTAATCACGAAAATAATTTGATTTAGACTCATCTGTGTAACTTGTTTTATTGCATACTCCCCAAAACAAGAATGGTTTCATTAAACTGATTGTAATAAATAAATAATAAATAAATAAACTGAATATAAAGTCGAATAAGCGTGTCGAATTCTATTTATGCAGAAAATAAAAACAAAAATTATCAAAAGTAATTCTAATCACGAAAATAATTTGATTATGTGTAACTTGTTTTACTGAAAACTCGTCAAATCAACAATAACTTTATTAAACTGATTATAACAAAAAAATAATATATAAATAAGTACGCTGAATTTAAAATCGAATAAACGTTTCGAATTATGCAAAAAAATATAAACAAAAGTTATCAAGAATCATTCTAACCACAAAAATAATTTGATTTAGACGGATTCGTGTAACTCGTTTTATTGGAAACTCGTCAAATTAACAATAATTTTATTAAACGGATTATAACAGAAACAAGTAATATAAAAGAAAATTTTTTAAAGTCAATTCCTACTTACAAACATTATCGAAAACTTTTTTTTTTTTTTTTTTTTTTTTTTTTTTATAATAATTTTAAATTAGGGAATAAAAAGCGCGCATGCGAAATGAAAGAAAAATAATTAGAAGATAAAAAAAAAAAAAAAACTTTTTATATACCATGTTTTAAACTTTCTGATGAATCATAGAGCTCCTATCAATGTGCATAAAATTTTTAAAGTGACAATGATGTCAATTTTTGTGAAATGCATAATTTAACTTTTTATAGTTTTTTAATATTCACGTTTTAAATGTATTTATTTTTATGTCGAAAGAAAATGAACTCGTAATTTTTTTTTTGACAACAATTTAATTATAGCTAATATTTTAATGCTATTAGAATGTTATTATTTTCATATTTTAATTAATTATAAGAAAACTAATAAAAAATTCGAAAATCGGACTTCGAAATATTGTGTTGTCACCGTGTTCTGAGCAATCCGGAAAATTTCAAATTTCTAGCTAGTCGGGAAGTTAGTTAAAAATCGATTGCAAGATTTGTACAAGATATATATAGTGAGAGTGTGAACTAATAGTAGGAATTGAAAAATAAATATACTTAATATAAAATCTAATAAGCGTGTCGAATTATACTTATGCATAAAATAGAAACAAAAATTACTAAAAGTTGTTCTAGTTACTAAAATAATTTAATTTATACAGGTCTGTGTAACTTGTTTTATCGTAATCTCGTCAAATCAACAAAAATTTTATTAAACTGATCTCAAGAGCAGTATAAAATATAAATAAGCAAAATGAATAATAATAATAATCTGGAACACTTTTTAAGATAATGCTGAAATTTTAAATGTTGTTTTAATTGATTTTATGAAACTTTTGTATCATTCTTTTACGTTACCTCATCAATTGTTCGGCTAAAATCAAATTTTAAGAAATTGAGAGGTCAAAGTTTGTCAAAAACATTGTAGACATTTGGCATTGCATATGTTTTGGGTTGGGTGAAAAGATTTCTAGACATCATTTACGAATATACTAACGTGACCTTCGCTAAACAAACTGGTCTTATAATATTCACAGAAATTATTAAAAACTTAAAGTGCTTATGTTTAGCGATAAAAATATAAATAACATGTTAAAATTATATTTTTGCAGCACTACTTATGTAACTTAAAATGTTTACTGTTTTGAATGAAAAATATAGATAACATGTTAAAAATATGTTTTTACAGCATTGCTTATGTAAACTTAAAGTGTTCACTGTTCACAATGAAAAATATAAATAACATGTTAAAATTATATTTTTACAGCACTGCTTATGTAAACTTAAAGTGTTTACTGTTCAGAATTAAAAATATAAATAACTTCTGAACGGATGCTCTGAATTTGATACTTTTTGTTTTGTTTAAAAGGTCTTGGTCTGAAATAGGTCTCATTGTAATATCTTTACAATCTAATGAAAATACAGGGTGCCCAAAAAAATCAGTCCCAACTCTTTTAACTGCTAAACGGCTGCAGCTATAGTGATAAAAATGGTATGTAAGTATAGCAAAGTGGCCATGCAGTACAAGGTTAAACCGCTTGCAGCGCCACCTAGTGGAAAATAGAGGAGTTAGTGTTCCTATCTCGAAAACGGTTCTAGAGAAAAAAGTGAATTACAAAGTTGAAGAGTATCACCGATTAAATACAAAAAGATAGTTTAGACATTCATGCTAGCGTTCCTATCTCGGAAACTGCTCAAGACAGGGGGAAAAGTGAATTATAAAATTGCAGAGCATCATCGATTTAGTAAGAAAAGATAGTTTAGACATTGGTGCTAAAAATACGATGCTAAAAACGTGCATTTGTTTGTTCGCAATTTCTTACGCTATGCACACTTGAGCTACATTGCACACGTTGTAGCGTAGCTGGAGAGACATATGCTGTATAGTTCAAAATACGGTTAATTGATACTTTTTGTTTTGTTGTAAAGATCTTTGTCTGAAGTAGGTCCCATTGTAATATCATTACAATCTAAAGAAAATAAAGCGCCATCTGGTGAAAAACAGCAGAATTAGCGCTCCTATCTCAAAAACGGTTCAAGATGGGAGAAAAGTTAATTACGAATTTGTAGAGCATCATCGATTTACTACGAAAAGACAGTTTTTAGACAGTATTGCTAAAAATAGAACGCTTAAAACGTGCAGTTGTTTGTTCGCAATTTCCTGCACTGTACACACACTACGTTGCACACTTTGCAGCGTAGCGGATGACACGTATATTCTATGGTTCAAAGTACTGTTTCAGTAAGCGGTCACATCGATTCGCGCAAAGTCGTTTTCAACCAACTTCAGAAAGGAGGGTGTTCTTAATTCGAGCTATGGGTTGTTGTTGCTGTTTGTAAGCTTATAACTTCGTAAGAGATGTTCTAATTAACCGACTTTAAAAAGGAGGAGCTTCTCAATTCAAAGCGTATGTTTTTTTGTTTTTGTTTTTGTTTTTGTTTGTTAGCTCATAACTTCTGAACGGATGATCCGATTTTGATACTTTTTGTTTTATTGTAAATGTCTTGGTCTGAAATAGGTCCCATTGCAATATCTTTACGATCAAAAGAAAATACAGGGTGCCCAAAAGAGTCAGTCCCGACTCTTTTAACTGCTGAACAGCTGAAGCTATAGTCATAAAAGTGGTATGTAGGTATAGTAAAGTGGACATGTGCTACGCGATTCAACCGCATTCAGAGCCACCTGGTGGAAAACAGTGGAGTTAGCGTTCCTATCTCGGAAACTGTTCAAGACAGGAGAAAAAAGTGAATTATAAAATTACAGAGCATCATCGATTTAGTACGAAAAGATAGTTTAAACATTAATGCTAAAAACAGAACGATTAAAACGTGCATTTGTTTGTTGACAATTTCCTATTTTGAGCACACTTGAAAGACATTGCATATGTTGTAGCGTAGCGGGTGACATTGATGCTATGTAAAATTCAAAGTTTGGTTATTGTAAGCTGTCACATCGATTAACGCATACAAGTTTTAAACCGACTTTATAAAGGAAGAGGTTCTCAATACAAACCATGTCTCTCGTTGTTGTTGTTGAAATTTGTTAGCTTATAGCTTCGTAAGAGATGATTTAACTATAATACTTTTTTTTTGTTGTCGTAAAGATATTGGCATGAAATAGGTTTCATTATGATTTCATTAAGATATAAACAAATCACAAAATACTCACAAAAGTCTGTTCTAACTCTAACTGCTGAACGCATGCAGCTACACTGGTAAAAGCAGTATGTAAGTATCGATGTTGAAACTTCTGTTGTTAGCTGCAATGCATATTTTGCTGTTTGTTTGAACTTTATGCTGCGCAATTTCCAGCGCAGCGGGTGACACGTATTCACTGTAAAGTTGAATATATATGCGTAACAGAAATTTTGGTTATGAATACAGCGTATCCGTTCTTTACATTTCTAAAGACTTTTTAATTTAACGTAAGTTCATTCAATAGATAGTTTTTTGTTCATATCAGATAAAGGCATGAAAAGTGACACAACTTAAAAATGCAGCATTTGAGAAAAAATCAACTTAAAAATAACTTAAATGGAATAAAACTGGCACAACTGTATCTCGAGGGGATAACTTTCTAGATGGAGATTTATCTTTTTTGTTCACATCGGGTGCATTTCATGTATTTTTCAGTGACATGAACCATTTTTAGAGTTATGTCTTTTTTCTTGGAAGTTGTGATTTGTGAAACTGTCGTCAAACGTCTTCTGATGTTCTGCTACATAAAAAAATTTTCCCTGAAAAGAAAAAAATAAAACTTTTTTGTAAAAAAATAGAACCGACTCCAAAAAGCAACTACTATTCAAACAACTTAAAAAAAAAAAAAAAAAAGGTATAAAATTAAACTAATTTGCGCCTAAAAGTACAAAATAATTTCCTTCGCCAAACAACCTATAACACTGCAATTAATCATAACTTTTGAAGTCGGCGCAATATTAAATAAAAATTCATACCTTTATTCAATACAAAAATCAAATACTATTCAAAATACACATTTCACATTGTCATCTGCAAAACGCAGCCGAACACTTCTTTGATTCAAGAAAACAAATAAGATTTCGTAAGCAGCAAAAGTTTGCAAAGATGCTGATATCTGACGTCCTTGGTGAAAGAAAAATCGCAAAATTATCTGGCAAACATATTTAATTTCTTTCGGGTATCATGACTATTTTGATAAGGCATATTAAGAGAGTAATCAAGAATATGAAACAATACTTCGTGCAATATATATTATGAAAATATACATCTTGCGTGCATATTTTTGCATTACATTTTGATCGCCAAATCCAAAAGCCACCAAGGATGATAGTTATCAAAGTTATACCGAAATTGCAAAGGAAACCCTAAAATCGTAGAAACATAAATATCGCATTGTGAAGAATGTTCACTGTTCTATGTAGATGCTATTAATGGACCAATTGTATACAGTGATAAAATAATAAAGGAAACATGAAAATGGATCATTCGAGAGAACAGCATTTGTTGCTACCGATCTAAAAACAAACCTTTAAAAACTAATTAAATTTTATTTAATTTTGCGCCGACTTCAAAAGTTATGATTAATTGCAGTGTTATAGGTTGTTTGGCGAAGGAAATTATTTCGTATTTTTAGGCGCAATTTAGTTTCATTTTATACTTTTTTTTTTTTTAAGTTGTTTGGATAGTAGTTGCTTTTTGGAGTCGGTTCTATTTTTTTACAAAAAAGTTTTATTACAGCACTGCTTATGTAAACTGTATTTACTGTTTAGAATGAAAAATATAAATAACATGTTAAAATTATATTTTTACAGCACTGCTTATGTAAACTTAAAGCGTTTACTGTTTAGAATGAAAAACATAAATAACATGTTAAAATTATATTTCTACAGTACTGCTTAAGTAAACTCATAGTGTTTGCTGTTTAGAATGAAAAATATAAATAACATGTAAAAATTATGTTCATACAGCCCTACTTATGTAAACTTTCTTTCTTTATCGATTCCTAATCACTTTAATTTATAAGAAATATTATTACGTTTGAATAGTGAAATTTCATGCGAATTTAATTTATTTTCAAAATTAAAATTTCATTTTAAAGTCTAAAGAAGTAAAATAAATAGTATACAGATATTTCTGAATGTCTATAAAGCGTCTTCATGAAAATACTTGTAAGATTTAGATTTTATTTGATTAGCGAGACTCAAACATTTAAAATATTTAAAAAAAATTAAATTTGATTTTCTTTTTTTAATAAATTTTGAAAAAAATTTAATAATAATTTTTTTCAAAATTAAAATTTCGTTTTAAAGTCTAAAGAAGTAAAATAAATAGTATACAGATATTTCTGAATGTCTATAAAGCGTCTTCATGAAAATACTTGTAAGATTTAGATTTTATTTTATTAGCGAGACTCAAACATTTAAAATATTTAAAAAAAATTAAATTTGATTTTCTTTTTTTAATAAATTTTGAAAAAAATTTAATAATAATTTTTTTCAAAATTAAAATTTCGTTTTAAAGTCTAAAGAAGTAAAATAAATAGTATACAGATATTTCTGAATGTCTATAAAGCGTCTTCATGAAAATACTTGTAAGATTTAGATTTTATTTTATTAGCGAGACTCAAACATTTAAAATATTTAAAAAAAATTAAATTTGATTTTCTTTTTTTAATAAATATAAATAGTTTTAAAGAAATATACATCACATTTCTATATTTCAATGAACATGTATACAAAATTTCTCATTCTAAGACAAAGGAGCTTTAAAATGTAAGAAAACTAAATGCCCTCATTTTCTGAGGACAGTCCTGTATTTTGAGACACTTTTCTAAATTTTGAAAATTGTAGCAATTGAATTTTTTATTGAAATTATTATCTTGTTAGACTTCATTTTCTAAGAATAAAAAAAAAGAATTGCAGCCTATTGGTTATTTTTAACACATTCTATTAAGAAGGTACACTAATCTAGTAATCATATTTTAAGGCTAGACGTTAAAAATCATTCCTCGAGGGAGGAACTGCGAAAAAAAAAAAAAAAAAAAACCTACGAACATAAGCTTTGAAATGAACCAATATTAAATATATTAAAGTTTCTCGAAAACTATTAAAATAAAAATTAGAAAAGAAAAAATTAAATTAAAGGCAGTAGTGCACTTTCTGAAATACTTGAAGCATTTGCAATAGTAGTTGTTACGTCATTTATAGCTGACAGTTTTTAGCTTCATTTCAAAGAACAAATTGAGCGATTACGTTTAGAGCCCCTTAAATAAAATATATAGGCCGACGCATCGCCGCCATTTTTTGCCTCAGAAGAGGGCAGCAATCCCGCTTGGCGTCTTTATCGCTTTCTTGGGACTTTAAGAAATCTTGATCTGAAGCTACGATCGGCCAACAAAGGCAATAAGCAACAATAATATTCCTAACAACACATTTTTTTTTCACATTACATTATCAGGATATCCTGTGGATGTATTGGAAATAAGATGTATTATTACGGCTGTTTCTGATTCATAAACAAAATGTCGCCAAAACTCAAATACACTGTAATAAAAGGTCTTCTTAAATCGATTTATCAATATTAATATAAATAATATGATTAAAATGACACATTTTTCTGTATTTTTACATTAACGCATGTCAGAAATACAAAGGAAAATATAAGTAATGTTGTTTTATTCTTCTCAAATTACCTTATGGAAATCTGAACATTTTATGTTCTTTTCTTGAGTGATTATAGCAGTTTATTAAACAAATTTCATATCGTACTTTATTTAGCTAAAACTGTGAAATATAATAAAAGGAGTGCTCTAAAGTTACACAAGACGATAAAAGTAATGACTGCCGTTTATTTATCAATGAAACGCGCTAGGTACATGTGGCAACCCTAAGGCAACAAAATGGCTGATGCGCCAGTTCGTATATATAGGAACCTTAATTACGTTGAGTTTTGAAGATTTGACACCACGTTGAACATGGAAGATCAAACTGTTCATTTTCGCCATATTTTACTGTTTTACTCCAATAAAGGGAAAAACGTGCATCAAGCTTGTGAAAAATTGCGTAAAATTTATGGTGACGATACTCGACAAAAACGTCAGTGCCAAAACTGGTTCAAGAAATTCCGCGCTGGTGTTTTTGATTTGAAAGATACTTCTCAATCAGGAAACCCAGATTGATGATCACAAAATAAAGCCATTGATCCAGTCAAACCCACGTTACACGACACGAGAGACTGTAGAAATATTGAAAATCAGTCAAAAAAAAGTGTTCACGTCCACCTAAAGTACATAACTGGAATATGTAAGCAAGCTCGGTATTCGGGTTCCTCATGAACTCAAAGTTCATTTAACGGCACGGATAAACATCTGCGATACGTTCATGAAACGTGAAGAAAACGATCCTTTTCTGGAACGAATGATAACTGGTGATGAAACGTGGACTATTTACACCAATGTGGTGTTCAAACGGTTTTGGTCCCGAGATGATGATTTGACGTCAACGACTTTAAAAGCAGAACTTCATCAGAGGAAAGTTATGCTCTCAGTGTGATGGGATTGGAAGGCTATGGTGTCTTATGAACTCCAATCAAGGAATGGAACAATCAATTCGGATGTGTATTGCAGACAACTGGACAGTTTTAACGAAGATATCATCCAGAAACGTCCGTAGCTCGTCAATAGTAAAGGAATAGTGTTCCATCACGATAACGCCAGACCACACACATCTTTGGCGACCCATCAAAAATTATTGGAAGTTTGAATGGGATGTGTTGCCCCACCTAGCATACTCGCCTGGCGCTGCGTCGTCAGACTTCCACTTATTTCGCTCCCTTCAAAATTTCTTGCTTGGAATAACGTTAAATTCAGGTGAGGCTGTAAATCATTACCTTGTTCAGTTTTTCGCAAAAAAAGACAAGTCCTTCAACGAACGGGATATTATGAAGCTCATCGAACGATGGCAAAGGGTCATCGAACAAAAAGGAGCATATATCATCGATTGACCTTTAACCTTTATATAAATATATATCTTTGAAAAATATAGAAAAAGAAAGCAATGACTTTTTACTCAACCTAATATAATACTAGGTTGTCCCAAAAGTTCGTAAACACTTGCAAAAAAATTGAAATTTTACTCGCCAAGCAATAACAAAAACAACAAAAATTATTCCTCAAAATAAAGACCACCATTTTCCAAGATTTTCTGCCATCAATCTGCAAGCTTTCGGATCTGGTCAAAGTATATCATTCAGCCGACTTCGAATCAAAGTATCCTCGACTTCATCAAACGAGTCGAATCGGCAGCCCTTCAGAAAGTGTTGCATTGAGCGGAAAAGGCCGTAATCTGATGGAGCACAGTCAGGACTGTAGGCTGGATGTGGCACAAATCTCTTCTGCAGCTTTTCTGGTTGAAAGTCCTCGCTTCCAGAAGTAACGATTCAAAACTCGCAGCGCAATTTTATCAATTGCCATCTGGAATACAAAGATGAAGATCTCTATAACAATATAAACGCAAAAAACAATTAAAAATTCAATTTTTTGCAAGTGTTTAAGAACTTTTAGGACAACCTAATAATACAAAACCGAGGGGAAAATTTAAAAACTAAGTCGCATGGGACATTTTATTTATTTATTTTTTTTTTTAATTTTAATTTTTTAAATTTTTTTAGTTTTTGAGAAATTTTAATATATTTAATACTGATACATTTTGTTGTATATGTAAGCAAATTTTCCTATTTATAAGACAGTAATTTCAACAAACAATTTTGAACATCCCTCATCTTTTTAGAAACTAATGCCGGGTCAAGATTTTTTTTTCTCTCTTTTGTAACACACTGCATACCTACAAAAAAAAAGAAGTAGTAGAAGAAGGAACTTTTCACTCGAAAAAATGTACGAATGAAATCCATACTACAGATGTCTCTTTCATATGATCTATTATATCAGCCCATATTGAACGAATACGTACCTCATCGGCAGGTTCAAATTCTTTTTATTCTACCCCGCTGAATCTCTCACATTTAATCTGTTCCAAAACCTTTTAAAACATTTGAAATTGGACTACGAATCGGAACAAAAGGAAAAGGGCAACTGGAGAGTACTCTGAGGGTATACCCGAGGGTGTGTGCCAATCCATGAGTGTTTTTAAGTTCTCAATGGGGTGGTATGTCTCCGACACCTGTAGAGAGAAAAAGGTACAAATCATTTGCTTGCAGGGTCCAACTGATTGTCGTATCTGAAACACAAAAGGGGTTACGCTTAAATTGAGAGAGGGGATGCATTTGACGCAATGCAATTTCTATACATGATATCGGTATAAGAAATTGAAAACTGGAATAAGTTTTTTATCTGTTATGAAAATTTATTTTTTTCACTTTTTATCGAAGTTCTTGGACATGAAAGAAAAAGCGTATTTAATAAATAAAAAAAAGTAATTCACAAAACCGTTTGTTATAATTATGATCTTAATCGGACCGTAACAAGTTCCTTTAATCGAAAAAAAAAAAAAAACAGTCTTAAATCAGTGAGATTCTTGAAAAATTGCATGTGAATGCATTGTTAATTTTAACAGGTAAAATTTTAAATATATCCTTTAATAAATATTAAAAGGTTTTAAAGTATTTTGAAATTTTCTGCGATATTTGGGGTTTTTAGAATTCTAACAACTACATTTAAGTACAGTCGGTAACAAAAATGTCCGAACACTAGCAAAAAATCCTATGTATAAAAAGTACACTTCATACGGTTTTGTTAAATAAATCCTAGTCTAATCCTTGTCTTAGTCAGTGTAAGAACATGATTCGATAAGGATTTATTTAACAAAACCGTATGAAGTGTACTTTTTTACATAGGAATTTTTGCTAGTGTTCGGACACTTTTGTTACCGACTGTACATAGTGTGGTGCGTATATAATTTATGGAAGACATACAAGGATATCAAAAGTTAAGCGAAAATCTTCTTCTTTATTAAATGTAATTGGTAGATAGGCTTTACTATATTTTACTACATCCAACTACTACATCCAACAATTTACTACATTATTTTTTTTTTAGTTACATTTTCAGCGCTTGGTTCTTTTTTTTTTTTTTTTACTTGTATAGTTAGGTGTTTTGAGGTTCCTTGAATACTAAAGTCAAGTTTCTAACAGTTGATTTTTATGTACCTCTGTTATCAGCGTAACTTAGAAACAAATAATTTCAGACCATTTCAAATTCGTATTTTAAAGGTCCTATGAGTTTGTTACTTGAAAAGATTGATCAAGATTGATAAGCTTCAAGGAGTTTTCTGAACAATTTTAAATGTACTTTTAAATTTAATAACATTCTTGAATTCTACACAAATGTAAGTACTATATTTGTCTTTGCTCCCACATACAGAAGTATTTATCAGATAAAACTCTTTCTACAACTAGTCTAAATTCTCTTTAACGTAGGTTTCTATATAATACTTGGTATCCCTTATCCTGCAATCATTTTTATAACACTGAAAAGCAGAGTACGGAAAAATCTAGTGCATGCCCCACCAGATTATTTTTTCTTTACTAATTTCAATTTACAGTCTTACTTGCAAAAATGTATGCCATCATGTTCTCGATTAATTATTATTATTATTATTATTATTTATTACAATGGATGATTATTACAATGAATTGGAATCTTTCAATTTAAGTACAAAAATGCAGAAACATTAAATTAAATATTATTTCACTGTCCTTTATTATATTGTGCTCGATTATGCCTTTTATGATTTATTTTGAAATTTGAAAATGATTTTTTGTAGTTCCAAATCTTACATATTAATAGAAATGTTGATTTCAAAATTTAAATTTTAATACTACCAACAATGCAAAATAAAATTTTTACTTAAGCTATTTAAATTCATTTTAATCCGAATAAATTTTATCATTACATTTACATGTCGTTGATTGTGGCCCAAAAAAAGCCGCAACGTGCTAGAATCCATGTAGCACACATTACCTTCTTCAAGATGTTCCGGTGAGGAATGGACCTTTATAAGAGGATTTTCTGGTCTAGAATTTTGTAAAAATTAATTTTTTCTTTCTTTTTATCATATTCTCAAAGTTTAGACCTTTAGGAATATATCATCTAGAAGAAAATTTTTTAAGTTACGGAATTGTAGCTATTAACGAAATTTACGGAGTAACAATAATTTACGGTGTTGTAGCTGTTTTAGTGACGCAGTATCTAAACCAAGCAACGAAATTCTGATGCTTCTAAGGAAGTTAGAAGTGCTGGTAAATCAGAACAAGCTTCCAAAAATATAAATTTTGAAATCGGAGAAGGCACGTTACATAATTCAAGAATCACCTATTAACAAAATGTAAGTATAACGTACCATTCTATGACTTATAATGCTGCGACTTCTTGACACTTTTGCTCAAAACTACTTTATTCGCCATGTTTGACATGATATTTCAAGTTTTAGTAAACTAATTTGCCTCCAGCTTTGTAGTAACCTGCAACATATTACCTTCTATCGTCCTTATCGATATTTTTTTTCTATTAAATAATAATAATAATTATGTATTATTATTATTATAAAAAGGTCGAAATATGCTTTTTTTTTTTTTTTTTCAGACAGTCGCCATTTTGCGATTTTTGTTTCCCTCGTTTTCTTTTAGGTAGTGTCTATAATGACATTCTTACTATTCTTCGACCATATTTCATGAAACCATGGAAGTATCTGCGCAAGTAATAGCTCAACGAGTCCAGTGCTAAAATAGGGGTGACAGTCATCTGACTCAGAGAAAATGAGCAATAACAGAGCGTGAAATTATTGGATGTTTTCCAAATTTCAAAGTGTCGGTCCCGCTGGCATCCCTCCAACATTTTGGACTTGTCCTCACGGCTAGTTTTAGGATATGTGACTGCAATGTAGTTAAGAATCGTTTTTTATTTATATTTATATTTATATTTATATTTGTATTTATATTTTTTTCTGGACGACCAGAAGGGCTGGAATCATGTCAACCAGTACCCCCCCCCCGTTTTTTTTTACCCCCTCTTTACCAGTTCATAACTTTTTTATTTATTTTCAGATTTTTTTTTTTTTTTTTTTTTTTTTTTTTTTTTTTTTTTGTACATTTTTAAAATGTCTTCAAATATCTTGTAAAAATAATGAGTAGTAATATCTATATATATATATAGTATCAAGCTCGATAAAACACCAAAAATTTATGCCTATGATCTGAGGAGAGAGTGCAATATATAGGAACGTTTGGTAAATTGAGTATTTTGATTGTACAAATTCATCCTTGGATGTTAATCAAAAAAGCAGAAATCTACACTCAAGTTTTGTTCATTTTACTCAATCTTTATTTCACTTCACTTACCTTTCGTTCAATGAACTGAAATAAAGATATTGGAATTGTCTTTCCTTTCCACACCATATAAAGCAAACCATAACGAAACGTGCAAACCCCAAATATATCAGAAATATATAAAAATCTTATTAATCGTAAAACGTAACATATTTTGACATAACGTAATATATTTTACATTTGACATAAATTTTGTTTGGCATGAGGTATAGTCATAGATATAGTAATAAGACATAGATTGATCACTGGGGGAAAAAAATATTCCTTTTTACTCGGAGAAAAGTCCGCAACATGACCGTCTTTCTCCGAGTGAATACACACAGATAATTTAGAAAATAAAATTTATGAATAATTTATGTACTAAAGGTGAATGAAAAACTGCAGATACAATTTCAAATTCATTTTCCTTTTTCTTTCTTTCTTTTTTTCTTTTATATATTTATTAGGTCGTTGCAAAAGTTCGTGCGGACGCGGATCATTTTATTGCCTCCACAGACGAGAGCTTCTATCGCCGTGGTATATATTTGTTATCCGAAAATGGGCAAAGGTTGTAGAAAGTAATGGAGAGTATCCTGATTAAAAATTGTCATTTGATTTGATGTATTTTTATCAAATGAAGCAATAAAAAACCGCACGAACTTTTGCAACGACCTAATATTAATTTAGTTAATATTTAAACTCTTTTTATATACTAAAACTAACGTTCTTTACCTATGCCGCTGCTAACTATATCTAAAAGAATTTTGAAAATTCCATATTACTTTCTAATATAAAATCTTAAAAAATATTAAACTTAAAAAAAAAACGTATTCCATTAAAAACCAAACCAATTTTTACTTCATTTTAATAACAAAACAACTGATTATAAAAATTCTATTTTTCCTAATTTAGTCAAATATAATTTATTTTTATGATAACTTATCCATTTCTTTTCATAAAATTATTAGAAGAATTAAAAGACGCAATATTTCGAGATTTTGAAAATTCATCAACATTCTATTCTGTTCTATTACAATTGCCGATTTCAATACCACTATATGGCTGATGCTAAAAAACTTTTTCGGAATAAAAAATTTTTGCATGATAACAATGGGGTGATAGATCTATATAAATTACTATATCTATGGGTATAGTAGGGTACCTATTCTTCGCAATCTTATTTTTTGTTCTTAGCCCCTTATTGAGTATATATATATAAAGAGTTATCTCCACAAAACGCTTCAGAACGATGAAAAGACGAGGAGACAAGGACATGTTCACCTCAACTCTACTTGTCGCCCTGTGGCCTCTGGGAATATAGACAACAATCTGAATAAAATCTAAAAATCTGAAAAGTGGAGCAGGTTGACCAAGTGCAAAAGTGCATGCTCAGTGGAATTGAATTTAAAATTCCCTTAGCTATATGGAATGTATATTACTTGGGATCTACAACTAAGCTGACATGTTGAATTTTATTATTATTATTATTATTATAGGAACATTCATATAATATTGTTTTCATTCTTATAATTATTAGTAGAGGTATTAGGGCGAAAAATTATTTCTTTAAGATTTAAAAAAAAAAAAAAAAAAAAAAAGAGAAAGTGGTTTATTTATTTATTAATTTTTTCTTTTTTTTTTTTTTTTTTTTTTTTTACTTTTTCTTACCCATATATATGGTAGAGAAAGTATTGCTTTTGAGTCAAATTTTCGAAATTCAGTTTTTGTTATATATACACGGTTTTAGGTGCCCTGAAACCCAAAAAAAAACATGTTTTTACCGTTTGGTCCGTGTGTGTGTCTGTGTCTGTATATCTGTTATGAGTATATCTCGAGAGAAGATAACAGTAAAAAGTTCAACTCGGTATTCAAAATCTGTATCATATTGGGATGCTACACTGAACTTTTCGTTGAGATCAAGCAAATGGTTCGTGTACAGGGACATACAAGAGAATCCAAATACATTACGTGTGTAGGGGAAATTGCAAGTAAGTAATTTTTAACATCTATAAGCTGCACGTTACCAAATGAAATGAATATACATTTTTTATATGCGTAAAAGCAGGTTTTATGTATAATACGGTACGAAAATCATTTACCTTACATTTACAGGGCTACACACACACACACACACACACACACACAAAAAAAAAAAAAAAAAAAAGAATATAGTGGGACAATACTTTAAAGTTGTTAGAAGTGTAATTTAGTTTGTGCTATGTGTTATTAATATATGATTATATTTATGTGCACCCTTGTAGTGTGTACATAATTTGTGAAAACTTTTTTTTTTTTTTTTTTTTTTTTTTTTAGTACAGAGGACTATTAGTCTCAATCAACGGATTTTTATGATATCAGTTTTACGATAAATGGACATTTATCGAAATCAAAAATTTATCGAAAATATAATTGAATAATTTGAAAACGTTAATATAATTTAAACGTTTGTTATAATTTGACAAAAAAAAAAAAAAAAAAACTAATAGTTCTCCGTATTAAACTAAATTCTGCGCTTGCCAGAATTTCCTCAAAATCGTTTTTTAGTATGGAGGACTATTAGTCTCAATCTGTGGAATTTTGCGATACCAGTTTTACGATAGTTGGGCATTTATCGAAATCGAAAATATAATTGAATAATTTGAAAGCGATGTTATAATTCGAAAAAAAAAAAAAAAAAAAAAAAAACTAATAGTCCTTCATACTAAACTAAATTCTGCTTTTGGCAGAATTTCATCAAAATCGTTTTTTTTTTTTTTTTTTTTTTTTTTCGAGGGGGGAAGGGTAAGAAGGTCGAAATGTTTATATTTTATTATTATCACTAGCTTGTAGCTTCATCTATCCAATTCAAATTTTTTTTAAACAACGTGATTTATAACGATTATAAAAATTTTAATCTAACAGAGGACGGAATCGAAGTTGTCGAAAATATATTTACACCTGAGGAGCTATCGACACTTCAAGATAAAATGTGGCAAAGGCTCCACTCTAAAAAATAAAAATAAAAAAAAAAAAAAATCTTCTTTCTTTCTTTCTCTTTTCTTTGTAATTAATGGAAGTGCTTTGCTATAATATTTTACCATGTTCAGAAAACTGCCCAGGAATTGAAATTAATTCCTCATACCCATGCGGTATAGTAATTTAAAGTAAAATTATGCAGTAAGACAAAGTAAAACAATCGCTATTTTTATAGTGTTCGAAATTTTTTTTACTAATAATAAAGAATTATGGAGGGTCATAACAGCACATACCTCTTAACGAAATTAATCTTCTATTATTCATTACTAGTGGAAAATTAATATACATCGCATATAATCCTTATAGGATACACGTCTCATAACTGTCCCATTTTAACGACACTGTCTTGCCAGCAAACTGAATATTTCGATTACCAGACGAGGACAAAGAACCCCTCTCCTCTCCCTAAAAAACTAACATTTAAATAGCCAATCTATTTGATAAAATTATTATTAATGCAATATACTTTTTTAATGTAATTAGCGGAAGTGCTTTGCTATAAGATTTTACCATGTCCAGAAAAACTGCTCAGGAATTGAAATTAATTCCTCATAACCATACGGTACAGTAATTTACAGTAAAATTATGCAGTAAGACAATGTAAAGCAATCGCTGTTTTTTATAGTGATCGGAAAAAAAACAATATATAGATATATATGTAATATTTAATAATTAATAATGAATTATTAAACGCAGTAAAAGCCAAGCAACAGATCACTGAAACCACATAGACCAATACAAAAGTAAATTTCAAGAAGAAGAAGCTCAGAAAGGTGAAAAAAAAGTTCATCGGGGAAGCCTTTTTCACACTTGAGCACCAATGTACGATTTCGTTCAATAGTGGCTATAATAGTAAATCACTAGTGGGCCTCCTATCGTACAAGAAAATTATTGAAGTGAAATAGAAAGTGGAATAAGCTATTAAGTACAAATAACAGAGAATCTAACAGAAAACAACCATTATAAGCAATCAATACTCACAGGATGATACATTTGGAGCCACATGGATTAAAAAAGCAAAACACTTCAGAGGTTCAGTTGTTCAAGGAGTATAACTAACAAAATTCAAGGTGTATGGATTTATAGCTGAAAGAATAATGAAACAATATAGCAGCAGGGATATTTATTATATTATGTGTTTAATTGTATGATTACTAATTTTAAGAATAGTTGACAACTCAACAATGAAGTAATTGAACTCAGAAAAAAATGCATATCAATACAAGGTAAATGCAACAGGCCTTCTGCGTTTTTTTTTTTTTTTTTTTTTTTTTTTTTTTTTTAATTTAATTTCACATTCCCACCCAACCATCCAGAAAAAGAATCATCGGTGGTCATAACAGCATATATCTCTTAACGAAATTAATCTTCTATTATTCATTACTAGTGGAAAATTAATATACATCGCCTAAAATCCGTATAGGATACACGTCTCATAACTGTCCCATTTTGACGACACTGTCTTGCCAGCAAACTGAATATTTCGATTAGCAGACGAGGACAAAGAACCCTTCTCCTCTCCCTAAAACATTTCATGAACCACCCTTATCACCCAACCTGCTGACAGCTTTGTCGCTAAATTCGCATTCTGAAAGATCTAACTCTCTCACTCTAATTAAAGTGTCGTCTTTACCCTTCCAAAAGCGCAACATATGGCAGAACTTGTTTAAACAATACTTAAGCGGCCAGCCAATTAATAGTGCTAGACAACACTCTAATTAACTAACGACTAATGAGGCAGCACAACAAGCCTTTTCTGCGCTAATGAGAGTGTACAATCCCTTTTCTTCTCTCATTTGTACGCAAACCCCCGCGTGAACCTGGAGGGGGAAAGAAAGCTGAATTGTCTTTTGATTGGCTGGAGAAACCCGGATAGAGTTTTGTGGAATATTGGGTTAAATGCGTTTTTGCGCAATGTATATATTGTCTGTCACATAATGCGAGAGAATGAGCTGGGAAGTTAAAATTGTATTAGATTATAATCTACTTCATACACTTTTTTGTTATTTTAGGAATACTATTTTCATATGGCGACATAATTTGGTAGACCTAGGATGTCCATTCTAGGAATCCTAATAAGACCTCTTCTAGAAATACAGAAAAGTACCATTGATAGGTCTGTTACGTTTATTTATACATCGATTAAGTATAGTTACATTTCATTCCTAATCATTTTAATGCAAAATTGCTTCGGTTATACGACGCAAATATCAGCTATACATTGTTTTCTACCTTTCTAAAAATTGCAAGTTTTCTACCCTAGTCCATTTTTTCTCTATTCTTCAATTTTCTTATTTAATTGTTCTTATTATTTTTTTTTTAATTTCATCAGAAACTTCAATGTTGTATGTCACACTAACAAAAACAACCTATGAACTTCATTCGATTGACTATGCTTTATTTAATGCATATAGACAATCAATATTTCACGCGATTATTATTATTATTATTATTAACTTCCATTACCCAACTACCGTAGGTAATGGAAGTATTGTATTCGGTACAAAAATTCGATATCGAGATTTCACCTAATTTACATGTTTTGAGGTCTCCTGAGTCCGAAAAAGTAGTTTTTGGCAATTGATCAGTGTGTGTGTGTGTATGTGTGGAAAATCTTCTGACTATATCTCCGAAAATAATATAGATAAAACTACGAAACTTTAGAATTGAAACAGGTTTAGAGTACATTTCTAAATTTTGATGAAAATTGGAAAAACGGAAGGGGGACATCCGAAACCAAAGTCCGTATCTCAGAAATGGCTCTGATGATTTTCTTCAAAATTACTGTATAAACACTCTATTAGATGTCCTTTCGAATGATACAGTTGGTTAATTCAGGAAGATTGATAGCTCAATTTCAAGTCCTGCAAGTTCGTTCCATTCAAAACAGCTATATGAATTTTTTTCAAACTTGCCATATTAACCCTCTTTTAAATATCCTTTTGTATGTAATTGTTGTTTTCTGGTCAACAATTGATCATGCCAAGTTTTGGTAAAAGTCAATATCTCAAAAACGGCTCTAACGATTTTCTTAAAAATGGTTACATTAACACATTTTGGATATCTTTTTTCATGCTTTACGTAATTATCACAGGAAAATTAACAGTCATCTTGCTTAGATAGATCTCTTTTAGATCTCAAAAACTATGGTGTTTCAAAAAATCACTCTACTATTTTTTTTCTTACTTTTTAACTTGCTATGTAAACTTTGTTTCATATGTCTATACGCGTGTATTAAGTTTCTGTTACTGGACAAAATTGAGGTTTATACTTTGTTAGGTCAATTTTATGCCTTCTGATCACATTATCTAAAAAAAAAGGTATATAATATGTGCAATAGTGGGTAATGGAAGTCGTGTGGTTGTTTCACAACAGATTTTTTATTTTTATTTTCTTATACATTCAATAGAAGAAAGTATTGGATTCGTAAAAATTTTGATGGATTTTCAGGTTTTCAGAGGCCTAGAATACGATTTGACCATTTTTGGAAAATGTCTGTCTGTGCGTGTATGTGTGTGACAAAATTTTGTGACAACTGTATGTCAGAAACTACTGCACAGAATTTCATAAATTTTTATATGCAGTTGAACTTTGACATAAATTAGTGTTTTTCAATTTTTGGTGAAAATCGTCTAAAAGGTGGCGTTGCCATCTCGCTTTTTCTAGATTTTTAACATTGTGGTGTAGGACAAAATTTCGTATAAATGAACTTAAAAAGAACGATTTTATCATAACCATTATGAAATTAAAAAGAATTATTCATAATAGTGATAGTCAAGCGCCCCCCCCCCCCAAAAAAAAAAAAAAAAAAAATGCATATGTAGGAGCATCGCTTCCCCGCCCCACTGAGGGGCTATCCTCTCCCCCCCCCACGCAGGGGTGGGGGACAAATTTTCGCAATGGGTATCTTTCAAAAGAGCTTGTCAATATCTTTAAAACGAATGGTTGAACCATCGATCTGCAATAATTTAAAATAAAGTTATCGATTTTTTTTTTCATTTTTAACAAATATATATATATTTATGATGTCATATAGAGAATAAGTCCCCGCCTTTTTACAATATCAGTCTTTTTTTAGAGTATTTTTCAATTACTAATGATAATATAAGCATTTTAATGCAGGCTGGTAAACTAAGAAATAAAGGCAGCATATATATATATATATATATATATATATATATATATATATATTTAACAGTCCTTTTATAAAATAAACTTACAATGACTTAATGTGTTGTCCGAATTCAACTAAGTAATTAAAAAAAGAAACATATTTCAGGAAAAAAAAAAAAAACCCTTAAAGTGATTGCGATAATTATGTTTTATAATACAGAAAGTCAATTATCTGATTTCTAGAAGAGATATTATATTGGGTTTCAAGTTTGCTGATAAAATTATTCAGCCACGACGAAATAATATTGCATAGTTGCAAATATCTGTACAATTTGAATTACCATTATTTAAATTTTGTATTTTTGTCCTTAATTAATAAAGCGTGTTAGTCTTAAAAGAAAAAAAAGGCAAAAATGTTTTTACGAAAATGGTGCTTTTCAAAAGGCAATAAAGTTGGTAACTACATATTACTATCTATCACTTCTAGTATCGCATATCATATCACAGCATCATTCAGAATTAAATAATATCTATTAGGCTTAATTAAATGTAATATTGTATAAAAAATATTTAAAAAATAAATGCAAGTTCATTTTAGTAAAAAATAATACACTTTTCAATTGTTATACTACGTATATGTATTTATATTACATATGTTTATCACATATCATTTCATAGCAAAACCTGTTGGATAACATAAGGCAAAATCTATTCAGAATTAATTAATATCCAGGCCCAATTAAATTTAATATTGCGTTGAGGAATAAAACCCATTTTAAAAAAGAAATTCAAAACATTTGAAAACAATAGAAAATAGTACATATTTTTAAAATATTATACTTTATAAATGTTTTATAAGATATAAAAATATTGTTGTTATAAAAATTATCTACCAAGTATTGCCAAAGTTCAAAATATGTATAACTGCATCGTAAAAAAAATCATTTTGAAAAAGGCACTAATATCTTTAAAGAAATAACAAGTAATATGTTAGAACAAATAAAACATATTCATGTCTTTCTAATAAAACATTTAAACAGGAAATTTCAATAATAGTATGATATTTGAATCGTCCAACACAGATCAGTTATTTGCAATGAAAATTTATTTTACGAATAATAGAAATATTAAAATATAACACTTAAACACTTTATAGTAGAGGGTGATTATAATTAAAGTTACGATTTTCAAAACGCTATAATTTTTAAACTACCCATCAGAGCGATTTGATATTTTGCCAGAGCAATCGTGAGGCAATGAAATTTTGTTTGGGGGAGGAAAAAAGTAGTTTCAATATGTTCCTTCCTATAGATGGCGTTGTCAGGCTAATGTCAGGTCAAACGCCTAAATAGACTCATTAAATACGGGAACGTTGTTAGCAACACAATGGAATAGCAGGAAACAATAGACTTCAAGGATTTACTACAATTTTTTAGCAAAAAGGCAAGAATACGTGTTTACAGCGGAAACAGTCATAGTGTAACGAGAAAAAGAGGAGCTTCAAGAAACAAATACTTTAAGAATAATTATCGGCAGATTTTGGAACAACTTTTTTTTACTTTCTCTTACCCATAGGGTCGAAAAAGTATTGTTTTAGGGTCAAATTTTCGAACGTGAGTTTTTGTTATATTTACATGATCTGAGGTCCCCTGAATACGAAAATCATGTTTTTAGCAAATGGTCTGTGTGTCTGTCTGGGTGGATGGATGTCTGTATGTCTGTTATCAGCATATCTCAAGAACAAATAGTAGCAGAAATTCCAAACTCGGTATTCTAAATGTGTATCATATAGGGATGCTACAGTAAGCTTTTCGTTGAGATGAAGCAAATGGTTCATGTACATTGGCACTCAAAAGTATTCAAATACATTACGTCTATGGGGGAAATTGCAGGTAAGTAGAGTTTAACATTTATAGACTGCACTAAACCAAATGAAACGAATATATATTTTTTGTAATAGAGATAGTTAGCTGGGAAAGTTTTTTTGGGTATGTAAGGAGCCTCGCCTCTCCCCCGGGGGGGGGGGAGTCCCCCCCTCGAGGGGAGTAAATTTTCATGATGGGTATCTTTCAAAAGAGCTCGCCAATACCTTTAAAACGAATCGTTGAACCATCGATCTGCGATAATTTAAAATAAAGTTATCGATTTTTTCATTTTTAACAAAACAAGAATCTATATATATATATATATTTTTTTTTTTTAATGTAATATTGAGAATAAATTCAACTTTTTTTGGATATTTAGTTTTTTATTACTTCTCTGATATGGAAATCGTCTGCATTATCATAAAAGATAATTTTGTTTAAATAATAATTTTAATAAATTATTTAAAAAAAAACAGAATTATTTTTTAATAACCGAATTAAATTCTATATAAATGGGGGTGCATTAATGAAACGGAGGGGTTGAGGGGGGCGGAAGCCCCCCCCCCTCACACAGAACTAATTTTCATATAAAACTCTTCCGAAGCCAAATTTGAATTGTTTAACATAGGTTTACATAACAGTACTCGTTATCTTACCTCTTAATCTCCAACTTGTATTTATAGTATTAAATTTCAGGGTAAGAGAAAGTAGTGTGAGTGACACACCAGATTATTTCTTTTGCCAAACAAAATTTCATTGCCTCACGATTGCTCTGGCAAAATATCAAATCGCTCTGATGGGTAGTTTTAAAATTATAGCGTTTTGAAATCGTAACTTTAATTATAATCACCCTGTACTAATGAAAATATTTTTATCTTTACAATAAAACTTTTAGACCGACACTAAAAAAAAATAGTATTCTATTTAAATCTTCCAATACACTTTAACAATTTTTGATGAAAATTATTTTAAGAGCATTAGAAATAAAAATATAGATATTACCAAAAAATGAAAGAAAATGTTTCAATGCTTGTACTTTTAATGGAACAAATGCTTTTACAATAAAAACTTTTGTCGAAAATACAAAAGAAAACTTGTCTAGCATCAGAAAAAGAAAAAAAAAAAGTATATATCAGAAATGTTCAAGGTGCTTCATAAAAGTGTTCTTTTTCTTTTATTTCCTTCCGTATTTTATGAAACATAAATGCTTATTATTCTCTCGATAAAACGCTAAATGAAAATTTTTCGCAAATCTTAAATATTTTTTATTCCTAAGGGTCCTTAAAAAATTTAACCTTAAAGGTAATTTTCGCTGCAGCTAAAATGTTATTGTAAATGTATTACGTTAAAATTTGAAAATATTATAAAATTTTTAATGTAAGTTATGCCAATGATTTTTTAAAATTAATTTAGACAAAGGTAATACTGATTGTAAAAAAAAAAAAAAAAAAAAAAAAAAACCTGGTAAAAACAAGAATTTTTTTGTAACTTATTTACAGAAAATTTTTCCTTTCTGAAACAACAGAAATTTACTCTAAAATGACATCTCAGTATCTCCAAAGACACATTTTTTTTTCTGTAACTAAATAAAACCTGTAGCCATTGATACATGCTTTATATGGTAGGTTTTTTTTTTTTTTTTTTTTTTTTTTTTTTTTTAAATACTTTGAACTTGGTATTAAAGCAGGATTGGGAAATGCTCAGTAACAGCACGAAAAAAAAAAAAAAACAGTGGATGACATGTTACATGCAGGATGGTTATAATTAAACTTCCCCTATAAACAGCATCCTACGGCGCAAACAGGTGAACGGAATGTAACGAAATTTGGTATATGGACTATACACGAGATGCGCTCACGGAATTTCGAAAAAAAAAAAAAAAAAAGTTTCAAAATGTCCACCAGAGGGCGCCTTTTTCGGAAAAACATTAAATGTTACACAATAAACGACCAAAACAGAATACAGAAACAATATTAACAATCCAGAACAAGAATTATGAGTAATAAAATGTAAAATCTTGCACAATTTCGTCTTACTATGTTCTTGTTTCTGCAAACTAAACTGCTTTGTTTTTCTGAAACACCGTACTGGTTTTTTTTTTTCCTTACCTTTACTTAATGTGGTTCGATGACATTGTGATCAGAAACTAGTGAATAAATGTTAATATTGTTTCTGAATCCCTTTTTGATCATTTATTGTGTTAACCCAATAACGGTCGTGAACGTGTTTTTGTCATTGTTTGCTCCCCTTCCCCCCCCCCCCAAAAAAAAAAAAAAAAAAATTAAAATGTGCATATTTATAGGTTTTAAGCTTATTTCTTCAAGAATGAAAAGTCATATAATAGTCATGAAGTTCATCTTTAAATGGATAGTAAAAAATTCATTGTTTTAATACATAATTAAGAACTTACAGTGAAAACAACATTGGAGGGGAAGTTTAATTATAACCACCCTGTATTTTAGCAAAATATCAGCTGCATGGGGTAATGTTAACTCGTGTCAAATTGACGGGGAAATCTTAATATATATATTAGGATTTTCCCGTGAATTTGTCACGGTTTAACGTTATCCCAGAGAGCTGTTATTTTGAAAAAAAGTGTTTAGGGTCAAATAATAAAAAAAAGGATATGCGTATCGTATTTAAAAAAAGTAATCTGATGTGTCACTCACACGGCTTTCTCTTACCCTGAAATTTAATACTATAAATACAGTTGGAGATTAAGAGGTTGGAGATTATGGTTGGAGATTAAGAGGCAACATAACGAGTACTGTTATGTAAACCTATGTTAAACAATTCAAATTAGGCTTCGGAAGAATTTTATATGATAATTATTTTTGTGTGAGGGGGACTGCCGCCCCCTCACCCCCCCTCTCGTTTCATTAATGCACCTACATTTACATAGAATTTAATTCTGTTATTAAAAAATAAATTATTAAAATTATTATTTAAAAAAAAAATATCTGTTATGATAATACAGACGATTTCCATATTACAGAAGTACGTACCACTAAATATCCATATAAGTTGAATTTATTCTAAATATTACAATAAAAAAGAAAAATATTTTATTTTATTTTTTATTTATTTTTTTATTTTTTTTTTTTTAATGAAAAAAATCGATAACTTTATTTTAAATTATCGCAAATCAATGGTTCAAACATTCGTTTTAAAGGTATTGGCCAGGCTCTTTTGAAAGATACCCATCATGGAAATTTACTCCCCTCGAGGGGGGACTTCCCCCCCCCCCCCAGGGGGGCGGCGAGGCTCCTACATACACAAAAAAATTTTCCCAGTTGACTATCTCTATTACAAAATATATATATTCGTTTCATTTGGTTTAGTGCCGTCTATAGATGTTAAACTCTACTTACCTGCAATTTCCCCCATAAACGTAATGTATTTGAATACTTTTGAATGTCCCTGTACACGAACCATTTGCTTCATCTCAACGGAAAGCATACTGTAGCATCCCTATATGATACACATTTAGAATACCGAGTTTGGAATTTTTGCTACTATTTGTTCTTGAGATATGGCTGATAACAGACACACAGACATACACACAGACCATTCGCTAAAAACATGATTTTCGTATTCAGGGGACCTTAGAACATGTAAATATAACAAAAACTCACGTTCGAAAATTTTACCCTAAAGTAATACTTTCTCGACCCTATGGGTAAGAGAAAGTAAAAAAGAAAAAAAGAAAAAAAGAAAAACGAAATTTCCCCCTCATTTAAAGGACACCTTAATGTGTATATAAATTAATAATATCGCGTATACGTTATTAATAATATCTTTTAAAAATGAGGATGTTTCATGTGACACAATAATGGACATTACCAGTTAGGACATTACCAAATATGATTAATTTCGTTGTCCCAGTGCATTTTGCCTGTTTTAGCTTATGCTTCAGAAACTTGGACATCAACGTGTAAAACTATCCAAAAACTTCAAACAACCTACAGAAGCATAGAAATATGCATGTTAGGATTCATCCGAAGAGACAGAAAGCGAAACACTTGGACTAGGGAGCAAAACAAAGTTACTGATGTTATATCTCTAGAGTTATGAAGTTAAAATAGAGATGAATCATCACCTTGCGAGAATAATGGATGACGGATGGACCACCAAAGTCCTATGTTGGATATCGAGAGATAAGAAAAGACGGAGGGAGAGATCACTGTGTCGTTGGAGAGATGAAATTGTAAAGTTTGGAAGAGCAGAATGGAGAAGAATTGCAGAAAACAAGGCAGATTGTAGTCACCTGGGGTAAGCTTTCATCTTGCAGTGAATTGATAAAGGCTGAAATTGATGATGATGATGATATATAAGGATATTTACAACCTAAAGCACAACTTATTCAGAAGGACACATCTTTAAGTCTTAATATAAGATTAAACAATTATAATAATAAACAATATGTTATATAATTATCATAAATAAATATCACAAAAAGAAAAAAATTATCATGTTTAAAAATTTACAATAACCACGAATAAAAAACAGAAAATTATGTTAATTAAATAAACTTTTAAGCTACTAATGTTTTACTCCTGATATGACTTTGAAATGCAAATGTGCCTATATTATGCCATATGCAATTATTCATAAAAAATACAACATATATTTTGGTAATGTGAAAACATTACTGATTAATTTTTTTCTTTGTTCCAAAGTACTTTGAACTCTGTATATACTATACATCCAAAATAATTACATAAATTTTATTTTTTAACATATGTGGAGTTTATACTGTAAAAACAACAAAAACAATAATAATAAATAGACGTAGAAATAGTATTAATTATAAAAAAAAAAAAAAAAAAAACTATTTGAATTCAGTTTTCATTTAAAGAAAATATACTTTGTCATATTTTTAAAACAAATCTTCAGTCGCAAAACCACTTTTTAAATTTAGCATTTATCTTATTATGGCATAATAAGAATTGTATTTTCTCTTACGAAAATTATATTATTAAATTTTATTTTCATTGTAACAATATGTATTTAAATGACAAACCATCGAAGATCTTTGTTCAAACATTTAAATTAGTATATGATGTAACGAATAATAAAAGCTTACATATGCAAATAAGATTTCTATTTCATGATTAGAATTATATGATATATATCCTTACATCTAATCATTTCCTTTCCTTTTTCTTCCTTTAGACAAAAAAAAATGTGTCATTAGAATTTTATTCATTAACATTAAATGGATATATCTCGTTTTTAGAATATTCAATTATTATTATTATTGTTGTTATTATTATATTGCTTAACAACAAAAATTTTTATTCCGTGTGCACACAGTTCTTTACGCATTCAATAAATACCTCAAAGGCAGTATCACCCGTTAATATTAAAAAAAAAAAAAAGATAAAATGATACATAAAAAAAGATTTTATATCATTTTAACCCGTTAAAGTTCGAATTAATTTTGCAAAATATTATTAGCTGATTATTTCACTTCTAAATTAATATAGACAACTGACAGTAAAATATATTAACTTAAAAAGTTCTACTGATAGTTTTAAATTTAAAGCCTATCCTCATTTACTGACGTTTAGTGTTCTAGCGAGAAAACTTCGAGATAGAAAAACTTTGAGATAACAGATTAATTTCTTATTATGTTGAGAAAGATCTCGAAAGTAAAGTATTATAATATATATTATTATTTAACTTGATTTAAATTAGTATACCTGCGCAAAAAGCAAATATATGTGCGACGAATGAAAAATCATAAAATGATTATCCAAATTATGAAATAATAATTAATAGTAGGCACATAAAACTTTCAGGGATCATTTAAAGTGACGCTATAAACTGTCACTAAAAAGCAGAAATCATTCCAAGAAACCACAAAAAATATACGTGCCATTTTATTAGCTGTCCTCAAATGAGACACTGGGCGCTAACGGGTTAATTAATTTAAAGTGATACAAAAATATCATTTTTTTCTTTTTGACACTTGTTGATGATGTTGGTGTTCGGGAATAAGGCCGATTGACTGCACTAGGGTCCTAGGCCTGATAGGGAGTGCCTTCCGTGGAGGTATTTCTGAGGGGTCCTAGCCCGTATTTATGCAAGTTACGGAGAAAAACACAGGAAACTCCGAATGGCTAGGACGACGAACGCAACCTCGGATCGAACCCGGCACCTCACGTCTACCAGCTGTGAGGTCAGAACGGCGCTTGTTGTCAAATAAATAAAAGAATGAACAAAATAAAAAATAAGCAATTAATTAAAAAGTAAAAATAATTTCTAGTTATTTTTAAAACGTAATAGGTTTACCGAAAATTGGCTTTTCTTTGTTTTTATTTATTTTGTAAAGTACAGTTTGACAAATTTTTTAATAAAATAAAATAAAATAAAATAAAAAAGAAGAAGAAAATAAAGATAAACTACAAATGAAAAAGGAATCCATACTAATAATTTCATCGCTTCAAAACTGTTAGAGGATATAACTGCTTAGCAACTATGTAACCTATGATAATCTCGTGTAAGATTGTACATTTACAACAAATATTTCGATTTAACCTGTTACATAATAGAAAGTCAATTTTCACAAGATATACTTTGATGGACCAACTTTCCTCTGACCATATTTCTCACTTTTTCTCTCGATAGAGGTTCACCTAGCAACACTTAACAAGATAAGTTTCCCTTTTAAGTTATGTTGAATTGCATTCTGTTTGACTGCAGAGACTTTCCTGGCACCATAGAAACCTGGGGCATGACATCCTCATGACACTTTATATAATATAGAATGAAACTTGTTGAAGGAAGAAAGAACTGTTTTCAATTATTTTTATTTCGCTATGTATTATAACATTCAAATTATAACAGCTTAAGGAGTTGCGTAGGTTTCGAAGATTAAGAAAAAGCATATATTCTTTACTTTTTTTTTAATAGAATAAAAATAATAATAATAATAATATGTTATATGAAATTTTAAACATATAAAAGAGAAACAAAAATAACAGTAAGAAAGAGAAGCAGTAATAAACAATATTTTTTAAAGTTATCATTAAATAATATTATATTTTTAAAAAAATTAAAGAACACGCTTTTATTGAAATGTAAACTAAAAAGCACAAAATATCTATATTTATAGTATTAAAATAGAGGGTAAGAAAAAATCGTGTGAGTGACACACCATAATATTTACATCTTTAATAAAAAAAAAATAAATAAAATAAAATAAAATTAATTGATTATTTGTTGCCACTCAACGTTATACAAATGCGGCCAAATCCTGTGCCACATACAATAGAGTTTTATATATATATATTTTTTTGTTTGCCCCTGATGGGATAGGAGCCTGGAAACACTTGTATGTAGTACTGTCATCGACTACGAAGTCGTGTGCAAAATTTCAGGATAATCGAAGAAACAGAAGTGGTCGAAAATTGAATTTCAAGATTCCGTTACATACATTAATAGTTACATCCGATCAAGTTAATGAAAGCATGTTAAAAATAACATAATAAAGGAATGAGAAATAAATAATTTAGAATTAAACAAAAACCATTTTTAAAAAATCTGCCCTGACTGGGCTCGAACGTTAGACCTTTAGGTTCGAGCTTTACCTCACAGCCACAGCGTACACGTAGGGAAAGTCTTTTTTTACAATATCGATTTTTTGTTTGTTCCCACAGCGGTTACAAACATACATACAAACATACATACAGGTGAAGCTAATAAAAGCGTGTTAAAAATTTGGAAAATTTAGCCAGTGTGAGCTCGTTTCCGGAGACCCCCTTTAAAAAAAGTGTCCTTGTAGGGGTCAGAATAATTCATGATAGCTTTATCTGAAATTAAATAATCTGATGTATCTTTCACAAAACCTTCTCTTATCTTGCATGCAGTACAATAAAGATAGAGTGCAAATTCACTCGTAAAATCATTAAGGAGAGATAATAAAGTTCAATCTACTTTAAAAATAATTTAAATAGGTATAGAAACAGTTTTGCATGGCATATAATTCTATGTTAGTGCACTACCCCCCCCCCTTAACCCCCCGTTCTATGGCAGTTCTTATATCTATTATTTAAAAAGAAAAAAAATACAAAGCTATTATTGATTTGTCTTCAAACAAGCTAATCTTGATCATTTTTCTCAAGTGGCAACCTCATACGAACTTTAGAATACCAAATTTGAATTTTCTGCAATTATTCTATTTTCAGCTATACTGAGACCAGATATACATACCGATCAACCGCTAAAAATTGAATTTTTGTATTCAAGGAACCCCTAAACATAATATTAGAAAAAAAAAAAAGAGTTGAAAATAGAATTTCAAAAAATACTTTGTTTACATTATGGGTTAAAAAAAAAAAAAAAATGAATTTTTCTTCTTGAGCGGTGATTGCCAATTTAATAAAATGTAGTATCTTCCATCAACTACATTCAATAGAAAAGAACGTTTAACTTAATTTTGGGTAGGCCTGCATATTGTCTATAAACTATGTGCGCTTTAACATTCTGTACTTAAATTTAGTCTAATATGCAAAACACCTAACACAAAATGAAATACACTTTCAGCAATTTCCAATTATAGCCCCAATATATCCAAATTATTTGGATAGCCCTGCAAAAGAATAATAAATTATTTCCACACGACAATCTATACAAATTATGATTTTATGTGTGGAAAAAATAAGTTCATTTCATTTTGTTTAGGGCAACCTAAACTATAGATTTTACGCTGTATTTACTGGTAATTTCCAACATAAACGTAACGTATTTGAATTCTCTTGGATGTCCCTGAAAACGAACTATTCGCTCGATCTCAACGAAAAGTTTAGTGCAGCATCAATATATGATATAGATTTGGAATACGGAGTATAACTTCCTGCTGTTATTTGTTCTTCTGATAATACACACACAGACAGACCAACCGCTAAAAACAAGATTTTCGGATTCGAGGCATCTTAACACGTGTAAATAAAACAAAAACCCAATTTCGAAAGCTTGACCCAAAAACAATACTTTCTGTACCAAATATATGGGTAAGAGAAAGTAAAAACCATTTTATTTATGTTAGTAGATAAGTATAGCTCGTGAGTAGATGTAAAATGACAGTTCTGCCCCAGAGCCAAGGAGGCAAGTTAGCTTAGTAGATAAGCATAGCTCGTGGTTGAACTATGGATTTAAAGAAGCGTGTGAAATTTGACTTTTTGTAAAACAGTACAATTTTCGGTACAATTTATCCCACGCATAGCCATATACAATTAGTTGTTATAATAATAATAATAATAATAAAATCTTCCTTCAATTACTACTGAGTGCTTATTTTGAAGAAATGTTCAAAATTTCAATAAGATCGGTGCATTGGTTTTTGAGATATCGTGTACACCGTCTCCAAAAATAGTGTTTTCAGAAGAATGAGATTAAAGTTTTAAGTAGGAATAAAACCAATCCAAAAACCAGTCCAAGGAGGAAAATTCCCAAAGGCTCTCTCACCTAGATATTTAGTCTGATTGACTGAGCTTTGGGAAAATATTCTAGACACATTCTACTATAAAATAAAACTAATTTTTTGAAGTTTTAAAACCCACGTAATCTCGTAAACATTGCTATTTTTTTTTTTTTTTTTTTTTTTGTTAACTTTAGAATTTTATTACTCATCTCAATTGTTTATTCAACAGCATTATTAATTTCATTTGACTTTTAAACTAGTATGAAAAAAAAAAAAATAAAAAAAAAATTAGCAAAACCAAATTTATTTTGTTGTCTGATTTTGTGAAATTATTTTATCATTTTTAGTCTAATTTTGCACAGTCAAGCAAATCAACTGATTTTGACTGACCAAAAGATTGTGGTTGAAATAGGAGTCGTTGTCACTGGAGTGTCTGAAAGATTACGCCATATCTCTCTCTGCAATCAGCCATTGAGCGGACTTGATTTTCTTGAGGCTATATCAACAACAATAAAAATGATTAATTAAAAAAAAAAAAAAAAAAAAAAAACACTAGTGAAAAAAAAAAAAAAATGTTTATGTGTATTCATTAACTGTCTATTTAACGTTGCTATTACACACACACACACATATATATATATACAGGGTCCGCGAAAATACCCCCTATCTCGGAAATGCGAGAGAATTTTGAAAAATGGCGAAATTAAAATAATAACTTCTCAATAAATTCGTGAAGGATCTCCTTTGGTGAAAAAAGTTTCAGTCCCGGATAGGGGGATGGGGGCTAGAAAGTGCAACTTTAAAATTTCAAACGGGAAGATATGTCTTATTATACATCCCAGGAAACGGTTCTTCAAGACAAGGAATTTGATATAAATAGTTCTGTACTCCGATGATTATTAAAGAAGATACATCAGCATAAAATTCACATTTCAAAATATCTTATGATACATCCCTGGGAACGACTCTTCAAGACAATGAATTTGATATAAATTGTTTTGTCCTGCGATGGCTATTAAAAGAGATACATAAGTATGAAATCCACATTTCAAAATTCTGAAAATTCATGTTTCTCCTTTAATAATTATCTCTGGATAAAACTATTTATATCAAATTCATTGTCTTGAAAAGATGTTTCAAGGGTTATATTACAAGACGTACTTTCCCATTTCAAATTTTAAAGTTGTCCTCCTTAGCTGCCCCCCTAACCCCCCACCCCCCACGGACCCAAACTATTTTCATCAAAAGAAGTCCCCTTCGAATTCATTGAATGTGTTTTTAACCATTTTTTTTTTTTTTTTTTTTAATTTCGACGTATTCCCGATAGGGGGGGGGGGACTTTTGGCGAACGCTGTATATATAACTGGAGAATGATATCACGCTTCTAGCATTTACACAGTGCCTTATATAATATCAAATAAAAATTTTTAATATAATTTTTTTTTTTTTTAAATATTATTTTCTCATAAAAAACAAATTCTAACAGCTTAAACGCTATTATTATTTATTTAACTGTAATATTAACCGAAATCGCAGAAATAATTAATTTTTTTTATTATTTATTTATTTATTACGCGTTCTACATATATTTCTAAAACAATTTTACAATGAAACTCATCGTTAGCTGGTGTCATCTTCTAAGAAAAAAAGATTTTCCTATTTTTTGTTTTCCTTTCAGTTTATTCAACAAAAAATGCTAATAAATGTTCATTGGAGAAAACTAAAGTATATTTTGTCAAAATTAAAAAGTATTGTGTTTGTTATTTATCATTTGCATTGTTTATTATTAAAAAAATAGCCAATGACCTGGAA
This sequence comes from Salticus scenicus, assembly GCA_963930645.1. NCBI lineage: Eukaryota > Metazoa > Arthropoda > Arachnida > Araneae > Salticidae > Salticus > Salticus scenicus. The sequence goes on from OZ005658.1 coordinate 70,517,558, forward strand.
ACTATAAAATCTATGCAAAGTACCATTGTTGTAGTTTTACAGTACAAACTATATTTCAGAATAATATATGTATAATATAGATGTATAGATAGATAAATATAAATTTATGTAATATTAGGATATTATAAAATATGTATCTTCCAGGTCTACAATTTTTCCTCATATTTCACTAAACACGTCAGTGCTTATAGCGTATCATGTGATTCTAACATGATCCATAAATGAAACAATCAAAAGTAACTGAATAAATATTAAAATAATAGATGTTACTGCGCTGCTAAAAACATGATTTATTTTTATAAAAATATTAAATATATCAGCAAGTGCTTACTATGTTATCGTATGAAGAACTAAACAATTAACTTTGTACGTTATCATTCCAAAGTGGATTTTATTTCATACAACTTTTTCTTTTTCACTATTTTATTCTAAAATTTTATCCAATAACATTTAATTTGACATACTGGAGGAAAAAAAAAAAAGAAAACTCGAAAGGATCAGAAGAGTAAAAAAAAAAAAAAAAAAAAACTCGAAAGGAACAGAAGAGTAAAAAAAAAAATACATGACCTGTCTATCAAATGAAAAACAGTAAAAAACAGCTTAAAAAAAATATTATTATAGTAAATAACAAGACCTGTTCCTTTTTCTTTTCTCTAGTTTTTTTATGTTTTAATAGTAGTCCAAAGTAATCTTTTGTTTTTCAGTAAAAAAAAATAGTTCTTTTTCCTTTTCATAAAGTGAATTTTTAAATGTAATTTAAATGGAATTTTTATATAACATTTTAAGATTTTTTTTTTTTTTTTTTTTCGTTTTTCCTTTTTTTAAACCCAAGAAGTTTTAGACTTTTTTAAAAAAATCATTCACGTATTCGTATAGTTATTGTTTTTATTATTTTTTTTTTTTCTTGAGGTGTGTATGTGTACGTGTGTCTGTTTACCTTTGTTTGTTTCTTTGTTTGTTTATAAACGCTTTCTTTATACCAGTGTCACAATAAGTTATCCACGATATCACACTTTTTTTTTTTTTTTTATCAAACAAGTAATAATAGAGTTTACCCATAAGGAGCCAAGATCACAGTATAGTGGGAGGAATAATCCAGTGGTTCCGAAATTCAAAAGGAACTTTAAAAAGAAATGATATGAACACAACGTGAAAAAAGTATAAACATGTAAACAATATAAAGCAATTTCAATCAAGAAAGCAATTCATGAAAGTGGTTATAAAAATATAGAGAGCTGCATTACGCATATGTATAACTGAGGATGAGGGTGAGCAACTAAATTTTAAAAGTTGCCTTTAGAAGATCGAGTAAGGGAATGCTCATGGGGAGAGTGCAAATTCATAGATCTAAAAGAGGCCAAAAATGATAGCGATGGAAAAGTTACGCGCCAGGACCCCCAAAATACTTTTTCCTTGTTTCCATGTGAAATGTATGGAGAAATTTGAAAATTAAAACGACAGCTGAGAAAAGCAACCATAAACTTGGCTTTAAAAAGGTCGCCAAGACGCCAACGCAAAACCCGTAATTGGCGCCGGACGCCAACTCAGTAAAAGTAATAATATTTGTCAAGTGTCATTGAGACTGAGATTAAATCATTAAAAGTGTATTTTGGTCAACAATTGGCATCAACTTAAAAAAGAAAATTAAGTTAATACTTTTATAAAGATGAACAAAACTGAAATAAATTACAAATGATACTGTTTTTTTTTTTTTTTCATGTTTTTATAAGGAAAAATACAAATTCAATCATGTTGATAATTGATTTTAAATGTAAACAATTTGGGCTAAATTGCAAACGAAAAAGATACAATTCATTTCGGTGAACAGTACAAATTAAACTAAATTTACGATCCCTAATATGTGAGTTTCATTATTTTTAAAATGAGACAACAAAGCTTTTTTTTACTAAAAACCTTACTTTTATTAGAAAAAACATTATTTATTTTAATTTATAATCCGGTATTTATTAAATTTGGAATAAATTAAATGTTTTTTAAACAATATGTGCGCAAAACTTGCTCACACAGGTGTTTACAGTAAAATCTGTGAACAAACTTTTCTGACTTACGGTATAAGAAAAAGTTATAAATACGTTCAATAATTATAAACAGACTTCTTTATCGAAACGTTCATGCAATCATAGTTTTTTTTTTTTTTTTTTTTTTTTTAAGGAGAGGAAAGGTATGATTAGATCCCCAAAATTTATATGTATATATATAAATTTTGGATATACATATATTAAAGATTAGATCACAAAATTTATATGTATATATATATATATATATATATATATATATAAATGTTTTCTTTATATGAGTGGAGTGTCTCCGAGAGTTATAGCTTAATACTGCACTTTTGTTATCAAACAGGTGTATACAATAAATTATGTTAAAAAACACTTGGCCTTTTCAAAGAAATCTCCCCAACAACAACAAGCAGTTGGCTTTTTCTGATTAAAATAAAAATAAGAAAAATTTATAAACACTGCCAATAATTATAAATAGACTTTTAAACCCGTTAGTAGTCGCTATAGACAGCGCCACCTATTACAAATTGCGCACATTTTATTTAACTCTCACCAATAATTTTAAGAAGTGATGTCATCGACGTTCCTTCTATTTTATTCGCGTTTTATGTATATCAAATGCTACTTCTAAAAATTTTTGGTGGCTATTGAATAATAAATTCTGGCAACACTGAAGGATGGGCGGCAAATCGACCAACTAGCGACTACTAACGGGTTAAAGGCAAGTTAATGGATATAGATATCATTATTACTATTATTATCATTATTATTATTATTATTATTATTTTGAGTTTATGTGCATATTTGCTTGTTTTGTTTGTTTATAAACACTTTCTTCATACCAGTTTCACCAAGAGTTATACCTTGATTCTGCAGATTTATTTTTATTTTTATTTAATTTTTTAATCAAACAGATGTTTACAGTAAAATCTGTTAAAAACCGATACGATTTCCTAATTAAAATAATAATAATAAACGCATTTAACAATTATTAACAAATTGTAGTTTTTTTTTTTTTTCAATCCCTTAACAGCCTTGGACGTATATATACGTTTATTCGAAGTACGATTCTTTGTATTATACTTCTACCAGTGAAACTACTGACATGGCTTGACAATGCAATAAAGTGACCTTGAAAGGGATCTCTTTATTGTTTTTGGAAGATTTTCTCATTTTAGAGTTGAAAAAGTACGGTGGCTCTTTGAAGCTAATCTCATAAATTTTCCTCGGCAGTTAAGGGTTAAAGGTATCTTGATGCTTTCATTGGTATCAGTTTTCTTGGACGAGTGTGTTTGTCCCCCCCCCCCTTTTTTGTAACGCTTTATTTATACCAGTGTCTTTCACCTTATTATTTTATTTTCAATCAAACAGGCTTTTTCAGTATAGTGACCACTATAAAAGCTAAAATTCTTAGTGATTGTCAACGAGAGTGGCAACATTCCCATAAATACGTACGCAGTTTTTAAAACAGCTAATCTCAATTTCATATGCCCAAATTAAATATTTTTATATTTTATCTCAGGGCATAGTAGTTTCCCCACTTTCTTCTTTAAAATCAATAAACTACCAAACGCACTTTGTAAATGTAAAAAATTAAGTAGGCCTTTCCATTATATATTCGAAAAATGTTCATTAATTAAAAACAATTTAATAGTAATAAAACAATAAGATAAAACTTAAAAGCAATATTATTGAATGCAGATAATTATAATAAGCTAAAACATATTTATAACATCTTAAACGAACATTACTCATTTATTAAATATAAATTTTAACAGTACATCCGTTGACTTACTTTTCACTGTTAATGAAATGTAATAATTGTTATTTTGTTTTCATTTAAAGCTTTCCTAAAAACATTCTTAAATACAATTTTCTATATATCTCCTATTAATAAATTTAACTACGGTCTTTTGCCCTAGAAGGACCGTAGACAAAATGTTTTCTCCGGTGGGAACAAAAATACCTATAACCACGCGGCTTGGGACCCACAGTGAGAGAACAATGTACCAATGTAGTATAGTGACCATATCAAAATATCGGGATCCGGACATAATATCATGGGACAAAATATCGCCGAACAAAATATCGTGTCGACTAAAAAAAAAAATATTATCTATTTCACGTGTGCTTTCTGGAGGGGGCCACATAGAGCCTTATATATATAAATATATGCATCATAGAGTGTAATTTCATTATTTTACCTACATTTAATTTAATCATTTGATTTTCACCATTCAAAATGTATTTTAAAAATATTGTAAATCACTGCAGACAACAAAGCTAAGCACTGTTCCCAAATCTGATGTAAAAATCATAAAATTAATAAGCACGATTCAATTCATTATGACTCATCTTATCAAAAGTTAATAAACATAGTCTTTAAACTCTTTTAAGTAAAATTCATAACAATTTTTGTGATGGGTTTGTTTGTATGTAAGTGGTCTGACTAAGGTAAATATGTATATGTTGTCTTGAAATTTAAGATAACTAATAATTACCAACTCATTCAAATAAAATGTAAAATGTGTCATTTTATTTGTATCAAACACAATGCATCACTCACATTATTTTGCTTTCCATTCATTTATGTCGGCGATATTTTGTCCCCGACCCCAAAGTATATTTATAATATACTACCATTAAAAAACACTACAGTTACCCAATTACGGAGGTGTAGTTTGTGGTACATAAATAAAGACTAAAAATATAATGATTAAGATAAATCATTTTCTTGCTACAAGTTTTCAAAACTCAGAAAATCGATTTCAAAATATTGAGTGTCCTCGAATTTCGAGTATAAGTGGTCATGGTCACCCTTGTTTACAGCAGTAAAATCTGTCAAAAGGCGGTTGTTCTTTTCACAGTAACGTGCGCGATTGCCATAAACTTGTATATCTTTAATATAGTTTGAAAAATAATAATACAGTAAACCACCGTTTGTACGTCTCTCGTTTATACGTCTTTTACATTTATACGTCCTTTTAGTGAAGTCCCGATTCATTCCTATTCATTTTAATGCAAAATTTCTTCGTTTATACACCGCTAACATCGGTTATACGTCTTTTCCACTTTCCTAAAATTTGCAAAATTTCTCGATCTGTAATTATTTTCCATTCTAAATAACACGGATTTTTCCTAGAAAGTATCTTAAGTGGAGGAACACAGTAAAGATCAAAGAATACTGATCAAAGAATTAATTGAATTCACAGAAGAATTTTCAATACTCATAGACAAGCAGCAAATCAGATGAACATGAAAGATTTTTAATGTTGTTAAATAACTATCTGTATGGACGTAAATCTTATGCTTATTATTAATGATACGCAATATATGCAATTAATATTCAAATTATTTTCATATAGTTCTTAAGAAATGAAATATAATAAATACTCAATATATGATATATGTAATTAGTACCCAGTCATGCATTAATAGCATGAATTTTCTCACTTTTTGTAATAAATATTTTTTTTAAATTAATTATTGTCCTAAAAAAAGTATGATTTACTAACTTAAGAAACTTTATTAATTAGTATTTTCATATAAATTTCGCTTAAGCATCATTAAATTAGCAGTAATCAAAGTGTTATTATTAAAATTTCGATTATACGTCTTTTCGTGTATGCGTCCTTTTACGTCAGTCCCTTGAAAGACGTATAAACAGTGCATTACTGTAATATATTTCTTGGTAAATGGGGCTGTATGGATTTTTCACCAAAATCTCATATTTATCACTTAAAGTAAAAAAATCTTAAGAAAGGGGAAAAAAAACAAAACAAAAAAAAACAAAAACATACTATTTGAATTTTTTTTTTCTTATTGATAAATTTTCTTCCCAAACTATGCAGATAATAGAATTTTTAATTAGAAATAATACATCACAATTTGTGAATTTTTTTTTTAATTCTACTTTCTTCAACTATTTCTTTTAACGTTATGTTCTTGCATGATACACCGAGAAAAAAATATATACCTCTAGAACGAATAAGTGATCATTTTCTAAATCCCTAAACTAGAAATACAGATTTCTGAGCTATGTGCATAAGGTACGCCAATAAGCTGAATAGACGAAATGATCGAGAATTTCTACTCTATATACATCTCTAGATGGTGAAACAATATTCTGAATATTCTGAATCCTTTATATTGCGGGAAAATCTCACTCGATTTTCTCGAATTGGGTCATAAACCAAGATTATGTTGCTAAAACTCGCCTCTTGTATTCGAATTTATTTGCAGATATTTTAAAATAAGTTTGACCTCGATAATATGAGCAAACGCTCTAGAATTCTAATAGGGGTCTCTATAACTCGCTTTCAAAGAGGACTAGAATTTATAAGGATGACATGGAACTATTTTTTTTCTAGAGCCACAATTTAGATTCTAGATGTCAGTTACAGAATTTTTTCTCAATGTACCGTTGACATTTTCCGTTACTGATATACAATTATTTTCTTCTGTGTTGATAAAATGTTTTTATATCAAAATTTTCGGCCCTCAGGACCTGACATTTCGCTTTCGATATCCACATTCCACATTGAAGACCAAGCAAGTAAAACCTGTTGATGTCATAGAGAGTGTATTTTATTTATTTTAATATCTGTACACATTGAAAATAAAAGATTTATTTCACAAAAAAAAAAAACATTTGATTCTGGTGTTTAGCTTTGTTTCAGGTGTTCTTTCAAGTTTATGATTTAATATTTACTCTGTATAATTAATAGTTAGATATTTTATTTCATTTTATCCTTTTTTTTTTTTTTTAAGAAAGATGTATTTTAAAGATTTTATATTTTTAATTTTCAGTTTGATTCATCTCTACCTAAAATCTATCTCGTATCAAATATGTGAATTTAAGTTATAAAAAGAATAACACCTGTTTCTATTTTTTTTTTAATTTCCTTTTCATTTAAATCCTGTTCTAAGAAAAAAATCACCTAAATAATTTGTTGTTAATTATTGGATTGAGTAAAAATCCATTGCGTTTTTTTACAATAGATGGCAGTAGTGCAGTTTCTGAAACACCTGAAACATTTGCAATACTAGTTGTTCTGTCACTGATAGCTGACAGTTTAAGCTTCATTGTAAAGAACAAATTGAGCGGTTTCGTTGAGCTTTGGAGATTTGACATCACGTTGAACATGAAAGTCCAAATTGTTCATTTTCACCATATATTACTGTTATGCTTCCGTAAAGAGAAAAACGCGCGTCAAGCTTGTGAAAAATTGCGCAAAGTTTACGGTGACGATGCTCTTCAAGAACGTTAGTGCCAAAACTAGTTCAAGAAATTCCGCGCTGATGACTTTGATTTGAAAGATGCTCCTTGATCAGCAAGGCCTACCCAGATTTATAATGACAAAATAAAGGCCTTGACGTTACACGACCCAAGAGATTGCAGAGACATTGAAGATCAATAAAAAAGTGTTCACGTCTACCTAAAGAAACTGGGATATGTAAGCAAGCTCGATTTTTGGGTTTCTCATGAAGTCAAAGAAGTTCATTTGACGGCACGAATAAACATCTGCGATATGCTCACGAAACGAAAAGAAAACGATCCTTTTTTGAAACGATTGTTTACAACAATGTGGTGCGCAAACGATCTTGGTCCCGAGGTGATGATTCGCTGTCAACGACTTCAAAAGCAGAATTTCATCAGAGGAATTTTATGTTCTCAGTGTTCTAGGATTGGAAAGCGATGGTGTTTTTTTTTTTTTTTTTGGGGGGGGGGGGAGGGTTCTAACCAAGGAACGGAACAATCAATTCCAATATGTACTGTAAACAATTGGACAGTTTGAACGAAGCTCTCATCCAGAAACGTCCAGAGCTCTTCAATCGTACAGGAGCAGTGCTCCATCACGACAACACCAGACCACACACATTTTTGGTGACCCGTCAAAATTTATTGAAGTTTGGATGGGATGTGTTACTTCACCCACCATATTCGCCTGACCTTGCGCCGTTAGTCTTCCACTTCCTTCTCTCTCTTCAAAACGTCTTGCATGGAATAACGTTAAATTCAGATGAGGCTGTAAATTAGCACCTTGTTCAGTTTTTCGCAAAAAAAAGACAAGCCCTTCTACGAACGGGGAACTACGCTCACCGAACGATGGCAAAAGGTCATCGAACAAAAGTTAACATATATCATTGATTGACTTTTAACATTTATATAAATATATGACGTTGAAATTTATAGAAAAAAAAAAACGTAATTACTTTTTACTCAACCCAATAGTTTGTAGTTTAGCATTAGGTGTATTTGTTATTGGTTTTTATTTATACCATTTTAACTTTTTAGAAACTGAATAAAACAATCAGTGTATACGAACGAATGTAATATGGTATTTACAAAACAACACGCTCACAAATAATATGAAAAAATACATATATTTATAAAAAATATTTATTCGATTTATCTTGATATATTTATGTATAACACATTAAAACAATTTCAAAAACGGTCCACTGAAACAGTTATAAATTTTTCGGAACATGATCGTATACAGGATTACTTCAAATTCACCTTGAATATTTTCTATTTTGTTAATATTTAGAATGTAAATGCCATTTTTTCCTTCTTAAAAACAAATTTAATGTTATAATAAATAAATAAAATAAATAAAAAGAAAAAATATTCATACATTAGGGAACATCTTTCAGTATTACTGAAAGAACTGTGGAAATTATCGGAATGCTTCGGTGAAGGCTATTTAATAATAATAAATAGATAAAATAATAATGTAAAACAACTAAAAATTAGCTTCAAATAGTTTCCTTTTTATACCCCATAACATGGTTCCTCTCAATAATTTTGTATAATCATGTAAGGTAAGCATCATGTTGGCTACGTGATAATCAGTAAGCGAAATACATTTGTACATTTGCATTTCGTATGTTAACTTCGTTATGCTTTGCAATATAAAGTTCGTTATGCATAATTAAAAAAAAAAAAAAATAAATAAATATTTTTATACATTAGGGAATATTGTCCAACATTATCGACATAATCGTATAATTATCGGAATGGTTCGATGAAGCCTATTTAAAAACAATAAATAGATAAAATAATCATGTAAAACAACAGAAAAAGAAGTTAAACAATTTTCCCTTATATATTTCATAATGTATCTCAATATTATCGTATACTCTTGTAAATTAACCATTATGTCAATCATACCATATTATATTTGAAACGTAAACTTCAAACAACTTTCATTTATATACTATAATGCATATAAATATTTTGTATAGTTTTGTAAATAAATCATTATGTTAATCATACCATATTCTATAGAAAACTTTTTTTCTACATTTCCACGACGTAAGTTAATTTTTTTTTTTTTTTTTTTACAGTTTAGATTAAAAACATTTAAAAACACGTAAAATTAAACTTTATTTAAAAGATTTGAAAACATTATCCGAAGCTTTTCTCTTTGAAATACCAAAGTATCATCAGGGATTTTTATTACTCGTCTCTAATGAGCAGTTTTCTAAATATTTTGCATTTCACAGTTAACGGTTAAGTCTTTTAATAATGTGAACAGAAGCAAAGTCCGATGAAGGTTGGATCAAGGAGCTAAGAAAAATAAGAGAAGCAGGAACTATTGAAAAATCACACCAGGCTAATGTAAGATAAAAACCATAATGAAGAAGCAGAAAAAAAACTATTAGTTATTTTATATTATTGTGCCAAATTATTGGTAAAATTGCAGCATCTTTAGAATTTATTGTATTTTTACATAAATTATATTAATAGCTTCAGAGATGTAAAGTCCTTGGATAGTAGGTGATGCTGTAATAATTTTGGCGTTATCCCATATAGGGTTAGCGTTCGGGTTAGCATAAATGAAGTCGACCAGAGTAGAACTATTTCCTTCTTTGATATTACGTATATGTTCTTGTATTCTTTTTTAGAGTATAAAAGTCGTTATGAGATTCATAGATATTAAAATATATTTTAAAGAAACACATATCATAGACCGTAATATATCCAAAAATTTTTGTGTCTCTGTGCAAAAGCAGTAGGGATGTACATACCATTACCATTAGTAAACATGATATAGTGACTGTAAATAACATATATTATTTCCAACGTATTGAAAAAAATATTCATGGAAATGTTATTAAATGGACAGACAAAACGAGTTCTTAAACATTTTTTAACTTTATTCAAAACTGTTAAAAAAGGTTCAATCACTAGTAATAATATTACTAGTTAAGACTACTATCGCAAATGACATAAAAATATCTCTCAAAACTGACAAATACTTTGACATATTTCTTTTTTTTTTATGATGATTGATTATGATTTTACTTATAACAAATAAAACAATTCATGTTGAAACAAATAATAAATGTTTATTTAAATATTCCGCTGGGATAGATAAATAATATTTTGTCAAATATAGATAAACAATACTTGTCAATAAGGGTCGATCAAGATATTCCATTTAATGATAAAAATATATGATCAGCGAAATTTTATTTTTCACAGAAGAATATCCAAATAATTCTTTGAATACAATAAAAACTGGTGTGTCGTGGCTACCACAAGGCACTATTATATATATAAATATATATATTATATTATACGAATTCATGCAGTAAAAATTATATATTAAATTATTTTTTATTAAAATTATTTTTAATGATGCATTCTGAGGATTTCCATCTCAGAGAAATATAATGCTAAATGCTAAAAAAAAGGTAATTTTGTGCCAATATCCGAGAATTTTTTTTTTTTTAATTATCGCATATCTATGGTTTAACCCTTCGTTTTAAAGGTATTGACGGGTTCTTTTAAATGTTACAGATATTGATAATTTACATCCCCGTCGGTAATCCCCCCGCCCCCCTTCCCTAAGAGGAGGAACGGTGCTCCTATGTGCACACAATTTTTTTTCCTCCTTCACTACCACTATTATCAATAATTCATATAAATTTCATAATCATTAATTAACGACAACTCTTAATCTGTATATTTAAACGAAATTTTATCCTGCACTACCATATAAAAATTAAGAAAAAGTGGGATGACAGCTCCCCTTGTTGAACGATTTATCCCTGAATTTAATCAGCAGCAGTTTAGGTCAAAATCCCACTAGTTACCGAGATTGGTTAAATTTCGTTCTTTGGTTCACGAGATCTACCATCCAAAAATTTATGATACAGACACACTAATGCCCACACAGACAGACATTTTCTAAAAATGATTAAATTGTGTAAGAGAAAATCTCAAAACGTGCAAATTCATCAAAACCCGAAGGTCAGAAATATTAACGAATCCAATATTTCTTTCTTATGTATATATATAGAGAGAAGAAAGTAAAAAAAATAATAATCATGTTAATGTTAAAAATATATGAATTTTTTTTTATGTTATTCAATAAGTTAAAACATATTTTTGAATTTGGTTCATTTGTATATACATCTGTCTGTCTATGTGCTCTATAATTTCTGTGAATACGTTTAGAATGTTTTAAAAATGCTTTTAGTTAACCAGGTTCATTAAAGTGTGCTTCCTAATGAAAATGGTATGCATATTACTACTGGTTTATATAAAGGGACTCACAAAATAATTTATATGTGTTACAGATTAGGAGAGACATTTTTAAAATCTATTTCAATACATTTCAATTGCACAGAACGTTAGAAAATAAACATGTATTTTTTATACAAGCAAGAGGTATTTCATAGAATATGGCAGGATTAAGTTTATGATCACACAGAAATATTTAGATAGATTATAGAATATAAGTGGTTCTATTTTCAGTTGTGTTATGAGTTTTATTTTTATTGTATTAAATTTTTAGTAAACACAGACGTGAAAATTATAAGATTGGTTGTAAATTTTTAATTTTTAACTTTTAACTCTTATTATTATTATTTATTTATTTATTTATTTTTATTTTTATGCATAAAATAATTTAAAAAGTAAAATTTCACTTATCACTATAACTTATATTTCATTCTTAGAAAATATTAAGGGTGTTTTTTAAACTTTCCAAAAATTTAAAAGTGTTCAGGACTTTGGAACGTCTATTTGTCTGTTTACATTTCCATTTCCATAATTATTTTTAGAATTCCTTAAAACAGATATATGTTAGTCAGGTTTTTTAGAAATAGTATAGAATGCTGTTAATGAAAAGTCGTACATGTAACGCCACTGGTTTGTACACTCGAGTAATAAAATATTTTGGATACATTATACATTATATATAAAAGTTTTAGCAGATAATGGGTTAATGCGCAGAGTTCTCGTCATGAAGACTGATACTCAACACAAAAATTTAATCCTGGAATTATTCAACAAAGTTTTATTTTTATACTTTAGCAGAAAAAATTCGTTTATTTCTTTTCTTTTGACTTTTTTTCATAAATTCTGTTGACTTTCAATGCTAAATAAATGTAATTACCTTGTTATTTAAAGGGTTAAAACACTATTTAGCCTATAATCCTCCTATGGCCTATCCAGGAAATAGGCTGGCATAATTCCCTACACTCTGACTGACATTTGGATGTTATATGCATTTCAAGCCTGAAGAAGAACTGATATAATTTCCGAAACTATTTCTACATATGATTAAATTTGTTGGACTTATTTATTTATTACTCTGAAATTTCAAATACTTAAAATTATTTTTGTCAGAGTTTTACAGCATATTAAATAATTTTTGTTGATAAATTATGTTTTTATTAACATTAACAATTTTCTTTTGATTTAATTATTTACTTACTAAGATATCTTACCAATTAATTGATTTCTCTATAAAAAGAGTATGCGGACTTATTTATAAATACGACGAATTAAAAACATTTTTCTGAATATCCAATAACAATCGGTCACGAAATGCTTTTAAAACTCAATTTAGCATATGATCCTCCAATGGCCTACCTCTTCAATAAAACATTACTCTTGCATGTAGGCGTGGCCAAGCATGGAAAGTTGAACTTTTTCAAAAACATACACGAATCAGAGGCAGAAAAAAAGAGCTGAAAATTTCCACATCGAGGTTATTGACGGAGCTTCGAAAAAATTTCAGACACAAATATGCTACGCTTCGATATATAGAAAAAAAAAGTTTAAAATTTTCAAAGCTTAGAATGTACGTTCATAACGGCTAATGGTCATTTGATGGTGTTATTGACAGCATCAGAGTATGCAGATAGAACAAGAGGGTGGTCGTAGGGGGTGTTTGGAACGTTCGTTGTCGAACAGCTGTGGCCTCCATCTTTGACTCATCAGCGGGTCGACCTCCAATAGGAGCTAATGGAAATTTAATAGCGCTTCCATAGAGCGAACACGTGACGCCACAGCATCACTTGCTCTCGGTCTTCCTTGAGTGTGACGTCAGAAAGTGCGCGACAGCAGGCTAGGGGCGCAGTGGATGCATCCGAGGACAGAGTTCGGGCATCGGAATTTTTACTCGGGCTTAGTTTGCTTTGCGCCAGGGTATAATGTATTCGAGATAATATAGTTTATTGGATTGTTATAGATGAAAATGTTAGTTTGGGGTAGGGCGGGGAGTTGCATATGATTTAATGGCTGTGATAGAAGAGGATACATTGTTGAAATATGTTAGGTCTACCGGAAAAATCCATCCGTTTGAAATAAATATCTAACACCGGAAATTTTTGTTCGAAAATATTTATTTAACACTTAAGTAGTTATTTACTCAAATATTATATAAATGTCTTTAAAAAAATTTCTGGTGTCAGATTTTTTATTCAAATGAGCAAAATTTTCCGCCAGACTTAAGTTATCTATTACAAGCCTGTCCAATCCAAAACATATGGCGGTCCCATTGGAAATTCATTTTATACTTGCAGGACAAATTGCACGTACACCCCGCGACAAAAAGATAGGTACAAAGGGTTTTTCTTTGATTTTTCGTAAAATAACATCATCTAAATTGTGCTTATCATTTATTATTATTATAAAATAACACTATTCCCGGACTAATTTTTGTTTTAAGGCTAATTTAGAAAAGTTTTAAGACTAAAATTTTTCTAATTTAAGACTACACTCCGCGACAAAAAGATAGGAACAAAGGTTTTTTTTTTTTTTTTTAATTTTTCATAAAATAACATTATCTAAATTGTGCTGATCATTTGTTATCATAATAAAATATTATCATATCAAAAACTTATTAAATATTTGAATCATATTCAAAATAATCATATTCAAAATAATCATATTCAAAAATTTAAAAAAAAAAAACTTTGTTCCCATCTTTTTGTCGCTGTGTGTAATCTTAGATTAGAAAAATTTTAGTCTTAATTCATTTTCTAAATTAGTCTTAAAACAAAAATTATTCCGGAAATAGTGTTATATTACGATAATAATAAATGATAAGCACAATTTAGATAATGTTATTTTATGAAAAATCAAAGAAAAAACCCTTTGTACCGATCTTTTTGTCGCGGGTTGTAAGTTATGTGTACACACACGTACTCACAAATTCATATGCATACGTATATGGAGGGAGTTAAGATGTGGAATAGAACACATTAATATTAATTTTTTTTTTTTAAAGTAACAATAGAATTGCCAAATATTTATCACTATTCATATATATATATATATAATTATCATTAGTTATAGCGATATTCCTTCTCTAGTTAGAAAAAACGTTACTTTTACTCCGAAGATTTAGAACGAGTTTATTAATTTCTGAAGCGTTAATCAAATATGTCGTATTATAAAATTCGTGAATTCCATCGCGAGCCCCACAGTAAGACATGGCGTATCATATGGGGCCTGGGGACTGCGGATTAGCCACCTCTGATCTATCAGATGTTTAAAAAGTTAAAAAAAAAAAAAAAAAAAAAAAAAAAAAATTCATTCTTATGAGGTAAGGATGTCATTTATCATATATATATATACATTTTGATACAGGGCCGTTCCATCCTAACGGACGTCACACTTACATTAAGTTGAGGAAATTATTTTACTTATGACCGCATCATTGTTGCCAGATTTTGGGATCTTTTTATTCAATATCTACCACTAAATTTAAATGTAACTCGTGCCTAATCACTTCGAAGATTTATCGTCTATTATATGCATCAAATATCACTTCTCAAAATTATTGGTGACAACTGAATAAAGAAGTAGCAGAATCTGGTAACACTGAACCGTATTACAAAATACATAGTTTTTACTTTCTTCTATATGTAATATAGAGAAAGTATTGGATTCGCGAAAATTTTCGACCTCCGTTTTTTGACGGATCTACACGTTTTGGGATGTCCTGAACACGAATTGATAGTTTTTAAAAAATGTCTGTCTGTGTGTCTGTGTGTCTGTCTGTCTGTCTGTCTGTCTGTGGTTTAGTGTTTTCACCGTATCTCACGAACGAATGAATGAAATTCAACCAAACTTGGTATATAGTTGGACCCTGGCGGGTCATTGTGCTGATTAGATTTTTGGATCAATAGCCCATCAGGTGGCGCTGCGATCGCATTTTATGTAAATTTTTAACATGGCAGTTTAGGACAAATTTTCGTATTTTTCACCGTATCTCACGAACTAATGAATGAAATTCAACCAAACTTGGTATATAGTTGGAACCTGACGGGGCATGGTGCTGATTAGATTTGGGGATCAATCGCCCAGCAGGTGGCGCTGTAATCGCAAAATTTCGTATGTCACACCGTATCTCACGAACCGATGAATGAAATTGAACCAAACTTGGTGTATAGTTTGACCCTGACATGGAAAGGGTCTGATTAGATTTTGGGATCAATCGCCCGGCTGATGGCGCTGTGATCACATTTTATGTAAACTTTTAACATGGTAGCATAGGACAAAATTTCGTATAAATGTACATAATGAGCGTTATTTTAAACTTGTGATTGTAAAATTAATATGAATTATTGATAATAGTAGTAGTTAACTACGAAAAAAATTTTGTGCATGTGGGGGCACCGGTTCCCTCCCTGGGGGGAAAGTAACCCCCCGGGGGGGTAAATTTTCAAGATGGGTATCTTTCGAAAGATCTCGTCAATACCTTTAAAACGAATGGTTGAACTATAAATCTGTGACAATTTGAAACAAAGTTATCGATTTTTTTACTTTTAACAAAAAAAAAAAAAAAAAAAAAAAAAAAAATAGTTTTTTTTTTTTTTTTTTTTTTTTTTTAACGAAACTTAACCAAACTTGGTATTTAGTTGGTCCCCGACATAAACTGGTCCTGATTACATTTAGGGATCAATAGCTCAACAGGTGGCGCTGTAATCGCATTTTTTCTAAATTTTTAACATGGCAATATAGGACAAAATTTCGTATAAATGTACATAATGAGCGTTAATTTAAACTTGTGATTGTAAAATTAATATCAATTACTGATAATAGTAGTAGTTAACTACGAAAAAAATTTTGTGCATGTGGGGGCACCGGTTCCCCCCCCCCTCCCGGGGGGGGAGTAAATTTTCAAGATGGGTATCTTTCGAAAGATCTCGTCAATAGCTTTAAAACGAATGGTTGAACTATAAATCTGTGATAATTTAAAACAAAGTTATCGATTTTTTTTACTTTTAACAAAAAAAAAAAAAAAACTTAGAAAAAAAAATTGTATTTTTTTTTTTTTTTAAATATTGTTACTGGTTGAATATGTATTACTTTTAGCAAAAAAAAATTAGAAAAAAATCGTAATTTTTTTTTTTTTTTTAATATTGTTACTGATTGAATATGTATATAGGAAAATATAGAAGAAAGTCTTGTGGTGGCCACAACATACTAGTTTTCCTTCTTATAATATACTAATGTGTTCAGAGATCATAAAAAGTACCTTGAATATTAAAGTTTGAATTAAATTCTAATTGCTTTTGCCAAAATAACATGTTTATCATAAACGTAACCATTGATGGTGAAAAGAATTTATGTTATTCCAAAATCTTTATTTTGGAATTATCATAATTAGAAATTATGATTTATTGTTCAAGACACCTTTTTAGATTTCTGAGCATATTATAAGAAAGAAAAGAATTGTTCATATCCAGTTTTGAGTGTGATTATAAGTAGCTGTGAAGATGGGGGTTTAAGCGCACCCAAATTGCGCTGGCGCTGGTGCAGGTGGGGTTCAAGTGCACCCAAAACGCGCTGGTACTGGTTCTAGCGCACCTGGGGTTCTAGCGCATCCAATACGCGTCGGTGATATTCTCCCCGCCGTGGTGGAGTTCTAATGCATCCAATGCGTTGGTTGTGAGTGATGGATGAGGATGACAAAGATGGTAAATGGGACAGGTGAAATGAGTAACTGGATTGGTGAAAATTCGATTTGTTAAATTTATTGTGTAAGAGGATGGATTTAGATTATTTTCCGATTTGTGAGGTGTGCAATATGTCATCTCACTGACGAGGTGATAAGAGTTTTATTGAAACGGACTCTGAAATATTTTGGAAATAATTTATTTTGGTTCATTTATTTCCAATTTAGAAACAGAATATATTGAACTTAGAAAATATTTTTAGAATGATTTTGATGTTGCCATCTGTTGGTGATTGTTACCAGAAAAAATTTAAAATGAACTGTACTTATCGAAAAGTTTACTTTTATTTGGAAAACTTAAAAATAATAAAAATAAAAATTTCTTTTACTGTGATCATTAATTTTTAATGTGAAGTTGAAATAAAACTTAATAAATAAATGAATAAATACATTCTTTTATACAATAAAAAATCAATTTTATTTAATCATTTTATATACAATTTTCTACAATTCCATATGCATTTTTGAATTAAAAAAGGAAACATAATTGTTTACATAAATTGAGATACATTATAAGAGTAAGTTACATAATTTCATTAAACTAACAGTCAAACAATGTTATTTAACAACATTATTTACTGAAACCAATATAAAGCATAAGATCAAACTAAATTTTGTAATGTCCATATGCAAGAGATTCCACTCCATCATCCAATATATATCTTTTGTCATCAAAACTGCTTAGTGCAATTTTGTTTGTTTTTACGCTATATAGCTCATCCTTAAAACTTTGTATTCTCGATTGAAATCCTCTCGATCTAACAGATTCGAATAAACTTTTTTTTATAATGTTCATGTTTCACATGCTTTTTGATAAATGTTTTTGTTTCACCTTTTGCCGTTTTCTTTTCACAGTCCTTGGTTAATATGGAATACATTTTTGAGCGCAAGCCGACAAATTCTAGAATGCACTCTGAATTTGTTTCATCTTTGAAACATCCAATCTTTTCTTAAAATATAAATTCATTCCTTACATTACCTTTGAATAAACTTTACCCGCTACAACACTTAGAATTTTGTAGAATAATCTTATTGATTATTTGATACACAATATGGGAATATAATAACTTTTAATAATAGACATTTTCAGTAGATTTTTACAACTTCAGAAAATCAAAAGTTTTTAGGTATAAATTGGAACTTTTTCGAATAATCCTTCACATATTAGACTAATGATCACTCAGTTCAATGTATTTTTTATCTAAAGTTTAACCATTTTTTCTGTAACTCCCTTCCATTTCTTTAGTGTAAACCCGTGAAATTTTTCTAATAAATTCAGAAATAGGGTCGTAAAAATAAGAATTTGGCATGATTTTTAATAAATTTTAGGATATATCTACAAAAATTTTAGAGTATTTGGCGATAATTCAGATTTGGTGAGAAACACCTAGTATTAATTTCGAGTGGAGTAAAATTTTGTCACATGCTAACTTATTTTTGCGGAGTGAAGACATCTGTTTTTTAACCTGAATTCAGTACTACATAATAATTATTTTTTCAAGATGGATGTCAGAACAGATATCATTTTGTTAAACGCATTTACTCATATATTCAATAGATCACACATTCGCAATTCAGAACTAGAAATTATTAACCAGCTTAAATTTCGAATGAATGAATTTATCAATTCAGAAATTAGCAATCAACTTTATGAAAATGTTGATATGTTATCCGAGGAAAATTTTTACACCTGTTTAGATATTGTCTTAAAAGAAATGATAAAAAATGAAATTAATTGGGACAAAGTTGTAATTTACTTAGTATTTTCAAGTGAGCTTATGGCAAAGCGCTTTAAGAGATCTGGAGACGGTATCATACTTTGGATAAAATTTTTTAATATCTTCCAGAAGTATTTAGGTAACTGGATTATTGATAATCAGGAATGTATAAAAGTTAAAGAAGTAAAGAAATCATTTTTTCAAAGAATGTGGAGTTTTATCACTCGATCATAATATGAAAATTGTAAAAATATTATCTGCTATGTTGAATTATGTTCAGTTCAATCTGTATAAGAACAATGTTCAAGAAAAATGTATGTAATGTGAAATTGAAAGAAAATAAAAGAACTTTAAATGGGAATTTTGTTTAAGAAAAAATTATTTGAAGTAAAATTCATCTTTAAAAAATAAATTAATTAAAATAAAAATAAGTTGATCAATGTAAAAAACTGAAAAATTCACTGTTTGAAAAGAAGTCTTGATAAGTTTAAGAAAATATCGTAACATATTGTATTATATTTTACATAAGAGAGTGAAGCTATCATTTTTCAGAAGTTACTTTACTGCAAAAAATAGCTGATGTCAAAAATTTCTCTACCTAAAACAGTTATACTTTAGATATAACTTTTTGGAATCTTCTTATCACTGCCATCGAACATATGTGTATACTTAAAAATTTTTACAAAGTGGTATTTAATTATAAATTTTCTTTAAATTTTCTTACACTCGTTAAAATATTGTAAGTATTTTTATTTAAAGTTTTATGTTATACTAGAAATCTTCCAACATTCTTAGAATAATATAAGTTTTCGAACAGAGTGATAATTAGAAATTACCATTTTTTTTAGTTTTTAACGCAATCTGGAATCGAACCTGGCACATCTCTAATGTCAGCGTTTGATTTTTTGTAATTCATTTCCAACAATAGTTATTTTAAGGTATATTTTCTAAGAATTATTTAACAATCTGTGTCAAATAAAGACTTCCCAACTTCATTTATTACTACTTTTCATCCCTTTACCATAGTGAAATGGTCCATGTCAATGCTACATTCACTCAGTTTTTCTTTTCCAGATACCAAGTTTGTAAATGATGAACGATAACTTTGAAAAAATTCAGAGCTGAAAAAATATTAATATATGTTTTATTAAATACATTCATGTTCACAGATGCATACTTAAGTTTTCTAAAGTGTATTTAAACATACTAAAAAAAATATTTTAACCAAGTATTATCGATTACAAACATATGTATATAAACTGAAAATGTTTTTGTACAAAGTATTTTAGAAATTTAGATAACTTGTTCTTGAATAAAAATATAAGAAACTTATTTTCACAATAATAAGATTATAAATGTAAGATAAAATCACAAAATTACCAGCTTAAGAGGTTGTAGGTATTCGAAAAAATCACAAAGTCAACAATTTTGGTGTTAACAACACATCTTATTTTACAAAGTGCTAAGTTTTTTAGACATTTAGTTTGAAGTTTTTCAGACATATGCTTATAAACTGAAATTTATTTTAATGAAAATTTTTTTACACAAAGTATTTTAGAAAAAATATCATCTCAGAAATTAATTAACTTATTTTTAGAATAAAAATATATGAAACTTATTTTTTCTAATGATAAGAATGAAAATGTGAGATAAAAACTCATTCTTACCAATTTAAGAGACTGCAAGTATTTAAAAAATTATGAAGTATGCGATTTTAATGTTTCACATGTGTTAATAACGCATCTTAGTTTACAAAGTACTAAGTTTTTAAAAGTCATTTGGTTTGAAGTTTTTCACACATATGCTTATAAACGAACCTTTTGTAAATGAAAAATTTTTACACAAATTATTTTAATACAAATTCTATCTCAGAAAAATTAACTTTTTCTTTTTAGATTGAAAATGTAAGATAAAAATCTAACACTTATCAAATTTAGAAGCTGCAGATGTATGATGAAATCATGAACTTGAAACTTTAAGTATTAACAACCTACCTTCTTTGAAAATACTAAACCACAAGTTTCGACAAATCTATAATGACCTGTTAAAAAACATAGAATATTTTTTCCCTAAAATGTTTAACGTAGATGCTACATCCATAAAAATACAGAGTGAAAGTGTACAAATTATCTGTTTAGGCATGTTGATAAACGAGAATTTTCCACAAGATTCGAGTATTATAGCAAGGTATGGGATAATATTTGGCTAAATTTCCACTAATATTGGCGATAGTTATAAAAATTTGGCATGAAATAAGAGAATTTGGCGTAAATTCTTAAGTAAAACTGATGAACGAAGAAAAAATTTGAATTAGTTACAATCTTTTCTCGCTGTAGAGTTGTCTAAGTTCTCATACTTAGTAGTTTTTTAAAGTCTTACTTTTAGAGTGATTTTTTATACTTCGCTAAACTGAAGTACAAAATGAATAATGCTTTACCATCTGAGGAGACACACGTTTCCGTTCAACAAACCCCTTCATCAAGTTTTGAGGATGAGAAGTTATCTAAACTTTTTATTTGTCCAACTTGTAAGAAGCCATTTTTTAAAAAAATCCTATCTTACTAGACATGTCAAGGTTCACAATGATATTAAACCTAATATTTGTTACGTGTGTGAGAAAGGATTTGTTACTTTACATCGTTTAAAAAGACATATGGAAACCCATAGAAAAATTTCCATAAGATACAAATGTGAATATTGTATTGAAAATTTCAATCGCAAGTGTGATTTATTTAAACATAAGAGATTATTTCATCAAAAAGTCTTACCTGAACATCTATGTATTATTTGTAAAGATGCTTTTAAACACAAGTATGAATTGGAAAAACACAAGAGGGTGCATTATCGTAAACCTGAGTATCTATGTGAGGAATGTTCTATAACCTTTACAACAAAACATGCTTTTTCAAACCATAAGCGAAAAAGTCATAAAAAGACTTTACGTACATACTGTTGTGACGAATGTACTGATACTTTTTCAAACAGACGACATTTTTTAAAACATAAAAGAAATATGCATAAAAAATCTTCAATGCAAACTAGATGTGATGAATGCAGTGAAACTTTTCAGTGTAAGTATGAATTATTGCAACATAAGAGAAAGAATCATCTTAAAGACTTTAACATACGTAGAAATTGTAATGAACGAAGCACTAACAATGAATTATCAACAGTTAATAATGACAGTGGGAATCTGGACTTGTTAAATTTTTTGGATAATTTTCACATTGAATGTGTGAATGGTGTTTTTGACTTACATTCCAACAACTTTCAGAATGAAAATATAGACTTAGACTTAAAAAAATTTTTGAGCAATTCGAATGTGGAATATACAAGTAAAAATAATATTGATGATTTATCTACCAAAGATGAAAATAAAGACTTAAATAATTTTAACCTGATACAAACTGATTTACCTCTAGTAAACTATGATAATGAAAGTCTGAACTTGTTAAATTTTTCGTATAACTTTAATCCCAATTGCTTGAATGTTTTTTCTGCTAACAACGAAAATATGAATTCGAATAATTTTAGTGCGAAGGAAAATGAGTTAGTGACAGATAACTTTCACAATGAAAATCTAGACTTGCTAAATTTTTTGAATAACTTTAATACTGAATGTATGAACGATATCCCAACAATATAGATTTGCTGTCTTGTATTATTGTGAATGAATTTCAAATAAAAAGATTTTAATGAAAATGGTTTGTTTTAATTTTTATAACAAAATCACCCTTTTTATAATATTTTTCTATTAGAATACAAACTGAAGTGTTTTTTTTTTTTTTTTTTAAATAAAAACATGTAAAAAGTTTACTTGTGTATTAACGATATACTTTTTCATTACTGTAGTAGAATTGATTGAGTATTATATTTAAACACTAAGTAAAAATTATGCACAATAGTAGTTTTATAAACTATCAAACTTTCATCGAAGAAGAAAAAACTTGTAAAATTGTTTTACCACTCAACTGTAAAGTACTTGTGAAAATCTTAAATGAATTTATCTTAATAAAAATTTTCCTAAAAAACTAACTTATAAAAATTTTAGATATAATTATGAAGTTAGTATTTTCCTAAGTATCACGTTTGAATCTTACTTTGAATATGCATCATCAAAGTGTTTTGTACTTTAACTAAAATCACAATCTCTATTCCAAAGAGTGTAAAAATAATGTTATAGTAACTACTTAAACTTTTATATATAGATACTTTCACGATTGTATTTTAAATTTTTTATTTTTAGAATACAGAAAATTTTTTGTAAGAATTGTGAAAGCTTAATTTTAGAAGTTTGTGAAATTTCACAAAATTTTTTAAACATTTTTATCAAATGCTTTCTTTATGTCACATCACTTAGAAAAATGTAACTGTTTTTTAACAGAATTACTACCACAAAATATTAAGTTAGAAAATTTCTAGATAAAACTTATAAGATACGAAAAACCATATGTGAAGTAATAACAAAAGGTGTATATGCTTTCAAGTTTAGACATGGTTCAACAAGCTTGAGGAGACACTAAAACCTGTAGCTGACGTCATAAACCCTGTGGCGTAACTTTTCCCTACCACTACGTCACAATTGTATAATTTAACAAAAAGTACTTATGTCAACCCACAATTCCTATCTTGTATTATTTTACTTTGTGTATAAAATGAATGATCTGTAAAAAAACTTTGTCGTTTTTATACACTTTGAAGTAAAAATTTTCTCCATAAACATCAAATTATATTTTACAAGTATGAATTGATATGTATTTGTTTTAAATACCACTAAGTTACATTATACCAAAGTATAATTTCTAATATTTAAACCATTCCCACTTTACAAAAATTAACTTGTATGCATTTCTAAGTCTTTAATAAAAATCTTTAACTTTTTTTTTATCTCAAAGACTTTAAACTATTCGAGATATCTGCAACTTAGTCAAAATTTAAGATTTTCTTAACATATGATATTCCACATTGTTATGCAAATAGTATTGGATTGCAATTAAGCTGCAGATATCTCGAATAGTTTAAAGTCTTTGAGATAAAAAAAAGTTAAAGATTTTTATTAAAGACTTAGAAATGCATACAAGTTAATTTTTGTAAAGTGGGAATGGTTTAAATATTAGAAATTATACTTTGGTATAATGTAACTTAGTGGTATTTAAAACAAATACATATCAATTCATACTTGTAAAATATAATTTGATGTTTATGGAGAAAATTTTTACTTCAAAGTGTATAAAAACGACAAAGTTTTTTTACAGATCATTCATTTTATACACAAAGTAAAATAATACAAGATAGGAATTGTGGGTTGACATAAGTACTTTTTGTTAAATTATACAATTGTGACGTAGTGGTAGGGAAAAGTTACGCCACAGGGTTTATGACGTCAGCTACAGGTTTTAGTGTCTCCTCAAGCTTGTTGAACCATGTCTAAACTTGAAAGCATATACACCTTTTGTTATTACTTCACATATGGTTTTTCGTATCTTATAAGTTTTATCTAGAAATTTTCTAACTTAATATTTTGTGGTAGTAATTCTGTTAAAAAACAGTTACATTTTTCTAAGTGATGTGACATAAAGAAAGCATTTGATAAAAATGTTTAAAAAATTTTGTGAAATTTCACAAACTTCTAAAATTAAGCTTTCACAATTCTTACAAAAAATTTTCTGTATTCTAAAAATAAAAAATTTAAAATACAATCGTGAAAGTATCTATATATAAAAGTTTAAGTAGTTACTATAACATTATTTTTACACTCTTTGGAATAGAGATTGTGATTTTAGTTAAAGTACAAAACACTTTGATGATGCATATTCAAAGTAAGATTCAAACGTGATACTTAGGAAAATACTAACTTCATAATTATATCTAAAATTTATATAAGTTAGTTTTTTAGGAAAATTGTTATTAAGATAAATTCATTTAAGATTTTCACAAGTACTTTACAGTTGAGTGGTAAAACAATTTTACAAGTTTTTTCTTCTTCGATGAAAGTTTGATAGTTTATAAAACTACTATTGTGCATAATTTTTACTTAGTGTTTAAATATAATACTCAATCAATTCTACTACAGTAATGAAAAAGTATATCGTTAATACACAAGTAAACTTTTTACATGTTTTTATTTAAAAAAAAAAAAAAAAAACACTTCAGTTTGTATTCTAATAGAAAAATATTATAAAAAGGGTGATTTTGTTATAAAAATTAAAACAAACCATTTTCATTAAAATCTTTTTATTTGAAATTCATTCACAATAATACAAGACAGCAAATCTATATTGTTGGGATATCGTTCATACATTCAGTATTAAAGTTATTCAAAAAATTTAGCAAGTCTAGATTTTCATTGTGAAAGTTATCTGTCACTAACTC
The DNA here is from genome assembly GCA_963930645.1 of Salticus scenicus. NCBI lineage: Eukaryota > Metazoa > Arthropoda > Arachnida > Araneae > Salticidae > Salticus > Salticus scenicus. Next base: position 70,542,947 of record OZ005658.1, read on the forward strand.
ATTTTCCTTCGCACTAAAATTATTCGAATTCATATTTTCGTTGTTAGCAGAAAAAACATTCAAGCAATTGGGATTAAAGTTATACGAAAAATTTAACAAGTTCAGACTTTCATTATCATAGTTTACTAGAGGTAAATCAGTTTGTATCAGGTTAAAATTATTTAAGTCTTTATTTTCATCTTTGGTAGATAAATCATCAATATTATTTTTACTTGTATATTCCACATTCGAATTGCTCAAAAATTTTTTTAAGTCTAAGTCTATATTTTCATTCTGAAAGTTGTTGGAATGTAAGTCAAAAACACCATTCACACATTCAATGTGAAAATTATCCAAAAAATTTAACAAGTCCAGATTCCCACTGTCATTATTAACTGTTGATAATTCATTGTTAGTGCTTCGTTCATTACAATTTCTACGTATGTTAAAGTCTTTAAGATGATTCTTTCTCTTATGTTGCAATAATTCATACTTACACTGAAAAGTTTCACTGCATTCATCACATCTAGTTTGCATTGAAGATTTTTTATGCATATTTCTTTTATGTTTTAAAAAATGTCGTCTGTTTGAAAAAGTATCAGTACATTCGTCACAACAGTATGTACGTAAAGTCTTTTTATGACTTTTTCGCTTATGGTTTGAAAAAGCATGTTTTGTTGTAAAGGTTATAGAACATTCCTCACATAGATACTCAGGTTTACGATAATGCACCCTCTTGTGTTTTTCCAATTCATACTTGTGTTTAAAAGCATCTTTACAAATAATACATAGATGTTCAGGTGAGACTTTTTGATGAAATAATCTCTTATGTTTAAATAAATCACACTTGCGATTGAAATTTTCAATACAATATTCACATTTGTATCTTATGGAAATTTTTCTATGGGTTTCCATATGTCTTTTTAAACGATGTAAAGTAACAAATCCTTTCTCACACACGTAACAAATATTAGGTTTAATATCATTGTGAACCTTGACATGTCTAGTAAGATAGGATTTTTTTAAAAAATGGCTTCTTACAAGTTGGACAAATAAAAAGTTTAGATAACTTCTCATCCTCAAAACTTGATGAAGGGGTTTGTTGAACGGAAACGTGTGTCTCCTCAGATGGTAAAGCATTATTCATTTTGTACTTCAGTTTAGCAAAGTATAAAAAATCACTCTAAAAGTAAGACTTTAAAAAACTACTAAGTATGAGAACTTAGACAACTCTACAGCGAGAAAAGATTGTAACTAATTCAAATTTTTTCTTCGTTCATCAGTTTTACTTAAGAATTTACGCCAAATTCTCTTATTTCATGCCAAATTTTTATAACTATCGCCAATATTAGTGGAAATTTAGCCAAATATTATCCCATACCTTGCTATAATACTCGAATCTTGTGGAAAATTCTAGTTTATCAACATGCCTAAACAGATAATTTGTACACTTTCACTCTGTATTTTTATGGATGTAGCATCTACGTTAAACATTTTAGGGAAAAAATATTCTATGTTTTTTAACAGGTCATTATAGATTTGTCGAAACTTGTGGTTTAGTATTTTCAAAGAAGGTAGGTTGTTAATACTTAAAGTTTCAAGTTCATGATTTCATCATACATCTGCAGCTTCTAAATTTGATAAGTGTTAGATTTTTATCTTACATTTTCAATCTAAAAAGAAAAAGTTAATTTTTCTGAGATAGAATTTGTATTAAAATAATTTGTGTAAAAATTTTTCATTTACAAAAGGTTCGTTTATAAGCATATGTGTGAAAAACTTCAAACCAAATGACTTTTAAAAACTTAGTACTTTGTAAACTAAGATGCGTTATTAACACATGTGAAACATTAAAATCGCATACTTCATAATTTTTTAAATACTTGCAGTCTCTTAAATTGGTAAGAATGAGTTTTTATCTCACATTTTCATTCTTATCATTAGAAAAAATAAGTTTCATATATTTTTATTCTAAAAATAAGTTAATTAATTTCTGAGATGATATTTTTTCTAAAATACTTTGTGTAAAAAAATTTTCATTAAAATAAATTTCAGTTTATAAGCATATGTCTGAAAAACTTCAAACTAAATGTCTAAAAAACTTAGCACTTTGTAAAATAAGATGTGTTGTTAACACCAAAATTGTTGACTTTGTGATTTTTTCGAATACCTACAACCTCTTAAGCTGGTAATTTTGTGATTTTATCTTACATTTATAATCTTATTATTGTGAAAATAAGTTTCTTATATTTTTATTCAAGAACAAGTTATCTAAATTTCTAAAATACTTTGTACAAAAACATTTTCAGTTTATATACATATGTTTGTAATCGATAATACTTGGTTAAAATATTTTTTTTAGTATGTTTAAATACACTTTAGAAAACTTAAGTATGCATCTGTGAACATGAATGTATTTAATAAAACATATATTAATATTTTTTCAGCTCTGAATTTTTTCAAAGTTATCGTTCATCATTTACAAACTTGGTATCTGGAAAAGAAAAACTGAGTGAATGTAGCATTGACATGGACCATTTCACTATGGTAAAGGGATGAAAAGTAGTAATAAATGAAGTTGGGAAGTCTTTATTTGACACAGATTGTTAAATAATTCTTAGAAAATATACCTTAAAATAACTATTGTTGGGAATGAATTACAAAAAATCAAACGCTGACATTAGAGATGTGCCAGGTTCGATTCCAGATTGCGTTAAAAACTAAAAAAAATGGTAATTTCTAATTATCACTCTGTTCGAAAACTTATATTATTCTAAGAATGTTGGAAGATTTCTAGTATAACATAAAACTTTAAATAAAAATACTTACAATATTTTAACGAGTGTAAGAAAATTTAAAGAAAATTTATAATTAAATACCACTTTGTAAAAATTTTTAAGTATACACATATGTTCGATGGCAGTGATAAGAAGATTCCAAAAAGTTATATCTAAAGTATAACTGTTTTAGGTAGAGAAATTTTTGACATCAGCTATTTTTTGCAGTAAAGTAACTTCTGAAAAATGATAGCTTCACTCTCTTATGTAAAATATAATACAATATGTTACGATATTTTCTTAAACTTATCAAGACTTCTTTTCAAACAGTGAATTTTTCAGTTTTTTACATTGATCAACTTATTTTTATTTTAATTAATTTATTTTTTAAAGATGAATTTTACTTCAAATAATTTTTTCTTAAACAAAATTCCCATTTAAAGTTCTTTTATTTTCTTTCAATTTCACATTACATACATTTTTCTTGAACATTGTTCTTATACAGATTGAACTGAACATAATTCAACATAGCAGATAATATTTTTACAATTTTCATATTATGATCGAGTGATAAAACTCCACATTCTTTGAAAAAATGATTTCTTTACTTCTTTAACTTTTATACATTCCTGATTATCAATAATCCAGTTACCTAAATACTTCTGGAAGATATTAAAAAATTTTATCCAAAGTATGATACCGTCTCCAGATCTCTTAAAGCGCTTTGCCATAAGCTCACTTGAAAATACTAAGTAAATTACAACTTTGTCCCAATTAATTTCATTTTTTATCATTTCTTTTAAGACAATATCTAAACAGGTGTAAAAATTTTCCTCGGATAACATATCAACATTTTCATAAAGTTGATTGCCAATTTCTGAATTGATAAATTCATTCATTCGAAATTTAAGCTGGTTAATAATTTCTAGTTCTGAATTGCGAATGTGTGATCTATTGAATATATGAGTAAATGCGTTTAACAAAATGATATCTGTTCTGACATCCATCTTGAAAAAATAATTATTATGTAGTACTGAATTCAGGTTAAAAAACAGATGTCTTCACTCCGCAAAAATAAGTTAGCATGTGACAAAATTTTACTCCACTCGAAATTAATACTAGGTGTTTCTCACCAAATCTGAATTATCGCCAAATACTCTAAAATTTTTGTAGATATATCCTAAAATTTATTAAAAATCATGCCAAATTCTTATTTTTACGACCCTATTTCTGAATTTATTAGAAAAATTTCACGGGTTTACACTAAAGAAATGGAAGGGAGTTACAGAAAAAATGGTTAAACTTTAGATAAAAAATACATTGAACTGAGTGATCATTAGTCTAATATGTGAAGGATTATTCGAAAAAGTTCCAATTTATACCTAAAAACTTTTGATTTTCTGAAGTTGTAAAAATCTACTGAAAATGTCTATTATTAAAAGTTATTATATTCCCATATTGTGTATCAAATAATCAATAAGATTATTCTACAAAATTCTAAGTGTTGTAGCGGGTAAAGTTTATTCAAAGGTAATGTAAGGAATGAATTTATATTTTAAGAAAAGATTGGATGTTTCAAAGATGAAACAAATTCAGAGTGCATTCTAGAATTTGTCGGCTTGCGCTCAAAAATGTATTCCATATTAACCAAGGACTGTGAAAAGAAAACGGCAAAAGGTGAAACAAAAACATTTATCAAAAAGCATGTGAAACATGAACATTATAAAAAAAAGTTTATTCGAATCTGTTAGATCGAGAGGATTTCAATCGAGAATACAAAGTTTTAAGGATGAGCTATATAGCGTAAAAACAAACAAAATTGCACTAAGCAGTTTTGATGACAAAAGATATATATTGGATGATGGAGTGGAATCTCTTGCATATGGACATTACAAAATTTAGTTTGATCTTATGCTTTATATTGGTTTCAGTAAATAATGTTGTTAAATAACATTGTTTGACTGTTAGTTTAATGAAATTATGTAACTTACTCTTATAATGTATCTCAATTTATGTAAACAATTATGTTTCCTTTTTTAATTCAAAAATGCATATGGAATTGTAGAAAATTGTATATAAAATGATTAAATAAAATTGATTTTTTATTGTATAAAAGAATGTATTTATTCATTTATTTATTAAGTTTTATTTCAACTTCACATTAAAAATTAATGATCACAGTAAAAGAAATTTTTATTTTTATTATTTTTAAGTTTTCCAAATAAAAGTAAACTTTTCGATAAGTACAGTTCATTTTAAATTTTTTCTGGTAACAATCACCAACAGATGGCAACATCAAAATCATTCTAAAAATATTTTCTAAGTTCAATATATTCTGTTTCTAAATTGGAAATAAATGAACCAAAATAAATTATTTCCAAAATATTTCAGAGTCCGTTTCAATAAAACTCTTATCACCTCGTCAGTGAGATGACATATTGCACACCTCACAAATCGGAAAATAATCTAAATCCATCCTCTTACACAATAAATTTAACAAATCGAATTTTCACCAATCCAGTTACTCATTTCACCTGTCCCATTTACCATCTTTGTCATCCTCATCCATCACTCACAACCAACGCATTGGATGCATTAGAACTCCACCACGGCGGGGAGAATATCACCGACGCGTATTGGATGCGCTAGAACCCCAGGTGCGCTAGAACCAGTACCAGCGCGTTTTGGGTGCACTTGAACCCCACCTGCACCAGCGCAATCTGGGTGCACTTGAACCCCACCTGCGCCAGCGCCAGCGCAATTTGGGTGCGCTTAAACCCCCATCTTCACAGCTACTTATAATCACACTCAAAACTGGATATGAACAATTCTTTTCTTTCTTATAATATGCTCAGAAATCTAAAAAGGTGTCTTGAACAATAAATCATAATTTCTAATTATGATAATTCCAAAATAAAGATTTTGGAATAACATAAATTCTTTTCACCATCAATGGTTACGTTTATGATAAACATGTTATTTTGGCAAAAGCAATTAGAATTTAATTCAAACTTTAATATTCAAGGTACTTTTTATGATCTCTGAACACATTAGTATATTATAAGAAGGAAAACTAGTATGTTGTGGCCACCACAAGACTTTCTTCTATATTTTCCTATATACATATTCAATCAGTAACAATATTAAAAAAAAAAAAAAAAAAAAAAAAAAAATTACGATTTTTTTCTAATTTTTTTTTGCTAAAAGTAATACATATTCAACCAGTAACAATATTAAAAAAAAAAAAAAAATACAATTTTTTTTTCTAAGTTTTTTTTTTTTTGTTAAAAGTAAAAAAAATCGATAACTTTGTTTTAAATTATCACAGATTTATAGTTCAACCATTCGTTTTAAAGCTATTGACGAGATCTTTCGAAAGATACCCATCTTGAAAATTTACCCCCCCCCCCCGGGAGGGGGGGGGGAACCGGTGCCCCCACATGCACAAAATTTTTTTCGTAGTTAACTACTACTATTATCAGTAATTGATATTAATTTTACAATCACAAGTTTAAATTAACGCTCATTATGTACATTTATACGAAATTTTGTCCTATATTGCCATGTTAAAAATTTAGAAAAAATGCGATTACAGCGCCACCTGTTGAGCTATTGATCCCTAAATGTAATCAGGACCAGTTTATGTCGGGGACCAACTAAATACCAAGTTTGGTTAAGTTTCGTTAAAAAAAAAAAAAAAAAAAAACTATTTTTTTTTTTTTTTTTTTTTGTTAAAAGTAAAAAAATAACTATTGTAAATATTATAATGATCTTGATTAAATGACCTAAATCTCAAACAATAAAAATTTTTTAGCAATAAATTTAGAAGAATACTAATTAAGAACGTAAAACAGTTGCTCCTAATTTAGTCATGGTGGTATATTTTTTGTATACCATAAGCAATTGTACCCGCCGCTTATTAAAATCACATTCGTTCTAAGGCAAAGTGATTTTATTAAGCGGCTGATTTTTATATCCGGCGAAGGTTCTTGCACTCAAGAAAAAGGTATTACTTTCTTGAATTTAAAAAAAAATTTCAAAAGTTAGCGATTGATGAGAGTAATAAACAGTATTAAATAATTTTCAACCGACAATTAATTAATATCTCATTCAAAATAAGTAAATTAAACACATATTCCATATAAAATTAATAAACACATAGTGCATACAAAATTAGTCAATATTTATACATTAATTAAATATTAGATTTTTTTTCTTAGTTATTTCAGAATGAGAACTAAGAATTACCTTTCAATAATTAACAATGGAAAAAAAAAAATCCCTAGTGAATCAAAGCAGTAACTTATTATTTCGATTTTAAGAATAGATTCCTGGAATTTATTACTAAGACAAGTGATGAAGCGAGTTTATTTTGTTATTTTGCTGCCGGTGTAAAATTCTCGACAAAGAGAGATAACGAGGGAGATTGTTGTGCTTTATTTTATGTTTATTAAAAAAAAAAAAAAACCTGTAAATTAAATTTTTTTAAAAGTGCATAAATACACATTTTTGCTGATGAAGAGATTGTTTTTGAGTTTATTAGCCGGCGATGCTGATTTTATTAAACGGCGGTTTTAAAAGTAGTTTGTATTTATTGGATTCCGATCCTGACAATTTGATCAGATTAAGCGGCTGATTTTATTAACCAGTCAATTTATTAAGCGGCGAGAACTGTATATATATATTTTTTTGAAAAACTTTTATAATATTTCAGAAAAGTATTATCGAACATCGCTCTATTCGAGATAAACACCAAAATATAAGCAACGATTTTTCCATTAATGGAAAGTATGAAATGATTCTTATATTTTCTGTGTATATCACACATAGTATACTGCTTGAAATTTCCATTGTTATTCGAATATTTCGCTTCAAAATTAAGTATATAACAACGAACTATTATCTTTTAGTAAAGCTTCATTTTATATTAACCCCTTAACCCGTTAGTAGTCGCTATAGACAGCGCCACCTATTACAGATTGCGAACTTTTTATTTAACTCTCACCAATAATTTTAAGAAGAGATGTGATCGACGTTTCTTCGATTTTATTCGCGTTTTATGTATATCAAATGCCACTTCTAAAAGTTTTTGGTGGCTATTGAATAAAAAAATCTATCAACACTGAAGGATGGGTGGCAAATCGACCTACTAACGGGCTAACTGCCCCGGGTGTGTATCAGTGTTGCCAGGTCTGGCTAATTTTTTAATTCAATAGTCACCAATAATTTAAAAAAGTGGTATTTGACATATATAACAGACGATTAATCTTCGAAGTGATTAGACAAACGCTGCAATTAAAAATTATTGGTGACTATTGAATTAAAAAATTAGCCAAATCTGGCAACACTGGTGTGTATATACGTCTTTCAGAAATACGGTACTTTGTATTGTACTGCTATCAGTGAAACTACTGACAGTGTTTGACAATGCAATGAAATAACCTGTAAAGTGATCTTGACAGCGTTTTCTAAACATTTACTCATTTCAGAGCTGAAAAAGAATTGTAGCACTTTGAAGCGAATCTTGTAAATTTTCGTCGGCAGGTAAGGGGTTAATATCAAGACCCAGAATTGCCAACTTTTATAATTTATTCCGGAGCATTGTTAGCTCCGCCTTTTTTTCATACCAGGAAGAAAGTTTTTTTTCTTATGTAATCGAGTTCACATAATGAAAAGAAATACTCTGCAAAAATTCTGGTGCGAATAGAAGGCGGGGCTAAAAGTACTCTGGAATAACTCTCTCCTTACAGGAATTTTTCAATGGACATTATTCTCCCAAATAATTATATTGCATTTAAAATTATGATAGTCGATGGCATTTTTAACAAATAACCCACAAACAAATTTTTATCCTTCAGCAAAGCTTCGTTTTAAATGGTACCTAGGATGTAGCTTGACATGGTCTCGATACTAATTCACGTATGTATTATCTCTCCTTACAGGTTTTTTTCTAAAGGTAATCCACCTTCTAAATAATCATGTGTTATTTAAAATCATGACAATTGATTGTATATTGAACACAAAAAGTACACGAGGAAATTTTTATCTCTCAGCAAAGCTACATTTTAAATATTAGGTCGTTGCAAAAGTTCGTGCGGACGCGGATCATTTTATTGCCTCCAAAAACGAGAGCTTCGATGTCGTGGTATACATTTGTTACCCGAAAAAAGGGCAATGGTTGTAGAAAGTAATGGAGAGTATTTTGATTAAAAATTGTCATTTGATTTGATGTATTTTTATGAAATGAAGCAATAAAAAACCGAACGAATTTATGCAATGACCTAATAGTATATAGAACGCAGCGTGGCATAGTTATTTATAGTAATATGACTTCTTTTTTCTTACAGAAACTTTTCCAGGGACATCCTCCAACGAAATAAACATATTGTATTTAAAATTTTGACAACAGATGGCACTTTTCAAACAAAAAACACGAGATTAAATTTTTATTCTTCACCAAAGCTCCATTTAAAATAGTACATAGAATGTAGATTGACAAGGTCTCGATGCAAATATATATTTTTTTCACTCCTCAGAAGAATTTTTCCAAGGACATCCACCTCCTAATTAAACATATTGTATTTAAAATCATGATAAATGATAGTTTATTAAACACCAAATCACTATCTTCAGTAACCTTCGAAAATCTTTCAGTAAAGCTTCTTTTTAAATATATATAGAGTGTGGCGTGGCATGGTCATTAATTCTAACATGTCTTCTATCTCCTTCACGATTCTTTTAAGGACATCCACTTCCTAAATAATCATATTGTATTTAATATCATGACAATTGGTGGTAAAACGTACAAAGTAATTTTTTGTACTTTGAAGAAATACCTTTAACTCTTTGAGGCTCAAGACAATTTGAAACATTCAAATTATACTGCCACCGGAATTCATGAACTAAATTAAACTAAAAGAATTTTAAAACTTTAACGTTTAAAAAACCGGCCTTTTCTGATATGTTATAAACATGAATTTTTGCTAAAAAATTTCCGGGATGAATTTTTGCAGCTGGATCTTAAATTTTGCGTCCTCGCAGCGAGAACAGCGCGCGTTAAGGGGTTAACCCTTTAGTATAGCCCAAATTATTTTATTTTTGGAAATATAGTTTGACATTTTTTTATGGTATTTCTTTATGCATGAGAATTATCTCATATTAACACTTTCGCGACCGCATAGTTTTGAATTTTTTACAGTAAGGTCCGCCTGTGGGCGTTATTTTCCCACGTTACAATATTTCAGTACAAAATTTTCTGTATTCACATTTATATTAGAAATGGGTATACATTATAAATGCATTCTTTCTGATCAAAGTATTTGTATCCATAGTACATTTCATTGTAAAAATGTGAATATTGGTTACATATTTAAGAAATAAATAGCATACGAATTGCGAAAGCAACGCCCACTGGTGGAGTTATAGATTTTCAAATGACGGGAATCTACGTCAGTGGTCGCGAAAGTATTAAATTTAGCTTAAACTATAGCTTAACTATAGGGAAAGCTTAAACTATAGGGACTAAAGCTTAAACTATAGTCCCAATGAATTCCTGTAGTAAATTTAGGCTATATTGAGGAATTTTTTTATGGGACTTTAAAATTCCGGCGGGGTACAAAGAGTTAAACTAATTTCGTATTACATACCGCTTTTAAAAAAATCTGATGTGGGCACCACATGACTTCCTTATACACTTTTAGAAATATACATAATGTTAAAAAACATTGTCATTGGACCCGAAACAGTTGGCTAAAAATATTTAAAAAAATGAATTATCACCGTGTTCTGAGCTTTTCTGAAAGTTAGTTAAAAACCGATGCAAAATTTGTACTGGTAACGCTGACGAAGGCAACAGGGACCCGAAAAAAATTGGCTAAAAGTATTTAAAAAATGCATTTTCATCGTGATCTGAGCTATTCTGAAAGTTTCAAATGTCTAGCTAGTCCGGAAGTTAGTTAAATAAATTTTCTGTTGAATCATATAAACGCTGTCGAAGGCAGCAGTCGTCTGAAACAATTGACTAAAAATATTTAAAAAATGCATTGTCACCGTGTTCTGAGTTTTCCCAGAAGTTTTAAATGTCTAACTAGTCGGGAAATTAGTTAAAAAACGATTGCAAGGCTTGTACTGGTAACGCTGCCGAAGACAGCAGGGACCCTAAATAGTTGGCTAAAAGTATTAAAAAAATGCATTTTCACCGTGTTCTCATCTAGTCTGAAAGTTTCAAATGTCTAGCTATTCGAGAAGTTAGTTAAATAAATTTTCTGTTGAATCACATAAACGCTGCTGAAGGCAGCAGGTATTAGAAACAGTTGGCTAAAAATATTTTTAAAAATGAAATTGTCAACGTGTTCTGAACTTTTCTGAAAGTTTCAAATGTCTAGCTAGTCGGGAAGTCAGTTAAATTGCAAGATTTGTCCAAACTGTTTTTGAGTTACTACCGTTTTTTGATACATTTTGTCAATTATGAACCTAATTTTTCTAAATATCTCCAAAACGGAAAATCATACAAAGTCCAAAAAGGGAGGTGCACAACTAGATGTTATAACAAACCTATGTACCATTTCGCAACTTTCTACGTCCAACCGTATTTGAGTTATGCGACATACTCACACACACACACAGACACACATACATACAGACGTCACGAAAAATCGTGTAATGTCCCTTATATCTCTAAAACGAGAGCTCGTGTTAAGACGACACTTGCAGGTGTACAACTAGACATCATGACAGTCACACGTATAAATTGGCAACATTCAGCGATCATTCGTTTTCGAGCAATGTGAAATGCAAAATCCATTTCGCAAATCGGGATTACTATACTTCCTTTGAAACCTTTGGACGGCCCCTGCCTGCCTGGGCTCGGCCAAGCTTAACGGGTTGGATGCCATCCGCCGGAGCGAATAAATCGCCAAATCACCGCGTGGAAGCTACTAGGCAGCAATGTAACTAGACGCCAAAGCTCAGGAATTGCAGCACGCTCCAGATGTTAAGGAATTTGGAATAAGTGCACTAACTAGCTGAGAGTCGAAATAACCGGAATTATACAAAATTAAACAATTTTGAATTTAGGTAGGGAGGAGAAAAAAAAAAAAAAAAAAAAAAAAAAAAAAAAAAAAACGCTGGGGGAGCCGCTAAAGTTAGTTGTGCACACAATAATTAAAGCCGAAAGAGGAGGCCATTTGAAAAGGGGAAGGGGACATCACTTATGATTTGAGAAAGACGAGGGAGGAACAATGAGATTATAATAAAAAAAAAAAAAATGCGTGAAGCCACTGGGGGATGGAAGATAGTTTTGGGCGCATAGCGAAAATTTTGAAGTTTTCGAAGTGGCAAGGCCTAATCCTAATTGGGAGGGAAATTACTATGCGCAGGGAGGCCGAATGGAGAAGAGAAAGAGGGACCATCGCAATTTTGATCCACCACGGGGGGATGGTTCCCCGCGTTGGTAGCCCGACGACTGCTAAACGACCCCATCGAGCACTTGACGGTGCAGCACAGATTAACGAGGACCAGACACCGCCACACCCTCGTAAAAAAATAAATAAATAAATAAATAAAATACAAATGATAATAAATAAAAATAAAGTAATTAAAAAAAAATAGAATTTAAAAAAAAAAAAATAGAATAAATAAATTAATTAAAGTAGGTAAGTACTTAAATTAAAATTGGTGCGGGTCAAAACTTGGTGAGTACCAAAAAGAAATGTGACAGGAAATAGTTCTAGGCTTAACAAGGAAAGTATTACCCCTACAATTGAGAAAAAAAAAAAAAAGTGCGTGTCAAAACTAGATGAGTACCAAAAAGACTAAGTTTCCGGGATTTGTATGTTGTGCGACCTGTTATGTCCTGCACTCTTGATGATATTGTACAAATCCGGCAAAGGTAATTAACATTATGGTTGCTTTTTGACACGCATTCAAACCTGTAACATTAAAAGAAGGTATTGATTGTGATCAGAACTAGATGAGTATACTATACTTCCTTATACTTTGTATAAGGAAGTAATAACGAAAACTTTTAAATACAAGTTTACAGAGAAATGATGAATGATTTTAAGGGCTCAGTGGACTTTACAGTTTTCTTACAAATCACTATTTTAGAGTTATGAAATTTTGTATACATGTGTACAGTATTATAATAATATTAAGTACATTTAAATGACTTTAAAATAATGTTGCCAAATATAGGGACTTTTTTATTCAATAATCAACAATAATTTTAAGGAGTTATATTTGATATACATAATAGTCGATTAATCTTCGAAGTGACTAGGCGACCGTTACAGTTAAAAATTAGTGGTAAATAAAAATTAGTAGCAGTCCCTAAATTTCGCAACACTATTTCAAAACTTTTTTAATTTAAAATTAAAATAAAATTCAGTTTATAATATTTCTTCATTTATTTGAAATATTTCATGCTGTGTCTTTCCCACTTGATATTGTATTACAATTGTTTAAAAATATATTCCAAAGAGACATGTTAATTGTTTTGGGAATTTACTGAAAATTTAATATTTTAGACATATTTTAATATTTGAATACTGAAATTTTTTCTTTCCTTACAGGATTTTTCCCAAGGACGTTCTTTTTCCAAATAACTATATGGTATTTAAAATTTTGACGACAGATGGAAATTTTAACACACACACGCAAAATAATAATAATAATAATAATAATAATAATAATAATAATTTTATACTTAGTTTGGAGAAATATCTTTAAACTAATTTTATATGACATATCATTTTAAAAATAAAGATTAATACATGTTTACAGAGAAATGTTCAATAATTTTAAAGGGACGGTAGACTTTACAGCTTTTCTGCTAATCACTATTTTGGAGTTATGAAATTTTGTTTACTTGTGTACAAGAACATAACATTATAAAATGCATTGAATATATATTTTTTTAATTTATTTAAATTAAAAAATTAAATAAATTTCAGATTTTATTTTTTCTATTTTATTATTATTTTAAATACTTCATGCACTGCTAAAAATTTAATAGAAAACTACTGGTAATCATTTATCTTAAGTCTTGTGTAAAATTACAGAGAAAAATAAATGATGACGTTAAAAAATCTATTTTATATATGCATTTTAAAGACTAATATTAATTAAATTAATTATTGGCAAGAATATATTTGTGACTTAAAATGTTTTAACTAAAGTAAAAACATTTATTTTTAATTTTTATTGAGGAATTAAATAACAAAAATAGATAAAAATAAGGAATAATGATTATGAGAACTTTGATTATTTACTTTTGACTAAGATTTATTGTAAATTTACAGAAACTTTGGATAAACATTCACTGAGAAAAAATTCTGTAACTGACATCTAGAATCTAAATTGTGGCTCTAGAAAAAATACTTCCATGTCATCCTTATAAATTCTAGTCCCCTTTGAAAGCGAGTTCTAGAAGCCCCTATTAGAATTCTAGAGCGTTTGCCTATATTCTCGAGGGCAAAGTTATTTAAAAATCTCTGCAAATAAACGAGACTACAAGAGGCGGGTTTCTGCAAATATAATCTTGGTTTATTACCAAATTTTAGAAAATCAATCGAGAATTTCTCGCAATACAAATGATTCAGAATATTTAGAATATTCAGAATATTGTTTCACCATCTAGAAATGTGTTGACTAGCAATTCTCGATAATTTCGTCTATTCAGTTTATTGGCGTGCCTTATGCGCATAGCTCGGAAATCTATATTTCTAGTTAAGGGATTTAGAAAATGCGGCCACTTATCCATTCTAGAAAAAAGCGGTATATTTTTTTCTCAGTGTTTCAGTAAATTTACAGATTTTTTTAACAATGTGCCGACTATTTTTGCTCCTTGATACTGTATTACTAGTGCTTAAAAATACATTTTAAAGAGATTTATGAGTTATTTTGTGAATGCTTTGAAAATTTAATATTTATAAACATCTTTTGATGTTTGAATGCTGAAATTTTATCTCTCCTTACAGGAATTCTTCCAAGGACATCATCCTCCTAAATAATTGTATTGTATTTAAAATTATGAAAGCGGAGGATGCATATTTGAAACATAAATCAAACGGAGAAAATTTTTTATACTTCGTTTAAATAAATATCTTCATTTTTATTTATTTATTTATTTTACATTACATACTACAGTCGGTAACAAAAGTGTCCGAACACTAGCAAAAATTCCTATGTAAAAAAAGTGTACTTGATACGACTTTGTTAAATAAATCCTTATCGAATCCTGTTCTTATACTAAGAACAGGATTCGACAAGGATTTATTTAACTAAACCGTATACAGTGTACTTTTTTTTACATAGGAATTTTGCTAGTGTTCGGACACTTTTGTCACCGACTGTACTTTTAAAATAAAGACTAATGCACATCTAATGCAACAGCTACAGGCTGCTCTAAACAAAATGAAATAAGTATATATTCTTTATATGCATAAAAGCATGTTTTGTGCAGAATATGATATTGAAATCCTTTATCATTCTTTTACAAGGCTACCTAAAAGCATTTGGATACATTGGGGCTATACTTGCAAATTTGTGGAAATGAATTTCAGTTTGTATTATATGTTTTCCATATAGGATTAAATATAAGTACATGGTGGGTTATGTATAAAACTTATCTGCAATTATTAATTTCTGTTGAACGTAATTAATTGAAGGGCTTTGCTGCATTTTACCATGTCAAGGAAAACTGCTCAGAAATGAAAATTAATTTTTCATTGTAAACAAAGTAAAATTAAAGTAAAATTTTCAGATTTTTTTTTTTTTTTTTTTTTTTTTTTTTTTTTGTATAATATCTAATTTTAAGGACTCCTGAATATGAAAGTCAAATTTTTATCGTTTTGTATATATGTTATGAGCATAATTTAAAAGCAATAACTTGCAGGAAATTCAAATTTGTATTTTGAAGTTCATATGAGGTTACCACTTGAACAATATGTTAAAGAGTATTGCAGAAAAAGATTTCGAAATTATTTGAAATAAACTTTAAATTTAGTAAAAGCCTTGAATTCTGTGTAAATATAATAACTATACTTAAACAAGGGATTGAGGGGCCAACCTAGAATTATATGTCAAATAAAATTGTCCCTAAAGTTAATTTAAATTGTTTTTAAACTGGATTCACACACACACACACACACACACATATATATATATATATATACAGTACTTGTTATCTTACCCCTTACTGAGATACTTCCCTAATTTGACAGCCAGTCTAATCTCATGTTATTAAGTGAAGAAATTTGTTTTATAATGTACTCATTATCTAATGCATTTTTTTTATTCAATTTTCATATTTAGAAAATTCATAACCATTAAAATTTAATAACAGCTTTGAATTCTATATAAACGTAATTACTATACTTAAACAGGAGATTGAGGGGCCAATCTAGAATTATATGTCAAATAAAACTTCCCTAAAGTTAATTTCAATTGTTTTTAAACTCGATTCATATACAACACTTGTTATCTTACCCCTTAATGAGGTACTACCCCTAATTTGACTGCCAGTCTAATCTCAGGTTATTAAATGACGAAATTTGTTTTATAAATTAGTCATTGTCTAATTATTATTATTATTATTATTATTATTTTTTTATTTATTTTTTACAGTTAGAAAATTCATAACCATTAATACTTTACCTACCGCATTATGAAACAAACAAAAAATTTATTTGAAACATATATATATATATATATATTATTATTATTATTATTATTATTATTATTTATTTAAGAGTATTTCTTAAAGATATACGCAATAAAAATTATGCATATCACATCTTCATAGTAAATAATGAGATTTTTTTGAGGTAGTACTTTTATGTACCTTTGATACAAAAAAGAAGTAAAATAAGTTATGATCTTAAAAATGTTTAAAAAAAAAGTATTTACTTTTTATGTTCTTTACATTTCTTCGACGATTAATTGTAGATTCTTGAGGTAATATAAGACTTAATTATAACACATTTGAAGGTCATGAAAAATCCCAAGCCGTGAAATTCTCGCTTGATTTTCTAGAATTGGGTAATAAACCAAGATTATAGTTGCTAAAACCCGCCTCTTGTATTCGCATTTATTTGCAGAGAATTTTAAATAACTTTACCCTCGAGAATATAGGCAAACGCTTTAGAATTATAATAAGGGCTTCTAGAACTCGCTTTTAAAGGGGACTAGAATTTATAAAGGGGACTAGAATTTATAAGGATGACATTTAACTATTTTTTCTTGAGCCCCAATTTATATTCTAGATGTCAGTTACAGAATTTTTTCTCGGTGTTGGTGATATTGACAATTATAATGAAATACACTTACTATTGTTAAAACATACTCTTATGTAACAGATTAATGGCCAGCTTTAGAGAAAAGTAAAAAAATAAAAAAATTGAACAACTTCACTGGTCCAGTGGACTCCTAGAATTAATATTTTGTTGGTACGTTGAATATTTCCCGAACCAACTGGCCACTGTTAATTTCGAGCCCAGTAGTGGAAATCTGATTTCGATAATAACTTTAATAAATTAAAACTTTAATAAAATCTGTAAATTGATAGTTATTAATACTACAAACATAACAATGTATAAAGCACTGTCAGACAACACTAAACTGTGTGCACAATTATCAACACGAGTCCTTGTTACTAATGAATATACTCTAGCATTATACTGATGTTCATTACCAATGCCGCAACATAACGACAATCACAATTCCATACTTATAATCGCGTATAAACTACATCAAATGCAATCCATCCCACACATGAGCCTCATATTACATCTTCATCTCATATCACTCTGCATTATATGGTATATTCCATTCTCAGGGTCATAACATATAACTTCCATTATAAACTCTGCGCCGGTATAGTATTATATACCAACACATATCGTCATCATATATTCCCGCTGCAGATTTCAAAGGCCGGTCACAATGGCAGGCCTTCGCTTCCATTCCCCTCTCTCTCTGCCTCTCGGTGCCTCATAAGCTATTTAATAAATCACCACAATAAACATGAAATCGTCTTCAAAGGCAAGGGACTACAATCAAGTTCCCCACTTCTGTGTATGTCCGGACAATTCTAAGTTGGTTAGATAACAAATATATGTTCGTCGACAAGCGTGGCAATCATTCCGGTATTATCCACTCCTACTGGATCATCTGTAAATCGACACGGGAAAGGGAATTAGATGGGGGATGTGCTGAGTCGCATCCCTTTGTCCGGCCAGCACCATCCGGTTATGCAGGACGTCTCCATATGGTTCTATATTTGCAAGTGAATAGCAGATAATTCCTACCTAGTTATGGTTCGTCTTCGCTTATGGAATATACTTGGTACTCTCGATATCAGATGAAGTGGGAAGTATAAATTCTCTTATGATGCCCATGGCATATACTTAAAGGCGTATTTTTTCATAATTTTTTCTTTTCTTAAAATGAAAATTGCACTAAAAAAAAAAAAAAAAAAAAGCATTTTGTTGACTAATTTTTGAATTTATTTTGTTGATTTAACAATAATTTTGTTCATTTGACCAAATCAACTTGCTTCAATTGACCAAAAAAAAAAAAAAAAATATGATTGAGAAAAGAATAATTTTCACTGGATAGTACGAAAAGTTACGTCATCGATCACTTTAGAAATAGCCAATGAGCAAGTGATGTGCTGAATCAACAAAATTATTTTGTCATTTTAACAATAATTTTTTTTCTGTTAACCAAATCAACTTGCTTCGATTAGCCAAAAGAATATGGGTCAAAGAAGAGTAATGTTCACTGGATAGTTCGATAAGTTACGTCATAGATCTCTCTATATAGAGCTAATGAGCAAGCGATGTGCTAAATCAATGGAATTATTCTGTCATTTTAACAATAATTTGTTCTGTTAACCAAATCAACTTTCTTCGTTTGTCCAAAAGAATACAGTTGAAAGAAAAATGATGTTCGCTGGATAGTTCGATAAGTTACGTCAATGATTTCTTTATAAACAGCCAATGAGCAAGTGATGGGCTAAATCAACAAAATTATTTTGTCATTTTAACAATAATTTGTTGCTGTTAACCGAATCAACTTGCTTCGATTAGCCAAAAGAATATGGATCAAAGAAGAGTAACGTTCACTGGATAGTTCAATAAGTTACGTTATATAGATCTCTCTATATAGAGCTAATGAGAAAGCAATGTGCTAAATCAACAAAATTATTTTGTCATTTTAACAATAATTTTTTGCTGTTAACCAAATCAACTTGCTTCGATTAGCCAAAAGAATATGGATCAAAGAAGAGTAACGTTCACTGGATAGTTCAATAAGTTACGTTATAGATCTCTATATATAGAGCTAATGAGCAAGCGATGTGCTAAATCAACGAAATTATTTTGTCATTTAAACAATAATTTGCTCTGTTAACCAAATCAACTTTCTTCGATTGTCCAAAAGAATATGGTTGAAAGAAGAATAATGTTCGCTGAATAGTTCGATAAGTTACGTCATAGATCTCTCTATAAATAGCCAACGAGTGATTAATGTACTGAATCAACAAAATTATTTTGTCATTTTAACAATAATTTGTTCTGTTAACCAAATCAACTTACGTCGATTAGGCAAAAGAATATTGTTCACTAGATAGTTTTATAAATTACGTCATAGATCTCTCTATAAACAGCCAATGAGCAAAGGATGTGCTGAATCAACAAAATTACTTTATTAATTTAAACAAATAGTGGTTTAACAAAAAACTGTTTGGTTGAGAAAAATAAAGTGGGGGGCGGAGATCTAATAACAAAAGTTTTGTTAAGGTTATTAAAAAAAATAAGTCCATTTAACAAAATATTTAAATTTTTTTTCTTTTTTTTTTTTTTTTTTTTTTTTGTCAACGTGGAAAAAATTTACAAGATTAGTTGTTTATCTACTGTTAATATTTTGTTGGATAATATTATAAAGCTTTGAACACTAAAGAAACATGTAAAATTAATCTGATTAGCAAAAACATAATGTATCAATAAACAAGAAAGAAAAATCATGCGATACGCATTGCTTAACACGTTCCATCTGTACGTACTTGTTGCATCGTATGATCTTCAGTGTTCTTTGCCTACGTTATCAGACAACAGACAGACAGAAGGACAGATAGGCACGCAGCTTGACTAAATAAATTCATAATTAAACATTGTTGGAAAGTGTTAAAAATGTTTAACACAAACGGTAAATGTAGCCCTTAAGGTATCTGAATACTTTAGCAATGTAAATCTGAACGCTAATCATATCATATTCTATACAAAATATTATTTTAGCATATTAAAAATGAATGTCAATTTTTTTATGACTTTTTACAGTAGATAGTTTTTTTAAAATAATTTATAAAAATGTTTCTCCTAAAATGCAATGCAATATCATTTTTTGGGTGTTCCTATACTCAAACCATTTGTACAAAACCTATTAAAGCCATTTTAAATAGGGAAAATTCCATAGTGAAATTGATTAACATATATCAGTTTCAAGAAATTCTGTAAATATTTACGGGAGTTAGAGCGCGGACAAACAAACCAAATTCATTAACACTTTTCAACCTTGTTAGAAAGTGCTGAAAAATGATCAATCATGTTGTAGAAAATATTTGTTTTAAACGCTTTTTAAAACCTTCCTTAAAATTCAAATTCACCTTTTTGATGTTATGTTTTAGTTTTTAAAGCTATTTTCGAGTTATTCGAATAGTTAAATAATCGAATATATCGAATAATATATCGAATATTTAAATAATACAGTCGGTAACAAAAGTGTCCGTACACTATCAAAAATTCCTATGTAAAAAAGTACACTTGATACGGTTTTGTTAAATAAATCCTTATCGAATCATGTTCTTACACTGGCTAAGAACAGGATTCGACAAGAATTTATTTAACAAAACCGTATGAAGCGTACTTTTTTTAGATAGGAATTTTTACTAGTGTTCGAAAACTTTTGTTACCGACTGTACCTAATACTAAGGCAGTTACAATAAACAAATATGAAACTATTTTTAGATAAATAAAGCGCAATAAAATCTCTTGTTTTTATTATTTATATAGTAGATTAAAGTTATATTAAATTTAGAATCAATAAAATAAAATTCAGCCTTTATAACTTGCGTTAAAGTTATCGCGGTATAGTTTTGTTTATATTAGAGTTTTTGAGTATTTCTTGTCAAATTCAGGTCTGTACAATGACCTCAATGTATCCGAATTTCTTTATACGTTTCTGTAAAAATAAAATAAAAACGGTAAGCAGATAATTTTTAGTAACGACAATGCTGTAGGAAAATTCTAAAATAGATATAAATTTTACTCGGATTTAAATTATTTAATGTATTTCAGATAATCAACCTCTATTTAACGTGATACGTGCAACTTCTAACTTCCTTTTAAAAGAACTGCAGATAATAAGCACGTAATTTCTTATAATAACCCTATACTTTAGTAAATCAAAATAACGTAAATATATAAATATATATATATATATATATTTCTGTTTTAAACGATTTACGATTACTAAAACGAACTTGTATACTGGACCTGTTTTAATCATAACTTTCCGTTTTTTTTTTTTTCCTTTTAGGTGATATTATAATCAAAAGACTCCTCACACATTACACACACATATTTCCAAAAAACATTTAATCGGACCCAGGCGATCTTAAGACAAGCAAATGTGGTACACTGAGAAAACATTCTGTAACTGAAATCTGGAATATAAATTGTGGCTCTAGAAAAAATAGTTTCATGTCATCCTTATAAATTCTAGTCTCCTTTTAAAGCGAGTTCTAGAAACCCCTATTAGAATTCTAGAGCGTTTGGCTATATTCTCGAGGGCAAAGTTATTTAAAAATCTGTGTAAATATAGATGCGAATACAAGAGGCGGGTTACAGCAGCTATAATCTTGGTTTATTACCCAATTCCAGATAATCAAGTGAGAATTTCTCGCAATATAAAAGATTCAGAATATTATTTCCTCATCTAGAAAAGTGTATACTAGAAATTCTCGATCATTTCGTCTATCCGGTTTATTGGCGTGCCTTATGCGCATAAGCTCAGAATTCTATATTTCTAGTTAAAGGATTTAGAATATAACCACTTATTCATTCTAGATGATGGCGGTATATATGTATATATATATATATATTTTTTTTTTTTTTTTTTTTTCTCACTGTGAAAACTCGATATCGAAAATTTTGCCCAAGTGCATATTCCACACTGAAGGAAAAAAAAAAAAAAATATATATATATATATATATATGCCGCTTCCGTCTACAACGAATAAGTAGCTATTTTCTGAAACCCTAGACTAGAATTATAGAATTACACGAGCTATGCGTATAAGGTAAACAAATAATCAGGACAGATGAAATGGTCGAGAATTTCTAGTCTATATTTTTCTAGGTGGTTAAACAATATGATAAATATTATAAATTCTTTGTATTGCGAGAAATTCTCGCTTGATTTCGTAGAATTGTGTCATAAACCAAGATTATAGTTACTAAAACTCGACTCTTGAGTTCGTATTTATTTGCATAGATTTTTAAATAATTTTGACCACGATAATACAGGGTGATTATAATTAAAGTTACGATTTCAAAACGCTATAATTTTAAAACTACCCATCAGAGCGATTTGATGTTTTGCCAGAGCAATCGCGAGGTAATGGAATTTTGTTTGGGGGAGGAAAAAAGTAGTTCCAGTATGTACCTATAGATGGCGCTGTCACGGTTATGTCAGGGGAAACACCAAAATGGACTCATTAAACACAGGAGTGTTGTTAGCAACACAATGGAATAGCAGGAAACAATAGACTCATGGGTTTACTACAATGTTTTTAGCAAAAAGACAAGAATACGTGTTTACAGAGGAAACAGTCATAGTGAAAAGAGAAAAAGAGGAGCTTCATGAAACAAATACTTTACGGATAATTAACGGCACATTTTAGAACTTTTTTTTTCTTTTGCCAAACAAAATTTCATTGCCTCACGATTGCTCTGGTAAAATATCAAATCGCTCTGTAGGGTAGTTTTAAAATTATAGCGTTTTGAAATCGTAACTTTAATTATAATCACCCTGTATATAAAAAAACGTTCTAGAATTCTAATAGAGATTTTTAGAAATCGCTATCAAAGGGAACTAGAATTTATAAGGATGATATAAAACTAGATTTACTAGAGACACAATTCAGTTTCTAAATGTCAGTCACATTTTTTTTTTTTTTTTTTTTTAGTGCATTACCTACAGTTAGTTGGGTAATGGAAGAAATTATTGTACCAATCAAAATTTTTTGAATCAAGAAAACAATTCTCTGGGTGCATGTACGTTCAGAAATTAAAAACAATAATACACAAAGCAATTTACCCGAAGCAGTGTTTATTTTAACTTAAAAATATACAATACAGTATCCATTAAGATGACATTTCCTGCTGATGACAGGCATGATACAACTGCTTCGGGCGGGTTGAGTTTTGGAGGGTCCAGTTTTTAGGATATTGCAAAACAGGGTTATGGATAGAAGACTTTGGACTTATTTTGATTTATTCTTCCATATAAAGGCATGCAGTGTTTCATTCCCTAGCACCCCTAATTATATTCATTCCTTAAAACTTCTTTGATATAGCTTTAGAATAGGAACCCATTGGCGACTTTTAAATTGTTGTTGTCATTTTGGCGATGAATTAAGATGGCTATTGTAGTAGTTGCGTAAGTAAAGATCTTGACGAGAAGCGTACGGGCTACTTCGGTGAGAAATTTTAAATTTTGCCAAGGAGTTCTATACTGTAGCTGTCCCTTTAGCGCGATTTTTCTACTATATTTCTCTCTCTCTCTCTTTTTTTCTTTTTCTTCATTTAATGAACAGATACTTTTTATTTATTTATTTATTTATTTATTTTTCACTAGTTTATTTATTTATTTATTTATTTTTTTAGCATCAACTTTCTTTCTTTCTTTTCTTTTTTTTTTTTTTTTTTTTTTAGTATTTTTAAACTTAAAATGGATTTTTTTTTAAAATATCTTTCTAACCAATTATTCGATTGAACTGAAAAATACTGCATTACCTAGATTTTGTTAATAAGTGTACCAATTTTTGTAGCGATCGGCTGAACAGTGCAGCTTTGTATGACAAACTAAAAATCCGGACAGATGTAATAACAAACTTTCAGCTTTATATATTTAGAAGAAAAAAATGCACATTCATTCAAAGTATGAAAGATCATTAAATAGTAACAAAGCAAAATTGCTACCTAAAACAAACAATACGGCCTTCCGAACTAATAAACATTTTCTTCGCAGTATTAATACAAATTCAATTACCATGTGTAAGTTAAAATTACCATGAAAATATTACATTTATGATATGAAATATTTAGCATTTTAACGTAATAAAAACAAACCATTCTTTTCTTATTTTAAATAACATTGAAAACTATATAAATATATCTCAGAAAATATCTCTCATACTTTTCTATATGCCTTTTCCAAAATAAATAAAATAAAATAAAAATGTGTCCCCACACACAGTAAAAATCCCTGTAGACATATTCTCCCTAGCAGTTACACGTCTACAAAGCATTGAACACTTTAAAGCACCTCAAAGCTTCGCGGGTAAAAATTTATAAATTCTCCACCCTATATATTTATGCTCTCTACATCTATAGCTATCCCAGCTCCATATTTATTTTAGAAGAAAAGTAAAAGATCTCTACTAGCTAGCTATAACAACAGAAAAACAATGTTGATAATACAATACTTTACAATGTTTAAAAGGAAAAAAAAAAAAAAAAAAAAAAGAAATAACCTTTTTAATGCTGCAAGGACAAACATTATTGGCTAAAAATCGCTTATTTGGAGATGCTTTATAACTCTAAATAGTTGTAACTTTTTGGATATTTCTTCTTTGAAATCATAGTATTAAAATTTAATTGTACGTATGCTTGTCTTTCTTCTCGGGAACCACAGAACACACAAAGGGGCGGAAGCTACCAAAAGGTGCGGAATGAGCCAATGATTGAGAGGTTCGATCCCAGGTCGCGCTCAACGACCTAGGCGTTCTGAATTTTTCGCGATTTTCTAAGAAGTTCGCATAAAAACGGGATTCCTTAGAAAGACCCCAATGGAGGGTATTCCACCACAGGCCTAGGAGACCACTGTAGTCAATCGGCCTTAAACCAAGGCCCGACTTAGACTAACTCGAGTCCCGGGGCAAGCTTATTCTGGGGGTCCCCTTGCAAAGAGGTCTTTAGTTTGCAGAGTTTCTGCATACATCACCTGTGGGGGGCGGCTTTCAGAAGGGGACCAAGGGTAGCTGCCACGCATGCCATGGCGTTAATCTGGGCCTGCCTTAAACCTTACAACTAACCAACCAACCAACAAAGAATTCAGAGTTGGTCATTTAAATTAAAATATCCCACTTAGTTTAAAAGATGTTAACGACAAAATCCAATGCAATCACAAGATATATGACAGAATGAACTTCTAAAAATGTGTCAGCCTCAAGGCCACAGCCAGAAAAAATTTTCGGGGGGAGGGTTCAAACTTTAGTACATAATTTTGAGTGTTAAAAATGAAGTTTAACTAAAAAATTTCAACAAAAGTGCAAAATTTCAGTGGGTGGTGGCGGGTTGGACCCCTCCCTTCCTGAATTGAGCGGTAAGCA
This sequence comes from Salticus scenicus, assembly GCA_963930645.1. Lineage (NCBI taxonomy): Eukaryota > Metazoa > Arthropoda > Arachnida > Araneae > Salticidae > Salticus > Salticus scenicus. The sequence continues at coordinate 70,568,378 of OZ005658.1, forward strand.
GCGACAATTCCCTGAAGCAGTTGGGCGACAAAACACAACCAGGAGTAGCAAGATTGGTTACATAAATCTTGTCCAAAATTATATGTAATCTCCTAAAACAAGGTTTTGAGAGTTTTTTTTTTTTTAATAAAATGATATATAAAAAAAATATAGTGATTCAATTAAAAAAAAAAAAATAAATAAATAAATAAATAAATAGCAATGCCTGCTAACAACTAAATAAGGATTGACACATATATTTAATGTAATAATAGTTTTTAGAAAAGTTTAATTAAAATTAAATGAATAGAATATATTTTTTATAAAATGTTAGATAACACTGAAATCTTAATCGGGTCTCTTTTAAAATGTTCACAAGTTTGTTTTCATTTGGTTTGTCAATTTACCGTCATTTCTGAGTTGTCTAGTGCTTAAAACAGATTTCGAACCACAATGAGCATTTTTTTTTTCAACCAGGACTCGAACCCTGCACCTGAAAACTGAAAGACCGAGCGCTAATCATTCATTTTCCAGATAAGTAATATGTTTACAAATAGGTATGAGAAACATAATGTTCTGGAATTTTTTAAGTTCAATGAAAAGAGAGATTTTATATAAGCTTTAAATCTATTCTGTTTAATTCCTTTTCATTATTGTATTTGTAAAATCGTGGACACCATAAAACAAATGATGTTTCTTATCTCAGGAAAAATAAATATTTTTTTTCCAATTTTCTAGTCAAAAATTTTATTATATAACTGCATCATGGTGTCATATTACAAGACATAGTTGTAATAATTCTACACTTTGCTTGTGCTCTTGTTAAAATTTTTAAACTTTGTTTCTAACACAAATTAAAGATGTGTATTAATTTTTACAGATTACTTTTAATAATAAAAATTATACTATTGTACGTTTACATACATGATATGAATAATACAGCTAATCAAAACCTTTAATTGAAAACTATTCCCAGGCAAATTTCTTATTTTATAAATCCATGTTAGGCATCAAAATCTCCAATTTTGTATTTATAATATATACAAGGGAAAGGGGGGGGGGATTGATTTTTTTAATTTTTACGACTGAAACCAAAATAAAAGAGTTCCATCTTGGCGACAATGAAATGTCGCCAACCTAACAACTTACAACCCATGTTTTCTCTCTCTCTATGACACTCTGGAGTTTTTACGACCCTCTCAGCCGTTTCTTTTCTATGTTCTACAGTTCTTCGGTTTTACGGCTTGTTGACCGGCCACTATGACCACCTTCAACATAAACATACTGAACGAGAAATGTACCGTTACGCGTGTGTCCACTCCTCTCTTTTACACCCTTTTTCAAAGAGAAAAAAAAGGATAATGTCTTTTGTCGTTTCTTTTTCAATGTCGAGCAATATATTTCAAAAAGCTATTGCAAAGTAAAGTGACTTAAGTCGTAAAAAATTCGGATATTATATCAACTCACTCTATGTTTATTTTATTTAGTTATTTATTTTATCTGTATGATAATGATGATGGTAATATTAGCAAAAGTAAAAAGAAACACATTAATATTCACGGTAATATCCTACAAATACTTTCAAGGCCGAATTCGGTCTTTTGAGACACGGAAATAGAGACTAGTCGGTCTGCGCTCGTCTAGAACTCGATCTTTACACATCTATTTCCAAATTCATTTCGCGCACCAGCGGCCGAGCGGTTCTGTGCTCAATGCCGGTAGACTGAGGTGCCGGGTTCGATCCCAGGTCGTGCTCATCGGCCGAGCCGTTCGGAGTTTTTCGTGCTTTCCTCCGAAACTTGCGTAAATACGAGCTGGTATCCCTTAGAAAGACCCCACGGAAAACACTCCCCCTCAAACCTAGGACCCTAGCAGAGCCTGATTAAGGGGAAGCACACATTATTTATACTTACACCATTATTTTTTAACAAATACTTTCCTCCTATAATAAACAGAAAATTCTCATTAAAAATTATTTTAAAAGAATTCTGGTGTCTAATAACGGTGAGTAAATTGGATTGTTTTACACCGTTCATTTTTTATAAAAAATAATTCCTCGTCAAAGCGTGGAATTTCTATGACATGAAGTAAAAAATAATTGTAAAAATATTCCGGTGAGAGCGGAGATAATGTGTGCTTCCCCCTTAATCAGGCTCTGGACCCTAGAGCAGTCAATAGGCCTTAATCTCCACAACCCAACCCAAATTCGTCTCTCTCTGTCTCTCTCTCTCTCTTTTAGTTCAAATTACTGAACACTGGATTACATGATACTTAAAACAAATGGCTTCGCCTTTTACATTATGCAGAGGGGGAAAGTTGGAGCAGAATTCATAGCAGAATAAATAAAACAAAATTTTCTTCTTCTTAAACCAACGATTAAGAAATATATACTTCAACTGAATACTGGTATGAGTTCTGCGCTAATTTTCCAGCCCTGCATTGTGATATTTATATGATTTGGGGCTTTAAATTATCTTTTTTCATCATTTTACTCAATGGATATGCGTGCATGGAAATCATGGATAATATTGTACTTTCTTTATTCCAATACATTCTTTAGCTATGCCATCACTTTCAGCGTTAGTATCGAGAAACTTCAGCGTTTATTATTAAAAAGATGATAATAATTACTGTTAGCAACAAACAATAATTATACAAAATCAATTATAGATTTCAATACTTTCTCTCTTTGACGCGTATAAGAATTATATTTTTACTACAGTTGAGATTGAGATTGAGTGGTTTTACGTCGCACTAGATCTAATGGGCAGCTAACGACAATCTTAGATTTATCTCTAGGGGTTATCAGGAGACATGCCATCACAATTTTGATCCTACGCGGATTGTATGGCTCCCGTTTCGGTAATCTCAGATATACATACATCAAAGGAATATCGTTTCTATCGAATTTAATGCTGTCGCATATGCTGCTAACTTGTATACTTTTTTTTTTTTTTTTTTTTTTTTTTCTGCTGGAAATTTTTAATAAGTTTTTCAGCAGTTTTCTGCGATTAAACATGATGAAATTTTTTGCAAAGAAACATTAGTTTTAGAAAACCGTACAATTGTGCGCCTATACAGTCGATTAGATTTTTTTTTTTTTTTTTTAATGAAATCAATAGTGTTACATCAGAAAATTATAAATACCTTAGCTAATAGTCCAAAATATGCAAACACAAGCAGAATCACCTTTTTTTTTTTTTTTTTTTATGAAATCAATAGTGTTACATCAGAAAATTATAAATACCTTAGCTAATAGTCCAAAATATGCAAACACAAGCATAATCACTTTTTTTTTTTTTTTTTTTTTTATGAAATCAATAGTGTTACATCAGAAAATTAGAAATACCTTAGCTAATAGTCCAAAATATGCAAACACAAGCAGAATCTTTTTTTTTTTTTTTTTTTTTATGAAATCAATAGTGTTACATCAGAAAATTATAAATACCTTAGCTAATAGTCCAAAATATGCAAACACAAGCAGAATCACTTTTTTTTTTTTTTTTTTACTACAGTATTTAATAACACTGCCCTGCAAAATAAAAAAATTTTTCGAGCCCTGATACCATTCCTGCTGATTCTTGACCTCCTGAATCCGAATATGACCCCCATTTTATCCAAACACCCACCGTTTTCTCTCGGGATCCCCCCCCCCCTCCCCCAACCTCGATTTTTGTTTGGTAATTTTATGGCCATGAATTTGATCTGGAGAATGAAAAAGAACTATTTTAACAATTACAAATAAAAAAAAATATAATGTATAATAAATAATAAATAGTAACAATAATAATAATAATAATAATTGATTAATAAAATATTATAAATGTAATTTATAATTTTAGTGGCAAATCCTCCCCAAATTTTCCCACTGTTGCGAATGTCAATGTTTCAGAATTTTTCTCTTCTGCAGCCCTTAGAAGTTATTTAACAGTTAAAAAATCCTCCCCCACCCTCCCCTACAAATCAAATTTATAGCTATCATTATAAAATTACCGAAAAGTGATAAAAATATGGTTGCGTCTCTAAAAAATGGTGGGTGATAGGGCAAAGTGGGCGTCATATTTGGATTCAGGAGGTCATTTTACATAAGAATTTGAGAAAATGGTATTGGGGCCGATTTTCATGCAGAGCAGTGTAATTGATATATATATATATATAATAAATAATTTAATTCCTTTACAATACTCAGCAAATGAGAGAAAGATGAAAATACCAACAATGAAATTAATATTTAGATGTATTACGTATAAAGTTATTGTCACAATTACCATTTAAGTAAAATTCACTGATTAGTAAAAGCATGTTAAAGTACTTACGCAGAAGAGAAATGACGTATATATCACTGAAGCCTAAACTATGAGATAGTTGTCATAATCCATTAATCCAGTTAATTCATGCAACACAAGATAAGAATTGAAAGAAATTAACCAAAAATACTATTGAAATAAAAAGGAATGCATGAAGGAAAAATAGAGTTAAAAATGCTGAAACCCAGTACAGATCTCATCAGGAAACTAGCAGTACTGTCAACATGGAATGCCAGATTTCGAATATTGTATAGCTATTTCAGCAATATACAACACTAGTTTCAATCTTGCAAAAAAATAGAAAGATAAAAGGAAATTGGCTGATAAAATAACTTAACCATAATGAAAATTGGTATTCGTGAAAGGTGATGGCCACATGTAAATCAAATCCAAATCGAATAAAAGTCCGGGCGGTTGCCAAAACGAACAAACTGAAAAGAAATGATTAAAAGTAGAGAATCGATTAATCGAAATAGTTTCTGAAATGAAATAAATGTAACAAAAGTCTCCGAACACTAGCAAAAAATTCCTATATATAAAAAGTACACTTAATACTGTTTTGTTAAATAAATCCTTGTCGAATCCTGTTTTTAGACTGACTAAGAACAGGATTCGACAAGGATTTATTTAACAAAACTGTATTAAGTGTACTTTTTTTATATAGGAATTTTTGCTAGTGTTCGGAGACTTTTGTTACCGACTGTATAGAAGATGAAAATCTCTCTTATTAAAATATATTATCCGAAACCCATATATACATTATATAAATATTACAAAGTGTTTGTTTACTGTTTTTGAGATTTCCATGCTAAATAACCTTTTTTAAAGTATTGATAAAAAAGTCTAGCTATGATGTTAAATTTAGCACTACTGTAATATATAATTAATAATTTTTTTGCGAAAAAAAAAAAAAAAAAAATTGTTTTATGTTTATGTATCTTAAAAAAAAAATAAATAAATAAATAAACTTTTTTTTTTTTTTTTTTTTTAACTCATGAATTAAATGAAGGCTCTAAGATAACAAAAATCTCCACTATATTAATGATTAAAAATATCCATAAGAAAGACCTAGAAATTTATTTTATTCGACTGACTGATTTTTAGTTTTCTTTAAGAACTTAGAAACAGCTGTCCAACATGTAATTCTCAATCTCCACCCCCCCTCGTTCAAAAAGCGACTACTGACTTAAATGCCGACAAATATAAAGTTATAACTTTCAAAATGCGAATGGCAACGCAGGGGAAATTTCAAAATAGAGTATTAAAAAAAAAAAGTTGAGAAAGACAGAACCACGTTACATAGAGCGAAAACGACCGGACATAATCTGAAAAATTCCAAACATTATAAAGTCGAATTTCTTCTATTGAAGTTTATTTTTCTAAATCTTTTAAGATTATAGTTGACATTTTGCAGTTTTTTTTAACATTTTTTTTTTCTCCTTTAAAGAAAAGTATATGTTTGCTGCCATTTGAGCTATCACGTGATATGTTGGGTCAATCTGTGTCATCTTTCCTTTTTTGTTATTATTTTTTTTTTTTTTTAGAGGAAAATAGATTTCTAAAGTAAAGCGGGCGTGTCTTTTTTCTTAAAAGTATCGAGTTTTTGTCAAAATATTAGATGGTTTCAATTCCACTATCGTCCTGTTAGTCTTTTGATTCTATATACAGTGAGAGAGAGAAAGTTTCTCACAGTTGGTTGATTTTTAGTATTTTTTTTTTCGTTTTAATGCTTTCTTGAAATTGAGCCTTTGCTTTATTATTTTTTATGTCAATACTTTAAACTTTGAGAGAGGTGTTTATAAAGATCTAAACTTATTGTCCTTTAAAAAATAGACATTGATATCTTTTCTAGTATTTGAAGTTCCGATTCAACTCTTTTTACAGTTTTTTTACTCGGTCTGAAATATGTTTAAAATGTAATTACTTTTCACTTGCAGTGAGATCTAGAATTTTTTATTTGCTTATTGAAAAAATGTGTGCATATCTAAACATATCTAAAATAAATATTCTAAAAATTTGTTTCTAAGAAATTGAAAAAGAAAAAAAAAAGCTCCTTTATAAACATCAATTTTAAAATTAAACTTAATAACACTGCTCTGCAAAAGAAATTTTATTTTTGAGATCTGATACCATTCTTTCTGATTCTTAAATAAAAGGACCTCCTGAATCCGAATATGACTCCCATTTTGCCCAGTCACCCACCGTTTTCTAGAAACTCCACCCTCTCCTTCAATTCTTTTCCCTGTTCGATAATTTTATGACCATGAATTTGATTTGAAATATGAAAAAGAATTCAGTTAACACCTAAAAACAAAAAACAAAAAGTTTAAAGTTTAAAAAATATCATTAATAACAGATTAAAAAAATATAAGATATGTAATACATAATTTCAGGGGCAAATCTTCCCAAAAATTTTCCTTTGTCACAAATGTCCCTGTTTTACAATTTTCCAACTCTATAGCCCCTTACAAGATATTTAACGGTTAAAATAATCCTCACCCCTCCTAAAAATGAAATTTATAGCCATAAAATCAATTAAAAAGGATAAAAATAGGGTGCCGTTCCTAAAAAAACGGTGGGTGATAGGGCAAAATGGGCGTCATATTTGGATTCAGGAGGTCATTTTACGTAATAATATGCTGAAATAGTGTCAGAAGAAATTTTCATGCCAAGCAGTGTAATTGGTAAATTCAAAAGCGGCATCCAAATTTAATGAGACCATTAATGATATAAAAACAAACCTACTTCTTATTTTACTAGTACAGGGCTCGGTATAGTGACTTTCTTTAGTACCACTATTTTCATAAAGCAATCTTCGTATTATTCAATCGATGAAAATTGCAACAAACAATTACAAAATTTTTCTATTAAAAAAAATGACCTCGTCTATCACTGTTTAGTAGCAGGATTCTCACAAAAGGAAATTTATACACCAGAATTTTTATATAGTATTTTTCTTTTAAATAGATATATCAACGATTTAGTTAAATCTAAAGTTATTATGTCATTTCTGCCAACATTCTAATTAGTATTATATAAAATTGTTCGCATTTGCTTTTTTTTTTTTTTTTTTTTTAACTAGTCTTCTTTTTAAGGTATTTTTCTTATTATTTAATTGTAATTATATTTGTAGAAAATTAGTCTAAATATAAACTGATGTGGTAAAAGGGGTGGGTACTAACACATTTACCGAATATTAGTTAGAATGTTGGCAGGTATGCTGTATAAAAATAGTGGTATTTAAATTTTCCTTCGAAAGAAAGTTTAGTAATAGGTTCCCTAAGTAAGTACTCAACTTTTGTCGAGTCTTTGAGAATAATTAAATTTATAACTGAAGTTCATTTTTTTATACTAAAAATAACTATCATTGTCAGTTATCTATATTTAAATGATATAACTTTAGAAATTATTCTTTCCTGTAGTGTAAGTAATACTTCCAAGGTTATATCTATATTTCGTGTTGAGACAAGTAATGCAAACAAACCGCAAAAAATTGCAGACCGTATAGGAACAAATCTAAACAGTTACTGTAAAATAATGTGGAGGATCAAAATTGTGATGGAATGTCTCCGGACCACCTCTAGGGGTGAGTCCCAGACCGTCGCCAATTGTCCATTGCGCAGCACTAGTGCGACGTAAAACCCAACCAACCAACCTGTAAAATAATATATATCCTTCGTCATGTATGATATGTTATTCTACATTGTTTTACGTCAATGGCGAAGCGTGGGATTCCGTCGGGGTCATCGCTAATTCTCATCCCACCACCCCCAACATCGAAATTCTTCCTAGATTCGACTTATTATTCGACAAATAAAAAATAAAAAAGAGGCAAAATATTTTATTTCTGATTTTTAATTATTGCTTTACTTCAAGGACAATTTCTTTTTTTTTAAGTACAATACTATATACCAACCATTATATTATAAATGAGTGATCGCCAACTGGTGGCTTTAAAGCTGTACTGCTGTCCATATCACGACCTCATTTTTAACTTCCTATAAAAAGTGATTATCTATGGGTTTTACTCTGAGTAAAAAAAGAATGAAAAATCTTACGCAACTTTTAACGTCATATTTAAGCGAAAACTTCTATTGAAAATTCAAGCATTTATAACATTTTGTATGAAATGGATTTATTTTATATTTATAAAATATGATGTAAAATATGAAATAAATCCATTATTTGACCATTATTTCAATAAGTACATTTATGTTTCCCTTTAAAATTATCAGTCTGTGCCCACCTAGCCTTCGATATTTCCAAATTAAAACTATTTTGCCGTATTCGCCAGATCAAAAGCAGTGATCAAATGTCGTAAAAATAGTAAATAATGAAAAAAAAAAAAAAAAAAAGTTATTTAAAATTTGTGTTTTTCAATAAAATAATGGAATTCTCGAGTTCTGAAATGTAGTTTAAATTTAATTATTTATGAATATTAACTTCAATGCAAGTTTATCAAAATCGTCGCTAGTTTATTTGTCGAAGGGATATTACCAAAATGCCCCTAATTTATTAATATTTTTTACACTACCCGAGTCCTATCCCGGAAACAGAAAAATACCATAAATATTTTTAGTCTGAATTTATTATCATTTATATATATTTTTTAATATTATTAATATCATTAAATATTTTATTATAAAATTGGAAGATTTGAAAGTCGGAAAAAACCGTTCACCACTACGCAGCAGTTTTGAATATTTTTAACCTTCAGGCTCTGACGGCAGTTGAAATTTTCAAAGAACACTTCTCTAAAGATTAAGAGCCTCCCCCGTTACTTATTGCATAAACAAACAAACAAAAATAAATAAATAATTAAATAAGTTCTGCCGGATAAAAAATTCCACAGAATAAAGGGCAGTAGGATAGGCTGACCATATGTCCTCGAATCTCGAGGACAGTAACCGAAAACAACCTTCGTCCCCAAAAAATTACAACACATTTGGAGACGCTGGTTATAAAATTATTAATTTTTTATTATAATAATTTATTGTATGTGTAATAAATAAGCTGAAATAAGTTCTTTTAGGTGCTTCTTTATACAAAAAAATTACTAAAATTTTACAATTTAAGGTGATTTAATTATTTATTTATTTTTTTGTCCACGAAATTCGAGGACACAGCCATATTTGTCCTCGAATTCAATGAAAAAAATATGGCCACTCTACAGTAGGAAGGCAGAATGATATTTTGACGGGTCCTGAACCTATTTTATTATTTATTATAATCGTTTTAACTATTTTTTTTTTCTTTACGGTTTCCTCTAATTTCACCATAATTTGGCGGAGGCCGAGAGAAAAAACCGCCAAATCCGCAATTAGCAGAATTTACATAGAGTTACATCTATTCTTTTAAACTATTTTTATTCTTTTTTATTTGTCTTAAACCATGGGCAAAATTTATTTTCTTCTCAAAACATTATCATAATTGTGATATCCCTTTTTTCTGCTAAATCACTCTCCTTTCTTATTCATTATTCCAAACCAAGGATAATTTTTTTTTTTTTTTTTTTAATTTCATTACACTTTTTTACCAATGACGTCAGTTTTGAGAGTTAGTTTTAGGAAACTTGGGCTTTTATTTTTAAGAAGATAATGTTAGTAGTCCGCAGAACAAAACCTTATGAATTTAGAAGTCTCTGAAGTAGAAAAATATAGTGGGCTCTGTTATAAAAAGTTAAAATGCGTACGCATTTCTTAAAAAAAAAAAAAAAAAAAATTACAATAATTCAAATTACGTATTTAGCTTGCGTAGTTTGAAACAGTATTATTTATTTATTTATTTTTTTATTTATTTTATTTTATTATATCTATATGCCCTTACATGAGCTTCCCGGGGGGAAAAATAACTTTTTATTTGGATGTTTAAAAATCTAATTCATCCATGCAGCTTCATTGTATTGCCAGAATGAAAAAAAAAATCTTAAAAGGTTCTTTTAAAAGAAGGAGGGGTCAAAAAGAAAACGGATACTCGTAAGTTTTTAAAAAGAACCACGATTCCGTATGTGGGTCCTTTTTTTTTTATTATCGATTGCAGCTGAAATTTTTAAGTGATGAAACTGAATTGGAATTTTTCAAAATGGGAAATGTTTTTGACGTTTAAATGTTCAATTTCCTTCTCGTCCTTTATATAAGGATGCTGCGTTCATTGCATTTTTTCTCGATCATCGGTCATCTTATTCTATTTTAGAAAATAGATCAGAAACATGTGGTCATATTGGGTGGATAATCTTTATATGGAATGTGTAGAGTTACATTATGTTCGTTATGTAAGTTTATCGTGAGAGATTAGTTTATAAAGTGAGCTAAAAATTGATGCGTTATGCCGTCAAATATTTCTTGTACATTATATACGATGCGACCAGTAAATTAGTGAAAGTTGAAGAAATTGAATACGTAGAAAACATTATTGTCTTGAAGGAAGACTTTTTTTTTTTTTTTTTTTTTTAAGTACAGAACAAAAAATGTTTTTTTTTTTTTTTTTTGGTGTTGTGACAGATGCGTACGAGCTGAAAACAGTGGCTCTTGCGTACATGTCCAGGTGGTTTAAATATTACAGGTGTGTTTTCAAAAAATCTAGTTGCACTTGCGTACAATATTTCTTTCGCGTTATTTGAGGATCATTGCATGAAGGGGTTGTATTCATATGATGCAATATGCAAATATTAAAGCCTTTTTTTTTTGAGGGGGGGGGGGAGAAAGAGAGGCATATAGGTGAACGACAATTAATCTCAGGAATTGGAATATGATTCAATTCGTTATTGATAAAGAAGAGAGATAGTTTTTTTTTTACATTTTTTTCTTTATTGGCAGACAAAAAAATTCATACTTAAAATAAAAAAGTATTTAAGAAATAAAAATATTTTTAAAGACCTTAATAGCATTTATAAGGACCTTTATTGATCTTGACTCAGTGAATAAATAATTGAATGTCATTTCAGAAAATAACTACGGTTATTATTATAGCTTGCAACTTTTATATGCATTAAGCTCATAACTTTGTCAGTCGTAAGACGCATAAGAGAAAATTCACGGATTTATATAATAATATTTTTCTTTAAGTTTAACATATGGATATAACCCCTTTGTGTTACAAACCAAAAATACAGCGAAACAAATTTTGTACGGAAGTGCCACTTCATTTTTCGAAAACATAACTGTAATATTTGGAACTCCTGGACTTGTACGCAAGTGTCACTAATTTCAGCTTGTACGGAAATGTCTTGTATGCATATGCCATATAACAATTTTTTTTTTTTTTTTTATCCTCGGTTCAATTTAATTTCATTCTTCCGGTGAGCGTTGCCAAATTTAATGACTTTTTTATTCAATATCCACCACTAAATTTTAACTATAATGGTTGGCTATTCATTTCGAAGTTATTCGTCCATTATTTATATCAAACATCACTCCTCAAAATTATTGGTGGTAGTTGAATAAAAAAAAATCCTTAAATTCGACAACACTTTTTAGAGCGCAGTAGAGTGTTAGGACTTGCAAAGGGTTAATCACAAATTAAAGGTTTAACAATAAAATGTACAGTTTAACATGATTATTATATTCCATCAACCATTTAAAGACCATATAAGGTAAACGCACCAGTAGTGGACACTTTAAGGACATTTTCCGGCTATTTTTTGTGTAATTTCCTAAATTTTAGAGTTTCAAAAAATAATTAATATTTCACACCTTTACTAACTCTTTCTTAACACGACTGTATTATGAAAATTGCTAATTGTAGCATTTATATATGTAAAAAATCAAAAATATGAAGAGCTTAAAATGAGCCAGTAGTGGACACACTAAAAACCCAGTAGTGGACCCTTTTTTGTTCCAGTAGTGGAACCCTTTGAATTTTTGCTTTAAAATTCAACTCTAAAATTGCTAGATTACAGAATTGTGTCCACTACTGGATCTGGCATTAAAAGTCACATGAGCTAGTAGTGGACAGGGCTGTCCACTATTTGTCATGATGGCATTTTTTGGCACCAGTAGTGGACACACATAAAAATACTATGTGTTAATACAAGATTTAAAAAAGAGCACAATAAATGAATTCTGCATGCTTATTTTAGTCATATGAAAGCGAAAGGTAGAAGAAATCAGTTAAAAATAAGCAGAGAGCGAGCAAATAAAATTTCATTTCCTTATTCAAAGTGATAAGAAGAAAACAGCAAAATCACAAAAAGTGCAAATTATTTTATTTAAACTAACATTACTTTAAAACTAATGGAGGGAATTATTTTTTGTTAAACGGTTTAACCGTAAAGGACTATAACTCCCTTCCTGAACATCGCTCGAATCTTCAGAATTTTTAGGTAGCTTATTTTCCGAGTTTAAAATTAAAAGTGTCCACTACTGGTACAAGGTCCACTACTGGTGCGTTTACCTTATTTGAAAAAAAAATTTAAATCCTTGAGATCTTTGGACCTCAGATTAAGGTTCCCGATATATACCAAAAATTTCACTCTTGTTGTGTTTCTATGCTTATATGCCGTCCCTAATCTGGTCCCTAATTTGGAAGTCTCTCTATATTTAACAAAAAGTTAAAGATCATGTGAAAAAAGTAAAATTATATAACAGGACTCACAAAATTTTAAGGAAAAAAAAAAAAAATCAGTGTACTTCCAGGTACACTTTCAGTACAAACTGTGTACATTTTATTTTTATTTCCAGTTTCAAGATAAGTTTCATGCCACTTCTTAATACTCTAAGAACCGGGGTGGATTTCTTTTATATAAATTGTTCGAGACATAATTTGTACTGTAAATACGGATTTGTGCCCTGCAAATCAGGGAACAACTTGTCCATTTTCCTGGGATTATGTCGTTTTTTCGTTTCTCGGCTCAGTGCATGTGCATATGCGTCATACGCGAAAAATAAAAATTTCAATAGTAAAATAAATAAAATCGTTAAAATAAAAGAATTCGGCTGCTTAATCCCGCCAACGCATTGCTAAGAGAATTTTTTTTTAATCGACTGTTAGAATTAAAGGCATTTAATTCGGTCACCCTGTATACTAATTTGTAATCTCAACTATTTCATTAGGAGAGAGCACAATCAGTTAATGAATACATAACTCAAAACTTTTGCAACGAATTTTCTAAAGCAAAAGCGACTCAAAAAATTATCAAAAATCAAATATTATCCATTAAATAATATACATTATCATTAATTGAAATGCAAATCTTTTCATATCAATACAATTAAAATTTAATATTTATCTAATAAACTTTCAATTAAACGCAAAATTATAAACTTATATTTCAAAAATCAATTATTACTTTCGCAAGACTATTATTCTGAAAACATTAAATTATTAGAATTTTAATATCGAAAATTATAGAGCATAATCACGTAATTTCGATTGCGCTATAAATCTTCATTTTTCCCGGAATGAGTTTTAATTTAAACCTTCATTATCTACGCTGTCAAAGTTTGCTGCTAAGCCGGACAAGACAACTGATTCTCGGTTCACAGGTCAGGTACCGGCATTATTCGTCCCAAACGCACCCCCTTGAATGCGGCGGTCACATGCTTTTGAAAAGTTCTCTAGATGACCAAGGGAAGGAAAACTGAAATTCGAAGGAGAGGGGGTTAAGTGAAAGGGGGGAAGATGAAATCAGAAAACTGTCAGATACATTCGATTTTTGAAAAATCGTGCATTCTTTCCTTACTTTTAATGTTTCGATAGAATGTTTGGAAAAGCTATAGCAATTTCGGTCGCAGTTAACTTTATAGTTTGTGATTGAGACACTCAAATTTTAATAATTTGCTTGAATTTTGATTTAGCGTCTGAAAATTGTTTTCATAAGAAATAAAATAATAAAATAAAATCTAATAATGAAATAATGAATAATTTAATAAATTTTAATGAAGTACTATAATCGAATTTTTAATCGAAAAATTAATTTTTAATCGACAGACAAACCAAAGCAGTCATTTTAGGTGAATGATTTATAAAATTTAATACCAAAACTAAGCAATCGTATAGTAGATTCTTTCCAACTTGAAATATTAATTTATTCAAATTTAAATCTATTTTCTGTAGGCTCATTGAAAATAATTATGGAAATACTACATAATTCGAATTTTCAAATCATTTGTTTAGGTAAAATCTTGAATTGTGATGTGTCGTGAATGTAGAAATAAAAAAACTCAGCATTATTTAAATAGCCATTTAAATTATTTATTAATTGAAAAATATTTATTTATAACTTCCGTTAAATGTTACGAAATAAATCACGGCGATCACAGCGATTTTGTACCAGAATTTGGAAGCGGGGTGTAGGTCTACAAACTGCGTTAATAACTGCAAGGCTACTTATAAGAATTTTCAGTATATTTTTTAAGAAGTTTAATATAAGATTATTTAATTAAATGATTTTAGTCATTTTTCATTGCAAAATATCATTTTCTTTTCATACCTAACTTCCATATTGCGTCAACGGGTAAGTGTTTGCGAACTCACTGGTTTCGGGTTGATTCCAGGGACTGTCACTTCATAATTACAGTCGGTAACAAAAGTCTCCGAACACTAGCAAAAATTCCTATATAAAAAAAAAGTACACTTAATACAGTTTTGTTAAATAAATAATCCTTGTCGAATCCTGTTCTTAGTCCGCCTAAAAACTGGATTCGACAAGGATTTGTTTAGCAAAACTGTATTAAGTGTACTTTTTTTACATAGGAATTTTTGCTAGTGTTCGGAGACTTTTGTTACCGACTGTACATGTAAATTTAATATTAGTGCAGTAAATTATTTAATATTGAGTAAATTATTAGTTACAAGATTGGCACAAGGTAAGACTTTAAAGAAAAACAATAAATTCTTCACTTACCTTGTATTCAGTAGTGCAGTGGCAGCTTCTTCTTCTGGCATAATATTGTAATCCAAAAAAAGTCTTTTTCAAACTGATGAATTTTTACTAATTTCATTTGTAACTTATTATTCTAACAAGTTTTAACTAATAATGAAAAAGATATTCATTTAAGTTAGCTAAAATAATTCTGCAAATAATTTGATGTATAAATCTCTTTTTATTTGGATAGATTTTAAGGGATGCATTTTTATACATCCTTTCTGGTTGAAAAAACGTTACAGACTGCAAGAAGAATTTAAATTACAATTTTTGAGTGTATCATTATGCATTATAAATTATTATATTATATTATATTATGACATTTGATGAGATAAAATTAATATCTTATTTTGTTTATACAATCATTAAATTACATTGTTGAAAGAAATAAAATAGTAATTTAGAATAACATGATTTCCCATAAAGTTTGAAATTAATAGTTCTGTAAAATAAATAATGGCTTGAAAATGTTTATTTAGAGAGAAAAAAGTTATTATGAGTCTATCAATCTTTCACCCACGCGCTTTGCGGTGTTCAAGATCAAATTTAATTATAGATGATATTACTTTGTTTATAGTTCTGAAATAAATGACGGTAAATGAATGAAAATTTTATGGAGATGATGACACATCTATCAATTCCTCCTTCAGCTCCATAAATCTTTTAATTTTCACTAATCAGTTTCAATTTATCTCTGTGTTTTTCGTGAATCTGTCTTGGTGAAGATATCACCAGTCATTTGGTCACTTGGACAATATTCGGGTTCTATGACACCTTTTTCTTTTAGATCCTTTAAGTAGTTGAATTGCAGGTAAACATGTTTCAGTTTTCCAGTAAAACCAATGTCTATCAATTTTATACATGAGATATTGTCTTCAAAAATTTTGATAGGTAACTCTTGAGGTAAGCCCAAGTCTTTTAATAATTTTAGTATCCATATGATTTCTTTCGCAGCAGTCGTGGCAGAAATAAATTCAGCTTCAGCCGAAGAAAGTGCAACGCAACTTTGGCGTTTGGTGATCCATTGAATAGGATTTTCTCCTAGCATGAAGACACTGCCTGATGTTGATTTTCTGTTGGTCTTGTCTCCTCCCCAGTCTGCATCTGCGTAAACTACTAGTTTAGGATTTTCATTGGTACTGATAACGAAATTTAGATTTTTTGTCGTATTTAAATACCTGACAACTCTTTTTACTGTTTCCCAGTCCTTTTTTCTTGGACTTTCATTTCTCCTACTTAATATGTTTACGGCTGCTAATATGTCAGGACGGCTAACTGTAGCCAAATATAGCAAACTTCCTATTGTTTGTCGGTATTTAGTGTTGTTTTCTAATGGGTTATCATTATCATCAAATTTTAAGTAATTTGTTTCCATTGGTGTATATGTTGGTTTAGAGGTTTCTAAATTTAATTTTCGTACTAACTCTTCGATTTTCAGTTTTTGATTTATTTCGAAATCCCCTCTATCATTTCTAGTTATTTTCATGCCCAAATAGAAACTAACCTCTCCTAAATCCTTAACTTCGAATTCTTTGCTTAATTTCCTTATTATTTCATTAATTTGCCTGTTATTTCCGGCAATTAATATGTCATCGACATAGACTATAATAAACGAAATGTTGTCTGACGTATTGTTTACATAGAGGCACGAATCAGCTTCACTCTCGACATAATTTAGGGTTTTTAGGAAACTCCCAATTTTTAAGTACCAAGCTCTAGCAGCTTGTTTAAGCCCATAAATTGATTTGTTCAACCTACACATTTTATTTTCTTCCCCTGGATTAACAAATCCATCGGGTTGTTGCATATACAGCTCTTCGTTTAAGTCACCGTGTAGGAATGCTGTTTTGATGTCTATGTGTCTTACGTTTAATTTGTGGTAAGCTGCAGAGTTTAGGAAAGAACGTATTGTAGTATAGGACACCACCGGTGCAAATGTTTCATCATAATCTTCCCCAAATTTTTGGAGAAATCCTTGAGCTACCAGTCGTGCTTTAAATTTTTGTATTTTCCCAGTGTCATCATATTTTGTTTTAAAGGTCCACTTTGAACCGATAATTTTCTTTCCTTGTGGTGGATCTACTAATGTCCACGTGTTGTGTTCTTTTAACGATGATATTTCATCCTCTGCTGCTTTTATCCAATTATTTTTCTCAACGGGATTTGTGAGATTTTGAACTTCCGCCCAACTTAGCGGTTCATGTATTGGATTATGTTTTACCATGTAAATTATTCGATCTGGGGGTACACCGATATTAGATCTCGAGGATCTTCTAGGTTCATTGTTTATTTCAAGTGTTTGTTCGGTGTTATTTTCAGGTGTGTTATTAAATTCTACATTTACAGTTTCCTTTTTACTAATATCATTTTCTGGTTTTTCTTGTGATGAGAGTTTAGAGTTTTGATTTTCTATGAATTTAACCGTTCTTGCGATAATAATACCTTTTCCTCCCGTGTAAATCCTGTATCCCTTTGATCTATAGTCATAACCTACGAAGATTCCCTCTTGCGCTTTATTGTCTAATTTTCTTCTTATTTGTTTGTTTATGTACGCAAAAGCTTTACACCCGAATACTCTCAAATGAGATAAATTAGTTTTAATTCCAATCCATAATTCGTAGGGACTTTTATTATTTCCTTTTGTGGGGAGTCTATTAATAAGATAGTTTGCTGTGTTGACAGCTTCACCCCAAAATTGCTTATCTAGATTTGCTTCTGATAGCATACTTCTCACCATTTCTACTAGTGTTCTGTTTTTCCTTTCAGCCACTCCGTTTTGTGCTGGGCAATAAAGAACTGTAAGTTCGTGTTAAATTCCCATTTGATTTAGGTAATTTTCTACTTCACTTCCCACATATTCTTTCCCATTATTGACTCTTTCAGGTAATTTTCTAAACTTATTTTTGACTAATGCTATATATTGTTTGATCATGGTTAACACCTCACTTTTATGTTTCAAGAGATAAATCATGCAGAATCTGGTGTAGTCATCAATGAATGTTAAAAAATATGTTTTCCCCCTATGGTGGGTGTTTGAAATGGCCCACAGATGTCTGTATGTATTAATTCAAGTACTCTATTAGTCCTGTATTTAGATTGCTGTGGATATGGTAAATCTGTTAGTTTTTCTTTAATACATGTTTCGCATGTTTTGTTATGTTTGCAGAAATTTATATTAATTCCCACTGCTAGTTGCTTATTCATAATGTGTTTTATGTCAGCATAATTTCTATGCCCGAGCCTCTTGTGCCAAAGCGTGATGCAATTCTTATTGTTACATTCGTGAGTTAAATTAATATGTTCATTTGAACTGTTTTGGGGTTGTTTTACTTCATATAAGTTACCCTTTAGTTCCCCCTCAAGGAAGGTTTTTCCGAATTTTTGTAGTACACATTTATCATTTTTGAAAATTAACGTGCAGCCGTTTTTAGTAGCCTTACTGACTGAGATTAAATTTGTTTCGAGGTCTGGAACATAAAGTACGTCGAGTAACTTTATTTTGTTTATTTCCTCCTCAGCTGTTTCGGTTGTTATAACTACATCACCTGAGCCCTGTGATGTTAAAATATTTCCGTTTGCTATAACAACATTTGAATTGTCATAATTTTTTATTTCACTAAATAAATTTTTGTTATTTGTGATATACGAGGAGGAGCCGCTATCGACGATCCAAATGTTTTTGTTTTCATTACAGGTGATGAATGCTAAATTTTTTAATTTATTTCTTGTATCAGTTTCATCGTCGGATGCATTTGATTCATCCCTGTCATGTTTCATTTTTGGTTCACTATTTTCGAAACACGAAGATGAATTAAAGTTTTTATTTTTATTGTAATAGCCACTTGATGAATAGTTTTGTTTTTTGTTTTTGTCTTTTCTGTACCAACAGTCGTTGGTATTATGATTTTTCATCTTGCAA
The DNA here is from genome assembly GCA_963930645.1 of Salticus scenicus. Taxonomy (NCBI): domain Eukaryota; kingdom Metazoa; phylum Arthropoda; class Arachnida; order Araneae; family Salticidae; genus Salticus; species Salticus scenicus. The sequence goes on from OZ005658.1 coordinate 70,587,447, forward strand.
TATGTCCAGAATTTATTCACTCGTTTTTTCTGAAAGTTTTGTTTATTTTTTTTAATTTGATAAGCTACAGCATTTTCATCAACTTGTGACGCGTTGTTGTTACAAGCTCTTCTGTTATATTCATCTATCAGCTTACTTTGAATATAACTTGGTGTAATATCCTCTTCAGATTTTGCTTCTAAAGCAGTAATAAGAGGATCATATGACGGAGGTAGCGAACACAGTAAAAGAGCTGATAGATGAGAATCATTGATGTTTTCACCGATGGCAGTAAGTTTCTCTTTGATTTCTAAAATATTTGTGATGTGTTTTATTATGTTGCCTCCTTCGGCTAATTTGCAGCTATACAAATTTTTTAACAAGTATAGCTTGCTTGAAAGATTGGTACGTTCGTGTAAATTTTTGAGTTTGAGCCATGTCTCTTTTGACGTGGACAAACCCTTTACATGTACTATCTGGTCATCACTAATAAACAAATTTATTATTGCTTTTGCTTTTCTGTCCTTTTTGGACCATTCTGCAGTGATAGGCTCTGGTGGAGTGTCTATGATGACAACGTCAAAAAGGTCTTCTTTTATCAATAACATTTCTAATTTGAAGGACCAGGTGGCATAATTATGTGCATTTAACTTATCAATAAGTGTATTTTCTTTAAGAGACGCCATCGGTAAATTTAATTTAATTTGTAGTAATAACTTCCACCATTAAGAGCTTATGTAATATGAATTTAATTACTTTTCACTACTTATATATTAATTATATGCCAGAGATTTTTAAATCAGTACTCATAATCAATATTGAGTAAATTATTAGTTACAAGATTGGTACAAGGTAAGACTTTAAAGAAAAACAATAAATTCCTCACTTACCTTGTATTCAGTAGTGCAGTGGCAGCTTCTTCTTCTGGCATAATATTGTAATCCAAAAAAGGTCTGTTCAATCCCCTGCAAAATCCTGTTTTTAGACTGATTAAGAACAGGATTCGACAAGGCTATATTTAACAAAACTGTATTAAGTGTACTCTTTATACAGATATTTTTGCTAGTGCTCGGAACTTTTGTTACCGACTGTACATCAAACTTGTGTGCTTGACTGGAAGTCCGCTTGTATATCTTTCTCGAGATGAGGACAGATAGCACACGACATAATTACAATATGAAGAATTGGAAAAAATATCCAGGATCAACAATGGAAATCGAACCTACTCTCCTACACTCCAACATGATTAGGGGCGTGGTAATATCACAGATTATCATGCAGATAGGACACGAACCGAAAAAGTAATATCACCACTGGTGTCAATAGAGGGGAACTACATGTATTAAGTCTACATGAATAGCATCTTTGATCGAAAATTTGTTTTTCTATTTCGCGAGTAGTTAGTAGTAGATTAGTATGTGAAGTTTTCTTTTTCTTCACTTTCTGTTATTTTTGAATTCACAAAATCAAACTCAAAACATTCACAGCTATTCTTCTAAGAAATAAAATTAATTTTAGTTAATTAGTTTAACCATTGAGTATACGGGGGTGTCCTATCTGTGGGTAAGATAATCACTCGGTCATAGGGAGTCTTACATTAATTTAGGTAACAGTAAAACAAATTGCAGAAAACACGGACGATTAAACAGAGAGGATTTCAAAACAAATATTTAATTATTTTAAAACCAACCATTATTTTAACTATCAAAACTATTTTAATTAATTAAAATATGAAATATATATATATAATTCACTTTTTAACAATTTTTCTTTCAATTGTTACCTTAAATAAATATATGTTGAAACAGTTTAAAAATTTTTTTGCTTTCTGAACAAAACGTCTCATGTCTGAATTCTGCTTCACACCCCATTCCCATAAATTGTTTCTTTTTCAATGTCCAGACGATTTCGGCCATCCCATTTCATCCCATATACCTCGAGAAACAACCTCCATTCCATCCCATATAGCTTTGGGGGGAAAAACATCACTGAATTCGAAAGTACAAGTTCTGAAGCTGTACTTTAAAGAAATAAATAAATGGAATGCTATATAGTATACACTCTCTCTTTTGAACTAAAATAAAACATACGTAAAATTTTCGGATATATTCCGGATTTTCTTCGATAACTTCATTCTATTCTTCCTTAGTAGCAAGTTGTCCAGCACAAAAAAAAAAAAAAAAAAAAAAAAAAAAACGTGATGTTACAACGGATATGGTCGAAATAGCTTCTGAAACTGAATTTTTGACAGATAAAAATAACTTCGAAATATGTTTTCATCTAACATGTAAAAAAATATATTTGCATTTTTTGGCTATATTGTTCAAACATTCAGTTTTTACATCTAAAAAATTGTAGTTCTATTCATTCAGATATGTTTACGGAAAAAAATTCTCTTCTATACAAACTTGTGAACGCGTTGCCATTTTTTAAAAATAAAGTTGAAAAATTGAATAAATAAATGTTGATTCTTAAAAATTGTTTAAAAGTAATGATTATAAAATATTATGTTTTCATAAATTCTAAATTAATTTAAAAACTATTTTAACCCGTTAGTAGTCGCTATAGACAACGCCACCTATTACAGATTGCGCACTTTTTATTTAATTGTCACCAATAATTTTAAGAAGTGATATGATCGACGTTTCTTCGATTTTATTCGCGTTTAATGTATATCAAATGCCACATCTAAAAATTTTTCGTGGCTATTGAATAAAAAAACCTGGCAACACTGAAGGATGGGCGGCAAATCGACCTACTAACGGGTTAATGAAAATTCTAATTTTATTGTAATCAATTTCACATGAACGATAATAATTGTTAGTCCATAATAGGGTATTTTAAATTGATGGATTGTCTGTGTTATTAAACTTAAAGCCTATGTTTTAAAGTTTAACGTACAGTTGGTACTAAGAACATGAATTGACAAGGATTTATTTAACAAAACAGTATTAACTCTACTTTTTACTTTCTTCTATATGTAATATAGAGAAAGTATTGGATTCGCGAAAATTTTCGACCTCCGTTTTTTGACGGATCTACACGTTTTGGGATGTCCTGAACACGAATTGATAGTTTTTAAAAAATGTCTGTCTGTGCGTCTGTCTGTCTGTCTGTGTGTCTGTGTGTCTGTGTGTCTGTCTGTATCATTTTTTTGTGGACGCTGTATCTCACGAACCAATGAATGAAATTTAACCAAACTTGGTATTTAGTTGCACCCTGACATGAACTGGTGCCCATTAGATTTGGAGATCAATAGCTCAACAGGTGGCGCTGTGATCGCATTTTATGCAAATTTTTAACATGGCAGCATAGGACAAAATTCCGTATAAATGGGCATAATGTGAGTTATATTAAACTTTTGATTGTAAAATTAATATGAATTATTGATAATAGTAGTAGTTAACTAGGGAAAAAAATGGTGCATGGGGGGGGGCATCGGTTCCCCCCCTGGGGGGGGGAAGTACCCCCCGGGGGGGTTAAATTTTGAAGATGGGTATCATTCGAAAGATCTCGTCAATACCTTTAAAACGAATGGTTGAACCATAAATCTGTGATAATTTAAAACAAAGTTATCGATTTTTTTTTACTTTTAACAAAAAAAAAAAACAGAAAAAAAATCGTATTTTTTTTTTTTTTTTTTTTTTTTTTTTTTTTACGAAATTTTACCAAACTTGGTATTTAGTTGGTCCCCGACATAAACTGGTGCTGATTATATTTGGAGATCAATAGCTCAACAGGAGGCGCTGTGATAGCATTTTATCTAAATTTTTAACATGGCAGAATAGGACAAAAATTCGTATAAATGTGCATAATGAGAGTTATTTTACACTTGTGATTGTAAAATTAATATGAATTATTGATAATAGTAGTACGTAACTAGGAAAAAAAATTGTGCATGGGGGGGCATCGCTTCCCCCCTGGGGGGGAAGTACCCCCCCGTGGGGGGTAAATTTTGAAGATGGATATCATTCGAAAGATCTCGTCAATACCTTTAAAACGAATGGTTGAACCATAAATCTGTGATAATTTAAAACAAAGTTATCGATTTTTTTTACTTTTAACCAAAAAAAAAACTTGGAAAAAAATTCGCATTTTTTTTTTTTTTTTTTTTTTTTTTTTAATATTGTTACTGATTGAATATGTATAGGAAAATATAGAAGAAAGTCTTGTGGTGGCCACAATATACTAGTTTTTATATATATATGAATTTTTGCTAGTGTTCGGATACTTTTGTTACCGACTGTACTTTTAATATACCTCCTTTGTGAAGATAAAAGCTCAATCAGTTTTTATTTTTCTCTCTTCGTAATATTTACACTTTTTTGCAATTAATTATTTGGTGCATAAAGAAAGAAAGATGATTATGTATTTTTATAATCAATTTATTTATATAGTTTCTTTAAATAAATTCAAATTATTTATAATTGTACTTTAATTTTAAAATACGAATCGAAGAAAATACACTTTAAATTTTTCAACAATGAAAACGCTTTGTAGAGTATTCCGACATTTTAAACAAAATAATAATAATAATAATAATAATAATAACTTAATAGCAACTCGATATGTTGCAATTCAATAAAATGGAGGGTTTCTACTTTTTGGGGAAAGAGTTATACATTATAAATGACTGGAGATTTCCGAATTTAGACAATTTGAATAGATTTAGAAAGAGTAATTTTACCTCTTTATGCATCATTTTCTTTTAAAATTTCTAAAAATCTTTCACCGTTTGGTTTTAAAATCATTTACAAACCCGTCAACAAAATTAAATTATCTTCTCTTAAAGATCCCATTCCTACTGAAAACCGATCTGGCATTTATTTCATTCCTTGTTCCTCGTGTAATTTAGGTTATATTGGTCAAACTAGAGGGCGTTCACAATATTAGAATAAATGAACACCGTCGGAATGTTCGTAATAAAAATATTTCCAAATCTTCTATTGCTTCCCACTGCTGGGCTCATGGTCATTGTTTCGATTTTTGTAAAGCTAACATTATTTCTTTTCCTATATCATCGTCCCATTTGGATATCCATAGGGCTTTATACATATTTAAAAATTCGAAAAATCTTGTTAATGATATTTTTTCCACTCCGTTCTTGTCTGGTGCTTGGAAATTACTCACGTAACTTCGTTTTCCGCTCACGTTTGAATTTTTTAGATTTTTAGATTTAATTTTAATTTTTAAATTAATTAATTAATTAATTTTATTTTTTCACGTTTATAATTATGGTCACACCAGTATATTTATATTTACATTCGACTTTATTTGTTTTTGCTCTTTACTTAAAGCGATTTTGTGTGTTGTCACTTTATTTGCAGCACTCGTTCCTACTTTGTTCGCCTGACGTAGGGTCGTGTCTTCTTTCGACCTGAAACAATCGTTGAGAGTTCTTGAATTTTATGGTGTATTTTCAAAGTATATGTTTTGTATATGTTATATAATAGATGTGTTATATAATAGAGAGATGTTATATAATATATGTTATTATAATACACTAGAACTTGGATAATTTGAAGTTGAAGGGACCTGAGAAAAATTCGAAATATCCAAAAATTCGAATTACATATACTATATATTTCATACTTGCCAACATACTAATTAAAATTCCGTAGTATTGTTAACCCCGCCTTCTTTTTCACACCACTATCCGTTTTAGAGTATTTTTCTTCTTATTTAATCGTAATTGCATTTGCAAAATATTACTTTAAAAATTTACTGGTGTGAAAAAAAAGGGCGGGACTAACAACACTACAGACTATTAATTAGGATGTTGGCAAGCATGCTATTTTGTCAAAAAGAAGACATAAATTAAAAAATTAAAACTCTACGATCAAAGATTTAATATATAAACTTTCTATCTAAGAAAACTGCTACATCCTCCCCCCCACCCATTAAATATATATTTTTCACGAGCTTAATTATTCAACACTTTTTAAAAAAATAGTCAGATATTTTTTATTGCTTCTTCAAGTACAATCTTTGTGTCATAGCATATGACTTCAACATATCAGTTGATACAAAAATAGAATCTTCTACATCAGACATGACTTTCAATTCAGAAAACCCTCGAACTTCACGTATATGCACCATATCTTCTGATGCACTAAGTAGGGGTTTTTCTTGTATTTTCTTATCCTTATTTTGAAAGACTATTAAAATAAATAATGCATTTTAGGTGAACAAAATCTTGGGAAAAAAATTTACTGTAATATTTTAAAGTTAATCGTATGAAAAATTCGAATTATCCAAAATAGAATTCGAATTATCCATGATTTTTTAACATTATTTTAATACAAAATTCAAGGGACCGAGTAAAAAACTCGAATTATCCAGAATTTCGAAATAAACAAGTTCGAATTATTCAAGTTTCACTGTATAATGTTTAGTGTATTTTTTCTATATGCTATATAATACGTGACGCATTATTCTGAAACTTCAGGGGTATAAAGAAGAAGTAATAGCGCATATAGTTCAGAGAAAGTTTTAACCCGTAGGCAAAAAAGTGAAGAAGTAATAAGCTAAATAAATATATATATATATATATATATATATATATATATATATATGTTACCGTTAAAGCGCGAAACCCGTTAATCTGAAGATTACCTAGCTAATCTGCAGATTAACTAAAATGACCCGTTAAAGTGCGGAATAAAGAGTTTTCCGCATTTTAACTAGGTAATCTGCAGATTAACGGCTTCTGTGTCGTTAAAGTTCAAATGTTTGTTTCGAGCCTTAGTTTTTTTACATTCACTATAACGTCAAACAGTCATGTGATACAGATATGCGAATCCCAGATTAGTCTGTGACGCGATTGACCTTCAAACACAAACCGAAACTTTTATCCCTTCCTCTCCGCTGTGAAAAACAGTAAGCACAAAACGTGGATCATCGAAGCTATGACCTTAGATTTCTTATTATGACCAACACAAATTTTAAAGTACAAGTAAGTTATAATTGTTTTGAGTTTATTTCTTCTCTTTTTTAATTCTGTCAATATAAGTTTGATAAGGGTCTGTAATTTACTAATGAAATATAATCTTAATTAAAAGCTCTCTCTCGTGAAACTTCATTTTAAATTATGAATCTTAAATTTACAGCAGAGTAATTATTTTCTTCCGAAATAAAACTATTAAACCACTACTTTTTAAAACTACTTTATTTTAAAATTGATTTAAATTACTATTACTTACTGAAAAAGAGAACAGATGTATTATATTTTAACTCTGGAAAATATGGCATTCAATATTATGGCATTATTGAATAAATACTTAATATGAAATTTTTATGCATTTTTTAGCATTTCATTACTAATTTTCTTTTTTGTTTCTTTCAATTTCAAGTTTCCTTTATATATTTTATATATCATGATTATATTTTTATTTTTAATTTTGTTCGCTTTTTCAAATAATTTCGTTGTAGTTTATCACATAAAATATGTTAATAAAGTTTTTTTTTTTTCTTTTTTTTTTTTTTTAATTGTAAAATTAATATATTTCCTAAACTTGCACAGATATATGTATGCTGCAAAATATAGTTTAATAAAGCATTGTAAAACAGTCATTTTCATTTTCATGCGTTCTAAAAATTATTAAAGCAGTTTTAATTATTTGAAGTACTTCTTAAATAATGCTTCTGAATTGTCTAATTTAATATTTCTTTAGCGAATTAAAAATTGGTGCATAACTTTTTTTAAAATATAGTAATAGCAATATAACTTGTTAATAAAACTTTTTTTTTTTTTTTTTTTTTTTTTAAATTTAAATTGTTAAATATTTTTATTTGAAAAGAAATCGTTACTGTATTACAATTCTAACATTCATTTATAAAACAGACTTTATTGAAAGCTATTAAAGATATTATATTTCATATTAAAAATGCATAACATCTTCAAACTTATATTGACAGATTAAAAAAGATGAAATAAATAAAAGAAATATAACTTTAAAACACATAAAAATTAAAACACATACAGATTAAAATAAGTAAAGAAAGAAAGAAAAGAAAAGCAGACTAATCTTTTTTTTTTCTTTTCCCGAATGAAAAAAGCAAATACAACACAGCGTGCTGTAAAATTATACCACCAGAGATCTTATTTTCACTTTAACGAGCGCCTAGCAGGAAATGTGCAGATTATCTAGGTAATTCGTAGATTACCTAGGTAATTTGAGAAATGAAACAATTTTCCTCACTTTAACGGATCACCCTAGTTAATGTGCAGATTACCTAGCTAATCTGCAGATTAACTGATTTCTGCACTTTAGCGGTAACATATACATATGTTACCGTTAAAGCGCGAAACCCGTTAATCTGAAGATTACCTAGCTAATGTGAAGATTAACTAAAATGACCCGTTAAAGTGCGGAATAAAGAGTTTTCCGCATTTTAACTAGGTAATCTGCAGATAAACGGATTCTGTGTCGTTAAAGTTCAAATGTTTGTTTCGAGCCTTAGTTTTTTTGCATTCACTATGGCGTCAAACAGTCATGTGATACAGATACGCTAATCCCAGATTAGTCTGTGACGCGATTGACCTTCAAACACAAACCGAAACTTTTATCCCTTCCTCTCCGCTGTGATAAACAGTAAGCACAAAACGTGGATCATCGAAGCTATGACATTAGATTTCTTATTATGACCAACACAAATTTTAAAGTACAAGTAAGTTATAATTTTTTTGAGTTTATTTCTTCTCTTTTTTAATTCTGTCAATATAAGTTTGATAAGGGTCTGTAATTTATTAATGAAATATAATCTTAATTAAAAGCTCTCTCTCGTGAAACTTCATTTTAAATTATGAATCTTAAATTTACAGCACAGTAATTATTTTCTCCCGAAATAAAACTATTAAACCACAACTTTTTAAAACTACTTTATTATAAAATTGATTTAAATTACTATTACTTACTGAAAAAAAGAACAGATGTATTATTTTTTAACTCTTGAAAATATGGTATTCAATATTATGGCATTATTCAATAAATACTTAATATGAAATTTTTATGCAATTTTTGCCGAAACGTCAGTGGAGGCCCTCTGTTGAGACTCAAAACGGTTTTGGGCTGTGTCTGTCTGTCTGTTTGTCTGTCGCGCGATAGCGGCCGCAAAAATAGAGCTATTCACTTGAAATTTGGTACACATGTTCATGAGCCCCACGAAATCAGCTGTATAGTTTTTGGTATGTATTCCATTTGTAGTTCGTATACAGGGACACGCCAAAGTTTTTCTTATCATTACGGCCTATGGGAGAAATTTGTATGTATCGCGATAGCGGCCACAAAAATCACGCTATTGACTTGCAATTTGGTACACGTGTTCATGTGCCCCACAAAATCAGCTGTATAGTTTTGGGTGTGTATTCCATTTGCAATTCATGTACAGGGACACGCCAAAGTTTTTCTTATCATTACGGCCTATGGGAGGAATTTGTATGTACCGCGATAGCGGCCACAAAAATCACGCTATTGACTTGTAATTTGGTACACATGTTCATGAGTCCAACGGAATCAGCTGTATAGTTTTAGGTGTATATTCAAAAGGATTCTGGGTTCCGTCTGTCCGTCCGTCTGTCTGTCTGTCTGTCGTGCGATAGCGGCCGCAAAAATCACGCTATTGACTTGAAATTTTGTACACATGTTCATGATCCCCACGAAATTAGCTGTATAGTTTTGGGTGTGCATTCCATTTGTAGTTCGTGTACAGGGACACGCAAAAGTTTTTTTTTATCATTACGGCCTATGGGAAGAATTTGTATGTACCGCGATAGCGGCCCCAAAAATAACGCTATTGACTTGCAATTTTGTACACATATTCATGAGCCCAACGGAATTAGCTGTATAATGTTAGGTGTGTATTGCATTTGTTGTTCGTGTACAGGGACACGCCAAAATTTTCCTTATCCTTACGGCCAATGGGAAGAATTTGTATGTACCGCAAGAGCGGCCGCAAAAATCCTTCGATTGACTTGCAAATTGACGCACACGTTCCAGCTTTGCATATAAGTAGCTGTATAATTTTTATTGCTATATTTTTTATAAACTGTGTACAGGGACACGCCAAAATTCTTAACATTACGGCGTATGGGGTGAATTTCGTTTAAACGCATTTTAATATCATTACTTTGGAATGAAGAAAATGAAACTAGAGTACGTGAGTAAGATGCTTAAACTTATGTTGTTTGAAGAAAATGTGTGCTCTTAAGCTTTCTAATTAATGTACAGGACCTTACAAAAGTGTTCTGACAATGTCACTTAGTCATCCATACGATGTTACAGTTGGAACAATTATTAATTTTAAACGCAAAATAAGCTGAATAGTTTTTACTGGTGTATACAATGTTTATGGTTCGTTTACAGAGACATACAAAAGAATTCCGTAACATTAAAGCCTATGGACAAATTTTTATTTAAGCGCGCACTTTAATGCGTTTATGCTGAATTGAACTTAATAAAGTTAACATACATTATAAAGATGCTTAAAATCATGTTTTCTCTTTAAAAAGGTTATGTATAGACTAAATAATTTATGGGACCACACAAAATAATTCCGAGTATGTACTGTAATCATCCAAATAATGTCAAATTAGTTTGAAAAATTAATGAGTTATAATTAATTTGGTTTATTCTTATTATTGGCGTTTATAATGACTGTGGCTACTTTTCCGGGATACATAAAGGAATTTCGTACTATTACGGTCTATAGTCGGCATTTCTTAAAAGTGTATTTTAACATGGTTACACACCATCAAATATAATGAAATTTTATTAGAATTTTAAAAGCATGTTTTCCTGTTGAAAATATTGGGCATAGAATTGATAATTAGTTTAAAGGTTACGCAAAATATTTCCGATATGCTATGTAATTTTTTTTGTATGAAATTTGGTATTTATGAATTTCAGGGAAATAATACAAGACCGTCGTTTATTAAGAATACATATTGTTGCGTACTTGGAGGTTCGTAAGTTGTCCGAGAATGAAAGGCGAAACTTGCAAAAATTCAGTGATTTATTCACAGAAAGTTCCAGAAAAATACAGGTCTATAAACCAAGTATCAGCTTCAATTCAACCACTAAGCACAGCTTAAAAAACAGCCGTTAACAGCAAAACAACAGTACAAACTGTTTATCAATAACAGATAAAGCAAGTCTCATTCAAAGAGGCTCAAAGCAAAGCAAGCATTTGACGAAACTGACACAGATCTGAGATTGAACGCCTTGGCTAAAAAAAATGCTCCATTTATACTATTCTATCGTACACAGACTGTTCTGGAAAATTATCGTATCTCATCAGCCGATGAGATTAGAGCTTCCATATTTGGTATATCCCTAATAAGGATTTTCTCGCCAAGGTCGCCAAAAAAATCGCCAAGAAGGGAAACAGTCGCCAAATTTGGCGCCAAATCCATTTCTTCCCTTATATGGTGCTTTTTAATGCGTTTTTAAAGGAAAATTAGGCTATTTTAACGCTAAAACGACTAGAAATGCACAAAATTAGCATTTTATCGACTTACTAAGCCTCTTTGAAAAAATTAATACAAAAATAAATGCAATTATTTACAATTCGGTAACACTTTATATGATATACAAATAGGTATAGAAAGAGAGATACAGCGGGGGTTGAGGGGGCGGCAGCCCCCCTCAGGAATGTATCTGATTATGGTAATAAGTCGATCGAATCAATATATACTATTATATAATAAGAAATAAATAAAAATGACCTATTGAAATATGTCTGATGCAAATAGGACGTTGAGGCTCCTGATCTGCAGATCCACTAGTTAGCATTTCATTACAAATTTTCTTTTTTGTTTCTTTCAATTTCAAGTTTCCTTTATATGTTTTATATATCATGATTATATTTTTATTTTTAATTTTGTTCGCTTTTTCAAATAATTTCGTTGTAGTTTATCACATAAAATATGTTAATATATATATTTTTTTAATTGTAAAATTAATATATTTCCTAAACTTGTACAGATATAAGTATGCTGCAAAATATAGTTTAATAAAGCATTGGAAAACAGTCATTTTCATTTTCATGCGTTCTAAAAATTATTAAAGCAGTTTTAATTATTTGAAGTACTTCTTAAATAATGCTTCTCAAATGTCTAATTTAATATTTCTTTAGCGAATTAAAAATTGGTGCATAACTTTTTTTAAAATATAGTAATAGCAATATAAGTTGTTAATAAAAGTTTTTTTTTTTTTTAAATTGTTAAATATTTTTATTTGAAAAGAAATCGTTACTGTATTACAATTCTAACATTCATTTATAAAACAGACTTTATTGAAAGCTATTAAAGATATTATATTTCATATTAAAAATGCATAACAACTTCAAACTTATATTGACAGAATAAAAAAGATGAAATAAATAAAAGAAATATAACTTTAAAACACATAAAAATTAAAACACATACAGATTAAAATAAGTAAAGAAAGAAAGAAAAGAAAAGAAAACTAATCTTTTTTTTTTCTTTTCCCGAATGAAAAAAACAAATACAACACAGCGTGCTGTAAAATTATACCACCAGAGATCTTATTTTCACTATAACGAGTGCCTAGCAGGAAATGTGCAGATTATCTAGGTAATTCGCAGATTACCTAGGTAATTTGAGAAATAAAACAATTTTCCTCACTTTAACGGATCACACTAGTTAATGTGCAGATTACCTAGCTAATCTGCAGATTAACTGATTTCTGCACTTTAGCGGTAACATTATATATTGTTTAGGATTTCTTTGAAACAAAATAATGCTTAAAATGTATTATAGTTCTAGCATATGATACTGATGTGTCACATGACTATTTATATTTTTTTGTATGAAAACACCATGCATATTCATGAAATATAAATGTTTTTTTAAAACATTAAAACAACATATTGCTATTTTTTTTTTCTTCGTAACATCAAAGGTATTTAACCTAATGCAATTTTATTTCTATAAAACTTACACATATCAGCATACTGTAATTAGAATATAAAAGTATTTAATATTTTATGAAATATTAATAATTTTTTTACTAAATAATTTTAATTGCCATGCACAGACATAAAAAGTTATTATTATCATCATATTTTATAATTCATTAACCAAATATATTTTTTGAATTACTTTAAAATCTTGTTACTTGAACCCGAAACAATAAAATGAATGAAATCGCTTGTACTGGTTTAGTGGAATAATGACTGTAGTTCATATATTTTACAGACAAAGTATTAACTACAGTCGGCAGCAAAACTATTAAAGCACACATCCCCCCCCCCTTTTTTTTTTTTTTTTTTTTTTTTTTTTTTGTTTTGTTTGATCACAAGTTTTCATCATCAACACACGTTTCTATAAACAGCATAAGACTAAGTTCATGGCTCGATAAATATTTACTTAACAAAGTTGTATTAGGTGCACATCTTTTAAATACGAATTATTAAATACTCTTCAATAATTTTGTTGCCGACTGCGCTTCATCATTACTTCACTAAACTAGCGTAGGGGAAAATTTTTAATCGTCTCTTCGTTTTGGGTTCAAATAACCCCAAGGGTCTAAGTAACCCGGTTTTATAGTATTTATATAAAAATTCATAGTAAATATCGTGAAAACTTAAAATGTTATCGTCGATAGAATTAACTGAATTTCAGTTCCTCTAAGTAAAAAATAAAACTATAGAGGTTTTATTCATATTAATTTTCAATTGGCATACACTATATTAAAATTAATCAAATTAAAATTACAATTTAGGAACAGTGAATTCAAAATTAAAGTGCATTAGATTTAACATTCTTTCAATAAAATAAAATAAAATAAAATAAATACATTTTTTGTCAACTTATTGCAATCTAATCATATGCTTCAATTTAATGAAAACTCATAACTTTAAATCAAATGTATAATTTTTTTAAATAGTGCAGTTATTAAATATCTATATATACAAGCTTTGAATATAAAAGCTTTCAGCTGTAACGAAATTCAGTGTATGAATTTAATTGAGGGCCTGTACAAAAACAAAAAGTTTATTATTATTATTATTATTATTATTATTATTATTATTATTATTATTCCTATTTTAATAATGTTATTTCAATAAAATATAAAAGTCTCAAGATTTTATTTTTCAGTGGTTCTATTACGAAGAAACGTTTGAAAGACATGTTTGAAGAAAACTTTTGCAGCACCTTGTATCTGTACATTTGCGTAAAATTTATTATATTTATTTGATCTAAAAAAAATATGCACCTACAATTTATATTTTTCTGTCATGTTGTATGAATTAAATTTCATTGACTTTGTATATACTATATATATATATATATATTGTTCGGGGTATGTACGATATTTAAGATATGTAACCAAATTACTCAGATGCTAAACAAATAAATATTGAATTATACCAATGCATATGTGAATTCTTGCAAGCATGCACTTTGAAATCTACTTAGAGTGAGTTATATATTTTAACCTAACTATACTGTTCTCTTTTATTTATAATCATTTATAAATGCGGTAGCTTTTTCTTTACGTGTGTAATTTTCTTAATCAAAAAATATAAAAATCGTCTGCTTAGATAAAATCATTCTATGCATAAAATATATCCTCGAATAAAACCACCCATTCATCTTCCCATCAAATCCATTGGGACTACCGATTACTGGAAGTGAGAGCAACGGTCGAAAAATCGTTTGCTAACACTCTGATCTCAAATGTAATTGCTCGGCAAGCACCGGAAAAGATGTCCTCTAATTCCAAGCAAATACCGCACTCTATTAGGAAAAGAGGGGGTTACAATGGAACATTATTTGGATCGTCTAACAATCCCGCTCTCCACCCCTAGTTTCCGGAGCAGAGGACTCGCAAAAAAAGAGACGGCAAGATAATCGAACGTTTAGATTGGGTTTCTGATCTATTTTTTTTCCTTTTTATATAAAATGAAATCTAAAGAATAAGAAGATGTGTCACCAGAATATAGTACGAGTAATTGTAGTTATAACATATCTTATTTTAAAGGACAAGAATTACCTGAAAGGAACAAATACGTCATCTTAACAATGAAAAATAAATAAATATCTTTTTCACTTGAAAATTAAAGGATAAAGAATTTTTTTCTGTATGATATTTCTTATTTCTTACTATATCTATTTATAATTCGTCCTTTCTTCTTTTTCTTCTTTATCATTTTTTACAAGCAAAATTTTATAAAAAAAAAAAAAAAAAAAAAAGAATAAAAAGAAATATTGAGAAAAGTCTGAAATTCCTTCAAAAGTCTGAAAAATATCGTACCTGATTTTACCAAATACCTTCTCAAAAATTATTTAAATGTCGTCCAGGAAACTTTCCGTGGTCAGTTTCTTTAAATTCAAAAAGCAACAGAATTCTTCAGCACACTTAATATTTTTAAATTTTTATTATTTTTTTTTAAATATACTATTAAAAAATTACCAATTCAAACTCAAACTTAATTATCTTGTTTTATTTTTTATTTCATTTTGTACGTGCGCTTTTTATTTTCTAATTCAAAATTATTTTTTAAAAAAACTTTTTCGATACTGTCCGTTCCGAAACTGGTTATTATTATTTATTTATTTATTTTTCCTTTCAAAAACAATAACAACAACAACAACAAAAAAAAAAAAAAAAAAAAAAAAAAAGATTTTGATGAAATTCTGGCAAAAGCAGAATTTAGTTTAGTACGGAAGACTATTAGGTTTTTTTTTTTTTTTTTTTTTTTTTTTTTTTCTTTTTTTTCAAATTATAACATCGCTTTCAAATTATTCAATTATATTTTCGATAAATTTTAGATTTCGATAAGTATCCAACTATCGTAAAACCAGTATCGTAAAAATCCGTAGATTGAGACTAATAGTCCTCAGCCCTAAAAAAAAAACTTTTATTTTTAAATTTAGAAAGTTTAAAATAATCACAACAAGTTACACAACAATTAATAATTAATTTTGGAATACTTTAAGAACGCCACCTTCATCCCCCCCCCCCTCTCTCTCTGAAATATACCAGATATCAATTAATTAACATTAAAGTACTCCCCGAAATCGTATCATTCCAGATAATGCAAATCATAATGTTAGTAAATCAAGATGGCATTTAATAGTAGCCACGTTAATTATGCTTTGGATAAACATAACAAATAGTATATATATATATAAAAAAACAACAACAACAACAACAAAAAAAAAAACATATATATATATACATAAATGATAGATATCGTAATAAAATTTAATCTGAAAATTTAGCAATTAATAGATACAAAACAATACCAACACAAAAAAGTAGAACTGGTTTTAACTTATAGGAAAGACTGACACAAAATTGTTGCAATACAGATTAAGAACCAATAAGAGACAAATATATATATATATATATATATATATATATATATATATATATATATAAAAGAAACCTACATTTCTTTGCTCAATGCTATGGGGATAGCACTTGAAAAAGTCTTATAGCATTTTGAGCTTTTCAGTTAAAATTCAATCTTATTTTGCTTTGGTCCGAAATTCTTTTGCTCATTTCAAAATAAACAGGTTCTTTTCATTAATGAAAGTTCTATTATTTTCCCTTAAAATACTATCCTAAAGTAATCCTTCTTTTCTTCAGCATCAGAATACATGGTCCTATATTATATTACATCAGGTATTGTAGTGTAATAAATTAAAGTAAGTAATATTATAAATCTTAAAAATTAAATCAATTTCAGATAACTAGTTACTTTGTTTGGCCTGTGTATGTTTCTGTGGTGATTCATTTGACTGACTATTCTTCGTTCTCATTCTTTTCTATTATTATCAAATGCATTATATATAATATATATTTAATTTATTAAAGCATTATAAACGCTCAAAAAATGAAAGAATTTTCGTGAAGGATATTTTCTTCGTAGGAATAAATACATATGCATATTTACACAACGTTGTTGCCATTACTGTAAATAAATACCTTATCATTCGTTTTATGGTTCTAATAAAAACACAAGAACTTTTTTATTAATTTTATAGCAAATCATTAATTAAAAATGAGGCTCTAATAGTCAACAATTAGAAAGACGATTGATTGTCGTTAAATAATACATTCATGTGTAAATTATAATTGGTTGTTTAGAATAATATACATTCAACACAAATTTATTATTTCTTCAGACTTTTCGTAAATTTTTGATAATTTTTAGATTTATATCTTATATGTAATAGTAAAATTACACTGCTCAGCATGAAAATTACCCCAACACCGTGTTGGCAAATTTTTATGTAACACGCCTCCTGAATCCGAATATAGCGTCCATTTTGCCCTATCACCACCGTTTTTTAGGGACGGCCCCCTATTTTAATCACTTTTCGGTAATTTATTGGCTATAAATTTGATTTTTAGGGGGAGGAAGGATTATTTTAACTGTTCAATATCTTCTGATAGGCTACAATGTTGAAAAATTCTAAAACATCATTATTTGCGGCAAGGGGAAAATTTAGGGGGGGGGGGGGAGTTGCCTCTGAAATTATGTATTACATATCTTATATATTTTTTTTATCTATTATTAATGTTATTTATTAAACATTATATTTTTTGTCTTTAAATGATAAATTAATTATTTTTAATTCTCCAAATCAAATTCATGGCCATAAAATGACCGAACAGAGATAAAAATTGGGCGAGGGGTGGAGTCCCGAGAAAACGGTGGGTGACTGGGGAAAATGGTAGTCATATTCGGATTCACGAGGTCATTTTACATAAGAATCAGCAAGAATGGTATCAGGGATCGAAAAAAAAAAAATCAAGCGTTATTATTTTTTATTTATTTATTTTTTTTTGTGTGTGTAAAATGTCAGAAAGGCTACGTTTAAAAAAATTATTTTATTTATTTATTTATTTATTATAATGATTGTTTTATTTCTTTTTTTCAAGTATCGTAAAACCAGGTTACTTCAATCCTGGGGTTTACTTGAACCCAAAACGATAAAATGATTAAAAATTTAATGGTTAAATTTTCAGTTCTAAATATTTGTTAAGTAAGTAAAATTTTAGTTTTATTAATTTTTCTTGGGAATAATTTTATTTTTTAGGTAACATTAATGGTTTTAGTTTTTTAACGTATGTTTGTCTTTTGTTTTTCTTTTTTCTTATTGAGTTTAAAATTACTTACACGTTCTTTTGTGTGTTATCCGGCTTAGCATACTATAAACCTTTAGCAAATTGCGTACAGTATGACATAAATAACATCTAATTTTCACGCAAAATTCAATCTGAGCCCTTGAAAAGAATATATGTTGTGTGTTTTCATTAAAATGATGCTTAATTTCTTTCTTTCTTTCTTTCTTCTTTTTTTTTCAGAAATCTTTATTCATGTTTTTTCTAGTTCCATGTGATACGGTTTTATCTAGTGCAATGTTTGAAAAAAATTTCAATATATATATATATATATATATATATATAGATCGTTCATTGTAAAAGTGAATTATCTCCTTGGAAAACTGATTTTGAAATAACGAGCTTTTTTCAAATTTATGCGTAGGAAAATTAATCAAGATTCAGTAAATGTTATTGATTTTTTTGTGTGTGTGTGTTTAATACAAATAATAGTCATAAGAATTTATAAATCACATTAAAAATAATTTGAAGTAACTTAGAAACTTCATTTATATAATGAATATTTAGAAATTTTAGTTTTCTGAGAAAAGCATGTAATGCCATTTCTGGGATTTTAATGCAATTATTGGAGTTTTTTCCTTTTCAAAATGAAAGATGTGACAAATTGTGATCAATTAAGCAAAAATATATATATTTAAAAATTTTAGAGTTCATAACGTTTACAATAAGCCGTCCATATACCGTTTAAAAATAAATAAATTCAATTAAGAGCACGATTTGCTTTTATGAGGATAAATTAATAATACATCTTACGTCATTTTTCACATATAAATACAAAGGGGGATCAATTTAAAAGAGTGCCCTTTATTATTATTATTATTATTATTATTATTATTATTATTATTACCCACATCTTTAACGTATGCATCAAAATTTTCAACTCCAAAATTTATTTAATATGACTATACGAGTATTTAATGCACGGGTATCTATTATTATAATAATTATTATTATTATTACTTCACTATCTATATGCGAAAACTCGTTTATTAAAGGGATAGTGGACATTAAAAATCTGTCTGCTAAATTACTAGCTTAGAATCATGAAATTTTGTATAAATGTACATTAAAATGTATCAATTATTAAATATATTAAACTTTCTCGAAAATTATTAAAATTCACGAAATTAAAATTCAAAATTTTAAATTTTTTGAACATTTTTAAAATGCTTCATATGAGTGAGTTTTTAAAATTTCAATTCTATTTTACATAATTGAATTGTATTAATATAGGGGAAGGTGGATACCTCGGAACTATTTTGACTTTTTCAATTTTAATTTTGTAATTATTCGCCCAAAACTAATATAATAGTTTTTTTTTTTATGTTATTAAAATTATATCAATTATATATATATATTAATGAAAAAAAAAGTGCAGTTAGATCCAAGGTACACCAGTGGCAGTGTACCTTGGATCCTTTATTAAAAGATACAGAAAAACTCAATTTTAAGTAAGAAAATCAATTTATTAATCAATCACACACATATGAATTCAAATAAACAATTCTTTTTATTTCAAAATCATTAATCTGCCACAATCGTATTGTTATAAGTCTAATTTGAGTCTAAAAAGTGGAAAATATTAAATATTAACTTAAAAATGTCTACATTAAGTCATATTGTGATTATTGGTAAAAATCCTTACACTTATTTATAAGCAAGATTGTAATTGGAAAGGACAATTCCAAATGTTAACTTTTGGAGCTGCATTTCTGATTCAACACACAATATGACCAGTCTTAGGTACACAACTTGTATTGGGTTCAAGGTACAGCACCCTGTTACTAAAAACGAAATTGCTAATCATAATGTTCAAGATGGGCTTAACTTGATTACAGGAACATATGGGGTTATAGCTAGAAAGCTACTTCATGATGCATAACACTCTTTTCAGAATATACAATGTATGTGTGGGTATAGAAATCCATAAAAGTATTTGAGAAAAATTTATTTTTGCAAGATTAATTTACTTTTTTAAGAACTCTTCAAAATGTTGAGCTTCCAAGCAAACATACACTGTAAAAAATATGTCCTATTTGCTGCCAGAAATTCTCTGTAATTTGAGAAAATACGTTCTGACAACGTAATTTTTTCGTACATTACGCGTATTTTCTCATATTACAGAGAATTTCTGGCAGCAAATAGGACATATTTTTTACAGTGAGATTATTTCACTGAGACCCCTAATAGAAAATATTTTAACTGCATGTGACATTTATATATCCAAATAAATAGAGCTAGAAATGGCGTAGGTCCGAGGTATACTTATGTCCAAGGTACACCACTTTCCCCTATTCTAAACATTTTTGTGTATTATATAATAGATTGATTGATAAGTTAAATATTTAAAAATAATTTTATGTTTGAATGTTAAAAATGGGCATGAAGCTTCACCATTCAAACACAAAAATATATATTTTTAAATTAACTTATTAATCAATCCGCTTATTAATGCATAAAAATATTTAGAATATATTGATAAAATATAATAAAATAAAATAAAGTGAAATTTTTAAAAATTCAGTTGCATGGAGCATTAAAAAAAATAATAATTAAAGTTTTGAATTTTTTTTTTTTTTTTTTTTTTTTTTAATAGTTGCGAAATTTTAGCGTATTCGTTACTGATACATTTCAACAAGGCTTGATTAACACAGGGGCATACGGCGCATGTGCTCCGTACCTTGAATATCAACAGGCACTAAAACTAGCCCTGAAAAGGCCATTTTATCTTTTTTGCCCATAAAAAATGAAAAAAAAAAAAAAAATCATAAAATGTTAAATTTTGTCATTTTAGATCCATGTATCCAAGATATACAAGGTGATCAGTCTAAAAGAGTACCCGTTGGTTTTTCTTACTACTTTTAAATCTGACGGATGTGGCAACTATTCTAACACTGAAGTATAATTTTTTTAACCTTGTTTAAGTGTGGGAGAAAATTTCTAACACTGTTGGACTGTTACAACTTTACTTGTGAGGTAAAACAGAAATGGAGACGCACAGTGTTACTTAATCCAGTGATAATTTTTATTTTTGAAAAACATAATTTAATTCAAATTTTTTACATTATCATTCCTTACAGAAAATGTTGAAAATGTTCGCCACCATTTGGATTGCAAACATGAACACGTCCAACCAAGTTTTTTGACACACTTCGCAGCATTGTTGGTGTTATTGACGAGATTTCTTCAGTCATCTGTTTTAATTCATCGATGTTTGCAGGACTTTTCTGGAAAACCCTACGAAATGATAATGTAAAAATAAGGATAACATAATGTAATATAGAAATGATAACGTAAAAAATTTGAATTAAATTTTGTTTTTCATAAACAAAATTATCACGGGATTAAATAAGATTGTGTATCTCCATTTCTTATTTTACCTCACAAATAAAGTTGTAATTGTCAACAGTGTTGTAAATTGTCTCCCACACTTAAACAAGATTCAAACAATTATACTTCAGTGTTAGAATAGTTGCCACATTCGTCATATTTAAGTGTAATAAGAATAATCAATGGGTACTCTATTAAATTGATCACCCTTGTATATGTACCTTTGCTGATTACAATGTGCGAGGGGGGCCCACGAAAATATCTGTGCCCTGGCCTCGCATTAAGTTAATCAGGCACATGTGTGCATAATTTCATGAGTCTATGATAATAATTTCAACAATTTTCAACGCCCATCATACCCTTAAACATGAAATTTACATGAACATCACTATTATTTTTTAACTTGATTCTCCGATTTCAAATGCAAGAAAATTAAAAATATTGTAAACTGTATATTATTTACTCATATCATATAGGCAAAATTGGAATGAAAAATTAATAATTATGTTTACGAGAATTTCCGTTTAAAAAACGAATTTTTACATTTTGAAAGTGAAACGAAAGATACTCATTAAACAGATTATAAGTTTTAAAATTTTTACTTACCTTAGAGATATGGTAGTAATAGAAAAAACAAAGAGGTGTTCTTTTAAGTTTAGCAACCTAGTAGTGTCTTTTACACATGATGAATTTATAATACACAAATTTTATAAAACGTAAAATACACTGTAAAAAATATGTCCTATTTGCTGTCAAGAAATTCTCTGTAATTTGAGAAAATACGCGTAATTTACAAAAAAATTACGTAGTTAGAACTTATTTTCTCAAATTATAGAGAATTTCTGGCAGCAAATAGGACATATTTTTTACAGTGTAACTCAAAACCAAATTAAAAAATTCACCTTTGTACAGGATCAAATCTTGTAAAGATTTGCATAATACATAATGATTATAATTAAAGTTACGATTTCAAAATGATATAATTTTAAAACTAACGGTCAAAGTGACTTGATATTTTACTAGAACAATTGTAAGGCAATGGAATTTTGTTCGACAAAGGAGAAAAATATTTATAAAATGTGCCTATAGATGGCACTGTCAAGGTAATCTTAAAAGAAATGCCTAAATAGATTCATTATACACAGTAATGTTGCTAGCAATAGAATATAATAGCAGGAAACAGTAGACTTTAACCCTTTGCGGCGCAAGACAATTCGTATCATTTAAATTATACTGCCACCGGAATTCATGAACTAAATTAAACTAAAAGAAATTTAAGTTTTAAGAGTAAAAAAACGGCCTTTTCTCATATGTTATAAACGTAAATTTTGGCTAAAAAATTTCCGGGATGAATTTTTGCAGCTGGATCTTAAATTTTGCGTCCTCGCAGAGAGGACAGCGCGCGTTAAGGGGTTAAGGGTTTACGACAACTTTTTTAGCAAAAAGACAAGAATACGTGTTTACAGCGGAAACAGTGATAGTGAGAAGAGAAAAAGAGGAGCTTCCTGAAACAAATATCTTACGAATGATTAACGATACATTTTGGAACTTCTTTTTTTTATTTTTTCATTTGCATAACAAAATTCTAGTGCCTAACAATTGTTCTGGCAAAATATTAAGTCATTCTCATTTAAAATTATAGCATTTTGAAATCATAACTTCAATTATAATCACCCTGTACATGCGTACAAATTTTAGTGGGTCTAGTTCACTCCTTTCTATGTGAAAACGTTATGACAAGTAAATGTATACAGGCTTTTTTTCTATTAAGAGATATTAACGATATTTCTGTACTGATAAGTATAAAGGATTTACGTCCATTTTCTTGATTTTTCAGGAGACGGAAAATAGAGTTAAACTAACTAAAAAGCTAATCTGAAGAATCGATTACGAAAAAGGGATTATGTTGATTTATACCCTTTATACCATTCAGTGATTGCCAACCTTCATTTAATAATGGGAAAAAAGGAATTAAATATTTTATATCAAAGATTAATGCTAAATTTCTGACTTGAATCTTTTTTTACCAATGGATTTTTTCAAAGATTAAATGACATAGATTTAAATCCTTTATACGAATCGATAGAGAATTTTTTTCTGAGTCTGACTATGTACTTAACTCAAAATCGACATTTTTGGACTTAAATCCTTTATACTTATCAGTGCAGATTTATCAAACAAACAACATAAATTAGAGTAATTACATGGGTTTTGATTTTTTAAAACGATTTTTTTACCGATATTTTGTAAGTATAAAAATATATTTGTTTCCTTTTTTTTTTTTTTTTTTTTTTTTTTTTTTTACGTTAATCAAAAAATGGAAAAATAGATTGATAAAAATATTTCAGGCGACAAGTTTATCGGAAATGTGCGTGATTTTTGCGGCATTTGTTAATGATATGGTAACAATTATCTCTATCTCGCCATGTTGGTGTGAACCTTAAATATCACCATTTTCACTTACCTTCTGTAACTTTTCTAACGGATTAAATTTATTATAAACTACAACTGATAATTCTTGGACTTCCCTAGCTAGATTTGTTCGTGGACCGCCGCCATAAGTCAAATTTTATCAAACGCAGTACTAAAAAAACTGTTCAACGACAAAAAGTTAAATCTCACGAGATCAAAATAACCTAACATAGCGGTTTGTTAGATAAAACTACACACCGTAAATTTTCCGTTAAAGGCATTCATAACTTAAAAACCCCTTCTCAATCCGAAAAGCATACAAGATACATCTCTAACAGACAATCTCTCGAACAAATTTCATAAATTTCCCTTTACAATAGAACATCCTCCATAAAATCCAATCTAATACGGATAACGTATAAACAAAACGTCACATACTTGATTAACTGCTGATATCATCTCATGTATACACATGTGAACAGATGGTAATATTGAATTAAAAAAACCTTCGACATACACATTGAACACAATCTCCCCTATGCTTTCAAAAAATCGTTACAGGACAAATAAACTGTTGTGGAAAAAAAGAGAACCTAGGCAATGATGATCAATATAAAAAAATATTATCTATATAATGGTGTTAACATATTGAGTTAGAGAAACCATTAGGTATCAGTATAAACAGGATACATGAAGAACATTTATCATTTTTTTGGGGTCCAAAACCCGACAGAGAGGGGGCATATGCAGAATGGCAGCCCCTATTGAGGTGAGGACTTCGCGACTTTCTTTTGTAGGGGCTCCCGAAGATTGTGTCGAAGGGGCGTGAGGGGTTTGTAGGATTCTCTGACTTCTTTTGGTTGTGTGACCATCTGTTACGTTTTTACACCTGAGAAAGTGAATGGTCCAAACTACGTCTGTGTGAATGTACTTAGGTATATGAGAACATACATTCATTCATAAAATATGCATGTAGTGTAAAATTGGTTTTGAATTCATGATTTGTAATTTGTATAACAGATTTCGATAAAGATATAAACTCATGATTGCAGATATGATATAAATAAAATTACAGGAAGCAGGAATCTCCAGAATAATGTGCAATGAATTTCTTACTTTAATCACTCCTTAATTAAGTGTACCACAATTCCTTTATAAAATGAATTTAAAATTTAAGTTCATGTATTCATTAATAAAATATGCATGTAGTGTAAAATTGGTTTTGAATTCATAATTTGTAATTTGTATAATGTATTTGAAGAAAGATCTAAATGCATGCTTTTTGATACGATATAAATAAAAGTACAATAAGTAGGACCTTTCAGAATAATGTGGGGTGAATTTCTTACTTTATTAACTCCTTAGTTAAGTATTCAGTAATTCCCTAATAAAATGAATTTAAAATTTAAGTGCATTCATAAAATATGCATACAGTGTAAAATTGGTTTTGAATTCATGATCTGTAATTTGTAGAACATGTTTGCAGAAAGATTTAAATGCATGCTTTCTGATATGATATAAATAATATTACAGTAAACAGGACTTTCCAGAATAATGTGCAATGAATTTCTTACGTTAATCATTCCCTAGTTAAGTATTCAGTAATTCCTTTATAAAATGAATTTAAAATTTAAGTGTACGTATTCATCCATAAAATATGCATATAGTGTAAAATTGGTTTTGAATTCATGATTTGTAAGTAAAATTTGTTTTGAATTCATGATTTGTAATTTGTACAACAGTTTTGCAGAAAGGTTTAAATGCATGCTTACTGATATGATATAAATAAAATTACAATTACAGGACCTTCCAGAATAATGTGCGATAAATTTATTACTTTAATCTCTCCTTAATTAAGTGCTCCACAATTCCTTAATAAAATGAATTTAATATTTAAGTGCATGTATTCATTCACAAAATATGCATGCAGTGTAAAATTGGTTTTGAATTCATGATTTGTAATTTGTGTAACGTGTTTGAATAAAATTCTAAATGCATGATTGCTGATATAATATAAATAGAATTACAGTAAGCAGGACTTTCCAGAAGAATGTGCAATGAATTTCTTACTTTAATCACTCCTTAGTTAAGTATTCAGTAATTCCGTAACAAAAAGAATTTAAAATTTAAGTGTATATATATTCATTCAAAAAATAGGCATATAGTGTAAAATTGCTTTTGAATTCATGATTTGTAAGTAAAATTGGTTTTAAATTCATGATTTGTGATATGTATAACATTTTTGCAGAAAGGTTTAAACGCATGCTTACTGATATGATATAAATAGAATTACAGTAAGCAGGACTTTCCAGAATAATGTGCAGTGAATTTCTTACTTTAATCATTCTTTAGTTAAGTATTCAGTAATTCCTGTATAAAATAAATTTAAAATTTAAGTGCATCTATTAATTCATAAAATATGCATGCAGTGTAAAATTGGTTTTGAATTCAGGATTTGTAATTGGTATAAAATTTTTGCAGAAAGGTTTAAACGCAGGCTTACTGATATGATATAAATAAAATTACAGTAAGCAGGACTTTCCAGAATAATGTGCAATGAATTTCTTACTTTAATAATTCCTTAGTTAAGTATTCAGTAATTCCCCAATAAAATAAATTAAAAATTTAAGTGCATCTATTAGTTCATAAAATATGCATGCAGTGTAAAATTGGTTTTGAATTCATGATTTGTAATTTGTATAACATGTTTTTAGAAAGATTTAAATGCATGCTTGGTGATATAGTATAAATAAAAGTACAGTAAGCAGGACTTTCCAGAATAATGTGCAATGAATTTCTTACTTTAATCACTCCTTAATTAAGTATTCAGTAATTCCGTAACAAAATGAACTTAAAATTTAAATGCAAGTATTCATTCATTGCCTGTTTTATTATTATTTATTTATTTATGTGAGGAAATGAATATTTAAAAATTAAATCCATGAAAATGCATTCTGACATTTATGAACATGTATTCATTTTTTATTTATACATGTAAAAAAAAAAAAAATCATCCATGCACGAAATTTATTTTGAATTTATGATTTCAGATATTTTAACTGCTTTCCATATTATTGCATGGATAAATCAAATCGTGTATTCGCGTAAAGCTCCTAGATTTTAAAGCAGGACCCAACCAAGCCAGTGTGAAGCCCCTGGTCCTAATGCAATTTGGGGCCCCCTCCTTCCTCCTATTAACCCAAAAAAACTATTTCCAGAGTAACATATCTATAGTAGTTTTCACAAGGGAAATATTAATATGAATATATATGTATTGTTTCGGATATAATATGAGAGCCCTTACTTAGAAATTTATAACAAAACTTTGCATTTGTAAATATAATCTTATAACCATATGTGAAAGTTCAGTGCCCTAAAATTCAGGGCGCCCAGGTCCTTGTACTCACTGAACCGTATGTTAAACAGACTCTATTTAAGAGGTCTCCAAACTGTTAAAATTTTAAAACACGTTTTTATGTCTCATTAAATTTTGACATTTTTATAAAAATTATCCGTAGAGAATAGTGTCAAAATCTAGATAATTTTAGAAATTGTGAAAATTTCCCATTGTTTATTGAAATACTGTGGTTTTGTCACACTTCTTATGGCTTCGGGCTTTATTTTTATGCATTTATGAGAAGTATAATATTTTAAATATTATATATTTTTTTTCTTTTATGTGCATGAAAATTTAAAAGGTTAATAAAAGTATACCAATACCTTTCTAAAATTATTATACACTCAGACACTGTTTATACGTCTTTCAAGAGACTGCCATATAAAACAAAGTATAAGTGGTTAGACGTATCATTGAATTTTTTAATAAACAACTTTGATTCTTACTTATTTAATGCTATACTAAGACAAGTTTTATGTATTTCAGGTAATAATTTTAAAGATTTTGTTGATAGTGTTATTTCATAGATTTGTTCATAGATTCATTATTTGTTATTTCATAGTCGTAATTATGTTGAAAATACTAAACAAATCGTAAAATAAAACATTTATCAGAAAAGAGAGTAGAATCAAGGATGCTCATCAGTCAAATTCATTCTTTCTCCCTCCCCATGTAATCCAATGGGATTTTTGTTACTTCGTATTTTGAGACTATCTCCTTCAAAAATGAAGTTCATATCCTGTTTACTTTGTTTTCCTTTTTTTTTTTTTTTTTTCTCACTTTTTCAACATGCCGCCTTTAATCTTAGAGAGCATTTTTTTTTTTTTTTTAAAGTAAATTTAAATATTTATTTTTAATATTTAAAATTAAAGCCCTGAGTTTAAGTAATGAAATAAAATATGTAAATTTACGTTAAAAAAAAAAAAAAAAAAAAAAAAAAAAAGCTCGCTAATATTAAAGGGGACATGTTCGTGAAGGACAAAGTAAATTAAATTAGTTCCATCTTTTTGAATAATCTTGTATTACGAACAGTAGCGGATCCAGAACTTAACATTTTTTTTTTTTTTTTTTTTTGGGGGGGGGGGGCAAAATTTTTTCAAAATGTTATTCCAGATCAATGAAAAATTTACAATTGTAATATTTAATTGTGAATGCCAGTGCTTTTGGGGGGTGCTTCAGCCCCATAGCCTCCCTCCCCCCTTCAGATCCGCCACTGATTACGAATCAAATTAAGTTCATTGGAGCTTTCTTTATTAATGTGACAAAAAAAAAGTTTCTAACGAAAATTTCAAAAACTATAATAACGGAAGAATTAATTGACTTTTAGATAGTTTTAGCAAGTAAACAAATTTTCGGACGCAAGAAGTTAAAAAGTGAATAAATAAATAAATTAAAGATAACAAATTGAAACCAATATTTTGTACGTATGAATGGGATATGGAAAATGACGAAATATGTAGTCATTTTTTAATATGTTTATTGCATACTAAAACTATTTACTAAGAGCTTGCAGAATTATTTTTTCTTGATTAGTTACTAAAACATTCATTCTGGATAAAAAAAATAACCTATTTTAGGATTCAATCACAAAAAATATTGATTTTAATTTTGGATGATTAAGATTCATCTCTTTTCTTTACACGATTGAATGGTTCAATGTTAAATTAAAAACTTGTATCACTTTGTAATACAAACATTATTTTGCAAATAACACATTTCTTTAATAATACTGTTATAAGTTATCATATATTTCCTGTAAAAATGAACTAGCACAATACTGGTATAATCCTGGACTAAGCATGATTTGCTAGTTGGATATCTAAAGAAATTATTCCCAATCATGTATAGTTTTGAGGTTTCAAGAATGAATATTATAACCCCGTGTCGATCGGTCACGTGACTAAAACCTCACTCCCACCTTTGGGTGGCATTGTTAGTAGTTTTTAAGTCTTTTCTCCCTCACCGTACTACTAAATCAAAATTAGTGCAGAACCAAATCATAACAATTGGGTAGGTTTGAAATAGCCGGCTATTGCTGTTATTTAGGGGTCTTAACAAAGTCATAAAGGCTCTGATATGGTATAAAGAGCTTACGTAATGAAGATGATTCAGCAACCAGAAAATGAAATTAATCCCTTTATTTGGCGTAAAAAGTGAAACCTAAATTTAATGTAATTTTCTATAAACTAATTGTATGAGACTCAGTAAAATTTTTCAATGCTAATGGCTGAAATTAACTGCTAAAATCAGTTGAAACGCGCATTAGAGTTTAATAATAATATAATATATTAATGAAAAGTCTGAAAAATGTGATTTGTTGGGGAAAAAAAGTATTATGAAGGTTTTTGTTTCGCTCTCTTATAATTTTTTACTATTCTTCTAGCTAAAAGTTTTTCTCAAATGATTTATTTTCTTTTGTTTCATATTTAAAAAATCTTATTGTAATGAAAAAATAATTTTCTTATTTTATTCTTCATTCTTATTCTTCTTCTTATTATTATTAAACAAGTTTTTAATATTCTACTAGATGAAAGTTATTCTTTGAAATTTATGGATTTTCTTAATATAATTCTATATTTTATATTGGTTTGCTTTTTGTAAGTTTTTAGGAAAAGCGGGGCAGGTGGTGGGGGTCGAATCAACTTAATATTTTATGTCACGTGTCTACCATTAAAAAATCTAACGTAGTATGAATAATTTTTATTATTTTTATTATTTTTTTAAATATTTAATTATTTTTATCTCATGAAAAATACCAAAAATATTTTTTATGAATAAATGTTTTCTGTGAAATTTCAAAGTATATTTTACCTCGCATATTTTAAAATGCACAGTTAGAATTGAAGTTAATTTGAAGAATAGAATGCGTATTTTAATTTAAATTAGACTTAAAAATTGCTAAATTAATAACAGGACTAAAAATTATTAATTTTGTAACAATACAGTTTAATAACAAAACAAATTATATATACATATATATATGAATCAAAGATGAAAAAAATATGTAATAATAATAATAATAATATGTAATAAGATAAATTAACGATTTATTACCTGAAGTTATAAATCATTGAATTCATTTCAATACATAGAATCATGAAAATTTTCCTATTTTATATTTAAAAAAATATATTCAATAATTTCGATGCACAGAATTGAATCTACAGATATTTGTTAAATAATTAAAACCGATAAAATTTGATTAATTATTTATGCATTTATTTTGTATCCCCCCCCCCCAAAAAAAAAAAAAAAAAAAAAAAAAAAAAAACTTATATATATATATATATAATGAAAAGTAAAAGATCAATAGTAAAAGAATAAAAGTGTAAAATAATATATATAAAGAAATGATAAACATTTCATCATTTCCATAAACTTTTTCATTATTTTATTGTCAACTATTCTGGAACTATATAAACAAGCTAATTTCTTCTGTAATTAAATGTAACCTTGAACATCGAAAAGCGCGTGGGCGAAAAGAATTATTGATAATGACTTTTTCTCTCTAAATAAACATTTATAAACTGTAATTTACTTTAAATGTCATAATATAATATAATAATTTATGATGCATAATAATATACTCAAATATGTAATTTAAATTCATTTTGTAGCCTGTAATAAGTTTTCAATCAGAAAGGATGCATGAAAATGCATCCCTTAAAACATTCTAATAAAGCTAATTAAAACATCGAATTATTTGCAGAATCATTTAAACTAATTTAAATGATTATTTTTTGCATTATTAGTTAAAAACATAAGCTTATTAGAGTATAATTAACAAATGAAAATGGTGGAAAATTCATCGACCTTAAGAAGATTAATTGGAATATAGTTTGATGCCAAGAGATGAAGCTGCTACTGCACTACTGTATACAAGGTAAGTGAAGAGTTTATTGTTTTTCTTTAAAGTCTTACCTTGTATTACATATATCTGCCAAGGTACTAAAGTATTTTACTAATAAAAGCAACATTAAAAATATATTCAATAATTTCGATGTACAGAATTGAATCTACAGATATTTGTTAAATAATTAAAACTAATAAAATTTTATTAATTATTTATGCATTTATTTTGCATCCCTCAAAATACACACACACACACACACACACACACACACACACACACACACACACACATATATATATATATATAATGAAAAGTAAAAGATCAATAGTAAAAGAATAAAAGTGTAAAATAATATACATAAAGAAATATTATGCGATTGCGATAATAATAATATAATTTAAAAAAAAAATGTTTTTTATTTTATAAGTGTCTTTATGTAGTTTAATATATTTTAAATATTGGCATTAAATTCAGCTACAAGAAATGCACACCAATGTCGCCAATCCAGTAACCCCAGGCCCTTCCCACATCAACACCTAATAGTAATTTTAACCTTTTGTATAACATCTATAGAATATATATCGGCTCGGCAGCTATAAATCGTTAATTTTCCGCAGTTCAAAAATTTGGTTCTGAACCCAGCTGTCGGGACGTCTCAATTATTTTCTTTTCAGTACAATGAAGACGTCAAAATACATTTTTTATAAGTACAAAAGGGCACGTGCCCCTGTTCTGTACTTTATTACCCTTGACTTTAGGTTATAAAAATCCAAAGTGGCACCAGAACAGAGTTAAGATTTTATAAGCCTAAACGTTTATATTGCTGTATTAGATTATATTTATAAGAATGGAGGGCGAAGGGGAGATATTTTTATGCTTTTGTATTTATCTAATGTTTAGTAAAGATTATATAATAGCAGATGACATAAAAAAAAATACTTTTGCAATATACATATATGTATATATATGTTTACCATTAAAAAAATGATATTAATAAAAATGATAAAATAAGCAACTTTATGTAAGCAGATATTTTTTATAGTATGTTGATTTGTAGACAAATTAAATTTTATGAAATATTAGAAGTATTTGCTTAAGAAAACATTTGAATGAAAATTGTTAAAAAAAAAAAAAAAAAAAAAAAAAAAAAAGATAAAAACATCTTTGGT
Source organism: Salticus scenicus (assembly GCA_963930645.1). Taxonomy (NCBI): domain Eukaryota; kingdom Metazoa; phylum Arthropoda; class Arachnida; order Araneae; family Salticidae; genus Salticus; species Salticus scenicus. The sequence goes on from OZ005658.1 coordinate 70,619,751, forward strand.
GCAGTGTGTTTATATCCTTCTCTTGTATTTGAAAGGTTTCTCGGAAAAGGCTCTAACGGTTTTGATGGAAGTTTGGGTTTGCAGTGTTTTTGAAGGCGAAAAACGTATTGGACTTATCCTCATCTTCAGAACAAATCGCGTTCACTGTTAACTCCAACGATTACAAAATATGGCAGAAATTAGGTTTACACGGAAATGAATCTAGCGATTTTAATTAAAAGAAAAAAAAAAAAAAAAAAGCTTAGGGTTAACTTAGGCAAACTGATCTGACTTATCGTTATTTTAAAGAAAATTAGCATTCGCTGTTAGCCATCACTCCATTCGCTGCAAAATATAGCAAAAACCTGGCTTTCTCAAAAGTGGATCCAACAATTTTTGCAAAAACTTAGAGTTAAGGGTTTCTCAAGACAATAAATTTATCTGATTTATCCTCATCCTCAGAAAAGTCAGCATTTATTGTTAACTGTCACCCCACCCATTGCAAAATATATCGGAAACTTGGTTTTCTTGGAAATGTCTCTAATGATTTCGATAAACTTAAATTTAAGGATTTTTGGAGAGGCAAAATTCATATGACTCATCCTCATCTTCATTTGCTATTAACAATCACTCCGGCCACTGCAAAATATAGCAAAAACTAGGTTTTCTGGAAAACGGATCGAAAGATTTTAATAAAAACTTAGTGTTAAGATTTTTTTTTTCTTTTCTTATGAGAATCTTATCTGACTTATCCTCATCCTCCCGAAAATTAGCCTTTACTGCTGCTTTAACCCTTACTCCGCCCATGGCAAAATATGGCAGAAACTTGCTTTCTTGGAAATCGATCGATTCGAATGATTTTGATATTTATTTATTTATTTGTTCTATTCTATTCTATTTTATTATTATTATTTTGATAAAAACTTGGGGTTAAGGGTGTTTTCAGATGAAAAACCTATCTGACTTATCCTCATCTTTACGATAATTAGCTTTTAATATTTACCCTCACTTTGTTTGCGGAAAAATATTATAGCGTAGATTTGGTTTTCTTAAAAACAAGTATTTAAAATTTCTAAACTAAACTTGTAAAAACAAAAGAAATTCTTTAGTCATTGAAATTTAAATAAAAATTCCTCGAAATTAATACGGTTTGATTAAAATTAAATAGATTTATGAAAAATTTAAGCAAATGTAAAATCAATTATAACAAAACTTTTTTTTTTTTATTTTTTAAAGAGGATTTATTTGTAAAAACAAAATAATGTTCATTCGTTGTTAAAAACCGGAATTTAATTAGAAAAAAATCTAAAGTCTAAACTGGTCATAGAAAACTAAGCATACCATGGGAGGCATGCATCACTGAGTTTTCATAAGAAGTTTGCAAAGCGGAAGTTGCGAAGTAGTCGAGTTGGGTTTGAAGTCTTTACTGTTTAGAAAGGTACTCTACGAATGGAAACGAGTAGTTAAAGAGTTAAAAAAAAAAAATCGGACTTTGTGTAATTTAGAAATTAATTATTTAAGATTAAATTTGTCGAAGTGTACGTTATGTAAAAATGGAAATTGATTCTCTAGTATATAAAAGGCATGATAAAATCGTATTTGGGTTCGGTTTTGTTTGTGAGTTTCGTCAGCAGCCCAGAACGGCGGTTGCAGATTGAGGTGTTTCAGTTGGAGAAAACGTCTTTATCACTGAAAATCACTCAAATGAAAATAACGCAAACTGAAACTGATCTATGAAAAACTCTAAAAACAATCTGATACAAATAACAATAGATAATTATTTTCAAATCCATAAACAAACACGGAAATGTCGTTCCAAATGCATAACTTATATCTTTGTTGTACACAGCAAGCTACGCCCGCTTCGCTGGTCACTAAATTTAAATGAATTTTCAAAAGAATTGAATCACTATTTATTTTTTATATCATATTTTGGAATTTGTACCATAATTAAAAATTCCTTTTTAGGTCAAAAAGTCAAAATAACATATTACAAATTAAATTAGATAAAATATTTCTTCCGTTTTACACTCGTTTTGCAACAATGCTCTATGGTCTTATGTGAATGATTCTCAGGAACGAATCAACAATTGTTTACAAATTTAATGGATTATGAATGGGAAATAAGTACGCTGTAATTTAAAAACTGCAGCTCTCAAAACTGATAATTTTTAAAACGTTATTCATTATTCTTTAATATTACACTGTTTTTTGTTTAATATTAGACTCTTATTTTAAGATAAAAGCAATCGAATAATATCGCGTTGTGAAACTTTGCAACGTAAGATATTTAAATCTAATAACTTGATGTATATAGTGTCCTCACAAAAAATGAACAGCTTTTAGTGCTCTTTTAAAAAAGTATAACATCTATGCAGTATCTTTTAAAAAATAAACATCAGTTTTTACTAAAAGAAATGGCCGACTTTCTTCATCAAAGTAAAATCTAGACCAATCAAAAATAGGAATGGTCCACCAGGATGTGTTTCGCCGACAAACTCTTTGCTTTATTTATATAGATAATGCTAAAATAATAACCAGTAGCTAAAAGTAAAAATAAATTCTAGTTTACTCTTAAAATTTTATCATTTTTACTTTCTTTTATACAAATAAGGAAATATTGGGTTCGTGAAAATTTTCTATCTCTAGTTTTTGATGGATTTACGCGCTTTGAGATGTTCTAAATACGATTTGGTCATTTTTATTAACCGACTTCAAAAAAGAAGGAAGGTTCTCCCCAAGTAGCACCAGAACGTTCTCTGAACGTCAAATAACGGTTGCAATAGTTCAAACACCGTGTTTCGTGTCACAAAAACGTTCTACTCGACGTTCAAAAATAGTATTATTTGGAACGTTCTAAAAAGGTGTGTTTTGTACCATCCATAATACGTGCAATTAAAGTTTTATGAAAAACGTTAAATAGTTCACCGTCATAACACGTTCTGTTTCAGTGAACTATAATGAATATTATAAAGCGATTCATTTCCACTTATAATGTATAAAAAAATTTGAAAAAAAAAAAAAAAAAATGAATTTGAATTTCTTGATACGTTTAAAAATAATATTAGTTGGAAAATAAAAGAGATGAGGTGGACTGTTTTTTTAACATAATTTTAAATTTTGTTTATCTGATATTTGCAATAAAATTTCTGTTTTATATTCTTGAATGATGTAATTTTCAGATAATTTTTGAGTTGTATTATTTTTTTGTTTCATAAAATGTTAATATTAAATATAATATTAATATAAAAATTTATAATTGAATAATATTGTTTAAAAAGTCTCGCAAGTGCATAAAAACGGCTCTGTGGATTTTCTTCTGACTCGTCATTCTAACTTCCATCTAGACGTCCATTTGTATGTGATTTTAGGTTTAGGATAACGCGGTTAATTTACCAAATTTAGGTAAAACCGTAAGCGAGAATAAAATTCTATCTCAAAGACGGCTCTAATGATTTTCTTCAAATTTGCAACATATCCCAATTTTTACATGTTTTTTCGTTCGTAATTTCTAGTTACTACTGGAAAATTGTTAGGCATCAGGATTAGGTAGGTCAGAAATTGGTGTTTAAAAAATAGTTTTATCGATTTCTTTAAATTCGATATATAAACTTTATTTGTGTGTTTTTAACGCCGTATGTATAGCTGCCAATTTGTACTTCTTTTTTTTTTTTTTTTTTTTTTTTTTTTTTTGACCGGAAATATTTTATAGGAATTTTTCATACATTTCCTATAAAGTTTTAATGATTAAATAAGGTGAAAATTTTTACTCAGAGAAAATGGTGTAAATAAAAAAAAAAAAAAAAAAAAGAGAGAGAGAGAGAGAGAGAGAGAGAGAGAGAGAGAAAACGAGAAGTTGTTAGATATAGGTATATATTAGATTGCTCTTAAGTCTTAAGTTAGGACAATTTGTTCAAAAATTGTTAGGTGTTTAATGCCTATCAATTTTATGTCTCTTGACCACACTATATCCAAAAGCAGTATATAATGTGTGTAGTTGTGGGTAATTGAAGTCGGATTGTTGTTACACAATAGATTTATTATTATTATTATTTAAATTATTTTAAAAAAAATTGACACTATGATTTTTTTTTTTCTCACTACATTATTTTTGCTCATAAAAAATCAGAAAAAATAGTTTGATGTAATTATATATATATATATTATATTTTTAATTCTGAAATATTTTGTGATTTAAAAGTTGTTCAAGTATCGAGATACATGTTAAATATTATATATTACTTGTATCTACAAATTAATTATTCATTATTTTTTTTAGATTTACTATTGTTTTAAATGTACATAAAAACCTTAATATATATACTTTATATATATATATATATATATATAACGGTTTAATTTTTGAATGTATAAATCCTTGCTTTTAAAAGGAAGCTTGAGTTGAATAAATATAATACTATTTGCATTATCAGCAGCCACAAACATCTGCGTATGCTATGCGGATGGCAGTGGTTTATAACTTAGGCGTGTGTTTCGCTCTTTGTGGCGATTTTCTCCTTTGTTTTTACATAATTACATTGTTAATAATATAAAAGAATTAAAGCCTCCCCCCATTTTTTTAATTATAACTGTTTATTTGGATGCCTATTTAAAAAACGCATAGGAACATGCAAATGCACATCGACAATTTTCCAATGAATCCACATATTTTTTGTGGCTCTTTAAATGAATTATTACTGTTAATCGTGCTATTTTCATTTATTTAATCAGGAATATGTATATTATATTCGCTATGATTACTGTAGCATAAAAACGCTGAAATTTAATTAATTAAAATGCCTCTTTTTAGACCAATGTTTATTCGAATTATTTTTTATTTTTATACACAAATCAGTTGTATCAGGTGCAAGATTTTTTGTAAGAAATATTTTATACTTTAGCTATAGAACCTGAATGATACATATTGATTTCAAAGATTATTTAAATTATTTATGGAAATGTGAACGCAGGCAGACGAACAAAGATTATTAATTAATCTTAACTTTATTTGAAATTTTGAAAAATGCATAACTCAACTGAAAATGCATTTCTAGCATTTTCCATTACACCTCTTTGTGGCCAAATATGCAAATCGTTGCTAACAGTAGCATAATCTATAGAGAAAATGCTTTTGTGAATTTAAATAATATATGTTTATTCCGTTTGTTTTTGTGCTGATTCAAAATATTATAATACGCTTTAAATAAATAATCGTCATAGACTGTAATGTATCCGAATTCTTTTTGCAAATCCTTGTATTAAAAAAAAAAAAAAAAAAAAAAAAAAAACTGTGCTTTCATACTATTTTCAATAAAGAACATGACATAGTGAGCTAAATAACAGTGTCATAGCTAACACAAAATCACATTCAAGGTATTCTAAAAATACTCAAGAAAGACAGACAGACAAATCGAAATCATAAATATTGTTCAACTTTCCTGGCAGAGCTAACATATTTGAATAATGCTTAATTTCTGATAATTTTTGTTTTAAAATTAAAACTCATATTTTAAATCTTAAACCGATCAAATACTAATTATTAAATTTAATAATTAAAAAATTAAAGACACATGTGGATGAATAATTAAATATTATTATGTATTATGTATATTTATTGATGTTTTATGTCCCACTTTTTTCTTACAGAAATTTTTTGTATACTTTGGAATAAACTAGAGGGACAATTACTATCCAAAAATAAATATATTAAAATCTACGCAGTAGGATCTCTCATGTATGTGTGTGTGTGTTTATTTATCAATACATAAGACTTTTTTTAAGAGCATTTTCCGGCAAATTTTAAAATATTATATGATATCGGTTTGTCTATTCCTCGTTCCCCCCCCCTTTTTCTTTCTTTACGGGGGGGGGGGGGGGAGAGGTTAATTTATAAAATGTTTTTATGATACTCTGAAACATATATATATATATATATATTTTTTTTTTTTTTTTCCAAGTTCATTATAGTTTTCTCTTAATTGTAAATGATATAAATAAAGCAATTGTTTAATGTACGGGATGTCTGAAAAGGACTCTGGCATATCATGGACTATGACAGATACTTATCCAAAGAAATATTTGTTTTATTTTTATGCTGCATAAAACATCAGAAAAACATGTTTTGTATAAAATGTGGCATGATCAACATAAGATTCAGTTGCGAGAGAAAAATATTAAGATACATTTGGAGATATACGTGAAAACTTCTTAAAGAGCATTTTTAGTTCTTTTATGCATTTTTAACATTATAACAAAATCAAAATGCGTTTATGATTTTGGTTCCATTGTGTATCTATCTTTCCGTTCTCTAATTCAGTTAATTATTTTAGAACATCTCTGATATATTATTCAGCTTTACTGTGGTGCATTCTTTATTTTTAAAAAAAAAAAGTAGTTTTCGTTTACGTACAGGATCTCAGGAAATAGAGTCTATGGGATGTTTTTTTCTTTAAAACATATTTGAAAAGTTGTATAATCTTCACATCACAGCAAAATTAACATACTTTATTTAGATGTAAAATACTGTGTTTCCTGTAGAATATGATCAGTATTAATAATAGGTTTATAGGGATCCGAAATCATTTTCATGCCCTATATAAGTCGAACTCACGCAAAGTAAATTTTCAGTGTGTCAAATTCTTTTCGACTTTTGTCTTCTTTTTTATACCTTTTCTTTCTTTCTTTTTAAAGTATAGTAATATAGGACGTATGCAAATTTTAAAGGATATACAAAGATACACAATAATAAATTTTAAAAAAATCTATTTTATGCTTTCATTTTTAGAAAAATAAAATAAAATAAATGATCTAAAACTAGATTTTGTGGGATTTCTTCCTTCTTAATTAAAACGATATACAGAATTGATGTGTCATTACTGAGGTAAATTTCACTTGAGATTAATATAAAGGTAAAAATTACTTGAAAAGTGTTTTATAATTTATGCGAATTGCAACATTTTTAAAATTAATAAAACATGCATAATTGCTGTAATATTTGAATAATATATATATATTGTTTTCAAATTACATAATACAATAGTTTATGTTTCATACCGTTTAAGCAGTTTCTTCAATTAAAGAGCAAAAACAAAACAAAAAGTAATAAATATAAAATTTTATTGTGTTTCTTTTTTTTTCATTGTGATTGTAATTTTTCTATGCAATTTTTATTTCATTTTGCTTTGATCAGGGCCCGTTTAAGACTGAAAAACGAGGTAAGAGAGGTGTCATTCAGGGGCACCCCCTAGTTCTATACAAATCATCTATATTCTTTGTTATATCTACAGATTTTTATGCAAGCTTAAAAAATGTGACTATTCACCATAAAATTTTTAAAGAAAAAAAAAAAAAAAAAAAGAAGCATAAGTTCATATCTAGTCTAATTTTTATGCAAATGATGTCAGAACACTAATTATTTAACATATAATGCTAATTCTATATTAATTTGACACAGTGCAGAAAGGAAATGGCATTCGAATACACACAAATCTCATGTAATTACATAATACCTAATAGTATAGTAGATACTTTGTCAGTTAAAAAGAAATATAAAGCAGCCTGATAACAAAATGGTAGTGGATGCTGCAGATAATTTTAGACAATATCAAACATTAAATCCTTAAATTTTATTCAAATCAAAACTTTTTTCATTTCAAACTATAGTTATGGACTTTAGATTTAGAAAACATAAAATGCATTTAATATGAATGCAAAATAAATAAATAAATAGAAAATAATATGTCATTTAAAATAATTTTTTATAGACAAACACAAGACTGCCTAGTGAGTTTCGCAGTTTAGATAAAAGTTTCGTATATAAAATAAAAAATAAAAAAAATCTTGGACAAAAATTTATTAAAAAAAATATTTTAAAAAGTGAGTTTTGGGGGGACCCCCTTGTAAATTCTTGAGTAAGCCCGGGCTTCACGGGCCTATTCGGTAAACAGGCCCTGGTTTTGATGATTAGTTTTTTTTTTTTTTAACTAAAATAACAATGCAATTTATTTGAAGTAACATAGGCATTCTGAAACAAGGATTTACTATTTTAGCTACGATCGAATTTCAAAATTTTACTTTAAAAACCTTTAAAAAAAATAATAATACATAGAATAAAAGTAAAATAATTTCTTTTTAATAATAGAATTAAAATAATAATCGTATGTTTTACAGAATCTCGCCAACCGTTCAGTTTTCGTATGGTTGCCAGCCGGATGTATTTTCAAAAATCAAAACAAGTGCGAAGCGCGAAGACAGTAGTAGTAATGAGTCGTTTAATGATACCATCTGCTTAATTTCATATTTTATTCAGTTAAGATTTGCTGCTAGACGAAGTAAATCTACAGATAAAAGATAAGTTTAATTTCATTTTACATATTACAATTTTAGCTATTTTAAGAATTACAAATTTTATAAATATGTGCATCGAAATATAACAATATTATGTGAGCTTAAACTTCTCCGAAATTATTTAAATTTTTAAAAGTAAATTCAAAATATTTTTATTATTATTATTTTTGAAATTTTTTAAAATGTTCCATTTTAATTTGTTTTTTGCTGGTTTCATATTACTATTGTTTAACGATATATTTTAGTAGAATGATTAGTTAATTTCTTATAAATATTTTTATGTTTGAGAGCTGAAGTTTAAGTTTTAGCATTCAAGCTTAAAAGTGTTTTTAAAACATTAACAAATTATTGAATCCACACCCAAAGAAAAGCACTGCGCTTTAAAATAATCTGCGCTTTATTTTTTCTTTCTCATATATATTTAGAATTTATTGTTACATTGCAGTAATATAAAATCAGGTGAAAATCATAAAAATTAGTTAGAAAGAGATTTTAAAAAATTTTCAAAAAAAAAAAAAAAAAAAAAAAAAAATTGAAATTTGTTATTTTTAAATTTAAGTAGTTTTGGAGAAAACTTTATTTATATTGTTGTATATCAATGCATATGTATGGAAAATTTTTAAACTCTAAATAAATTATTTAAATACAGTTTTGCATTCTATATGCTTTGAAATATAATATCATTAAGTTTATTAAAATTTCTCAAAATCTATTTAAATTTACAATAATAATAAAATTTTTAGTTTTAATTTTTTGAAAATATTTTAGATGTTCCTCTTAACAAAGTTTTGTTTTATTTTTCCATGGATTATGTATTATTATAATTTGGAAATAGAGTCTAAATACTTCTAGGTATTAATTTGTGTATACATTCATAAGTTAATGTTTTAAAAATATTTTCATTTTTAAATGAAAAAACTTTCCAACAAACTTCAGTATATAAATAAAAAAATCTTTAAAATTTTAACTTATCAATGAATCTAAAAATTAATACACAGACTAGATTCTATGGCTAAACTAAAATAATGTACATACGGTGGAAAAATAAAACTTTTATTAGGAAAACAGTAAAAATATTTTTTTTTAATTAAATTAAAAATTTTTGTTATTATTGTAAATTTAAATAGATTTCGAGAAATTTTAATATACATAATAATATTATATTTTAATGCATTTATGTAAAATTGTATAATACTAAAACAGTAATTTACTAAAATTACTCACAGAATGATGCATTTGGAGTCACAAGGATTAAAACAAGCAAAATAATTCAAGAGTTTAGTTGTGCATAGCAGATGAAGAATAATGATACAAACAGCAACAGGGATATGAACTACTTTTTTTATTAATTCAAATAATGTTTCAGAAATTTTAACATACTTACTATTCCTTTAATTTCAACGTATATGCATGAAAAATTCCATATTCTATGACAGTAATTCCCAAAAAGTGTCATAACATCTCTACATCCCTTAAAAAATTCCTTAAATTTTTGCATTAAAAAAAAAAAAAATTCTTTTTTCCTAATCTGAAGATAATGACGTAATAGTTTTGATTACAAGACTTTGAATAAACACCATAAAATTCAAGAAAATGCAACTGTTACAAACAAAGCGGCAACACATTCAATGTACTCAACGTGCTTGTTTGCAGCTCTCATGTCTAAATTGTTCGCCTGAAGAAAAGTTCTGTCTTCTTTTGACACGAAACAATTGTTGCGAGTTCTTGCATTTTATGGTGTTTATTCAAAGTTTTGTAATGAATACTATATCTTCATTTTCTTCAGATTAGGGGAAATAAATATATATATTTTTTTTAAATGCAAAAATATAAGATATATTTTAAGGGATATAGCGACGTTATGACACTTTTTGGGAATTACTGTCGTAGAATATGGAATTTTTCATGCATATACGTTGAAATTAAAGGAATAGTAAGTATGTTAAAATTTCTGAAACATTATTTGAATTAAAAAAAAAAAAAAAAAAAAAAGTAGTGGGGTGTTTTTTTATAATGACGTCACAATTTTTTTTTTTTTTAATTGCACTATTTTAGAACGTTTATAGTACGTTTTCTAGAACGTTCTGAAAATGTGTATAACGTTTTGAAAACGTTCTAAAAACGTTTAGAACGTTCTGAGACCGTATACATAGAACGTTCTCTGAACGCTTCTATAACACCAATGGTGATAGCTACACGTTCATTGAACGTTCCCTGAACCGTACTATTGTACGTCTTCAAGATGGACAAATAGACGTCTATAGCACGTTCAAAGGGAACGTTCTTAGAACGTGTTTGCAGAACAATTTTTGAACGTTCAGAGAACGTTTCGGTGCTGCTTGGGTCAATTCAAACCGTATGTTTTTTTTTTATGTTTCTTAGCTCATAACTTCTGAACGGATACTCCGATTTTGATACATTTTGTTTTGTTGAAAAGGTCTTGGTCTGAAATAGGTCCCATTGCAATATCTTTACGATCTAAAGAAAATACAGGGTGCCCAAAAAAATCAGTCCCAACTCTTTTAACTGCTAAAAGGCTGCAGCTAAAGGGATAAAAATGGTATGTAAGTATAGCAAAGTGGCCATGCAGTACAAGGTTAAACCGCTTGCAGCGCCACATGGTGGAAAATAGAGGAGTTAGTGTTCCTATCTCGAAAACGGTTCTAGAGAAAAAAGTGAATTACAAAGTTGGAGAATATCGTCGATTTAGTACAAAAAGATTGTTTAGACATTCATGCTAGCGTTCCTATCTCGGAAACGGTTCAAGACAGGGGAAAAAAGTGAATTATAAAATTGCAGAGCATCATCGATTTACTACGAAAAGATAGTTTAGACATTGATGCTAAAAATACAATGCTAAAAACGTGCATTTGTTTGTTCGCAATTTCTTACACTATGCACACTTGAGCTACATTGCACACGTTGTGGCGTAGCTGGTGAGACCTACGCTATATAGTTCAAAATACGGCTACTTGATACTTTTTGTTTTGTTGTAAAGATATTGGTGTGAAGTAGGTCCCATTGTAATATCTTTACAATCTAAAGAAAATAAAGCGCCATCTGGTAAAAAACAGTGGAATTAGTGCTCCTATCTCAATAACGGTTCAAGATGGGAGAAAAGTTAGTTACGAAGTTATAGAGCATCATCGATTAACTACGAAAAGACAGTTTTTAGACATTATTGCTAAAAATAGAACGCTTAAAACGGGCAGTTGTTTGTTCGCAATTTCCTACACTGTGCACATTTGAACTACGTTGCACACTTTGCAGCGTAGCGGATGACACGTATACTCTGTGGTTCAAAGTACTGTTAATGTAAGCGGTCACATCGATTAGCGCAAAGTCGTTTTCAACCAACTTCAGAAAGGAGGGTGTTCTTAATTCGAGCTATGTGTTGTTGATGGTGTTTGTAGGCTTATAACTTCGTAAGAGATGCTCTAATTAACCGACTTTAAAAAGGAGGAGGTTCTCAATACAAAGCGTATGTTTTTTTTTTGTTTTTGTTTGTTAGCTCATAACTTCTGAACGGATGATCCGATTTTGATACTTTTTGTTTTATTGCAAAGGTCTTGGTCTGAAATAGGTCCCATTGTAATATCTTTACGATCAAAAGAAAATACAGGGTGCCCAAAAACGTCAGTCCCAACTCTTTAACTTCTGAACAGCTGCAGTTATAGACATAAAAATGGTATGTAGGTACAGTAAAGTGGATATGTGCAACGTGATACAACCGCCTACAGCGCCACCTGGCGGAAAACGGTAGAGTTAGCGTTCCTATCTCGGAAACGGTTCGAGACAGGGGAAAAAGTGAATTATAAAATTGCAGAGCATCATCGATTTAGTACAAAAAGATAGTTTAGACATGAATGCTAAAAACAGAACGCTTAAAACGTGCATTTGTTTGTTCACAATTTCCTATTTTGTGCACACTTGAACGACATTGCATATATTGTAGCGTAGCGGGTGACATTTATGCTATGTAAAATTCAATGTATGGTTATTGTAAGCGGTCACATCGATTAACGCATAGACGTTTTAAACCGACTTTATAAAGGAAGATGTTCTCAATATAAACCATGTTTCTCATTGTTGCTGTTGTTGTTGAAATTTGTTAGCTTATAACTTCGTAAGAGATGATTTAATTTTAATACTTTTTTTTGTTGTCGTAATGATCTTGGCCTGAAATAGGTTTCATTGTGATTTCATTAAGATATAAACAAATTACAGGATACTCACAAGTCTATTCTCACTCTAACTGCTGAACTCATGCAGCTACACTGGTAAAAGCAGTATGTAAGTATCGATGTTGAAACTTCTGTCCGTGAGTTGCAATGCATATTTTGCTTTTTTTTTGAACTATACGCTTCGTAATTTCCAGCGCAGCGGGTGACACGTATTTACTGTAAAGTTCAATGTATATGCCTAACAGAATTTTTGGTTACGAATACAGCGTATCCGTTCTTTACATTTCTAAAGACATTTTAATTTAACGCATGTTCATTCAATAGATAGTTTTTTGCTCATATCCGATAAAGGTAAGAAAAGTGACACAACTAAAAAATGCAGCATTTGAGAAAAATCATCTTAAAAATAACTCTACTAGAATAAAACTGGCATAACTGTCTCTCGAGTGGATAACTTTGTAGATGGGGATGTAACTTTTTTGTTCACACTGGGTGCATTTCATGTATTTTTCAGTGACATAAACCATTGTTTGAGTTATGTCACTTTTCTTGGAAGTTGTGATTTGTGAAACTGCCGTCGAACGTCTTTTGATGTTCTGCTATATGAATAAGTTTTCACTGAAAAGAGAAAAATAAAATCTTTTTGTAAAAAAATAGAACCGACTCCAAAAAGCAACTACTATTCAAACAACTAAAAAAAAAAAAAAAAAAGAAAAAAGAAAAAAGAAAAAAAAGAAAAGAAAAAAAGAAAAAAAAAATGGTACAAATGAAACTGTAAATTGCGCCTAAAAGTATAAAATAATTTCCTTCGCCAAACAACCTACAACACTACAATTAATCATAACTTTTGAAGTCGGCGCAAAATTAAATAAAAATTGATACCTTTATTCAATACAAAACTCAAATCCTATTCAAAATACACATCTTACATGATAGTTATCAAAGTTATACCAAATTTGCAAAGGAAACTCTACCTTCGTAGAAACATAAATACTGCATTGGGACGAATGTTCACTGTTCTGTGTAGATGCTACTAATGGATCAATTGTATACAGTGATAAAATAATAAAGGAAACATGAAAATGGATCATTCGAGACAACAGCATTTGTTGCCACCGATCTAAAAACAAACCTTTAAAAACTAATTAAATTTTATTTAATTTTGCGCCGACTTCAAAAGTTATGATTAATTGTAGTGTTATAGGTTGTTTGGCGAAGGAAATTATTTTATACTTTTAGGCGCAATCTACGGTTTCATTCATTTCGTACCAATTTTTTTTTTTTTTCTTTTTTTTTTCTTTTTTTTCTTTTTTTTTAGTTGTTTGAATAGTAGTTGCTTTTTGGAGTCGGTTCTATTTTTTTTACAAAAAGATTTTATTAGAAAATATCCATGTGCATCAAAAATTTTGTGGACGCTGTATCTCAAGAACCAATGAACGAAATTCAACTAAATTTGGTGTTCAGTTTTACTTTGATCTAAACTAGTGCTGATTACATTTATACATCAATCTCTCAACAGTTGGCGCTGTCATCCTTTTTTTTTTCATAATTTTTAATATGGCAGTATAGGACAAAATTTCGTATAAATGCACCATAATGAGAATTATTTTTAAAGCTTCAAAGTGAAATTAAAAATAACATTTATAATAGTACTCTCAATCATAAATATTTGTATTGCATATATATATATATATAATATATATCATTAAAAATGTAAAAATATATATAGATATATATCAGGGCAACGCTTCCCCACCCCTCCCGAGGGGTGAATTATTCAATGTGGGTATTTTTTTAAATAACTCGTAAATAACTGTAAAACGAATGGCTGAATCATAGATCTGTGATAGCACTGCTCGGCAGGAAAATTGCCCTCCCCCTGCAACACCATTTTGGCAAATTCTTATGTAACATGACCTCCTGAATCCGAGTATGACGTCCATTTTGCCCTATCACCCACTGTTTTTTAGGGACGGCCCCCTATTTTTATCATTTTTCGATAATTTTATGGCTATAAATCTGATTTTAAGAGGGGGGGGGGTGATTATTTTAACAGTTAAATATCTTCTGAGAAGCTACAGAGGTTAAAATTTCTAAAACATCCAGATTTGCGGCAAGGGGAAAAGGGGGGTGGGTAGGATTTGCCACAGAAATTATGTTTTACATTTCTTATATTTTTTTTTTAATCTATATTAATGTTATTTATTAAACATTACATATATTTTTTGCTTTTAAGTGTTTAATTAATTTTTTTTCATTCTCCAAATCAAATTCATGGCCATAAAATTACCGAACAGTGATAAAAATTGTGGGAGCGGATGGTATCCCGATAAAACAGTGGGTGACTGGGCAAAATGGTAGACATATTCGGATTCAGGAGGTCATTTTACATAAGAATCACCAAGAATGGTAACAGGGCTCTTTTTTTTTTTTTTTTTTTTTTTTTTTACAAAAAAAAAAAAAAATAAAAAAAATAAATAAATACATTTCTTAAGATATGTGTAATTTTTTTTATAACATAAAATTAATTTCCTTTGGAAATTTAGTGTTATACTTCTCAGTGAGGAAAATCTTCTTCATTTATGAATGAAATTCCTTTTAATAAAAAATAATTTTAATAAATAATATACACTGCGTTAATTTGTATAATAATATATCGAAGAAAGTCTTATGGTGGTCACAACATACTAGTTTGAACTTGTATTTCATAAATTTCAGATAAAACTTTTAAATCTACTAAGGGGGGGAAAAAAGAAACTTTAAAATCATTCATATATTCAAAAGTTCGTTTAATTTCATTCAAAAGCATTGCTTTTTTTTTTTCGTTACATAAGACCAGTTTATCCCATATGTTCGGCTTCTGAACAAAACTATTAATATAGTTATAAATCAAGAAGGAAAAACACCTCCTTCCCCTCTATACCTTCCGTTATAAACTTACACGGAAAAAAAGTTCTGCTCACAATACAGTGTGCTATAAATTTTGCCTTAACGACTTGTTGATAATCAATTCTAGGTTGCTGTTTGAAAAGACGGGGACCAGCAAACCTATGTGATGAAAACGGGAAAAAACAGCAGAACATTAAACTAGATGAACACAATGAGTTAACACTAAATCACGCCTTGTGACAAAATAAAAGCTTATAAAATACGGGAGGGATAAACATAGGGGTTTTGTTGTAGGAAGGTGTCGAAGCCACAGGCGCGTGCGTATACGATAGGGGCAATGTGGGGGGAGGAATAAAATGAAACTGTAAATTATTTTATATTTATAAATAAGAAATATCAGTAAATTAATATTAATGGAAAATATCAAATTAGTTTTTTATTAAAAAATAATTATAAGATAAAAAACTTTTTATAAACCATGTTTTTAAATTTTCTGTTAAATCATGGCTATAGAACTAACTACATTAGCACTTTATCAATGCGTATGAAATCTTTAAACCGATAGTGACGTCAACTTTTGTGAGATACATAATTTAACTTTTTACAATTTTTCAACGCTCACGTTTAATTAAATTATTTATTAAATCACGTTTATTTATTTTTATGTCGAAAGAAAATGAACTCGTATTTTTTTTTTTTTTTGGCAACAATTAAACTATAGCTAATATTTTAATGGATATTTATAGGATATTAGGATGTTATTATTTTCATATTTTAATTAATTAAAAGAAAACTATTCGAAAATCGGATTTCGAAGTATTGTGCTGTCACCGGTTTTAGAGGTGAGTTCGGGCTCTATTTTGGCAATCCGAGCCCCCCCGGGCCCGAAACATTTTTGAACTGAGCTCGCCCGAGCCCGAAAAATTTTGTGTGATCAGAGCCCGAGCCCGATATTGAAAGTGGTACGCTATGCAACGCATACACAATAGTAAAATTAAATACCGTTTTCATTTTCAAATTAATTTTCCTATTACCAATCCTCAATTTAAATAGCTATAAATGTCATTGCAACAATTTATAATGTCTGTGTCTCGGTATACATGGGTATATTTATATAATATATATATATAATGCAGCCCATTGTTTATAACGCGCCTATAGGGGGACAAAAAATTTATCCGAATGAGTGCTATAATGAGGCCCAATATAACGAAGGAGGAAGAATTACTGTATAACACTATGACATAATATGCATCCCGTTGAAAAAAAAAAAAAAAAAAAAAGCTCTATTTAGAAAAAGGAAAGTCAAAGCTACTAAGGTTTGCAAGATTATTTTGTGATTTATAACCTATCCTGACTATTATGACATTACTAAAGGTGCTCTCAAAATGAATAAAATTTCTTTTTTTTTTTTTTACATTTTCCTGCTAGTGGAGAATAAAATAAACGGAACTTTTAGCTTGAATCCGAGCCCGCCCGGAGCCCGAAGACTTGCGTAAGATTTGAGCCCGATCGGGCTCGGGCTCGGGCTTACGAGCTCGGGCTGAGCCCGTTTCATCTCTAACCGGTTTCTGAGCTACTGTGAAAGTTTCAAATGTCTGGCTAGTAGAGAAGTTAGTTAAAATTCGATTGCAAGATTTGTACCGGACAAACAAACATACAAACAAACAAACAAGAATACAAGTTAATAAAAACATGGTAATTATAGATTATTTTGTTGTTTCAACTTTAGCTGGATGAATGGTGCAATAAAAATTTTTGAGAAAAATGT
Organism: Salticus scenicus; assembly: GCA_963930645.1. Taxonomy (NCBI): domain Eukaryota; kingdom Metazoa; phylum Arthropoda; class Arachnida; order Araneae; family Salticidae; genus Salticus; species Salticus scenicus. The sequence continues at coordinate 70,636,920 of OZ005658.1, forward strand.
ATTTAATTTACACCAGTTATTATGCTAATTTTTCTTCATGTTTGATTTACACTCAGAATACTAGTCGTATTTCAATAATTATTCGTTTGTGATTGCGTTAAAATAAATACAATATTAATAATACTAAAATTCTATTAAAAGTTAAGTTTTTACAATTTGAAATATATAGAATAAATTAATATTAAGTAACCGAATGCAGTAACCGCCGCTTAATAAATTCACTGGTAAACAAAATCAGCCGCTTAATCTGATCAAATTTACAGGACCGGAATCGAATCAATACAAACTATACTTTTAAAATCGAAATTTTGAAAATTTTTATTTTTCCGACTGAGTGAAAATAATGCCTGGACCGGGAGTCGAACCCTCGTCATTATTTTCACTCAGTCGGAAAAATAAAAAATTTCAATAAATATGATTTTCTTCCACAGTGTGATTTTAATAAAAATTGTATTTCTTTCTCCCATTGTTTAATGGTGTTTTCCATTTCCTGCGGCTTATTTCTGTTGAGCTATCTACATGATAGACCAGAGATGTTTCTGCCTAAAGGTTGTCTAAGTGAGTAATGCTGACCGGTTTGTCGGCCTGGATAGCTCAATTGGTAGAGCCTTGACCTTGTAAGTCAAAGATCCGGGGTTCGACTCCCGGTCCAGGCATTATTTTCACTCAGTCGGAAAACTAAAAAAAAATCAATAAATATGATTTTTTCTACAGTTAATTGTGTGATTTTAATAAAAATTGTACTTTTAAAATCGCGGCTTAATAAAATCAGCACCGCCGGTTTATAAACTCAAAAAAATCTCTTCAGCAGCAAAAACATCATTTATGCAAGTTAACTTTTTTTTTTTTTTTTTTTTAAATAAAACACATCAATCCCTCCATTATCTCTCTTTGTCGAAAATATTACACTTGCATCATAAATACAAATTAAACAAGTCACTTTGTCTCACTAACAATTTTAAGGAACGTATTCTCTAAAGCGCGGTAAAAAGTTAAAATTTTATTAAATTCGCAAATGATAATTTTCTTTTCTTTTTTTAAATAATCACAAGACTATTTCTAAAACTTATTTTGAAATAATTATGGAGCAAGAGGTTTAAACAGAAAATTTTTTAATTTAAAAGAAAAGTGTGAACTTTTGGCAAAGTAATGATGAGTTTTCTCAAAGAAGATGCATCGGAACTTTGGATGTGTTTAATTTACATATTTTGAAAGAATAATTAATTAATTATCTGTCAAAAATTAATTAACATTGTTTATTAATTTCATTATTTGTTATATTTTGAAATTTCTTTCCACATTCAGGGAAATAATACCTTTTTCTTGAGTGGAAGAACGTTCGCCGGATATAAAAATCAGCCGCTTAATAAAATCACTTTGGCTCAGGACGAATGTGATTTTAATAAGCGGCGGGTACTGTATAAGTTTTTTTTTCTTTTTCGGCTTTTTCGAAATACTTTACTCTTACATAGAAATTTTTTTTAAATAATTCTATGCCTATTCTTATTTTTATTTTTCCCAAATAAAAATTTTTATGAAGAAATATTTCTACCTTTTTTTCTTTCATTTAATTTCTTTGTCTTTCTTTCAAATTTATTGCTCCATAAAATAAGGATATTTCATTGTTTAAAATGCTTTAGCTGATACTTCGATTTTTATTTATTTTATTTCATTCCTTGTTGAAATAATTTTGTAAAACTGAAAATATTTATACAAAAACAGCTGTATTTTTAGTATCTTCAAATTTATCACATTTGCTAACAATTTTTAAAGACATCCAAGACATTATTCATATTGCGCCATCTAGTATCCAATACATTAACTAAAAGACATTTTAAAAATTAAGTTATTCCGTCAATAAATGGTATTATAAATAACGAAATATTAAATATTAAATAATTCATCTCTAGAAACTAAGAAAAAAATACGTGATATTTCCCTATATTTTTCTTATTTATTTGAAGTTCGGTAGGTTCTCCAGTTTTTGGCATGCTCCAGTAGTTGACATCTATCCCGAAATAATTAATAAATAAGAAAAATAATAAAATCATGTATTTTACATATAAGAATTTTAACATTTTATGTCAAACCTAATAACTGGTAAAATGAATAACTAGTACTGTCAAACACTGGAACATAGGGTGCCAATTACTAGTAAAAGGAAAAACCGGCAGTGTCAATTACTGGAACATTAAGTGGGTGTCAAATAAAAATTCATAAAAAAAAAATAATTGTCATCAAATACATATATTTTAACCTATATGTGGGTGTGGCTCTGAATGTCTTTCATGCCATAGTCAATCACTGGTGCATTTACCCTATACATACTCAGTTTTGTCTCTCACTTGTTCTGTAACATGTTTTTTTCTCCTTTAGTGATTGTATAAATTAAAGGGGGAATATACATTAACATCCAAATGAATTATAAAAAATAATTTAGTCTTTAACCTTGTCTTTCGTATGATCTTATCTTGTTTTTCTTAAACATGATTTCTAAACCCTTTTAAACAATTTCTTACTTGTTAAAGCAATTCAAGAAAGAGAATAACAGTTAACGTGTACTTCTCAGTCATGGAATAATCACAGTAGCAAAAGTACATTTACAGGCAAGAAATCTTCTAGTGACGTTTAAAGTTTTTTTTTTTTTTTCTCCTTTAGTGATTGTATAAATTAAAGGGGTAAAATACATTAACATCCAAATGAATTATAAAAAATAATTTAGTCTTTAACCTTGTTTTTCGTATGATCTTATCTTGTTTTTCTTACACATGATTTTTAAACCCTTTTAAACAATTTCTTACTTGTTAAAGTAATTCATGAAAGAGAATAACAGTTAACGTGTACTTCTCAGTCATGGAATAATCACAGTAGCAAAAGTACATTTACAGGCAAGAAATCTACTAGTGACGTTTAAAGTTTTTTTTTTTTTTTCTCCTTTAGTGCTTGTATAAATTAAAGGGGGAAAATCCATTAACATACAAATGAATTATAAAAAATAATTTAGTCTTTAACCTTGTTTTTCGTATGATCTTATCTTGTTTTTCTCACACATGATTTCTAAACCCTTTTAAACAATTTCTTACTTGTTAAAGTAATTCAAGAAAGAGAATAACAGTTAACGTGTACTTCTCAGTCATGGTATAATCACAGTAGCAAAAGTACATTTACAGGCAAGAAATCTACCATTGCCGTTTATAGTTTATTATTATTATTATTATTATTATTATTATTTTTTTTTTTTTTTGCGATATTGTATAAATTAAAGGAGGAAAATACATTGTCATCCAAATGGATTATAAAAAATAATTTAGTCTTTAACCTTGTTTTTCGTATGATCTTATCTTGTTTTTCTTAAACATGATTTCTAAACCCTTTTAAACAATTTCTTACATGTTAAAGTAATTCAAGAAAGAGCATAACAGTTAACGTGTTCTTCTCAGTCATGGTATAATCACAGTAGCAAAAGTACATTTACAGGCAAGAAATCTACTAGTGACGTTTAAAGTTTTTTTTCTCCTTTAGTGATTGTATAAATTAAAGGGGGAAAATACATTAACATCCAAATGAATTATAAAAAATAATTTAGTCTTTAACCTTGTTTTTCGTATGATCTTATCTTGTTTTTCTTAAACATGATTTCTAAACCCTTTTAAACAATTTCTTACATGTTAAAGTAATTCAAGAAAGAGCATAACAGTTAACGTGTTCTTCTCAGTCATGGTATAATCACAGTAGCAAAAGTACATTTACAGGCAAGAAATCTACTAGTGACGTTTAAAGTTTTTTTTTTCTCCTTTAGTGATTGTATAAATTAAAGGGGGAAAATACATCAACATCCAAATGAATTATAAAAAATAATTTAGTCTGTAACCTTGTTTTTCGTATGATTGTATCTTGTTTTTCTTAAACATGATTTCTAAACCCTTTTAAACAATTTCTTACTTGTTAAAGTAATTCAATAAAGAGAATAACAGTTAACGTGTACTTCTCATTCATGGTATAATCACAGTAGCAAAAGTACATTTACAGACAAGAAATCTACTAGTGACGTTTAAAGTTTTTTTTCTCCTTTAGTGATTGTATAAATTAAAGGGGGAAAATACATTAACATCCAAATGAATTATAAAAAATAATTTAGTCTTTAACCTTGTTTTTCGTATGATCTTATCTTGTTTTTCTTACACATGATTTCTAAACCCTTTTAAACAATTTCTTACATGTTAAAGTAATTCAAGAAAGAGCATAACAGTTAACGTGTACTTCTCAGTCATGGTATAATCACAGTAGCAAAAGTGCATTTACAGGCAAGAAATCAACCATTGCCGTTTATAGTTTTTTTTTTTTTTTTCGATATTGTATAAATTAAAGGCCGAAAATACATTAACATCCAAATGAATTATAAAGAATAATTTAGTCTTTAACCCTGTTTTTAGTATGATTTTATCTTGTATTTCTTAAACATGATTACTAAACCCTTTTAAACAATTTCTTATTTGTTAAAGTAATTCCATAAAGAGAATAACAGTTAACGTGTACTTTTCAGTCATGGAATAATCACAGTAGCAAAAGTACATTTACAGGCAAGAAATCTACTAGTGACGTTTAAAGTTTTTTTTTTTTTTTTTTCTCTCCTTTAGTGATTGTATAAATTAAAGGGGGAAAATACATTAACATCCAAATGAATTATAAAAAAAAATTTAGTCTTTAACCTTGTTTTTCGTATTATCTTATCTTGTTTTTCTCACACATGATTTCTAAACCCTTTTAAACAAGTTCTTACTTGTTAAAGTAATTCAAGAAAGAGAATAACAGTTAACGTGTACTTCCCAGTCATGGAATAATCACAGTAGCAAAAGTACATTTACAGGCAAGAAATCTACTAGTGACGTTTAAAGTTTTTTTTTTTTTTTCTCCTTTAGTGCGTGTATAAATTAAAGGGGGAAAATATATTAACATCCAAATGAATTATAAAAAATAATTTAATCTTTAACCTTGTTTTACGTATGATCTTATCTTGTTTTTCTTACACATGATTTCTAAACCCTTTTAAACAATTTCTTACTTGTTAAAGTAATTCAAGAAAGAGAATAACAGTTAACGTGTATTTCTCAGTCATGGTATAATCACAGTAGCAAAAGTACATTTACAGGCAAGAATTGCCATTTAATTTTTTTTTTTTTTCCTCCTTTAGTGATTGTATAAATTAAAGGGTGAAAATACATTAACATCCAAATGAATTATAAAAAATAATTTAGTCTTTAGCCTTGTTTTTAGTATGATCTTATCTTGTTTTTCTTAAACATGATTTCTAAACCCTTTTAAACAATTTCTTACTTGTTAAAGTAATTCAAGAAAGAAAATAACAGTTAACGTGCACTTCTCAGTCATGTTATAATGACAGTAGCAAAAGTACATTTACAGGCAAGAAATCTACCATTGCCGTTTATAGTTATATATATATATATATATATATACCTATACATATAAATTAAAGGATGAAAATACATTAACGAGTCATTCATGTTAAATCAACGCATCTAGAAACTTCACTGTCTCAGATTTTTATGAAATTAGGCTCATTTATTTGTTCTATAGAGAAATGAATTTATACCAATTAATAAGTCCCTATCTCTTTTAGTTTCTGATATACAATGCTGCAAAAATGGGTAAAAAATGCAAATTTCCGCAATTCTTTTACTGCAAATGTACCCATCTTTTCTGTCCTAATTAACTTAGAGATAAAAGATTGGTATCATTAGAAAGCTTATAATACAGGATTTTAAATGATATATCACAAGCATATATTTTTATTTTATTTTATTTTTATTTATTTATTTTTTACTTTAATGCCAAACATTTTTCCTTTGACTTCCAATATCTCAAAAAGCACACATTTAATTTTCTTTTAAAAAATATACATTATTTTTACATTTATTATCTATAACTATTGAAAATTTGAACATAGGATGGCCATGAGATGCTGAGTTATATATAAACTAATATACAACCCTAAATCAGTATTTTCATAGTAACTTAACGTAAGTTTTTTCCATATTTTGTTCCCTAATTAACTGAGAGATATAAGATTGGTATCATTAGAAATCTTATAATATAGGCTTTCAAATGATACATCACATGTATACTTTTTTTAAATGTTTTATTTTAAGGTCAATCATTTTTACCTTTGACCTTCAATATCTCAAAAAGTACACATATATATATTTAATTATATGTTATTCTTACGATTATTATCTATAATTACTGTAAGTTTTAACATGGTATGGTCATGGGATACTAAGTTATAAATTAAAATGCAACACTATCAGTATTTTCATTTTAACATAATGTACGTTTTGCAAAAAAGTGGCCGTCCCATGTTAAAACTTACAATAAATAATAAACGTAATAATAACTAACATATAATTTTTAAATGAAAATTAAATGTATACTTTTTGAGATATTGAAGTTTAAAGGTCAAAATGTTTGACCTTAAAATGTAAAATATTTAATATATATATGATATATCATTTAAAAGCCTGTATTATAAGCTTTCTAGTGATACCAATCTTATATCTATAAGTTAATTAGGGAACAAACAATGGAAAAAAATTACGTTATGTTAGTATGAAAATACTGATTTAGGGTTGCATATTAATTTATAACTCATCATCCCATGGTCGTCCCATGTTGAAATTTGCAGTAGTTATAGATAATAAATGTAAAAATAACATATAATTTTTAAAAGAAAATTAAATGTCTACTTTTTGAGATATTGGTGGTCAAAGGATAAAATATTTTACCTTAAAGTGCAAAAATTTAAAAATATATACTTGTGATATATCATTGGAGAGCTTGCATTATAAGCTTTCTAATGATACCAATCTTTTATATCTAAGTTAATTAGAAAAGAAAATATGGGTACATTTGTAGTAGAAAAATTTTTGAAATTTGCATTTTTTACCCATTTTTGCAGCCCTGTATATCAAAAACTAAAAGAGCCTAATTTCATAAAAATCTCAGGGAGTCAGGTTAAAAATGCTGTTTTTTTTTTTTTTTTTCGTGTGTGTGTGTGTGTGTGTGTGTGTGTGTGTGTGTGTGTGTGTTGATTTGACATGGAATAACTCTAACATCTAAATGAATTATTAAAAATAATTTAATCTTTAACTCTGTTTTTCGTATAATTTTATCTTGTTTTTCTTAAACATGATTTCTAAACCCTTTTAAACAATCTCTTATTTGTTTAAGTAATTCAAGAAAAAGAATAACAGTAAACGTTTACTTCTCAATCATGGTACAATCACAGTAGCAAAAGTACATTTACAGGCAAAAAATCTACCATAACCGTTTAAAGTTCTTCTTCTTCTTCTTTTTTTTTTTTTTTTTTTTTTTTTTTGTGTTTGTGTGTGTGTGATTGTATAAAGTGGAGAAATGCATTTACATCCAAATAAATTATTTTTAAAAAAAAAATTCGCCTTTGACATTGTTTTTCGCATGATTTTATCTTGCTTTTTTTCTAAAC